>CM061747.1:191845466-192571116 GCA_030979885.1 Lolium multiflorum
CTGATGACCCACAAGTATAGGGGGTGTATCGTAGTACTTTCGATAAATAAGAGTGTCGAACCCAACAAGGAGCAGAAGGTGTTGACAAGCAGTTTCGATGAAGGATTCACTGTAAATGCTCACAGACAAGTTTTCAGGGGGTTTTGATATAGCAGATAAATAAAGTACAAGTAAGTAAAATGCGAGAGTAACAATTGCAGCGAGTGGCCCAATCCTTTTTAGCACAAAGGACAAGCCGGTTTGTTTACTTATAAAGACCAAACGTTCTTGAGGACACACGGGAATTTAGTCTAGTGCTTTCGCTTCATATAGTTGATTAATCTTCATTGTTTTGATAAGTGCTGTGTGGGTGAACCTATGCTAATGCACCGTGATACGTCTCAAACGTATCTATAATTTCTTATGTTCCATGCTACTTTTATGACAATACTTGAATGTTTTATACATACTTTACAACATTATTATACATTTTCCGGCACTAACCTATTAACAAGATGCCGAAGCGCCAGTTGTTGTTTTCGCTGTTTTTGGTTTCAGAAATCCTAGTAAGGAAATATTCTCGGAATTGGACGAAATCAACGCCCAGGTCCTATTTTTCCACGAAGCTTCCAAGACCGGAGGGATAACGAAGTGGGGCCACGAGGTGGCCAGACCATAAGGCGGCGCGGCCAGGGAGGGGCCCGCGCCGCCCTATGGTGTGGGTCCCTCATGGCTCCCCCTGACCTACCCTTCCGCCTACATATAGCCTTCGTCGCGAATACCCCTGTACCGAGAGCCACGATACGGAAAACCTTTCAGAGACACCGCCGCCGCCAATCCCATCTCGGGGGATTCAGGAGATCGCCTCCGCACCCTGCCGGAGAGGGGAATCATCACCGGAGGGGCTCTACATCATCATGCCTGCCTCCGGATTGATGCGTGAGTAGTTCATCCTTGGACTATGGGTCCATAGCAGTAGCTAGATGGTTGTCTTCTCCGCATGTGCTATCATTGTTTAGATCTTGTGAGCTGCCTAACATGATCAAGATCATCTATTTGTAATGCTACATGTTGTGTTTGGTGGGATCCGATGAATCTAGAATACTATGTTAAGTTGATTATCAATCTATCATATATGTGTTGTTTATGTTCTTGCATGCTCTCCGTTGCTAGTAGAGGCTCTGGCCAAGTTGATACTTGTAACTCCAAGAGGGAGTATTTATGCTCGATAGTGGGTTCATGCCTCCATTGAATCTGGGACAGTGACAGAAAGTTCTAAGGTTGTGGATGTGCTGTTGCTACTAGGGATAAAACATCGATGCTTTGTCTAAGGATATTTGTGTTGATTACATTACGCACCATACTTAATGCAATTATCTGTTGTTTACAGGAAATAGAACAAGAAGCTCATTGTTACTTTCCATTATGCCTAACTAGTGTAAACAAGAAACCAAAAGATGCAATTGCAGGATCTAAAGGAAATAGCTTCGAGTACTTACAACGGCGGAAAATAGCTTAGTAGCCAAGATCCGGAGTGTGAGTACCTTTTACCTTTCCTCCCCGGCAACGGCGCCAGAAAATAGCTTGATGTCTACTCACGCTTTTTTTCCTGTAGACAGTGTTGGGCCTCCAAGAGCAGAGGTTTGTAGAACAGCAGCAAGTTTTCCCTTAAGTGGATCACCCAAGGTTTATCGAACTCAGGGAGGAAGAGGTCAAAGATATCCCTCTCAAGCAACCCTGCAATCACGATACAAGAAGTCTCTTGTGTCCCCAACACACCTAATACACTTGTCAGATGTATAGGTGCACTAGTTCGGCGAAGAGATGGTAAAACACAGGTGGTATAGACGGTGGTAATATTGCAGAAAGTAAAGATGCAGTAAAACAGTAAACAAGCGGCGCCAGAAAATAGCTTGCTGGCGTGGAAAGCAATTCTTTGTGATGGAAACAAGGCCTAGGGATCATACTTTCACTAGTGGACACTCTCAACATTGATCGCATAATAAATAACTCTTTCTCATATGTGCTACATATACTCTTGTTTGATAATGAACACCATTCGTTGCGTAGGATTACACGAACCCTCAATGCCGGAGTTAACAAGCTCCACAACATTCGATATTCATGTTTAAGTAACCTTAGAGCATAATAGATCATTGCAAAATAAACCAAGAACTAACATAGCGCACACACTGTCCACATTACACTATGAAGGAGGAATAGATCACATCAATACTATCATAATGACAATTAACTCCACAATCTACAAGAGATCATGATCATAGCCTACGACAAGAACCACACGGTGCACACACTAGTCACCTTTACACCATGCAGGAGGAATAGACTACTTTAATAACATCACATGAGTAGCACATAAACTAGTAGCGATACAAAGCTCATCATATGGATCTCAATCATCTAAGCAGCTCATGAGATCATTGTATTGAAGTACATAGGAGAGAGATTAACCACATAACTACCGGTACAGCCCCGAGCCTCGATGGAGAACTACTCCCTCCTCATGGGAGCAGCAGCGGTGATGAAGATGGCGGTGGAGATGGCAGCGGTGTCGATGGAGAAGCCTTCCGGGGCACTTCCCCGTCCCGGCGGCGCAGAGACTCCTGCCCCCAGATCTTGGCTTCGCGATGGCGGTGGCTCGGAACTTTTCTCGTACGTGGCTTATTCTTCTCGGGTTTAGGTCAGGGACCCTTAAATAGGCGAAGAGGCGGAGTCGGAAGGCCGACGAGGCGACACACTATGGGGGCGCGCCCCCCCGGCCGCACCACCCTCATCCGGGCCCACAGGCCCTCCTCTGGTGGCTCTCGGTGTTGGAAGCTTCGTGTGAAAATAGGGTACTGGGCGTTGATTTCGTCCGATTCCGAGAATATTTCCTTACTAGGATTTCTGAAACCAAAAACAGCAGAAAACAGGAACTGGCACTTCGGCATCTCGTCAATAGGTTAGTTCCAGAAAACGCATAAATATGACATAAAGTATGCATAAAACATGTAGATATCATCAATAAACTAGCATGGAACATAAGAAATTATAGATACGTTGGAGACGTATCAGCATCCCCAAGCTTAGTTCCTACTCGTCCTCGAGTAGGTAAACGATAACAATGATAATTTCTTAAGTGACATGCCATCATAACCTTGATCATACTATTGTAAGCATATGTAATGAATGCAGCGATCAAAACAATGGTAATGACATGAGTAAACAAATGAATCATAAAGCAAAGACTTTTCATGAATAGTACTTTCAAGACAAGCATCAATAAGTCTTGCATAAGAGTTAGCTCGTAAAGCAATAATTCAAAGTAGAGGTATTGAAGCAACACAAAGGAAGATTAAGTTTCAGCGGTTGCTTTCAACTTATAACATGCATATCTCATGGATATTGTCAATGTAAAGTAATATAACAAGTGCAATATGCAAGTATGTAGGAATCAATGCACAGTTCACACAAGTGTTTGCTTCTTGAGGTGGAAAGAGATAGGTGAACTGAATCAACATAAAAGTAAAAGAAAGGCCCTTCGCAGAGGGAAGCATTGATTGCTATATTTGTGCTAGAGCTTTTATTTTGAAAACATAAAGAGAGCATAAAAATAAAGTTTTGAGAGGTGTTTGTTGTTGTCAACGAATGGTAGCGGGTACTCTAACCCCCTTGCCAGACAAACCTTCAAAGAGCGGCTCCCATTTTATTTTATTTTTGGGTGGCACTCCTTCCAACCTTTCTTTCACAAACCATGGCTAACCGAATCCTCGGGTGCCTGCCAACAATCTCATACCATGAAGGAGTGCCTTTTTATTTTAGTTTTATTATGATGACACTCCTCCCCACCTTTGCTTTCTCAAGCCATGGCTAACCGAATCCTTCGGGTGCCGTCCAACAATCACATACCATGGAGGAGTGTCTATTTTTGTTAATTAATTTGGGACTGGGAATCCCATTGCCAGCTCTTTTTGCAAAATTATTGGATAAGCGGATGAAGCCACTAGTCCATTGGTGAAAGTTGCCCAACAAGATTGAAAGATAAACACCACATACTTCCTCATGAGCTATAAAACATTGACACAAATAAGAGGTAATAACTTTTGAATTGTTTAAAGGTAGCACTCAAGCAATTTACTTTGGAATGGCGGAGAAATACCATGTAGTAGGTAGGTATGGTGGACACAAATGGCATAGTGGTTGGCTCAAGGATTTTGGATGCATGAGAAGTATTCCCTCTCTATACAAGGTTTAGGCTAGCAAGGTTATTTGAAGCAAACACAAGGATGAACCGGTGCAGCAAAACTCACATAAAAGACATATTGTAAACATTATAAGACTCTACACCGTCTTCCTTGTTGTTCAAACTCTTTACTAGAAATTATCTAGACCTTAGAGAGACCAATTATGCAAACCAAATTTTAGCAAGCTCTATGTATTTCTTCATTAATGGGTGCAAAGTATATGATGCAAGAGCTTAAACATGAGCACAACAATTGCCAAGTATCAAGTTATTCAAAACCATATGAAGCATTTTCTGATTCCAACCAAATAGCAACAAGTGAAGCGATCAACTTTCGCCCTTGAACATTAAAAGCATAAACGAAGAACACTAGTGTTCATATGAAAAAGCGGAGCGTGTCTCTCTCCCACACAAGGATGAACTTATTCAGAGAATGAAAATAACAAAATGAAAATAAAAGCACACAGACGCTCCAAGTAAAGTACATAAGATGTGACCGAATAAAAATATAGTTTCACTAGAAATGACCTGATAAGTTGTCGATGAAGAAGGGGATGCCTTGGGCATCCCCAAGCTTAGATGCTTGAGTCTTCTTAAAATATGCAGGGATGAACCACCGGGGCATCCCCAAGCTTAGACCTTTCACTCTTCTCGATCACATTATATCACCCTCTTCTATTGACCCTTGAAAACTTCTTCACACCAAACTTCAAGCAAACTCATTAGAGGGTTAGTGCACAATCAAAATTCACATGTTCAGAGGTGACACAATCATTCTTAACACTTCTGGACATTGCACAAAACTTCTGAAAGTTAATGGAACAAAGAAACTCATTCAACTTAACAAAAGCGGCAATGCGAAATAAAAGGCAGAATCTGTCAAAAACAGAACAGTCCGTAAAGACGAACCTGAAAGGGGCACTTAACTTGCTCAAATGGAAAAACTCAAAACTAATGAAAGTTGCGTACATATCTGAGGATCACACACGTAAATTTGCAGATTTTTTTGATTTTTTTACAGAGACTTCTGCTCAAATTCGTGACAGACAGCAAATCTGTTTCTGCGCAGCAATCCAAATCTAGCATCAACTTTACCATAGAGACTTTACTTGGCACAAAAACATGATAAGGAGAGGTTGCTACAGTAGTAAAAAACTTCCAAGACTCAACAAAACAAAAATTTCTGTAGTAAAATAAACACATGGGTTATCTCCCAAGAAGTTCTTTCTTTATAGCCATTAAGATGGGCTCAGCAGTTTTAATGATGCTCTCATGAAAATAGACAATGAAGCAAAAGAGAACATCAAGAAGCAAATTCAAAACACATTTAAGTCTAACATGCTTCCTATGCATAGGAATCTTGTAAATAAACAAGTTCATGAAGAGTATAGTGGCAAGCATAGGAAGACAAAACAAGTGTAGCTTCAAAAATTTCAGCACATAGAGAGGTGTTTTAGTAACATGAAAATTTCTACAACCATATTTTCCTCTCTCATAATAACTTTCAGTAGCATCATGAGAAAACTCAACAATATAACTATCACATAAAGCATTCTTATCATGAGTCTCATGCATAAAATTATTACTCTCCACATAAGCATAATCAATTTTATTAGTTGTAGTGGGAGCAAATTCAACAAAGTAGCTATCATTATTATTCTCATCAAGTGTAGGAGGCATAGTATAATCATAATAAAATTTACTCTCCATAGTAGGCGGCACCAAAAGACCACTATCATTATAATCATCATAAATAGGAGGCAAAGTATCATCAAAGAAAATTTTCTCCTCAATGCTTGGGGGACTAAAAATATCATGCTCATCAAAACCAGCTTCCCCAAGCTTAGAATTTTCCATATCATTAACAACAATGGTGTTCAAAGCGTTCATACTAATATCATTGCTACTAGCATGCAAATAAGATTCCATAGGTTTTTTAATTTTCGCAGCAAACAATCCATGTCTTAACTCAGGAAATAGAATAAGAAGCTCATTGTTACTTTCCATTATGCCTAACTAGTGTAAACAAGAAACCAAAAGATGCAATTGCAGGATCTAAAGGAAATAGCTTCGAGTACTTACAACGGTGCCGGAAAATAGCTTAGTAGCCGAGATCCGGAGTGTGAGTACCTTTTACCTTTCCTCCCCGGCAACGGCGCCAGAAAATAGCTTGATGTCTACTCACGCTTCTTTTCCTGTAGACAGTGTTGGGCCTCCAAGAGCAGAGGTTTGTAGAACAGCAGCAAGTTTTCCCTTAAGTGGATCACCCAAGGTTTATCGAACTCAGGGAGGAAGAGGTCAAAGATATCCCTCTCAAGCAACCCTGCAATCACGATACAAGAAGTCTCTTGTGTCCCCAACACACCTAATACACTTGTCAGATGTATAGGTGCACTAGTTCGGCGAAGAGATAGTAAAACACAGGTGGTATAGATGGTGGTAATATTGCAGAAAGTAAAGATGCAGTAAAACAGTAAACAAGCGGCGCCAGAAAATAGCTTGCTGGCGTGGAAAGCAATTCTTTGTGATGGAAACAAGGCCTAGGGATCATACTTTCACTAGTGGACACTCTCAACATTGATCGCATAATAAATAACTCTTTCTCATATGTGCTACATATACTCTTGTTTGATAATGAACACCATTCGTTGCGTAGGATTACACGAACCCTCAATGCCGGAGTTAACAAGCTCCACAACATTCGATATTCATGTTTAAGTAACCTTAGAGCATAATAGATCATTGCAAAATAAACCAAGAACTAACATAGCGCACACACTGTCCACATTACACTATGAAGGAGGAATAGATCACATCAATACTATCATAATGACAATTAACTCCACAATCTACAAGAGATCATGATCATAGCCTACGACAAGAACCACACGGTGCACACACTAGTCACCTTTACACCATGCAGGAGGAATAGACTACTTTAATAACATCACATGAGTAGCACATAAACTAGTAGCGATACAAAGCTCATCATATGGATCTCAATCATGTAAGCAGCTCATGAGATCATTGTATTGAAGTACATAGGAGAGAGATTAACCACATAGCTACCGGTACAGCCCCGAGCCTCGATGGAGAACTACTCCCTCCTCATGGGAGCAACAGCGGTGATGAAGATGGCGGTGGAGATGGCAGCGGTGTTGATGGAGAAGCCTTCCGGGCACTTCCCGTCCCGGCGGCGTGCCGGAACAGAGACTCCTGCCCCCCCAGATCTTGGCTTCGCGATGGCGGCGGCTCTGGAACTTTTCTCGTACCGTGGCTTATTCTTCTCGGGGTTTAGGTCAGGGACCCTTAAATAGGCGAAGAGGCGGAGTCGGAAGGCTGACGAGGCGGTGACACACTAAGGGGGCGCAGCCCAGTCCCTGGCCGCGCCACCCTGTCATCTGGGGCCCACAGGGCCCTCCGGTGGCTCTCGGGTGTTCTGGAAGCTTTTTGTGAAAATAGGCAGGGCGTTGATTTCGTCCGATTCGAGAATATTTCCTTACTAGGATTTCTGAAACCAAAAACAGCAGAAACAGAACGGCACTTCGGCATCTCGTCAATTGGTTAGTTCCGGAAAACGCATAAATATGACATAAAGTATGCATAAAACATGTAGATATCATCAATAAACTAGAATGGAACATAAGAAATTATAGATACATGATGTCTACGGGTGCTTCTATTCTTGTAGACAGTGTTGGGCCTCCAAGAGCAGAGGTTTGTAGAACAGCAGCAAGTTTTCTCTTAAGTGGATCACCCAAGGTTTATCGAACTCAGGGAGGAAGAGGTCAAAGATATCCCTCTCAAGCAACCCTGCAACCACAAAGCAAGAAGTCTCTTGTGTCCCCAACACACCTAATACACTTGTCAGATGTATAGGTGCACTAGTTCGGCGAAGAGATAGTAAAACACAGGTGGTATAGATGGTGGTAATATTGCAGAAGTAAAGATGCAGTAAAAGAAGTAAACGGCGCCAGAAAATAGCTTGCTGGCGTGGGAAGCAATTCTTTGTGGTGGAAACAAGGCCTAGGGATCATACTTTCACTAGTGGACACTCTCAACATTGATCACATAATAAATAAGTTCTCTTTCCTTTGTGCTACATATACTCTTGTTGGATGATGAACACCACTAATTGTGTAGGATTACACGAACCCTCAATGCCGGAGTTAACAAGCTCCACAACATTCGATATTCATATTTAAGTAACCTTAGAGCATAATAGATCTTTGCAAAATAAACCAAGTACTAACATAGCATGCACACTGTCACCATCACACTACGAAGGAGGCATAGATCACATCAATACTATCATAATGACAATTAACTCCACAATCTACAAGAGATTATGATCATAATCTACGACAAGAACTACACGATGCACACACTGTCACCATTACACCATGCAGGAGGAATAGACTACTTTAATAACATCACATGAGTAGCACATAGATAAATAGTGATACAAAACACATTGCAATCATAAAGGGATATAAATAAGCACTTCACTACGCCATTCATAACAGTGAATAAGTATTCTGTGAAATATAGCCTAAGAGACCCACACGGTGCACACACTGTCACCTTTACACACGTGGGACAAGGAGTCTCCGGAGATCACATAAGTAAAACCCACTTGACTAGCATAATGACATCTAGATTACAAGCATCATCATATGAATCTCAATCATGTAAGGCAGCTCATGAGATTATTGTATTGAAGTACATAGGAGAGAGATGAACCACATAGCTACCGGTACAGCCCCGAGCCTCGATGGAGAACTACTCCTCCTCATGGGAGCAAAGCGGTGATGAAGATAGCGATGGAGATGGCAGCGGTGTCGATGGAGAAGCCTTCCGGGCACTTCCCCATCCCGGCGGCGTGCGGAACAGACTCCTGTCCCCGGATCTTGGCTTCGCGATGGCGGCGGCTATGGAACTTTCTCGCACCGTGGCTTATTCGTCCGGGTTTTTAGGTCAGGGACCTTATATAGGCGAAAGGGCAGCCTCGGAGGGCCGACGAGGCGGCCAAACAAGGGGGCGCGCCCAGGTCCCGCGCCACCACCATGTGTGGGCCCCCTGTGGCCCCTCTCTGACGGGTGTTCTGGAAGCTCCGGGGATTCTAAGATCTTCGGTGTTGATTTCGTCCGATTCCGAGAATATTTCCTTACTAGGATTTCTGAAACCAAAAACAGCAGAAAACAGAACGGCACTTCGGCATCTCGTCAATAGGTTAGTTCCGAAAACGCATAAATATGACATAAAGTATGCATAAAACATGTAGATATCATCAATAAAGTAGCATGGAACATAAGAAATTATAGATACGTTTGAGACGTATCAGCATCCCCAAGCTTAGTTCTGCTCGTCCCGAGCAGGTAAAACGATAACAAAGATAATTTCTGAAGTGACATGCCGTCATAAACTTGATCATATTGTAAACATATGTAATGAATGCAGCGATCAAAACAATGGTAATGACATGAGTAAACAAATGAATCATAAAGCAAAGACTTTTCATGAATAGTACTTCAAGACAAGCATCAATAAGTCTTGCATAAGAGTTAACTCATAAAGCAATAATTCAAAGTAAAGGCATTGAAACAACACAATGGAAGATTAAGTTTCAGCGGTTGCTTTCAACTTGTAACATGTATATCTCATGGATAGTTGTCAATGCAAAGTAATATAATAAGTGCAATATGCAAGTATGTAGGAATCAATGCACAGTTCACACAAGTGTTTGCTTCTTGAAGTGGAGAGAGATAGGTGAACTGACTCAACAATAAAAGTAAAAGAAAGGTCCTTCAAAGAGGAAAGCATCGATTGCTATATTTGTGCTAGAGCTTTTATTTTGAAAACATGAAACAATTTTGTCAACGGTAGTAATAAAGCATATGAGTTATGTAAATTATATCTTACAAGTTGCAAGCCTCATGCATAGTATACTAATAGTGCCCGCACCTTGTCCTAATTAGCTTGGACTACCGGATCATCGCAATACACATGTTTTAACCAAGTGTCACAAAGGGGTACCTCCATGCCGCCTGTACAAAGGTCTAAGGAGAAACACTACAAGAAAAGTTGCCATGGCCGACGAAGTTGAAGTCGCGCCGTGGTTGCTGGTGTACCATGGCCGACGATTTTGGTCCCTCCGTGGTGCATGTCAAAACTTTTTTTTTTCTCGTTTTTGAGGCCACCTAGCCCGACGAAAGCGGCCAAAACGTGGCGTATGGTGGCCCGGGACGTGGTGCATCTCGAAATCTCGGGTTCGCCGGCCGAGTCAACGCAAATCCGCACCGCCGAGGGATGTAGGGCCCAGATGGCAGCCTCTCTGGCATTGTTTTTTTTCTACATCGCGCCATCTCGTTCAACGTTCTCCGATCGAGCCGTTTACGATGCAGGATCATGGGTCCCGCATGTCATCCTCTATGAACCAAAATTCTTTCTATTCTTGGATTTTTTTGACCCCCTGATTTCTGGCTACTTCCTTTTTCTTTTGATCCCTTGCCGCCTTGGAAACGTTGAGACCGCTGCTGCTAAATGGGACCCGCATGTCATCCTCTATGTGCAATCAACTTTCTTTTCTTGGAGTTTTTTTTGGCACCTCAAATTTGGTCACTTGCCTTTTTCTTTCGATCCCCTGCCGCCTCTCAAACGGTGATACCGCTGCTGCTAACTGGGACCCGCATGTCATCCTCTATGTACTATAAAACTTTCTTTTCATGGATTATTTTTGGCACCTCAAATTTGGTCACTTGCCTTTTTCTTTCGATCCCCTGCCGCCTCTCAAACGGTGATACCGCTGCTAATGGGACCCGCATGTCATCCTCTATGTACTATAAAACTTTCTTTTCCTGGATTATTTTTGGCACCTCAAATTTGGTCACTTGCCTTTTTCTTTCGATCCCCTGCCGCCTCTCAAACGGTGATACCGCTGCTGCTAATGGGACCCGCATGTCATCCTCTATGTACTATAAAACTTTCTTTTCTTGAATTATTTTTGGCACCTCATATTTGGTCACTTACCTTTTTCTTTCGATCACCTGCCGCCTCTCAAACGGTGATACCGCTGCTAAATGGGACCCGCATGTCATCCTCTATGTACTATAAAACTTTCTTTTCTTGGATTTTTTTGGCACCTCATATTTGGTCACTTGACTTTTTCTTTCGATCCTGCCGCCTCTCAAACGGTGATACCGCTGCTGCTAAATGGGACCCGCATGTCATCCTCTATGTACTATAAAACTTTCTTTTCTTGGATTTTTTGGCACCTCATATTTCGTCACTTGACTTTTTCTTTCGATCCCCTGCTGCCTCTCAAATGATGCTGGCTAAATGGGACCCGCATGTCATCCTCTATGTACTATAAAACTTTCTTTTCTTAAATTATTTTTGGCTCCTGATATTTTTTCACTTGCCTTTTTCTTTCGATCTCATGCCACGTTTGAAACGTTGAGGAACCTGCAGGCTCATGGGACCCGCATGTCATCCTCTATGTACTATAAAAGTTCTTTTTCTAGGTTTTTTTTCACCATCTGATTTTTGGCAATTTCTTTTTTTCTTTTGATCCCCTGCCACCTCTCAAACGCTGATACCGCTGCTGCTAAATGGGACCCGCATGTCATCCTCTATGTACTATAAAACTTTCTTTTCTTGAATTATTTTTGGCTCCTGATATTTTTTCACTTGCCTTTTTCTTTCGATCTCATGCCACGTTTGAAACGTTGAGGAACCTGCAGGCTCATGGGACCCGCATGTCATCCTCTATGTACTATAAAAGTTCTTTTTCTTGGTTTTTTTTCACCATCTGATTTTTGGCAATTTCTTTTTTCTTTTGATCCCCTGCCACCTCTCAAACGCTGATACCGCTGCTGCTAAATGGGACCCGCATGTCATCCTCTATGTACTATAAAACTTTCTTTTCTTGAATTATTTTTGGCTCCTCATATTTGGGCACTTGCCTTTTTCTTTCGATCTCATGCCACGTTTGAAACGTTGAGGAACCTGCTGGCTCATGGGACCCGCATGTCATCCTCTATGTGCTATAAAAGTTTCCTTTGTTGGATTTTTTTTCACCCTCTGATTTTTGGCTTGCCTTTTTCTTTTGATCCCCTGCCCCCTTTGAAACGTTGAGTAAGCTGTTGGCTCAAGGGACCCGCATGTCATCCTCTATGTCCATCAACTTTCCTTTCTTGGATTTTTTTTCACCCCCTAATTACTAGCTACTTTCTTTTTCTTTTGATCTCAAGCCGCATTACAAACATTGAGACCGCTGCTGCAAAATGGGACCCACATGTCATCCTCTATGTACAATAAAGTTTCTTTTCTTGGATTATCTTTTGCTCCTGATATTTTGTCACTTGCCTTTTTCTTTCGATCTCATGCCGCCTTTGAAACGTTGAGTAAGCTGCTGGCTCATGGGTCCCGCATGTCATCCTCTACGAACAATAAAAGTTTCCTTTCTTGGAGTTATTTTTGACCCCTAATTTCTGGCTATTTGCCTTTTTCTTTGGATCTCCTGCCCCTTTGAAACGATGAGGACGCTGTTGGCAGGTCGGTCCCACAAGTCATCCTCTATGAACAATAAAAGTTTCCTTTGATGGATTTTTTTTGAACCCCTAATTAATTTCTGGATATTTCCTTTTTTTTCTTTGATCCCCTGCCGCCTTGGAATCGTTGAGGATGCTGCTGCCTCATGGGTCCCGCATGTCATCCTCTCAGAACGGTAAATGTTTCTTTTCTTGGATATTGTTTACCAAATGATTTTTGGCTTATTTTTTCTTTCGATATCCTTCCGCCTTTAAAACGTTGAGGACGCTGCTGGCTCACGGGTCCCACATGTCAGCCTCTATGAACAATAAGCGCTGAGGACGCTGCTGCCTCATGGGTCCCGCATGTCATCCTCTCAGAACGAAAATGTTTCTTTTCTTGGATTTTTTACCAACAGATTTTTGGTTTATTTTTTCTTTCCATCCCCTGCCGCCTTTAAAACGACGCTGCTGGCTCATGGGTCCACGATGTCAGCCTCCCCGTACAAGAAACATGTGATATCTTGATTATTTTGCAGACAATAAACAGTGTATTGCGCTCTGAGCTATTGCAAACGGATAAATTAAATCTTTATTTTTACAACATATATCTTGAATCTCCTTGTTTTTTGTTTTGGCGAAGCATAGGACTTTCCTGTTTTTTTTTTGAGAAAAATCCGAACTATCATGTTCTGGAGTGGGCTGAAATTGTACGTGTCCAAAGGCCCAGAAGGATAGTTCGAAGGCCCAGATGTCTAGATGTAGCCCAATTGAAATCTTTCTTTTCTTGGATTTTTTTCACCCCCTGATTTCTGGCTACTTCATTTTTCTTTTGGTCCTGTGCCGCCTTGGAAACGTTCAGACCGCTGCTGCAAAATGGGACCCGCATGTCATCCTCTATGTACAATAAAGTTTCTTTTCTTGGATTATTTTTGGCTCCTGATATTTGGTCACTTGCCTTTTTCTTTCGATCTCATGCCACGTTTGAAACGTTGAGGAATCTGCTGGCTCATGGGACCCGCATGTCATCCTCTATGTACAATAAAAGTTTGATTTCTTGGATTTTTTTCACCCTCTGATTTTTGGCTATTTCCTTTTTCTTTTGATCCCCTGCCGCCTTTGAAACGTTCAGTAAGCTGCTGGCTCATAGGTCCCACATGTCAGCCTGTATGAACGATAAAGCTTTCCTTTCTTGGAGTTTTTTTTGACCCCCTAATTTCTGGCTACTTTCTTTTTCTTTTGATCTCAAGCCGCATTTGAAACGTTGGGACCGCTGCTGCAAAATGGGACCCGCATGTCATCCTCTATGTACAATAAAGTTTCTTTTCTTGGATTATTTTTGGCTCCTGATATTTGGTCACTTGCCTTTTTCCTTCGATCCCATGCCACGTTTGAAACGTTGAGGAACCTGCTGGCTCATGGGACCCGCATGTCATCCTCTATGTACTACAAAAGTTTATTTTCTTGGGTTTTTTTTCACTCTCTGATTTTTGGCTATTTCCTTTTTCTTTTGATCCCCTGCCGCCTTGGAAACGTTGAGTAAGCTGCAAACTCGTGGGACCCGCATGTCATCCTCTATGTACAATCAATTTTCTTTTCTTGGAGTTTTTTTTACCCCCTAATTTCTGGCTACTTTCTTTTTCTTTTGATCTCAAACCGCATTTGAAACGTTGGGACAGCATGTCATCCTCTATGTACAATAAAAGTTTCTTTTTTTGGATTATTTTTCACCCTCTGATTTTTGGTCACTTGCCTTTTTCTTTCGATCTCATGCCGCCCTTGAAAACGTTGAGGAACCTGCTGGCCCATGGGACCCACATGTCATCCTCTATGTACTATAAAAGTTTCTTTTCTTTGATTTTTTTCACCCTCTGATCTTTGGCTATTTCCTTTTTCTTTTCATCCCCTGCCGCCTTGGAAACGTTAGTAAGCTGCTGACTGGTGGGACCCGCATGTCATCCTCTATGTACAATCAAGTCTCTTTTCTTGGATTTTTTTTACCCCCTTATTTTTGGTCACTTGCCTTTTTCTTTCGATCTCATGCAGCCTCTGAAACGTTGAGAAGCTGCTGGCTCATGGGACCCACATGTCATCCTCGATACTATAAAAGTTTCTTTTCTTGGATTTTTTCACCCTCTTATTTTTGGCTGTTTCCTTTTTCTTTTGATCCCCTGCCGCCTTGGAAACATTGATTAAGCTGCTGACACAAGGGGCCCGCATGTCATCCTCTATGTACAATCAACTTGCAAGATCTTGGGGCGGAAGAGCTTGTATAAGTGGGACCCATATGTCATCCTCTATGTACAATAAAAGTTTCTTTTTCTTGGATTATTTTTTGCTCCTGGTATTTGGTCTCTTTCCTTTTTCTTTCGATCTCATGCCGCCTCTGAAACGTTGAGTAAGGTGCTGGGTCATGGGACCCGCATGCCATCCTCTATGTACAATCAACTTTCTTTTCTGGGAGTTTTTTTACCCCTAATTTCTGGCTACTCTTTTTCTTTTGATCTCAAGCCGCATTTGAAACGTTGACACCGCTGCTGCAAAATGGGACCCGCATGTCATCTTTTATGTACAATAAAGTTTCTTTTCTTGGATTATTTTTGGCTCCTGATATTTGGTCACTTGTCTTTTTCTTTCGATCTCATGCCCCCTTTGAAACGTTGAGGAAGCTGCTAGCGCATGGGTCCCGCATGTCATACTCTATGAACAATAAAAGTTTCCTTCCTTGGAGTTATTGTTTACCGCTAATTTCTGGCTACTTCCTTTTTTCTTTTGATCCCCTGCCGCCTTGGAAACGTTGAGTAAGATGCTGACACAAGGGGCCCGCATGTCATCCTCTATGTACAATCAACTTGCAAGATCTTGGAGCGAAAGAGCTTGTATAAGTGGGACCCATATGTCATCATCTATGTACAATAAAAGTTTCTTTTCTTGGATTATTTTTTGCTCCTGATATTTGGTCACTTTCCTTTTTCTTTCTATCTCATGCCGCCACTGAAACGTTGAGTAAGGTGCTGGCTCATGGGACTGTACAATAAAGTTTCATTTCTTAGATTTTTTTTACCCAGTGATTTTTGCTAACTTGCCTTTTTCTTTTCGATCATATGCCGCCTTTGAAATTCAGGTCGCCGCTGGCTCATGAGTCCCACAAGTCAGCCTCTATGAACAATAAACCTTTCCTTTGTTGTATTTTTTTTACCCCTAATTTCTGGCTATTTGCCTTTTTCTTTTGATCCCCTGCGGCCTTTGAAACGATGAGGACGCTGCTGGCAGGTCGGTCCCACATGTCATCCTCTATGAAGAATATAAGTTTCCTTTTTGGATTTATTTTTGACCCCTAATTTCTGGCTATTTGCCTTTTTCTTCTGATCCCTGCCGACTTCGAAATGATGAGGATGCAGCTGGCAGATCGGTCCCACATGTCAGCCTCTATGAACAATAAATGTTTCCTTTGTAGGATTTATTTTTTACCCCTATTTTCGGGCTACTTGCCTTTTTCTTTGAAACGTTGAGGACGCTACTGTCTCATGGGTCCCACATGGCATCCTCTCTGAACGATAAACCTTCATTTCTTGTTAACGACAGGTTTATCAGTATTATTTTCGCAGACTAATACAAGCTCTTTGGCTCCAAGATCTTGCAAGTTGATAGATTAAATCAAGGAATTATTAGGATATGTTTTAAATTTCAAATCCACTTTATGAATTTTTAAAAATACCGTTATCCATGTGGGTATGGAGCGATCAAGGATTTTCATATTGGGCATGAGCAGTTTCAAAAATTGGAACCCTATAATTCAAAATAAATAAAAACAACTTTTATGTAGAATCTCCGTGTATTTTTTTTTTGCCAATCATAGGATCTGTGTTTCATTAGAAAAGGGCCGAAATTGCATGAGCAGAAAGGCCCATTTGTAGTTATTGGGCTTCGACGGCCGGAGCAAGTAGGCCGAGAGCAATTACCATGTAGATGGCCGTTGGCAACCCAAAGTGAAATATTGGGCCCAACAGGGGAATGCTGAACAGTACTATTTTCTAATTGGAAGGTGGTACATGGCGTAATCCTGCCAAAAAAAAAGATGGACACGGGTTGCTGAAATTTGCCCATCTGCGCCTAATATCGCCGCCGCGGCTCCGCTTCCGCCGCCGCCGCCATGCCTCGTCTCGCGTCGAGCTCGCGGTACTGCCGCGTCTCGGGCACGGGGTACCGCGGCGTCCGCGCGCGCCCCAAAGGTACGTATTACGCGGAGATACGTGACGGCGGCGAGCGCATCGGCCTCGGCACCTACGAGACCGCGCACGAGGCCGCGCGCGCGTACGACGCCGTGGCGTGGCGGCTCGGGCGCCCGCGATCGTCGATGAATTTCCATGACGTGTGGACGCGCCAGCAGGCCGAGGATCTCGCGCCGCCGCCGTACATCGTTAGACAGGAGGAACAGCACCGCCGCCGCGAGACGGAGCGCCGTTTGCGCATCGCCGAGCGGGACGAGCGCGCGGCGCGCGAGTGGGCGGCCCGCTTCCCCGAGGACGTTGCCGCCGAGAACGAGCACTTCCGCAGACGGAGGGCGGAGAAGGCGACGAGGCGGGCAGCGAAGAAGGAGGACCGCGCACGACGGAGGGCGGAGAAGGCGACGAAGCGGGCCTTCATCGAAGCGCAGCTCGCCGGGCCGACCACCATTGGCGAGGACGACCCCCGTTGGATTGACCTCTTCTCGTCGGATCCGGTGTCGGGCACGACACCGGACTCGTCAGATGTCGAGTTTTAGTTTAGTTTTATCGCACTACTTTGTACAAATATGAACTACGGAGTATCTATCAAGCTAATTTTATCCTATTTTATGTCTATTTCTAGTCTTTGTTTGATCTTCTGTTTTACTGCACTCTATTTTTCATTATATTCTGTTTTTGGCGCTGCATTTATAGCGCCTCTGAAAATACGCTGTTTCAGCCCTGCATTTGGCCGCCACAGTTTGCAGCTTCCGGTGAAGCTATTGCCGGCTCCATGCGCAGCATCAGCCATTCAGCCCACAGCGCCTAAATATAGAGCCACTGCTGGAGTTGCTGTAATATGTTTGTCAGCAGGAGCTTACCTAATTAGTTAAAAAAAAGATGTTCAGCGTGGGATTCGAAAAAAAGATCTTCATGTTTTTTTCCTAGCTATCCTAGTTCGGACTTTTCATTGTGTTGGCTAGTGCATGAAGCTTGACACCTGTATTATGTGATCCTGATATGAGGATAAGAACACCTTCAGGTTGCATTGCTAATGGTGTCTACTGCAGCAGTGGCGTACCTTCAATGGAGACTGATGCAAGAGAGTTGGTACTGGTGAACCTGCACCTGACATCATCGTGCCACCTGAAGTAGGTTGTGTATTGGGATTAGACTGATAAGCATAGCACCTTGCAAAGAACAAGATGCTGCTAGTGTTGGTTAACGTGATTTTACGACAAAAGTCATGTATGCTCAACAGGTGCCGTACCTAGTTTGGATATTGTGTTGTTACCCTTTTGTGGTTTGGTGTTTGTCCAACAGAGAAAGCTACTCTTTTCCCGTGTAAGTGTTATTATGTGAACAAAAGTTGTATGTACATATATATCGGTCAGAGAACCAAGATTGCATATTCTTGCCTGGTTATAACACATAAGTCATAATAACAATTAAAGAGAAAAGGAACATTTGCCTTTGCAATGTGATTGTGCCAAGTAGATTAGACAACCAACCACAAACATTACAGGTCAACAGCCAAACGCATGCGAAAGTCCTAAGGTAAGCTCCATAATACATGTTGAAACCAAAAGCCTAGAAACCATAAGAAAGGTAGCTCGACATCACAGTTCCACGACAGCAGCATACTGATCATAAAACATATATCAAGTCAGGACAGCTGCACCACTGGGTAAGCATCCATGGGGTCTGGCTCAAGAGCGAAGACTGTGTGAATGCTGCAAAATGTGGCTCTTGCCTCACCCCACCCATACATCTTATCATGGAACCTTACCAAATCAGCATGAATCATCTTGACATAAACATAGCTCCTCTCTCCATGCTGATGGGATTGAACAATGCGCCAGTTGCAGTGCTTCAGCTTGTCAAACAGTATGCAGGAGATAACGAAGCATGCTGGCTGGTCTTTTGTAGTGACAATGGCTTGGAGTAGCTGGTCCTGTGAACCACCCAACTGGATCTTTAGAGCTTGAAGGACAGTCCGTGCCATATAAGCTACCGTTGCTGACTTCAGCTCGGGTTCAGGTGAATGACAGCTGACATCTTGTCCTCGAGATGCAGATCCTTCTTGATCAGATTCAGCGGAATCATCACCACTACTTACAGGTGCATCAGGTTCTACAGAAGGCACATCAGGTACATGCTCAAGTTCATAGGAGTTGGGTGGGACAGCACTGTTTGCTGAAATCTCTACAATACCAGCTCCAGGTAGACCACCAGTATCTACAGAGGGTAAACCACCAATATCCACTTCAGAGGATTCTCGTGGCACGACACCTTTCGCTAGAGGCTCTACCATACCAGCTCCAGGTCCACCACCAGTCAGTACTGTGGGCATAGTCATGACGGGTTCTACCAATACAAAACCTCCTTCGGGTGGCGTGGCAACTTCGGGTGCAGGATCATCAGATGCAGATCCTTCTTGATCATCACCACTACTTACAGGTGCGTCAGGTTCAACAGAAGGCACATCAGGTACATGCTCCGGTTCATAGGAGTCGGTAGCACGGTAGAACCTAAAGGGATAGTAGGACCAGATATGTTCTCGGACAGGACCGCTTGCTGAAATCTCTACAATACCAGAGGGTAAACCACCAATATCCACTTCAGTTAGAGGCTCTACCCTACCAGCTCCAGGTCCACCACCAGTCAGTACTCTGGGCAGGACGGGTTTTAACAATGCAAAACATACTTCAGGTGCAGGATCATCAGTAGCAACTCCAGCATCAGCACCAGTTATATCGGTCTTGACAATAGGTAAACCGTTTTGCTCCAGTTCAGAGAATTCCCGTGGCACGACACCGTTCACTAGAGGCTCTACACTAGCAGCTCCAGCTGCACCACCAGTTTCTACAGCAGGGGGTAAACCCAATCCACAACCTTCTTCATGTGACACGATGATGCCAGGTATAGGCTCATCAGTACCAGGTCCAGCTGCATCAGTCTCCATAGACAGTAAACAAGGTGGCGTCGGAGGTTTAAAAGACTGGCATGCCATTTCACCTTTGTCATCAGACAATATAGAGTTTTCTTCAACTCTATGTTTCTGCAATAATAAGCACATGAACAGAAATTAGACCAGAGCATCTAGCCATCTAACAGGGGCAGCGGCAAAACAAGCGTCGGTCCATATGTTTACCTTGTCATCTGGGATATCAGAACACACAGATTTAGAAGTCATTTCACATAGCATCCGCTTTTTCGTTCCTTCCCCTACGTCCATCTGGAATAAGTAATACTATTGATCACATAAAACTAATTAATCAAATATATGCATATGTTGAGAAGTTTGCACGGCAAATTGTGGATTCTGCTTTTATCACCTACGAATCGTCGTTCTATATATTTACCTTGTTATCTGGGATATCAGAAGTCAAAGAATGAGAAGTCATCTCACTAAGTATCGGTTTTTTCGCTCTTTCCCCTCCATCCATCTGCAATAAGAAGTACTATTGATCACATAAAGCCAATTCATTGAATATATGCATATGTTGAGAAGTTTGCACAACAAATTGTGGATTCTACTTCCAATCACCAAGTAATCTCGTGAGAAATGCATGATCAAGATATGTTTCTCCCTCTTGATCGACATCTGCATCTCCATTAAGACTAATCATCGTGCGATGGTGCTAGCGCATACACTTCCAATCACCAGACAAGCAAAAAATTGTTGATTCTAGTAATGCTTAATCAGCAGTGGCCATGGAACGACCACAGATCGACCAAGCAAAAAAATAAATCATCAGCCTACTGACCACCAGGCAAAACAAACTAGGCCCATACATGGCCTCACAAATCATCATCAAACGTCGATCAAACTAGCAAGTTTGAACATGGATTACTAATTTATTTTCTGATAAAGTGAGTATATTAATATCGAAAGATATTGATTACACTGAGCCTCTGCAACAACGCAATACCTTACTGGTAGTACGGATGCACATGGATTCCTAATACTCCCTCTGTTCGGTTTTAATTAGTCGACGAGAGGGAGAGAAGAAAATGAACTGTCGATGCTTTCAACTAGAGTCAATTAAATACGAACGGAAGAAGTACGTAGTAGTATTGACAAATATCCGGATCTAGTCTAAAAACAAATTGGCATGTAAATCCTAGTAGTCTACTAAACTAGGATCAATACCCTAGATTAGGGTTGCAAGCGGCGTCCGCGAATCGTCCCGCAAAGCAGAAAATTAGAGCAAATAGTGGTTGAGATTAGAGCAGATTTAAAGCACTCGCACTGAAACTAGCTAGCCCGCTACCCACCCCGCTTGACACCCTGCCCTAGATGTGAATCTACACCAAATATTCAAACAAGGATGAGCAACCGCCAATAAAATTTTATCCGCACATCATCATCTCTACCATACAAAAGGGTATGGTGATTTCACATACAGCCATTGTTGCCGCGGGACGAGGATGAGTGATGCGCCGCGGAGAAGGTGCCTCACGCCTCTGTCGCCGCCGCCGTCGAAGATGAAGTCGAAGCCGCGCGATTGTGGTCCGTCGCCGATATGGAGGTGGAGCTACTAGGGAAGAGATGGAGGTGGAGGTGGAGAGGGAGTGATGGTTTGTACTAGTGGCGGCCGGTGAGATAGTTATAAATACAGCCTCTCTCTCTTTTTTGGCAAGGAATGCAGCTTCTCTTGGAAGGCAACGAGGCAACGCACTCCAGATTATTATAATAATATGGACGGAGAAATTTGGTCGCATCTGTGTTGTCTTGTCAAATGAATCACCAGGATTTGCTTTTAGTACTCCAGATTTGGGCGACCCAAGGAAGTAGAGATAGTAATGTACGCCATCTAGCTGCACGCTATCAAATCAAATAAATGGTCATGCCATTTACTTTTAAGATGGTGCAGCAGTTATTCTGACCAAAGAAACATGCACGTCTGCTGATTATTTCTGATGGGTATACATTTACCGTCCGCTAGCAAAGATTGTTTGGCACATTGTTCTTATGGCTTTCAACATCACACCCCTTAATAATATTATTAATCAATGTTTGGGCAATCAATTGAGTGTGTTAATAAAAAATTAAAACCCACAAATCCAACTGTACTATTTTTAGGACCATATGAAAGACAAGGAATGATTTTAAATGCCATATAGAGTACCTCCAACCATGTGAAATATGGTTCTGTCATGCAGGTGATACCCATGGCTTCGCATTGGATCTGTATGTTGTCCTACATACAGTCAACTATGAAGTACCACGATTTGGTTTTTGGGTGCAACCGGCTAGAGAATGATGCACGGGTTTGTACAGCCAGTACAATTCACATTAAGATTTTCTGATAGGATGTTGATGTGTATATGTAAGAATCATACACTAGAATGTCTTCTATGTTTAGATGGTTGATCTACGTTTATACTTTCTGTGAACCATGAGGTTAAGACCTTTGTACTGTAATAAAGATTGCTAAATAACAGTATATATGTATGCCTCTAGGGACACTGAAACAGCCAAACAACCATGCATGTGTATAGACCGTATTTGATCAAATTAAAAGAAGCGCCTGGGTTCATGCAAATAGCATAAATTTATCACCTAAGTACATTAGCTATAAATAGTTAAATAGGAGTCAAGACCAACTGAGCTAGCTAGTAGTATGATCCTACTATTACATAAATATCCCTAACTCTGATTGTCTTTGTTCCAGTCCAGCGCGTTGGTGTAGCTTGGGATGAACCAAAACCCCGTATGCCAGTTGGCCCCTGGACCGCTGCTTGAGAAAGATATGCTTTGGTGGTCTTCGCCATTTAGACTGAAGCGGAAAATTTCTTGATGTGATGTGTCAAACTGAGAGCCAATGGCCTGAGGCGTGGTGTAGATGCAGTTTCTTCTTGTCAAATATCCTGGGGGAAATGTTGCACCACCCACTGGCATGAAAATCGGATAGTTCAACCCAAGGAACATAGAATAGTCTCCAAGATTAGTAACCCTTTCCCACGGGTTGGCTGGAAGTAACCGACTAGTGTCATTCGAGAATACAATGCAGGTATACCCCGAATAGCTGTGAACAGCGCGACCGCAATGGACAGAAGGGGTACTATCATAATGAGTTGGAGCACCGTCAGCGTCAAAATCCATTACGCCACGTGCATAGACCAGGAGAAGTCTAGAACGATCTTGAGATCTTGCCAGCCACCACGTACGACTATTAGAGTCAAAATCATCATCGTCATCAAATCCAGCCGTCCACGGAATGAATGGAGCAGGGAGCACTATAGGACCTTGAAAAAGGAAAGAACACGTCACATGAAAATATATTTCATGATTTATCTACTAGTGATATTGATTTGATATTGGGATGCCAATACTAGTACTTTATAAAATCATGGTCGAACATAAGATGGTTTGAAATATATTTCGAACATCTTGGTAAAACTTCATGTGGATTTAAAACATGTTCCCGAAAATATTGGTCCAAATTTTAGATGGTTTGAATATAAACAAATGAAAGTCTTTATCAATATTGCATGGCACCTTTATTGATTCTATTTCTACTCTACCTTAAATTTTCTAGGGAGTAATAATAAAGAAACTTAATTACTAGGGGGCCTTTTTCCTAAGGAACAACATGCACATTAGACCATACTAAAATTCCTATAGATGTTAAATTCTATATATGTCCATACCACAAGAGGGTTATGGTGTGCGCCTATGGAATTCCTTTAAGCCAAAAGATGCCAAGACAGTTCAACAAATAAGAGGTGAAATACTATATAAGTTACGTATATAAAAAAGATAGGGAGGAAATGTTACCAAATTGATTAGGATCCCATGCATAAACATTTCCAAGCTCAGTAACGGCGAACACAAGTCCGTTATGTATAATTGCATCGCAGTATATGGCGCCGTACTGAAACTGGTTTTCAAGAAATATCCATTCACGAGGATATTCGCCATGGAGGTAGGCAATTGCAAAGTCGAAGATTGCGACAAGGGAGAAATCTTGATACCCCCTAGCAGCTGTAGGAACTTGGCAAATAGCTATCTTCTGCAGTTGAATAGCAGAACGCTGATACTCGAATATAAGTGGATTGTGTGTGGTTTCCAACTTGTTCCTCAAAGATGGAAGCTTAATCTTGCGATGAGTGTACACATTGAGGAGGTTCCACTTGCCTTCGGGGCCAACCATGGCGATCCAATCTCCATTGGCGCCTGCCCGCTCCTCATCCTTACCGTGTGGCATTAGGCCATCATAGGAGAACCTGTCCAGCGGCAGTAGTTTGCACTTGCTGTGCACCGGCAAATCCTCCTTGAACACCGCCCATGGTTTATCCGCCGGGTCACAACAGAGAACACACGGAAGGCCAAACGGCTGAGAAGCAGGCAGAGTGGCACTGTATTTGGCTGACTGAAGAATACTTTTGGAGGAACCGACTAGGGACGCGGCGGTGATGGCGTCGCACTGGCTGATGAGCACTTCAAGGGGGCCTTCCGTAAACACCTTGTGAAACAGCCCAGATCCACAGACCCTGCTCGATTTCGCCATCACAATGAGGCAGGTGGTACAATGGGGTTGGTATTTTCTTGGGCGATCTACTGATTCGAACTTTGGGAGAGAGATGGCGATCAATGGCGGCAGGTGGGGGTTTGAGTTGGAGAACAGAGGCTCTCAAACTGGGCACTGCTGGATAGGATGCGAAACGCAGGCGCGTGCTATGGAAGATGGGCGGAGTGGGGATAGACGACGGAGGTGAACCGAGACGCTCATATACTGCCTACTGCAGTTTCGAGGAGAGTGTGAATGTGTTCAAAAAAAGAGGAGAGTGTGAATGTGTTCAAAAAAAGAGGAGAGTGTGAATGTGACCCGACACCCGAGTAGGAGCCGAGCAGACGGACTATAGGAGTAGCCCCATCATTACAGAACATTAATCGTGCTTCCTACAATAAATAAGTGAAACATCCCAGGCTTGTGTTGTCTAATCAAATCGATGGCCATGTCAGTATTATGGTGAACAAATAAAACAAATACACACCAACCTTGTTCTTTTTGCAACGTACACCAACCTAGCAAGGCATCAACCTTCTCGCCATCAACTACGACTCCGTGGCTCCGTCCCACCAAAGTTGTCTCAACTTTGTAAAAAAAATACATCTATCCATCTAAATTTTAACAAAGGTGAGACACTTTTGGTGGGACCGAGGGAGTACAAAAAAACTTCACTACTCCATGCTAGTATCGGCCACTAATTCAAATTTCAACTGAAGGCGTGCTATTTTATGGTCCTGAAAATTGCCAAAAAAAATACAACCCAAAAATGCAACAGATCCATGTTAAGGGGGTACACCCTACGCAATATACATTAAGAAACTTTGAAACTTCAGCGACCTTGTAAGAATGCCCATGACAGTGCAGTTTTGCCAAATTAGGAAGAGACGAAATATGAATTCAACCAAAGAAATCTAAACGAATCCTTAGACAATAGCATAGTTAACACGTTCAGAAAAAAATGATGACTCCAAAAGAACAACATTAGCAAGAAATAGTCCATTTTAGTTTGAATTTGCAGTCACATACATAACTAGTAGTACTGCCAAAATACTATAATACTCCGAGCTGCATTCTAGCACTCCAACTAGCTAGTAATAGTTCTGGAGTAGTAGTACTACTACTATACAAGTCCAAAATACATCCGAACGAACCCTACTTCGAACTAAACTACTCCCTCCGATCTTCGAGTAACTACATTGCAGTATGACTAAACGAAGATTATTGTATAACCTTCTTGTTGATGCAAACGCAGATAGGCAACACACGCTGCCCTCCATTCTGCTTCGCGTAACGGGGCGGCACCGCCAGGAAAGAAGTGAGCTGCTGCAACATGATCGAGCTAGGCGTCGGGGAGCTCGTCGGCTCGATTACCGCCATCAAGGTGTCCGTCGAGAGGTCACTGGTCCCAGCCGTCGCCGGCGCCGGCGGACCAATCACCAACAGCTGCGCCTTGTACATCGGAAACAAGCACGCGGCCGACCTGATGCACACACAGGACACAATGGTGGTCGGGCCGAGCGCTCCAACGGTGATGGCGAACACGCTACCGTCTTCTTCCCCACTGCCGATGAACAGGTGTCCCCGCGGTTGTACCGGAAGACGAACTATGCACCAGGCGGGTATGCCATACTGGAACGTAAACACTGGGATGGAGTGGGATGCTTGGAGGTGTACCAGGAGCTCCCGCGGCGGGCCGGTGAAGCTGCAGCCGGTATTGATGGCCTCTGTGCAGCCGCACGGACCATGCGGGCACGCGATATAGTGCTTGTAGGACTCCGTGGAGGCGACCAAGCTCTGGCAGCCGACGCACTTGACCATTGCCCCAGATCGATTCGACGGCGGCAATCTTGGCCCAGATCGATTCGACGGCGGCAACCACGCCGGCTGCTCGCACTTCTTGCACGGGTTCGGCGCAAGCTCGCCGACGCAGCGCCGACAGCCCATATGACCGCCCTTGCACTGCACGGAACAACGTACGTGGCATCAGTTGTCATTGACATTTCTCACAGGTGAACCTAAGAATGAAATCGGAAGGGAGCGACCTTGGATATGGGGGGTTTGAAGGGCAGCAGGCAGAGGGGGCACAAGAAGAGGGCCTCCTCCATCTTCAGAGAAGAGTGATCGGGAAAACGAGAACGGGATGGGTTCTTTTTTTTATACATGCCTTGGAGTGGAGTATGGATACTACTACTACTTATAGGAAGAACTTCCTTGCTAAGAATCGGCGTCGGCCGTACGCAAGCATAGATGCACCAGCGGCTCTGCAGTTTGTCAAAATAAAAGGACAGAGCTGCAGTGACTTGAAGTCTCCAAATCTCATTGTGACTTGGTGCCACCATCTACCAACCATTTGAGATCCAACGTTCCAAACTAATCTCTTATTTCGAACCTAAAAACAAAAATTACGAAAAAAATCCAGTAAAATGTAGATGCCTTGTTCTAAAATCTGTGAATATTTCATCCCACTCGGACGATTAGCTTGTGATTAAAGAGCTTTTTACGTATACGAGCACTAGTTTAAACTAAATACTCCCTCTGATTCATATTAAGGGCTCCTTTGATTTAAAGGATAGGAAAAGCATAGGAATAGGAAAGGTATAGGATTGGAATGACATGTCTACTTGAAACCTATAGGAAGATGAAGTTTGTTTGATTGTAGCAAAGGAATTTTTCCATGAGGTATGAGCTAATGCTTTTTTCCTATAGGAATTACACTACAAGATTCCTATAGGAATTTTTCCTATAGGATATGTTCCTATGAATCAAACAACATGTATAGGAATTTTTCCCATAGGAACCAAATCCTACACAATTCCTATGCAAATCCTTTGAATCAAAGGAGCCCTAATTGACTTCAATATGGATGTATCTAGAACTAAAATGTGTCTAGTACATCCATATTAGAGTCAATTAATATGAACCGGAGGGAGTATATATTTGCTCACAAACCTTTGATTCAAATCGAATGAAACTTCACCAAAATATAAATCGAAATATGCACGATTAACTGGAAGTTCTTGAAATATTTCTGAGCAATTATAATAATTATTTAGTTTAAATTCTAAGTCGATCGCATACATTGGATCTGAGATGGATGGTGGATGGTGGCACCAAGTCACTGTGAAACTTGGAAGTATCAAGTCAGTGAAGCTCTATCCCAAAATAAAAGCTTCGTGAAGGGGGCAGTTTGGTTCAAAAAAGAAGACAGTGCCAAGCAGTTGTCAAACAATACCCATATAGTCAAATGTACTCCCTCTGATTCAAATGAATTGACTCAACTTTGTCTAGATATATGGATGTATCAAGTCACTGAAGCTAAAATAAAAGCTTCATGAAGGGGGAAGTTTGGTTCGAAAAAAAATACAGTGCCAAGCAGCTGTCAAATAGTACCATAACGTCAAATGTACTCCCTCCGATTCAAACGAAATGACTCAACTTTGTATTTTGCATGTTAAAGGTTTTTCGTAAAACTTGGCCAATCTTAACATAGTTTGCCTTTCTAAAAAAAGATATAAGCCCTAAGGCTCCTTTGATTCATAGGATGGGAAAACCATAGAAATATGGAAAACATAGGATTGAGATTTAATGGCTAGTTGAATCATATAGGAAGATGAGTTGTGTTTGATTGTGCCAAAGGAAATTTTCCATGAGGTATGACCTAATGTTTTATTCTTATAGGATTTGCACTGCAAGATTCCTATAGGATATGTTCCTATGAATCAAACAACTAGTGTGGGGAAAATTCACATGTGATCTAAATCCTACATAATTCCTATACAAATCCTATATATGAATTTTAGTTGTTAGGTCACTTAAAATGACTTCACTTGAAGAGTTACATTTTTGTTTTTTTCTGAATTAGTAGTGATGCCTAACCATATATATACCTAAACCAAGAGAATCAGCATAAACTTATGTATATTAATAGTAAGCGCATATATGAATGTTTTTTATCTACAAACCCAGGGTCATATATATGTACATAGAAACATGCATATATACTAGTTTTTGTACCTTGGTGTGTTCCTCTTTTGGGCTATCTCTTTTTTGTTCACCGATTCACAACCAACGCCCTAGATTAATTTGGCACTTAAAAAATAACATTTTGTTTTTGGCGCACTAACACAAATAGTAGTAGCACGGTCAACACTGTAGAGAAGTACAAAATAAATGTGTGTGGGAAAAAATGACTTAAAGTGACCATTACATTGAGAAAAAGGGTAGAACCAAGCATTGCACAGGGAAAAAGCAGTGTAGTGCCCAGAAGAAAAAAACAAGTTGGGTTATACTCCCTCCATCCTGAAATAATGGGTGTAGAGTTAAAATTTGTCCATAAAAGAGTGTACTTCTCGTTTTGCAATGCACTTCAAAATTTGTCCACAAAAGAGTGGTAGTAAAAAATATTTCTTTCTCATCACGAGGGATATAGTTTCTTCACGACTAGTACGTACTACCTCCATCACAAAGCTTAAGTCTTTTTTTAAGAGTCAAAGCAAGTAAAGGTTGACGAAAATTTAGAACAATCTATCAACTAATATAATATTTTGTAGATACCATACCAAAAAAAATCGTTGTCTATGTATTGATATTAATTTTGTATTTTGCATGATAATGATTTTTGGTAAAATCTTAGTTTACCTTGACATAGTTTGAGCTTCTAAAAATAATATAAGCCTTACGCTTTGGGATGGAGGTAGTAGTATTTAGCATAATATGGTTTTCTTATTTACTACATGCATTTAGATCATTGGAGGTGGAAAAGTTGAAGAGGAAAGTGATGGTCGATGACAGTTTCCCAATGTAATAATAAAATCCTTAATATGCCTTGAAAACCCACACGTACGCTCTTTCTAGGACAGAGGCAGTATGAGGTAATGCACCCACGCGCTGTCATCTGCCGGTTCGTGCTATGTCTCCCAAATCTTGAAATATCGTCAGTTATCCATTTCACGTCCACACTTCTCCCTCTCTCCACGGACTAGGAAAAAACCCTCTCTTCACTTCCCCTTCCCATTCCACCGATGGAGAGCCCAACCGACGCCGTCAACGCAGCGAAAGCGAAAGCCGCGCGGCTGGCCTTAGCCGCAGAGGAGGCGTGCAGAGCCGCGACCGCAGCACGCATGGCCGCAACGGCGGCGATCATTGCCGCAGCGGATGCCAAAGACGAAGCGGAGGCCATTGCCGAAGGTCGGGCCATCGGTCGCTCATCGGCATCTGATGCTGTTGGTAGATGGGTCCACTCTCTTGGGAAGCATCCCCTAGATGACGAGGACGAGGTTGAACTCATCTTTGAACCGCCGCCGCCGACCTTCGACGAGAATATCGTCGACGAGGGGGAGGAAGTATGTTCCGATTCACCTCTCTCCCTTATTCAACATAGCCCTGTATCGATTTGCGCTATGGTCTCTCCCTCTTTTTTTTGCGCTATAGCGTTTTGAATTAGCGTCAGAATCTTTTTAGATTCATATTCAGTATTAGTTGCAACTGCTACATATTTGCTTCACATCCGATTCACCTCTCTCCCTTATTTAACATAGCCCTGTATCGATTTGCTCTATGGTCTCTCCCTCTTTTTTTTGCGCTATAGGGTTTTGAATTAGCGTCAGAATCTTTTTAGATTCATATTCATTATTAGTTGCAACTGCTACATATTTGCTTCACCTGTTTATTTGGCATGTATCAGGTTGCTACTGATGAGGTTGACAGCGATGTCGAGTCGCGTCATAGGAAGGCCAGGGCCACTCTCAACAAGCTTAAGGCGGGGAAGTTCGACAAGTATTGGAGTGAACCCTGGACTGGTGCCAGGAACAGCTGCCCCTTCTGCACAAAGAGCATAAAGGTTGACTTTCGAAGCGTCCTGCAGCATGCCGAAGCCGGTGGGTCCGGCTGTCTCAAAGTTGGGGAAACTGTTAACCGATCCGGCTTCATAGCCAACCACATGGCATATGGGCTATTCCTAAGGAAGAAATTGAACCAAGCTATCGAGACCGGTCGTGTGCCTCCTCCCAAGCCCAAGCCACCAAAGATTAAAGGTATGGGCAGCAAGAAGCAGAAGAAGCGGGACCAGGAAGAAGATGGTAAATATACTCCGTAACTGTTGTGCATGTTTGTCTCTCCTACTGCTTCAAAAGCAGCATCTTTTGTTGAACTCTGTTTATGTTTGCTGCTCAGCAGCGTTTGTGGTGAACCTATTAGCTTAATTAGGGGTTGTTGAACTATGTCTGTGTTGAACCTTGCTTAATTAGGTTGTGTTGAACTCTGTTTGTGTTGGCGTGGGAAGGGGGGCATGATGCTACCCTGAATTTGCGGGACCCCCAAAAAACTTGCAAATACGAGTGATGCATCCAAAAGGAACAAACTTCTTACATGGTAGACCCCAGTCTGAAAGCAAGAAATGCGATCGGGTCCTTAACAGCCACCGCCCGGATTGATCGGGTATTTTGCCTGCCTACCGCATGTGACTTGTGCTCACTGAAGTTTGGGACCTCACGCATGGGCACCACACGTAAGTGACAGACCTGTTGGTGTAAAAACTCGAGTGATTATTATACTGCATTAGTACAAAGTTTCCTATGGATTCAAGGGTTGGAAAGCCAAGTTAACTCATTTTCATGACTAAGAAGGAGCCAGGCTTACTTTTTCATTTTCATGTTTTAACTTGTTTAAATCTTGGTCAAACAAAGGATCTGACCAGGATTCAAGTGGGCATAAAAATTCAAAAAAGAAATCAAAAAAAAAACCAAAGCACATAAGCTTCTTATGTCATATAGTAAGCATTACAGTTGATCAACGAAGTCTAGACATATTCAAACCAGAAAAATATTGTATATACCCCCTAACCCTAAACTCTGTCTTATGAAGTCAAGCATGAAGAAAAGTGGTTTTGGGTTTCAAACATTGGAAATTGAAAAAACTCCCAAAAGCTTCATTTTGGAGTGACTAAGAAGAATCCAGGCTTTCATTTTCATTTTCATGTTTTAAATTGGTTTAAATCTTGGTCAAACCTAGGATTTGACCAAGATTCAAATGGACATAACAAATTCAAAAAAATCAAAACCAAACACATAGTCTTTTGATGTCATATAGTAAGCATTCAAGTTGATAAACAAAGTCTAGACATATTTAAACAAGAAAAATCATGTATATACTTGGCCCCTAACCCTAAACTCTGTCTTATGAAGTCAAGCATTAAGAGGAGTGGTTTTGGGTTTCAAACATGGAAATTTAAAAAACCTCCCAAAAGCTTCATTTTGGAGGGACTAAGAAGAATCCAGGCTTACTTTTCATTTTCATGTTTTAAACTGGTTTAAATCTTGGTCAAACCTAGGATTTGACCAAGATTCAAATGGGCATAACAAATTCAAAAAAAAACTAAACACATAGTCTTTTGATGTCACATAATAAGCATTCAAGTTGATAAACAAGGTCTAGACATATTCAAACCAGAAAAATCATGTATCTACCCCCTACCCCTAAACTTTGTCTTATGAAGTAAAGCACGGAGAGATATCATTTTGGGTTTCGAACATGGAAAATTTAAAAAAACCTCCCAAAAGCTTCATTTTGGAGTGAATAAGAAGGATCCACACTTACTTTTCATTTTCATGTTTTAAACTTGTTTAAATATTGGTCAAACCTGCAAGGATTTGACCAAGATTCAAATGGGCATAAAAATTCAAAAAAAAAACGAAAACCACTTCTCTTCGTCCTTGACTTCATTAGACAGAGTTTAGGGTTGGGGTATATACATGATTTGTAATGTTTAAATATGTATAGACTCTCTTGATCAACATGAATGCTTACTATAACTTAAGAAGCTTAATTATGTGCTTTGGTTTTTCATTTTTTGAATTCTTTATTGAATTTTTATGCCTATTTGAATCTTGGTCAAATCCTAGGTTTGACCAAGAATTAAACAAGTCAGTAACATGAAAATGAAAAAGTAAGCCTGGATCCTTCTTATTCACTCAAAAAATGAAGCTTTTGGGAGGGTTTTTGAATTTTCCATGTTTGAAACCCAAAACCATTCCTCTTATATGCTTGACTTCATATATATCACAGAGTTTAGCCTTAGGGGGTATATACATGATTTTTCTAGTTTGAATATGTCTAAACCTTGTTTATCAACTTGAATGCTTACTATAAACCAAAAATTCATGTATCTACACCTAACCCTAAACTATGCATGAAGAGAAGTGGTTTTGGGTTTCAAACCTGGATATCTCAAAAACCCTCCCAAAAGCTTCATTTTGGAGTGAATAAGAAGGATCAAGGCTTAATTTTTCATTTTCATGTTTTAATCTTGTTTAAATCTTGCTCAAACCTAGGATTTGACCAAGATTCAAATGGGCATAATTTAAAAAAATGAAAAATCAAGGCACATAGTCTTCTTATATATGTCATATAGTAAGCATTCAATTAAGTTGATAAACAAGCTATGGACATATTCAACCCAGAAAAATCATGATGAATCTACCCCCTATATATCCCTAAACCCTAACTTATGAAGTCAAGCATGAAGAGAAGTGGTTTTTGGTATAAATCATGGAAATTTCATATTCATGTTTATTAAACTTGTTTAAATCATGGTCAAACCTAGGATTTGACCAAGATTCAAATGGGCATAAATATTCAGAAAAAACAAAAAATGGAAAATCAAGGCACATGTTTTAAACTTGTTTAAATCTTGGTCAAACCAAGGATTTGACCAAGATTCAAATGGGCCTAAAAATTTAGAAAAAAATCAAAAAGAGAATGAAAAACCAAAGCACATAGCATTCTTATGTCATATGTATAGTAAGCATTCAAGTTGATAAACAAGGTCTAGACATATTCAAACCAAAAAATCATGTATATATCTACCCCTAACCCTAAACTGATCTGTCGATCTTATGGAAGTCAATCATGAAGAGAAGTGGTTTTGGGTTTCAAACATGGAAATTTCAAGAACATCCCAAAAGCTTCATTTTAGAGTGACTAAGAAGGATCCATGCTTACTTACTCGTTTGCACGTGTTAAACTTGTCTAAATCTTGGTGAAACCTAGGATTTGACCAAGATATGATTCAAATGCGCAGAAAATTAAAAAAGTCAGAAAAATTAAAAACCAAAGTACATAGTCTTCTTATGTCATATAGTAAGCATATTCAAGTTGATAAACAAGGTTTGGACATATTCAAACCATACAAATCATGTATCTATACCCCCTAACCCTAAACTTTTTCTTATGAAGTCAAGCATGAAGAGAAGTGGTTTTGGGTTTCAAAGATGGAAATTTCAAAAACCTCCAAAAACTTCATTTTAGAGTGACTGAGAAGTTAGCATTAAAGTTGATAAACAAGGTTTAGACATATTCAAACCAGACAAATCATGTATCTACCCCTAACCCTAAACTCGGTCTTATGAAGTCTAGCATGAAGAGAATCGTTTTGAGTTTCAAACGTTTAAGCCAAAAGCCCCATTTCAAATATTTCAAACTTATTCAAAGTTGGTTCAAATTTGAAAGACATACAAGTTATAGCACACATAGTGCATACATTTTCACACATACTGCACTAGATGCTAACCCTATAGTTTGAGGCCACTTGGATGAGGTCGAAAAAGTTCTTGGATTAGAATCGTGTTGTTCGAACCCCGTAGTTGGATTTTTTTGAACCTTGATCTGTAGTACTGGGCAAAACCCTAGTTTAACCTATTTAATTATAGATTCGTATATCGATTTTTCTACCTTTTTATTATTACTATGCTGCAGATGTGCGTTTGCCCGTCGAGTGAAACTCGGAGGAAGAGGGATCACTCGGAAGGAGAGAAAAAAGGCAGAGCATTATGGTGTCTTCCCTTTTTCGGGTGATGATGATGATGTTGACTGTTGTGCAGGGTTTGTCAGTGCGCAGGAGGTGCGAGCGAGCGAGCGAGCGAGTCGAGCGAGGCCGAGAATGAGAGAGATTTGTTTTTTTTTTGTGTGAGAGGGACAACCGAAGGATCCAGAAGGACCCACAGACTTCCAATACGCATCCTGATGCGTCTTCTCTTGACAAAGAAGATGGCTGGGAGTTGGCGTACCTATTGCACGTGACTTGTGCTCACTCAAGTGTGGGACCTCACGCGTGGGCACCACACGTAAGTGACAGACCTGTTGGTGTAAAAACTCGGTTGATTATAATAGTGCATTAGAACAAAGTTTCCTATGGATTCAAGGGTAGGAAATCCAAGTTAACTCATTTACATGACATTATTTTTTCCATGAAGCAAAGTTAACACTATCAATTGGTACATTTTGGAGTGACTAAGAAGGATCAATGCTTACTTATTCGTTTAATTTCACGTGTTAAACTTGTCTAAATCTTGTTCAAACCTAGGATTTGACCAAGATTCAAATGGGCAGAAAAATAATTAAAAAACAGAAAAATGAAAAACCAAATCACATAGTCTTCTTATGTCATATAGTAAGCATTCAAGTTGATAAACAAGGTCTAGACATATTCAAACCAGACAAATCATGTATCTATACCCCTAACCCCTAAACTCTGTCTTATGAAGTCAAGCATGAAGAGAAGTGGTTTTGGGTTTCAAACATGGAAATTTCAAAAACCTCCCAAAAGCTTCATTTTAGAGTGACTAAGAAGGATACATGCTTCCCTTTACATTTTCATGTTTTAAACTTGTTTAAATTATCTTGGTCAAACCTAGGATTTGACGAAGATACAAATGGGTGGGCACAAAATTCAAAAAAATCAGAAAAATGAAAAACCAAATCACATAGTCTTCTTATGTCATATCGTAAGCAATCAAGTTGATAAACAAGGTCTAGATATATCCAAACCAGACAAATCATGTATCTACCCCCTGTCGATCTTATGAAGTCTAGCATGAAGGGAAGTCGTTTTGGGTTTCAAACATTGAAATTTAAAGAACATCCCAAAAGCTTCATTTTAGAGTGACTAAGAAGGATACAGACTTCCCTTTTCATTTTCATGTTTTAAATTTGTTTAAATCTTGGTCAAACCAAGGATTTGACCAAGATTCAAATGGCCCTAAAAATTCAGAAAAAAATGAAAAGAATGAAAAACCAAAGCACATAACATTCTTATGTCATATGTATAGTAAGCATTCAAGTTGATATACAAGGTCTAGACATATATATTCAAACCTAGGATTTGACTAGCTAAGATTCAAATGGGCATAACAAATTCAAAAAACAAAAACCAAACACATAGTCTTCTGATGTCATATAGCAAGCATTCAAGTTGATAAACAAACTTGTTTAAATCATGGTCAAACCTAGGATTTGACCAAGATTCAAATGGGCATAATTTTTAAAAAAATGTAAAATCAAGGCACATAGTCTTCTTATGTCATATAGTAAGCATTCAATTAAGTTGATAAACAAGGTCTAGACATATCAAACCAGAAAATTCAGGTGTCTAGCTAGCTACCCCTAACCCTAAACTCTGCACGAAGAGAAGTGGTTTTGGGTTTCAAACATGGATATTTCAAAAACCCTCCCAAAAACCTTCATTTTGGAGTTAATAAGAAGGATCAAGGCTTACTTTTTCATTTTCATGTTTTAATCTTTTTTAAATCTTTGTCAAACCTAGGTTTTGACCAATATTCAAAAGGGCATAATTAAAAAAAATGAAATATCAAGGCACATAGTCTTCTTATGTCATATAGTAAGCATTCAATTAAGTTGATAAACAAGCTCTAGACATATTCAAACCAGAAAAATCATGATGTATCTACCCCCTATATATCCCTAAACCCTAACTTATGAAGTCAAGCACGAAGAGAAGTGGTTTTTGGTTTAAATCATGGAAATTTCAAAAACCCTCCCAAGAGCTTCATTTTGGAGTGACTAATTAAGAAGCATACATGCTTACCTTTTCATATTCATGTTTTAAACTTGTTCAAATCTAGGTCAACAAACCTAGGATTTGATGAAGAATCAAATGGGTATAAAAAATTTAAAAACAAGCTCTAGATAAGCTCAAGTTGAAAAACAAGTTCTAGACATATTCCAACCAGAAAAATCATGCATGTACCCCCTATATATATATATATCCCTAAACCCTGACTTATGAAGTCAAGCATGAAGAGAAGTGGTTTTTGGTTTCAATCATGGAAATTTCAAAAACCCTCCCAAGAGCTTCATTTTGGAGTGGCTAAGAAGGATAGATACTTAATTTTTCATATTTATGTTTTAAACTAGTTTAAATCATGGTCAAACCTAGGATTTGACCAAGATTCAAATGGGCATAAAAATTCAAAATAAATGAAAATAAATGAAAAACCAAGGCACGTAGTCTTCTTATGTCATATAGTAAGCATTCAATTAAGTTGATAAACAAGGTCTAGACATATTCAAACCAGAAACATCATGTATCTAGCTACCCTAGCCCTAAACTCTGTCTTATGAAGTCAAGCATGCATGAAGAGAAGTACGTGGTTTTTTGGTTTCAAACATGGAAATTTCAAAAACCCTCTCAAGAGCTTCATTTTGGAGTGACTACGAAGGATACATGCTTAATTTTCATATTCATGTTTTAAACTTGTTTAAATCATGGTCAAACCTAGGATTTGACCAAGATTCAAATGGGCATAATTTAAAAAAATGTAAAATCAAGGCACATAGTCTTCTTATGTCATATAGTAAGCATTCAATTAAGTTGATAAACAAGGTCTAGACATATCAAACCAGAAAAATCATGTATCTACCCCTATATATCCCCAAAAACTCTGTCTTTATGAAGTCAAGCATGAAGAGAAGTGGTTTTTGGTTTCAAGCATGGAAATTTCAAAAACCTCCCCAAACTTCATTTTAGAGTGACTAAGAAGGATACAAGCTTGCCTTTTCATTTTCATGTTTTAAACTTGTTTAAATTATCTTGGTCAAATCTAGGATTTGACAAGATTCAAATGGGCAAACATATGATAAGTGATGCAAATATCATTTCTAAGTGCGGGCAAACCAGAGATATGTGGTTTTTGGTTTCAAACATATTCAAACGAGAGAAATCATGTATCTACCCCCTAACACTAAACTCTGTCTCATGAAGTCAAGCGCATGCATGAAGATATGTGGTTTTTGGTTTCAAACATGGAAATTTCAAAAACCCTCCCAAGAGCTTCATTTCGAAGTGATTAATTAAGAAGCATACATGCATGCTTACTTTTTCATATTCATGTTTTAAACTTATTCAAATCTTGGTGAAACCTAGGATTTGACCAAGATTCAAATGGGTATAAAAATTTAAAAAATACAAAAAAGGTCTTCTTATGTTATATAGTAGGCATTCAATTAAGTTGATAAACAAGTTCTAGACATATTCAAACAAGAAAAATCATGCATGTATCTACCCATAACCCTAAACTTTGTTTCATGAAGTCAAGCATTGTGGTTTTTGGTTTCGAACATGGAAATTCAAAAACCCTCCCAAGAGCTTCATTTTGAAGTGACTAAGAAGCATACATGCTTACTTTTTCATATTCATGTTTTTAACTTATTCAAATCTTGGTGGAACCAAGGATTTGACAAAGATTCGAATGGGTATAAAAATTCAAAAAAAACAAGGTCTTCTCTTATGTTATATAGTAAGCATTCAATTAATTTGATAAACAAGGTCTAAACATATTCAAACCAGGAAAATCATGTATCTACCACCTAACCCTAAACTCTGTCTTATGAAGTCAAGCATGCATGAAGAGAAGTGGTTTTTGGTTTCAAGCATGGAAATTTCCATGTTTGAAACCCAAAACCACTTCTCTTCATATGCTTGACTTCATATGACAGAGTTTAGCGTTAGGGGGTAGATACATGATTTTTTGGTTTGAATATGTCCAGACCTTGTTTATCAACTTAAATGCTAACTATATGACATCAGAATGGGCATAAAAATTTAAAAAAATTAAAAATGTAAAACCAAAATTTAATTGGGAGGAAAGGGTACATGAATTACAATTAAAAAACAAGGTAACTTAAATACTTGGATGCCCCAAGATGTGTGGAAGCCCAAAACAATGGCAAAACATATCATGTGCGCATGCTGCATCCAATTCAAGTAGAACACATAGTAGGCACCGATAGTTTGACCTAAATTTGAAATCAAAGAGAAGGTGGTTAGAAAAAATCAAAATTGGCAAAGCAAAGCATGAAATCAAAAAATTGTGATGCACTCTAGCTATGAAAATTATCAAACAATGCAAACCAAAATGATTTTTTAGAGGAATACTAGTTCAACTTATTTAATTTTTTATTTGTAGGCCAAAATCAAACCCCGTAGTTGGATTTTTTTTTCAACTTGATCTGTAGTACTGGGGAAAACCCTAGTTTATAACCTATTTAATAATAGATTCGTAGTCGATTCTTTTACTTTTTTATTATTACTATGCAGCACATGTGTGTTTGCCCGTCGAGTGAAACTCGGAGGAAGAGGAATCACTCGGAAGGAGAAGAAGGGAGAGCAGTCACGGGGCCCCTCTTATTGATGGTGTATATTCTTTTTCTGGTGATGTTGACTGTTGTGCAGGGTTTGTCAGTGCGCAGGAGGTGCGAGCGAGCGAGCGAGCGAGCGAGTCGAGCGAGGCCGAGAATGAGAGAGATTTGTTTTTTTGTGAGAGGGACAACCGAAGGATCCAGAAGGACCCACAGACTTCCAATACGCATCCTGATGCGTCTTCTCTTGACAAAGAAGATGGCTGGGAGTTGGCGTACCTATTGCACGTGACTTGTGCTCACTCAAGTGTGGGACCTCACGCGTGGGCACCACACGTAAGTGACAGACCTGTTGGTGTAAAAACTCGGTTGATTATTATAGTGCATTAGAACAAAGTTTCCTATGGATTCAAGGGTAGGAAATCCAAGTTAACTCATTTACATGACATTATTTTTTCCATGAAGCAAAGTTAACACTATCAATTGGTACATTTTGGAGTGACTAAGAAGGATCAATGCTTACTTATTCGTTTAATTTCACGTGTTAAACTTGTCTAAATCTTGTTCAAACCTAGGATTTGACCAAGATTCAAATGGGCAGAAAAATAATTAAAAAACAGAAAAATGAAAAACCAAATCACATAGTAAGCATTCAAGTTGATAAACAAGGTCTAGACATATTCAAACCAGACAAATCATGTATCTATACCCCTAACCCCTAAACTCTGTCTTATGAAGTCAAGCATGTGAAGAGAAGTGGTTTTGGGTTTGGGGGTATATATACATGATTTTTATTGTTTAAATATATATAGACTTTGTTGATCAACATGAATGCTTAATTACTATATGACATAAGAAGTTTATGTGCTTTGGTGTTTCATTTTTTTGATTTCTTTTTTGAATTTTTATGCCCATTTGAATCTTGGTCAAATCCTAGGTTTGACAAAGATTTAAACAAGTTTGAAACATGAAAATGAAAAAGTAAGCTTGGATCCTTCTTAGTCACTCCAAAATGAAGCTTTTGGGTGGGTTTTTGAAATTTCCATGTTTGAAACCCAAAACCACTTCTTCTCTTCATGCTTGACTTCATAAGACAACGTTTAGGGTTAGGGGGTAGATACATGATTTTTCTGGTTTGAATATGTCTAGACTTCGTTGATCAACTTGAATGCTTAGTATATTACATAAGAAGACTATGTGGTTTGGTTTTTGATTTTCTTGATTTTGTTTGATTTTTTATGACCATTTGAATCTTGGTCAAATCCTAGGTTTGACCAAGATTTAAACAAGTTTAAAACATGAAAATGAAAAAGTAAGCATGGATCCTTCTTAGTCATGACAATGAGTTAACTTGGCTTTACTACCCTTGATGAATCCATAGGAAACTTTTTGTACTAATGCAGTATAATATTCTGGTTTGAATATGTCTAGACCTTGTTTATCAACTTAATTTGAAAGACATACAAGTTATAGCACACATAGTGCATACATTTTCACACATACTGCACTAGATGCTAACCCTATAGTTTGAGGCCATTTGGATGAGGTCGAAAAAATTCTTGGATTAGAATCGTGTTGTTCGAACCCCGTAGTTGGATTTTTTTGAACCCTTGATCTTTAGAACTGGGCAAAACCCAAGTTTAACCATGCAAGATTCAAATGGCCCTAAAAATTCAGAAAAAAATCAAAAGAATGAAAAACCAAAGCACATATATAGCATTCTTATGTCATATGTATAGTAAGCATGCATTCAAGTTGATAAACAAGGTCTAGACATATATATTCAAACCAGAAAAATCATGTATATATCTACCCCTAAAACTCTAATTAAACTATGTCTTATGAAGTCAATCATGTAGAGAAGTGGTTTTGGGTTTCAAATATGGAAATTTCAAGAACCTCCCAAAAGCTTCATTTTAGAGTGACTAAGAAGGATCCAGGCTTATCTTTTCATTTCATGTTTTAAACTTGTTTAAATCCTGGTCAAACCTAGGATTTGACCAAGATTTATGGGCATAAAATTCAAAAAAATCAGAAAAATAAAAAACCAAAGCACATAAGCATATTCAAGTTGATAAACAAGGTTTGGACATATTCAACCCATACACAAATCATGTATCTACCCCTAACCCTAAACTCTGTCTTATGAAGTCAAGCATGAAGAGAAGTGGTTTCGGGTTTCAAACATGGAAATATCAAAAACCTCCCAAAAACTTCATTTTAGAGTGACTGAGAAGGTTGCATGCTTCCCTTTTCATTTTCATGTTTTAAACTTGTTTAAATCTTGGTCAAACCTAGAATTTGACAAGATTCAAATGGGCATCAAAATTCAAAAAAATCAGAAAAAGAAAAACCAAAGCAATAGTTTTCTTATGTCATATAGTAAGCATTAAAGTTGATAAACAAGGTCTAGACATATTCAACCAGACAAATCATGTATCTATACCCCTAACCCCCTAAACTCTGTCTTATGAAGTCAAGCATGTGAAGAGAAGTGGTTTTGGGTTTCAAACATCGAAATTTCAAAAACCTCCCAAAAGCTTCATTTTAGAGTGACTAAGAAGGATACATGCTTCCCTTTTCATTTTCATGTTTTAAACTTGTTTAAATTATCTTGGTCAAACCTAGGATTCGACATGATTCAAATGGGCATCAAAATAAATAAAAAACAGAAAAAGGAAAAACCAAAGCAATAGTTTTCTTATATATGTCATATAGTAAGCATTAAAGTTGATAAACAAGGTCTAGATATATCCAAACCAGACAAATCATGTATCTACCCCCGGCCTGTCGATCTTATGAAGCTAGTCTACTAGCATGTGAAGGGAACTCGTTTTCGGTTTCAAACATAGAAATTACAAGAACATCCCAAAAGCTTCTCCATTTTAGAGTGACTACGAAGGATACTGACTTCCCTTTTCATTTTCATGTTTTAAACTTGTTTAAATCTTGGTCAAACCAAGGATTTGACCAAGATTCAAATGGGCCTAAAAATTTAGAAAAAAATCAAAAAGAGAATGAAAAACCAAAGCACATAGCATTCTTATGTCATATGTATAGTAAGCATTCAAGTTGATAAACAAGGTCTAGACATATTCAAACCAAAAAATCATGTATATATCTACCCCTAACCCTAAACTGATCTGTCGATCTTATGGAAGTCAATCATGAAGAGAAGTGGTTTTGGGTTTCAAACATGGAAATTTCAAGAACATCCCAAAAGCTTCATTTTAGAGTGACTAAGAAGGATCCATGCTTACTTACTCGTTTTCACGTGTTAAACTTGTCTAAATCTTGGTGAAACCTAGGATTTGACCAAGATATGATTCAAATGCGCAGAAAATTAAAAAAGTCAGAAAATTTAAAAACCAAAGTACATAGTCTTCTTATGTCATATAGTAAGCATATTCAAGTTGATAAACAAGGTTTGGACATATTCAAACCATACAAATCATGTATCTATACCCCCTAACCCTAAACTTTTTCTTATGAAGTCAAGCATGAAGAGAAGTGGTTTTGGGTTTCAAAGATGGAAATTTCAAAAACCTCCAAAAACTTCATTTTAGAGTGACTGAGAAGTTAGCATTAAAGTTGATAAACAAGGTTTAGACATATTCAAACCAGACAAATCATGTATCTACCCCTAACCCTAAACTCGGTCTTATGAAGTCTAGCATGAAGAGAATCGTTTTGAGTTTCAAACGTTTAAGCCAAAAGCCCCATTTCAAATATTTCAAACTTATTCAAAGTTGGTTCAAATTTGAAAGACATACAAGTTATAGCACACATAGTGCATACATTTTCACACATACTGCACTAGATGCTAACCCTATAGTTTGAGGCCACTTGGATGAGGTCGAAAAAGTTCTTGGATTAGAATCGTGTTGTTCGAACCCCGTAGTTGGATTTTTTGAACCTTGATCTGTAGTACTGGGCAAAACCCTAGTTTAACCTATTTAATTATAGATTCGTATATCGATTTTTCTACCTTTTTATTATTACTATGCTGCAGATGTGCGTTTGCCCGTCGAGTGAAACTCGGAGGAAGAGGGATCACTCGGAAGGAGAGAAAAAAGGCAGAGCATTATGGTGTCTTCCCTTTTTCGGGTGATGATGATGATGTTGACTGTTGTGCAGGGTTTGTCAGTGCGCAGGAGGTGCGAGCGAGCGAGCGAGCGAGCGAGTCGAGCGAGGCCGAGAATGAGAGAGATTTGTTTTTTTTGTGTGAGAGGGACAACCGAAGGATCCAGAAGGACCCACAGACTTCCAATACGCATCCTGATGCGTCTTCTCTTGACAAAGAAGATGGCTGGGAGTTGGCGTACCTATTGCACGTGACTTGTGCTCACTCAAGTGTGGGACCTCACGCGTGGGCACCACACGTAAGTGACAGACCTGTTGGTGTAAAAACTCGGTTGATTATAATAGTGCATTAGAACAAAGTTTCCTATGGATTCAAGGGTAGGAAATCCAAGTTAACTCATTTACATGACATTATTTTTTCCATGAAGCAAAGTTAACACTATCAATTGGTACATTTTGGAGTGACTAAGAAGGATCAATGCTTACTTATTCGTTTAATTTCACGTGTTAAACTTGTCTAAATCTTGTTCAAACCTAGGATTTGACCAAGATTCAAATGGGCAGAAAAATAATTAAAAAACAGAAAAATGAAAAACCAAATCACATAGTCTTCTTATGTCATATAGTAAGCATTCAAGTTGATAAACAAGGTCTAGACATATTCAAACCAGACAAATCATGTATCTATACCCCTAACCCCTAAACTCTGTCTTATGAAGTCAAGCGTGTGAAGAGAAGTGGTTTTGGGTTTCAAACATCGAAATTTCAAAAACCTCCCAAAAGCTTCATTTTAGAGTGACTAAGAAGGATACATGCTTCCCTTTACATTTTCATGTTTTAAACTTGTTTAAATTATCTTGGTCAAACCTAGGATTTGACGAAGATACAAATGGGTGGGCACAAAATTCAAAAAAATCAGAAAAATGAAAAACCAAATCACATAGTCTTCTTATGTCATATCGTAAGCAATCAAGTTGATAAACAAGGTCTAGATATATCCAAACCAGACAAATCATGTATCTACCCCCTGTCGATCTTATGAAGTCTAGCATGAAGGGAAGTCGTTTTGGGTTTCAAACATTGAAATTTAAAGAACATCCCAAAAGCTTCATTTTAGAGTGACTAAGAAGGATACAGACTTCCCTTTTCATTTTCATGTTTTAAATTTGTTTAAATCTTGGTCAAACCAAGGATTTGACCAAGATTCAAATGGCCCTAAAAATTCAGAAAAAATGAAAAGAATGAAAAACCAAAGCACATAACATTCTTATGTCATATGTATAGTAAGCATTCAAGTTGATATACAAGGTCTAGACATATATATTCAAACCTAGGATTTGACTAGCTAAGATTCAAATGGGCATAACAAATTCAAAAAACAAAAACCAAACACATAGTCTTCTGATGTCATATAGCAAGCATTCAAGTTGATAAACAAACTTGTTTAAATCATGGTCAAACCTAGGATTTGACCAAGATTCAAATGGGCATAATTTTAAAAAAATGTAAAATCAAGGCACATAGTCTTCTTATGTCATATAGTAAGCATTCAATTAAGTTGATAAACAAGGTCTAGACATATCAAACCAGAAAATTCAGGTGTCTAGCTAGCTACCCCTAACCCTAAACTCTGCACGAAGAGAAGTGGTTTTGGGTTTCAAACATGGATATTTCAAAAACCCTCCCAAAAACCTTCATTTTGGAGTTAATAAGAAGGATCAAGGCTTACTTTTTCATTTTCATGTTTTAATCTTTTTTAAATCTTTGTCAAACCTAGGTTTTGACCAATATTCAAAAGGGCATAATTAAAAAAAATGAAATATCAAGGCACATAGTCTTCTTATGTCATATAGTAAGCATTCAATTAAGTTGATAAACAAGCTCTAGACATATTCAAACCAGAAAAATCATGATGTATCTACCCCCTATATATCCCTAAACCCTAACTTATGAAGTCAAGCACGAAGAGAAGTGGTTTTTGGTTTAAATCATGGAAATTTCAAAAACCCTCCCAAGAGCTTCATTTTGGAGTGACTAATTAAGAAGCATACATGCTTACCTTTTCATATTCATGTTTTAAACTTGTTCAAATCTAGGTCAACAAACCTAGGATTTGATGAAGAATCAAATGGGTATAAAAAATTTAAAAACAAGCTCTAGATAAGCTCAAGTTGAAAAACAAGTTCTAGACATATTCCAACCAGAAAAATCATGCATGTACCCCCTATATATATATATATCCCTAAACCCTGACTTATGAAGTCAAGCATGAAGAGAAGTGGTTTTTGGTTTCAATCATGGAAATTTCAAAAACCCTCCCAAGAGCTTCATTTTGGAGTGGCTAAGAAGGATAGATACTTAATTTTTCATATTTATGTTTTAAACTAGTTTAAATCATGGTCAAACCTAGGATTTGACCAAGATTCAAATGGGCATAAAAATTCAAAATAAATGAAAATAAATGAAAAACCAAGGCACGTAGTCTTCTTATGTCATATAGTAAGCATTCAATTAAGTTGATAAACAAGGTCTAGACATATTCAAACCAGAAACATCATGTATCTAGCTACCCTAGCCCTAAACTCTGTCTTATGAAGTCAAGCATGCATGAAGAGAAGTACGTGGTTTTTTGGTTTCAAACATGGAAATTTCAAAAACCCTCTCAAGAGCTTCATTTTGGAGTGACTACGAAGGATACATGCTTAATTTTCATATTCATGTTTTAAACTTGTTTAAATCATGGTCAAACCTAGGATTTGACCAAGATTCAAATGGGCATAATTTAAAAAAATGTAAAATCAAGGCACATAGTCTTCTTATGTCATATAGTAAGCATTCAATTAAGTTGATAAACAAGGTCTAGACATATCAAACCAGAAAAATCATGTATCTACCCCTATATATCCCCAAACTCTGTCTTTATGAAGTCAAGCATGAAGAGAAGTGGTTTTTTGGTTTCAAGCATGGAAATTTCAAAAACCTCCCCAAACTTCATTTTAGAGTGACTAAGAAGGATACAAGCTTGCCTTTTCATTTTCATGTTTTAAACTTGTTTAAATTATCTTGGTCAAATCTAGGATTTGACAAGATTCAAATGGGCAAACATATGATAAGTGATGCAAATATCATTTCTAAGTGCGGGCAAACCAGAGATATGTGGTTTTTGGTTTCAAACATATTCAAACGAGAGAAATCATGTATCTACCCCCTAACACTAAACTCTGTCTCATGAAGTCAAGCGCATGCATGAAGATATGTGGTTTTTGGTTTCAAACATGGAAATTTCAAAAACCCTCCCAAGAGCTTCATTTCGAAGTGATTAATTAAGAAGCATACATGCATGCTTACTTTTTCATATTCATGTTTTAAACTTATTCAAATCTTGGTGAAACCTAGGATTTGACCAAGATTCAAATGGGTATAAAAATTTAAAAAATACAAAAAAGGTCTTCTTATGTTATATAGTAGGCATTCAATTAAGTTGATAAACAAGTTCTAGACATATTCAAACAAGAAAAATCATGCATGTATCTACCCATAACCCTAAACTTTGTTTCATGAAGTCAAGCATTGTGGTTTTTGGTTTCGAACATGGAAATTCAAAAACCCTCCCAAGAGCTTCATTTTGAAGTGACTAAGAAGCATACATGCTTACTTTTTCATATTCATGTTTTTAACTTATTCAAATCTTGGTGGAACCAAGGATTTGACAAAGATTCGAATGGGTATAAAAATTCAAAAAAAACAAGGTCTTCTCTTATGTTATATAGTAAGCATTCAATTAATTTGATAAACAAGGTCTAAACATATTCAAACCAGGAAAATCATGTATCTACCACCTAACCCTAAACTCTGTCTTATGAAGTCAAGCATGCATGAAGAGAAGTGGTTTTTGGTTTCAAGCATGGAAATTTCCATGTTTGAAACCCAAAACCACTTCTCTTCATATGCTTGACTTCATATGACAGAGTTTAGCGTTAGGGGGTAGATACATGATTTTTTGGTTTGAATATGTCCAGACCTTGTTTATCAACTTAAATGCTAACTATATGACATCAGAATGGGCATAAAAATTTAAAAAAATTAAAAATGTAAAACCAAAATTTAATTGGGAGGAAAGGGTACATGAATTACAATTAAAAAACAAGGTAACTTAAATACTTGGATGCCCCAAGATGTGTGGAAGCCCAAAACAATGGCAAAACATATCATGTGCGCATGCTGCATCCAATTCAAGTAGAACACATAGTAGGCACCGATAGTTTGACCTAAATTTGAAATCAAAGAGAAGGTGGTTAGAAAAAATCAAAATTGGCAAAGCAAAGCATGAAATCAAAAAATTGTGATGCACTCTAGCTATGAAAATTATCAAACAATGCAAACCAAAATGATTTTTTAGAGGAATACTAGTTCAACTTATTTAATTTTTTATTTGTAGGCCAAAATCAAACCCCGTAGTTGGATTTTTTTTTCAACTTGATCTGTAGTACTGGGGAAAACCCTAGTTTATAACCTATTTAATAATAGATTCGTAGTCGATTCTTTTACTTTTTTATTATTACTATGCAGCACATGTGTGTTTGCCCGTCGAGTGAAACTCGGAGGAAGAGGAATCACTCGGAAGGAGAAGAAGGGAGAGCAGTCACGGGGCCCCTCTTATTGATGGTGTATATTCTTTTTCTGGTGATGTTGACTGTTGTGCAGGGTTTGTCAGTGCGCAGGAGGTGCGAGCGAGCGAGCGAGCGAGCGAGTCGAGCGAGGCCGAGAATGAGAGAGATTTGTTTTTTTTTGTGAGAGGGACAACCGAAGGATCCAGAAGGACCCACAGACTTCCAATACGCATCCTGATGCGTCTTCTCTTGACAAAGAAGATGGCTGGGAGTTGGCGTACCTATTGCACGTGACTTGTGCTCACTCAAGTGTGGGACCTCACGCGTGGGCACCACACGTAAGTGACAGACCTGTTGGTGTAAAAACTCGGTTGATTATTATAGTGCATTAGAACAAAGTTTCCTATGGATTCAAGGGTAGGAAATCCAAGTTAACTCATTTACATGACATTATTTTTTCCATGAAGCAAAGTTAACACTATCAATTGGTACATTTTGGAGTGACTAAGAAGGATCAATGCTTACTTATTCGTTTAATTTCACGTGTTAAACTTGTCTAAATCTTGTTCAAACCTAGGATTTGACCAAGATTCAAATGGGCAGAAAAATAATTAAAAAACAGAAAAATGAAAAACCAAATCACATAGTAAGCATTCAAGTTGATAAACAAGGTCTAGACATATTCAAACCAGACAAATCATGTATCTATACCCCTAACCCCTAAACTCTGTCTTATGAAGTCAAGCATGTGAAGAGAAGTGGTTTTGGGTTTGGGGGTATATATACATGATTTTTATTGTTTAAATATATATAGACTTTGTTGATCAACATGAATGCTTAATTACTATATGACATAAGAAGTTTATGTGCTTTGGTGTTTCATTTTTTTGATTTCTTTTTTGAATTTTTATGCCCATTTGAATCTTGGTCAAATCCTAGGTTTGACAAAGATTTAAACAAGTTTGAAACATGAAAATGAAAAAGTAAGCTTGGATCCTTCTTAGTCACTCCAAAATGAAGCTTTTGGGTGGGTTTTTGAAATTTCCATGTTTGAAACCCAAAACCACTTCTTCTCTTCATGCTTGACTTCATAAGACAACGTTTAGGGTTAGGGGGTAGATACATGATTTTTCTGGTTTGAATATGTCTAGACTTCGTTGATCAACTTGAATGCTTAGTATATTACATAAGAAGACTATGTGGTTTGGTTTTTGATTTTCTTGATTTTGTTTGATTTTTTATGACCATTTGAATCTTGGTCAAATCCTAGGTTTGACCAAGATTTAAACAAGTTTAAAACATGAAAATGAAAAAGTAAGCATGGATCCTTCTTAGTCATGACAATGAGTTAACTTGGCTTTACTACCCTTGATGAATCCATAGGAAACTTTTTGTACTAATGCAGTATAATATTCTGGTTTGAATATGTCTAGACCTTGTTTATCAACTTAATTTGAAAGACATACAAGTTATAGCACACATAGTGCATACATTTTCACACATACTGCACTAGATGCTAACCCTATAGTTTGAGGCCATTTGGATGAGGTCGAAAAAATTCTTGGATTAGAATCGTGTTGTTCGAACCCCGTAGTTGGATTTTTTTGAACCCTTGATCTTTAGAACTGGGCAAAACCCAAGTTTAACCATGCAAGATTCAAATGGCCCTAAAAATTCAGAAAAAAATCAAAAGAATGAAAAACCAAAGCACATATATAGCATTCTTATGTCATATGTATAGTAAGCATGCATTCAAGTTGATAAACAAGGTCTAGACATATATATTCAAACCAGAAAAATCATGTATATATCTACCCCTAAAACTCTAATTAAACTATGTCTTATGAAGTCAATCATGTAGAGAAGTGGTTTTGGGTTTCAAATATGGAAATTTCAAGAACCTCCCAAAAGCTTCATTTTAGAGTGACTAAGAAGGATCCAGGCTTATCTTTTCATTTCATGTTTTAAACTTGTTTAAATCCTGGTCAAACCTAGGATTTGACCAAGATTTATGGGCATAAAATTCAAAAAAATCAGAAAAATAAAAAACCAAAGCACATAAGCATATTCAAGTTGATAAACAAGGTTTGGACATATTCAACCCATACACAAATCATGTATCTACCCCTAACCCTAAACTCTGTCTTATGAAGTCAAGCATGAAGAGAAGTGGTTTCGGGTTTCAAACATGGAAATATCAAAAACCTCCCAAAAACTTCATTTTAGAGTGACTGAGAAGGTTGCATGCTTCCCTTTTCATTTTCATGTTTTAAACTTGTTTAAATCTTGGTCAAACCTAGAATTTGACAAGATTCAAATGGGCATCAAAATTCAAAAAAATCAGAAAAAGAAAAACCAAAGCAATAGTTTTCTTATGTCATATAGTAAGCATTAAAGTTGATAAACAAGGTCTAGACATATTCAACCAGACAAATCATGTATCTATACCCCTAACCCCTAAACTCTGTCTTATGAAGTCAAGCATGTGAAGAGAAGTGGTTTTGGGTTTCAAACATCGAAATTTCAAAAACCTCCCAAAAGCTTCATTTTAGAGTGACTAAGAAGGATACATGCTTCCCTTTTCATTTTCATGTTTTAAACTTGTTTAAATTATCTTGGTCAAACCTAGGATTCGACATGATTCAAATGGGCATCAAAATAAATAAAAAACAGAAAAAGGAAAAACCAAAGCAATAGTTTTCTTATATATGTCATATAGTAAGCATTAAAGTTGATAAACAAGGTCTAGATATATCCAAACCAGACAAATCATGTATCTACCCCCGGCCTGTCGATCTTATGAAGCTAGTCTACTAGCATGTGAAGGGAACTCGTTTTCGGTTTCAAACATAGAAATTACAAGAACATCCCAAAAGCTTCTCCATTTTAGAGTGACTACGAAGGATACTGACTTCCCTTTTCATTTTCATGTTTTAAACTTGTTTAAATCTTGGTCAAACCAAGGATTTGACCAAGATTCAAATGGGCCTAAAAATTTAGAAAAAAATCAAAAAGAGAATGAAAAACCAAAGCACACATAGCATTCTTATGTCATATGTATAGTAAGCATTCAAGTTGATAAACAAGGTCTAGACATATTCAAACCAAAAAATCATGTATATATCTACCCCTAACCCTAAACTGATCTGTCGATCTTATGGAAGTCAATCATGAAGAGAAGTGGTTTTGGGTTTCAAACATGGAAATTTCAAGAACATCCCAAAAGCTTCATTTTAGAGTGACTAAGAAGGATCCATGCTTACTTACTCGTTTTCACGTGTTAAACTTGTCTAAATCTTGGTGAAACCTAGGATTTGACCAAGATATGATTCAAATGCGCAGAAAATTAAAAAAGTCAGAAAATTTAAAAACCAAAGTACATAGTCTTCTTATGTCATATAGTAAGCATATTCAAGTTGATAAACAAGGTTTGGACATATTCAAACCATACAAATCATGTATCTATACCCCCTAACCCTAAACTTTTTCTTATGAAGTCAAGCATGAAGAGAAGTGGTTTTGGGTTTCAAAGATGGAAATTTCAAAAACCTCCAAAAACTTCATTTTAGAGTGACTGAGAAGTTAGCATTAAAGTTGATAAACAAGGTTTAGACATATTCAAACCAGACAAATCATGTATCTACCCCTAACCCTAAACTCGGTCTTATGAAGTCTAGCATGAAGAGAATCGTTTTGAGTTTCAAACGTTTAAGCCAAAAGCCCCATTTCAAATATTTCAAACTTATTCAAAGTTGGTTCAAATTTGAAAGACATACAAGTTATAGCACACATAGTGCATACATTTTCACACATACTGCACTAGATGCTAACCCTATAGTTTGAGGCCACTTGGATGAGGTCGAAAAAGTTCTTGGATTAGAATCGTGTTGTTCGAACCCCGTAGTTGGATTTTTTGAACCTTGATCTGTAGTACTGGGCAAAACCCTAGTTTAACCTATTTAATTATAGATTCGTATATCGATTTTTCTACCTTTTTATTATTACTATGCTGCAGATGTGCGTTTGCCCGTCGAGTGAAACTCGGAGGAAGAGGGATCACTCGGAAGGAGAGAAAAAAGGCAGAGCATTATGGTGTCTTCCCTTTTTCGGGTGATGATGATGATGTTGACTGTTGTGCAGGGTTTGTCAGTGCGCAGGAGGTGCGAGCGAGCGAGCGAGCGAGTCGAGCGAGGCCGAGAATGAGAGAGATTTGTTTTTTTGTGTGAGAGGGACAACCGAAGGATCCAGAAGGACCCACAGACTTCCAATACGCATCCTGATGCGTCTTCTCTTGACAAAGAAGATGGCTGGGAGTTGGCGTACCTATTGCACGTGACTTGTGCTCACTCAAGTGTGGGACCTCACGCGTGGGCACCACACGTAAGTGACAGACCTGTTGGTGTAAAAACTCGGTTGATTATAATAGTGCATTAGAACAAAGTTTCCTATGGATTCAAGGGTAGGAAATCCAAGTTAACTCATTTACATGACATTATTTTTTCCATGAAGCAAAGTTAACACTATCAATTGGTACATTTTGGAGTGACTAAGAAGGATCAATGCTTACTTATTCGTTTAATTTCACGTGTTAAACTTGTCTAAATCTTGTTCAAACCTAGGATTTGACCAAGATTCAAATGGGCAGAAAAATAATTAAAAAACAGAAAAATGAAAAACCAAATCACATAGTCTTCTTATGTCATATAGTAAGCATTCAAGTTGATAAACAAGGTCTAGACATATTCAAACCAGACAAATCATGTATCTATACCCCTAACCCCTAAACTCTGTCTTATGAAGTCAAGCATGAAGAGAAGTGGTTTTGGGTTTCAAACATCGAAATTTCAAAAACCTCCCAAAAGCTTCATTTTAGAGTGACTAAGAAGGATACATGCTTCCCTTTACATTTTCATGTTTTAAACTTGTTTAAATTATCTTGGTCAAACCTAGGATTTGACGAAGATACAAATGGGTGGGCACAAAATTCAAAAAAATCAGAAAAATGAAAAACCAAATCACATAGTCTTCTTATGTCATATCGTAAGCAATCAAGTTGATAAACAAGGTCTAGATATATCCAAACCAGACAAATCATGTATCTACCCCCTGTCGATCTTATGAAGTCTAGCATGAAGGGAAGTCGTTTTGGGTTTCAAACATTGAAATTTAAAGAACATCCCAAAAGCTTCATTTTAGAGTGACTAAGAAGGATACAGACTTCCCTTTTCATTTTCATGTTTTAAATTTGTTTAAATCTTGGTCAAACCAAGGATTTGACCAAGATTCAAATGGCCCTAAAAATTCAGAAAAAAATGAAAAGAATGAAAAACCAAAGCACATAACATTCTTATGTCATATGTATAGTAAGCATTCAAGTTGATATACAAGGTCTAGACATATATATTCAAACCTAGGATTTGACTAGCTAAGATTCAAATGGGCATAACAAATTCAAAAAACAAAAACCAAACACATAGTCTTCTGATGTCATATAGCAAGCATTCAAGTTGATAAACAAACTTGTTTAAATCATGGTCAAACCTAGGATTTGACCAAGATTCAAATGGGCATAATTTTAAAAAAATGTAAAATCAAGGCACATAGTCTTCTTATGTCATATAGTAAGCATTCAATTAAGTTGATAAACAAGGTCTAGACATATCAAACCAGAAAATTCAGGTGTCTAGCTAGCTACCCCTAACCCTAAACTCTGCACGAAGAGAAGTGGTTTTGGGTTTCAAACATGGATATTTCAAAAACCCTCCCAAAAACCTTCATTTTGGAGTTAATAAGAAGGATCAAGGCTTACTTTTTCATTTTCATGTTTTAATCTTTTTTAAATCTTTGTCAAACCTAGGTTTTGACCAATATTCAAAAGGGCATAATTAAAAAAAATGAAATATCAAGGCACATAGTCTTCTTATGTCATATAGTAAGCATTCAATTAAGTTGATAAACAAGCTCTAGACATATTCAAACCAGAAAAATCATGATGTATCTACCCCCTATATATCCCTAAACCCTAACTTATGAAGTCAAGCACGAAGAGAAGTGGTTTTTGGTTTAAATCATGGAAATTTCAAAAACCCTCCCAAGAGCTTCATTTTGGAGTGACTAATTAAGAAGCATACATGCTTACCTTTTCATATTCATGTTTTAAACTTGTTCAAATCTAGGTCAACAAACCTAGGATTTGATGAAGAATCAAATGGGTATAAAAAATTTAAAAACAAGCTCTAGATAAGCTCAAGTTGAAAAACAAGTTCTAGACATATTCCAACCAGAAAAATCATGCATGTACCCCCTATATATATATATATCCCTAAACCCTGACTTATGAAGTCAAGCATGAAGAGAAGTGGTTTTTGGTTTCAATCATGGAAATTTCAAAAACCCTCCCAAGAGCTTCATTTTGGAGTGGCTAAGAAGGATAGATACTTAATTTTTCATATTTATGTTTTAAACTAGTTTAAATCATGGTCAAACCTAGGATTTGACCAAGATTCAAATGGGCATAAAAATTCAAAATAAATGAAAATAAATGAAAAACCAAGGCACGTAGTCTTCTTATGTCATATAGTAAGCATTCAATTAAGTTGATAAACAAGGTCTAGACATATTCAAACCAGAAACATCATGTATCTAGCTACCCTAGCCCTCAACTCTGTCTTATGAAGTCAAGCATGCATGAAGAGAAGTACGTGGTTTTTTGGTTTCAAACATGGAAATTTCAAAAACCCTCTCAAGAGCTTCATTTTGGAGTGACTACGAAGGATACATGCTTAATTTTCATATTCATGTTTTAAACTTGTTTAAATCATGGTCAAACCTAGGATTTGACCAAGATTCAAATGGGCATAATTTAAAAAAATGTAAAATCAAGGCACATAGTCTTCTTATGTCATATAGTAAGCATTCAATTAAGTTGATAAACAAGGTCTAGACATATCAAACCAGAAAAATCATGTATCTACCCCTATATATCCCCAAAAACTCTGTCTTTATGAAGTCAAGCATGAAGAGAAGTGGTTTTTTGGTTTCAAGCATGGAAATTTCAAAAACCTCCCCAAACTTCATTTTAGAGTGACTAAGAAGGATACAAGCTTGCCTTTTCATTTTCATGTTTTAAACTTGTCTAAATATCGTAATTAATAGTGGCCTTTTTAATCTCAAAATCATAATTAACAACAACTAATAATTTTTTTGGTTGGATTAGTGAAGTGCTTTGTAATTAATAGCGGCTAAGTAACAGCCGTTCCACCACATTCCACCGATTCGGTGGAATGGGTGCATTCTGCATATGGGGAGAATATTCCCTTTCGAGGAACCACTCGGTTCCGTTCCATTCCACAACCGAACACAAGAATGGGCTCTAGGTGCGGAACGGTTCCATTCCATTCCACTTGGTTCTGGAACCGAACACACCCTAAATGCGTTGCAATGGAAAATGACAGTGTGTGGTGGCCTGATGGTGAAGAAGAAAGGTCGGGCGAAGAGTTGTTGGCTAGAGTCGGTTTTATACGAATCGACGAGGTGCGGGATAGTTTGATTTTAAGGGCTCCTTTCATTCACAGGATAGGGAAATCATAGGAGTAGGAATGTAGGATTGGGATTTGGGATGACATGTGTAGTTAAATCCTATAATAAGATGAGTTGCGTTTGATTGCGCCAAATGAATTTTTCCATGAGGTAGGACCAAATATTTAATCCTATACTAGGATTTGCACTACTTGATGATTCCTATAGGATTATTTCCTATTGGATATGTTCATATGAATCAAACTACTAGTGTAGGAAATATTCCTATAAGATCTAAATCCTATTATCTTATACCAACCTAATATGAATCAAAGAAGCCCTAAAGGATTTTCGAAGGAATCATGTACGAAGTATGATTTTTCTAAGTCACCCAACATATATACTAGGAATAGAACTAAGTAGTACCATATACTTAGGCCCGCATGCACAAATATTAAGTGTGGATTGAGGAAGTCGATAACTTGGGAAAAAACTTTCGCAACTGCACACCTATGTTACCACCCTTGCGACGCTAATTGTCGTAGAGCTGACCTAGAACGAACTCTTGTCTCGGTTAACATGAGAGAGATAAGGGATAAATACAATTGTGATACACTTTCCTAATATTTTGTTGAATGAGATAATCTTGTGTTTTCCTAATAGGGTTAATTAAGTACACATTTGGCAGCTCGTGTGTTGCATACGTTGGTGAACTTTAGACCCCAACTATATATTATTATTTGAACTCACCTCTAACACTTAATTATGTATAATAAGGTCCCTAACTAACCTCAAACACAATTAGGTATAACAGCGGTCCATAACTAACCTCAAACACTTAATTAGGTCTTACATTGCCCCCTTAGACTACCCCTTACCCTCAGCGACGTACGCAACATGGTGTTTGGGTTGAATGGCCCACCCTATTTTAAAATGTTTTAGTTAATTAATTATGTAAAAAATTATCACATATAAAGTGGAAAAAAGAAAATTAGTAAGGTGTGCCCACCTGGCCTACGGTTGTTTTGTGCGTCCTCCACTGCGTACTCCTCTTGATCTGTGACGATGAACATAGTTCTTTAGAACACATGCAACACTTACAGTTGATAGGCCGTTGCAAAGCTAATCAATGATAAAACCTGCTTTCATAATCCATTGTACTTTGATTTAATTAGTCCCTCTAATGGACCCCAACTATGTGTGCTTGAGATTTAGCAAAATGCTTTGCCGCCGTGCCACATAACAAATAATAAACAGACCAATCAAGTTTTTATCATTGCTAGACCTAACTAAGTGTTCAAGTGCTCAATTTTGACCACATTAGAGTTGAGGGGCCAAACATAATTCTTAAATACGTGAGGGACCGAACATATACTTCTAAACACCCGAGGGACAAGACAAATTTGAGTACTATTGTTATTATTAGACTAGTCACAATGGGGAGTATCATATAATAGTATCATACATATGATACTAATGTACAATATTATTTTCACAGTCCATATTATCATCATGTAGTAGTATAATATGTTACATGTATTTAGGGATTTGTAGAATCTCAATACAAAAGTGTGTACAAGATTTGTTTGGCAGTAATTTTTCTAGTTCTACATGATATGATACGATATCTACCTATGATACCACTATCGTCTCTTTCATCATTAACTGATATGACACATCAACATTTTGCATGCATGTAGTGCATGATACTACTTATGATATTGCCATTGCGAGTAGTCTCCCTTTGTCCTAGAGTACAATGCCAATTTGTTTTCAGAGGCAAACTTAGACTAATACTTGGGCCCGCCAATTATGAGTTGCATGTCATTCAAAACTATATCATCGGATGCTTGTTTCGATGAACTTTCCAATGGTATATTTTGCGGATGTCATAAAATTAGGCTGGTCATACTATTTCTATAGTGGGTAGTATCATGGAGTAGTATCATAGTAATGCTACATTTATTATTTTTTAGAATCTCAATGCAAATTTGTGTACAAGATTTGTTTAGCATTAAGTTTTCTCGTTGTTTGCGCTATGATACAGTATCTACCTATGTTACACTAATCTCCTCTCTCCTACTTAATTAGCTGCCAGATCAACATTTTTGTGGGACCAATGTGTATGATACTAGCTATGATACTAGCACTATCATGTGGGTACCTAAATCTCGAGTCAAAGTTTGACACGAAACCGATGTGGACTTTATTCATGGTGGAAGGGAGTAACAATCATAAGCACATTATTATTATTGTTTGAACAACATTTTATTTGATGTGCCATAAGAAGTTTAGAAACTCCTAGCCTGCGGAGGTGGCGTTTTGGCACACGCGTGCATATGCACCAATTATAGAAAATGATTAAAAAAATTATATAAATGTTAATTTTTTTGGTATACATTGTGACATCATATGTTCGTTCACAAGTTTTCGTGGAAAAACGACATTTTGTGTGGCGTGTAAAAAAAGGCAAAAAATATACTGTACGTAGTCGTGTTACAACATCAAAATTTGTCTTTTTTATAGGAGCCACATAATTTTTTTGTGAGAAAACTTGTGTACCAACATAAAATGTCTAGATATACATGTAAAATTTTAGTTTAGAATTTTTTGACACTTTGAAATATGGATTCACATAATGGGAGCATATGCTCCTATGAGGCAAAGTGCATTTCCGCTAGCCCCCGCCATTTCTTATATCTCTATATTGTCTATATATCTATACCTCTACCTCTACCCCCTTGGATTCCTGAACAGACGTACAGTACTAGTAGGGCCTACTATTTATTATTATTACATACTCTAAAAAAAAAACCTACTGCAGCCAAAATTTAATATCATCGAGCGGTAAAATTCCCCGCCAACGCCCAAATATCTCGCGCCGCAAAGTTTCAGATCTGCGAATATTTTTTTCCTCAAAAGAAGGACTGCGAAATTCCCTTCTACTCCTCTATCGCCCAGCTTCGCCCTAGTTTCGCCCGCAAGCCCTCAGAGAAACCGCCCCTCTTGCCTACCTCCAGATCTTCCCGGCCGCCGCACTTCGCCGTTCAAGCTGCCACGGCTTCAAACCCCGAGGCTGCCCTATCCGCACCTACTCCGGCGTCCACCGCACCGTATCTCGTTCGCCGACTCTATCGACCACCGCACCTGACCAGCTTCGCCGACACCGACGCCACCGTGCACTGCACATCATCTGCTTCACCGACCTTCTAGTTCGGCCGGCGCGCTGAACACTTCATCGACCGCCCAGCATGTCCTTCTCCGACCCCCCAAGATCTGCTTCCCCGGCACCCACCGCAACAGCAGTCCCCTCGCCGACCTCCACGTCACCCGTAAGAACGCGGAACACGTCTAAACGCCGCCCAGAAATAGGTAACCAGACATCCCTGCGCGTTTTGTTCTGTTAGGAGTATTGCAGCTGACTGTATTTCTGAATTCGTGCTATATTTCTAACTTACAAGTGCTTTCGTTGATAACCACCTCATCCTTTAGGTTTAAACACGACGCATAAGTATGTTTTTCCGTGACCAAACCCACCCATTCGCTGAAACTCTACATGGTATCAGAGCCTAGGTTTCCTTCCTGCTAGCCGCCACAAACAGTACCAAACAAGTTCTTCCTTTGATCACAAAACCCACCGTTGAGATGTAGAAATCCAGGCGGCGGGAGGCCGCATCAGGTGCTCTGCGTCGGTTGCGGCTATCACACACAGCGATGTGAGCTGTGTGAGATCGGCGGCTGCTCGCGCGGGGAGAAAGAAGAGGGTGAAGATCGTTTTGGTTTAGAAAGGAGAGAAGAGGAAGTGAATCCGTGGCAGAGAGATCTGGATCCGTGTGAGGGGCAGAAGTTGGAGGCGTGCGGAGTGGGGCGAGCCTTTGAGCGCAGGGCGGAGCCGGAGGTTGGTGCTGGACGTTGACCAGCGCGAGCCGGTCGATGTGGCCAGGTGCCGTACGCCAGGTTGGCCAGGGCGCGCAGACGAGGCGCCATCCGAGTGGAAGTGAGGAGAAAATGGAGATGTGAGGCTGTGAGGATATGTGGTGATGGAGTTGATGAGGCTGCGGTTGAGTCGTGATGGAGTTGATGAGGCTGCGGTTTAGTGGTGATGGTGATGGTTGTGGATATGTCCAGGGGAAAGGCATGCGTGCCTGAGGTGAGACTGGTTGAGGCCTGACCGGGGGATAGGCATGGGTGCTTGAGGAGTGGATGGTTGAGGCAGGAGTTGGCTGGGGGTTTGTGGGAGAGACGGAAGAGGTGGCCGGGCAGAGTGGAGAAGAGAGGCTGAGGACATTGAGGCGAGTGTGGATGGTTCTGCGGAACTTGTGTGGTGAGGCAGCCGGGGTTGTTGAGGACGTGTATGGTTAGGAGTTGTGCGTATCCCAGATGGTTGAAGCTGGATATCTTCGCTGCTGATGAAGAGATGAATCGAGATGACAAGATGATGGAAAGTGCAATGCTGTCATGTATCCTAGGAGTTATGCTGAATGTTCATTACTGGTAGTTGTCATATGTGTCATGTTGTTGTTGCAAGATGGCCATGGTTGTTTACCCATGATCATCTTGAGGGGGTGTGTTACCATGAGTGAGTTTAGTAGTAGCGCTGTAGTAATATTGTATCCAGTGTGAGGCCCATAGAGGCCCATGTCCAGTAGTATTGTAACCCTAACTCAGATGATATAAATACAGTGTGGTGGTCTGAGTAACCTAACCCACCCATTCGCTGAAACTCTACAAAATATGAGCCACCAATCATGAGCCGTTGAATGCTCTACATGTCCACGATTGACAACAACAACAACAACAAAGCCTTTATTCCCAAACAAGTTGGGGTAGGCTATACAAGTCCACAATTGACACGATTACAATTTCTCACTATTTGGCCGTAGGCTACTGCTCTAGTTACATCATGTTTGATATCTTTCTGCGATCCTGTATTACATGTTTATGCACGTCATAATGCTTCTACTACTATTTGGTGTCAATTTAATTATAGCAAAGCCGTGACTCGTAACTGTTTGTTATTATTACACGTGCAGCAGGCACATCTTACACTCATAAACGTAGAGTAAAGCTCGCCTATAATCATGTAAGTACCTGCTGTTTTTTGTATATTGCTTAATGCAAACTTCTATATCTTGGACCTGTTTCTGTTTACAATTGGCCTCTCCTTCATGCAGAGGAGAAACAGTGAGGCACCAGGTTCTTCTGTCCAAGTACCCGATGAGGTCCGTGTGACTCAAAAAAAAGCTCACGTAAGTTCCCTGTTTTTTTTTGGAATGTTAATTTACCTCCTGTGCATAGTTCAATTGCATCATTTTCTGTATGTTGCACTACCTAAGTTGCCTAATGGAATCTAATAAAATATAAACAATGACCATATGGAACATTGCACACTGCCTTTGACCCATCTGGCATCCGGCATGCCTGGGTATAAGTTACATGATTTGGCTATGTTAATACAAGTCCTGAAATTCTATTATGTTAATTTTTTGCCTGTTGCTTCATTGAGTTTGCCTGTTGTTCCATGGCTAGTGCATGAAGTTTGATAGAAATGATCCTAGCTGAAATGATGCACTTTGTGTTTTTTTATTGCTTTATTCCTAACCTAGCTTCCTATTCTACTTGAAACATGATTGCTTTATTCCTAACCTAGCTTCCTATTCTACTTGAAACATGGTGAAAAAATAGTTATATTACTTGTTTAAATGTCTAGCTTTGTTTTTCTGAGTCCCATTGACATGATGTGGTATATCCATATTCAAATGATCTGGCTGTTTATATAATACGCTCCATGTTCAATTGCTTCATTCAGTTTCTAGTAATCTATTATACATGATGCACATGGTGCTACTTGTTATATGCCCTTTTTTGTTTGAGTTTGATCATGAATTCAAGATTAAGCATTGCCTAAACGTTGACCAACGTAGGAAGATTCCCTCCCTTGTCTATACGTTGTGAGATAGATGATGAGACCTCTCTAGCAGCGAATTTATACGCGCTAGATAACACCCCGTTTAATTCGGTCCTGTTGGGACTCGAACCCGGGTGGGCTGGCTGCGCACTCGCAAGCCTTGCCACTGAGCTAGCACTCAGTTCTCAGATTAAGCAATGCCTCGTTATGCTTAATTTAAATGTTATGGCACTTCATACAAGCCATACAATTAATTGTTGCATTGACCTTCTGCGATGTCGAAGGCACTATCTGAGTCATGCTTAAATCAATCATACATTATTTTCCTAATAGTATCAAATCCAACATGCACATCTTTTGACTGTATTTGGCTATTTGCTAGATTTCTTCTGTGCAGTGACCTGGCTTCGTTATTGGGCACATGATGTCTAGTTGCTTGGTTCATTGTATACATCATCGCCATGATCTAGTTTGGTTTGTTCTAAGAGGCATGTGGCTTAACTGGTTTCTTTGTTGTATCTGCCCATGGTTCTTTCAAAATTATGTCAACAATGCTGTTTGTTTGCCTTGTATTGTATTGCATTTTAACTTGTTTTGTCTTAGTTTCAGCCTGCAAACAAAGCTGTAATGTCAGTAGGGACAACCCATTTATCAAGTGTTGCGGTCATTTCACAGAGCAACAGTGACAGTGGCACGTGCTCTCATTGGTCCACTGAGTCCGGTACACCAACCATTCCAGAAGAAATAGATGTACGAGGCTCTATTTTTGATTGCTTGTTGTGTTATATCAGCTCAATGATGTTCTTGAAATTGGAGGTCTTTTATTGCATCATATGATGTTGTAACTTGTTTTATCTAAATTTCAGGCTTCAAATAAAGCTACAATGCCAGAAGCAAGGGCCAATGCCTCAAGTATTGATGTTTCACAAAGCAGCAGTGAGAGTGCATATTGCTCGCATAGGCCCATGGTATCTATTGGTCAACTTAATCCGGCACAAAGAGATTTCGGGGATGCACTCCAAGAGGCAGTTGATATATTTGGGCGGGAAAACAAAGATGCTGATGAATTAATTGCCAAGACACGCCAAGAGATACATGAATTGAAAAATAGGCAAACTTTGACAGAAAATGTTCTAAAGAATCTCCTATGCACTTGTCATGGTAAGCCAGTTGTGATGTGTCTGGGAATTGAAGGTGTCTAAATAAACTTTGATTCTGTTGTTCAGTCAAGTGGACTGCTGATGCCAATGCTGTAACTAATTACTGCTCAAAATTTCGTTCAAAATTTCGTGGTCTGTAATAATTGCAAATTTTGTTGTTGTACTAAAATTAGATATGTTCCATGTGGCTGCTGTATTTTGTGTGAAATAATTTCCTGATGTGTACTTCAATTAAACCATAAATCGACTGCATGCTGAAAATTTGAATCTGAGCGCACGTGTGAACTATTTTCTGCTCGTAATGCAATAACGGCTGTTTCTTGGAAGGACTACGTACATGGGTGAAAAGTTAGAGAAGCTACAGTACTCTAACTTGAAGGTGAAAAGTTAGAGAAGCTACAGTACTCTAACTTTCCTTCCCCCAAACCATATGTCTAAAATCCAAATAATTTAAATTAATTTGCACAATACAAACTTGTGTCTTGCATTTGAAGTAATTACATGCAGAGAAAATTATGGTGTAATAAAATTTAGTTTAGTTTTTAAACATCTACAGTAATCACCTTTATTAGTTAAAGACAGTGCATAACCTTGTACTTATGCTACAGAAGCCTGACTTTGCTTCTTTATTTTTCCTGACTTAGCTCCTTCACGTTAGAGGATACGGTTCCCGTACATGGTAGCCCATTAATAATTATGCCTGCTAGCAAGATAGATGGTCCTTATTATAGTCAGGCATGTCAACTTGTATGATTAAAAGTAGTTCGTACACATTAAATCTACCATCTGCATTTTTCTCTGTAATAACTTTTCTTTTTACACAACTCAAAACTTGTCTGGCTAATATGAAATTTGAGATGGCAAAACCCGGGAAAGATAAAGATATCACCAAAAACTCTTTCCTGCGAAATGCTGGGTTTTGAAGCCCAAGTCCAAGTCTTTCTCTGCTCAAGTTTTGGAGGAACAACTCCAAGTAGAACGAGTTGCAACAGCTATGCTAAGAACAAAAGTTGACATGTTGAGATCGAGATTAGAAGCATGTGATGCCCTACTGCACGAGGCCAATCAAGTTCGTTATAATCTCCCAAAGACTAAGAAAATGCCATAGATAATTGGAGATGAACACTAACATAGTGAGTACATTGGTCTTGTGAAATGTTTCCTTAGATTAAGGCACCGTTCAGACTTTTGTTGGTGGATGCATTTATCTGCGGTTGGGATCAACTTGGTAGTTGTTCCTGTGGATGTTATATAAATTAATTGCCTAGCCTTTTTTGAATCAGTTCGAACTTAAATGGTATCATAGCCAAGGTCTCAAGTTTGAATTGTCGAACGTGTGGTTTAATTTAATCTCTGTCGGGCGGCAAAATCTCCCACCAATCCTGAAATATTTCAAACGCATTTTTGAATGGGATTAAGAAGATAGATCATGATCATGGTAGTGACCTATATTCAACGTGATGATGATTTGATTTTGCACTCGGCCATGAACAGAGGTACTAGTACGGTGTCACAATTTTTTATCATTATACTTGTACCTTAGCGAAATTCAAAATCTCATAGCGGCAAAACTTCCCGCCCACAAAATACAAAAATTTCACACGCTTCCAAATTCCCATTCTACCCCTGTGGAGATGACAGCAAAGTCGGTTGGTGAGGGGTTTGCCCGTCATTTTTTCGATCACCACCTCCCTAGCCCGGAAACCCTCCCAAAAAAAATACATTTCCTTCAGTCTCTCATCTGAGACCACCCACCGGAACTTCTCAAGTCCCTCTCTCTACCACCTCCACGACCACCGCACCGGAACATCCCCGCCGGACTTCCCTGGCCTACCCGAGCCCTCGCGATCCTCGTCATCCGGCTGCCTGCCGGAGCCGCTTCATCGACGCCGTCATCAACCGGACCGGATCATCCCCGCCGAACCTCGAAACCATATGCTCATCCAGCAGTCTACCGCAGTCGCTTCAGCTGCGGTATCGTCCACCCCGCCGGAGCCGCTTCGCCGGATCCGTCGTCCACCGCATCGGATCTTGCTCACCGACACCGCTGTGCATGAACCGGATCTGCTTCACCGGCGCAGTGCATGATCTAAACTCTTCTACTGTCGCTTTTCTATTGCTTGCCTGCAAGTTCTTGTTTAATCTTGGGGGAACCTGTTTGTGCTAACGACGCGCCGTTACGTTTTTGCAGATGAGATGAGTAACCATGAAGTGTAATGGCCGTCTCTCCAACCCCAAGTAGCACATGTAGCGTACTTCATCACCGGATCTATCAACCCCAGGAAGATCTGCTGTGACTCCCACAGAGTGCTTCTCCTAATGTAAGTCCCTTGTTTTAGCGCCATGTTCTGGGTTCAGATGCTTGTTTGTCTGAAGCTCTTTTAGTTCATTCCTAGCTATGACCGTAACACGTTGCTATTTTCTACTTCATTGCTAACTTTAAGCGATTGAACATTTTGGTTTGCATTCCCTGCTCTGTAGATGTAGCCATCATAACTTCTATCTTGCTCAGTCGTTGTTACAAAAATTATACTGTAGGTATTATAGTAACATCCTGCTATTATTTAGTTCATGGCCAATTTTAAGTAATTGCACATGTTGGTTCGCATTCCCTGCTCTATAGCTTTTGGCATCGTAACTTCTATATTTGGTTTACATTCCCTGCTCTGTAGATCTAGCCATCATAACTTTATCTTGCTCAGTCGTTGTTACAAAAATTATGGCCTGCTACTATGTTGTTTGTGCCAATTTTTTACTCCATGAACATGTTGGCTTGCATTCCCTGTACTACAGGTGATGCCATTGTTTTGTATCTAGTTCATTGTAAGCTAACAAAGTAAGGACTTAGTTTGGCATGCTATCACTCTGCTATCTAGCCTGTAGTACAAATAAACTTGTCATACTACTAGATAATAATTTTGCGTGCCATCTTGTTCTTCAAAAGCTGCATTATTGACTTGTTTCTCTGACTTGGCATGACGCTCACATATGGAAAGCTGAACATATTGGTTTGCATTCCCTCTTATACAAGTTCACAGGTGATCCCACTATATTCTGTATCTGGTCCATCCTAAGCTCCAGCATTAACTATCCTCCATGTGTTGCTCATTACAAGTTTATATCCCGAAACATCTTGATTTGCATCCCCTTCACTATAAGTTCAGGAGTATTATTTAGTTCACGGCCAAAGTGAAGTAATTGCACTTGGCACATGTTGGTTCACATTCCCTCCTCTTTAGCTTTTGCCATCGTAACTTCTATTTTTGGTTTACATTCCCTGCTCTGTAGATGTAGCCATCATAACTTCATCTTGCTCAGTCGTTGTTACAAAATTTATAGCCTGCTACTATGTTGTTCATGCCAATTTTGTACTCCCTGAACATGTTGGTTTGCATGGGACTCGACAGTAGTAAGTCTGCTGTTTCATTCTAACATGCTCTGTTATATTGGCTGTTGGTATGCGGCATGCACTCTTTGTTTGCTTATTGTGCGCATTACAATGATCTTGTTATAACGACGAAATGATGAGTTCCAAATTCTTTGCCAAACAATATTGTAGTGTCTTTGCCTTTCCATTGTTGTTGTCTTAACTTGTAATGTCTTTGTTTCAGATATAGGTGCTGCATGGACAACTTAAAAGATTGCCGGATCGCTTCATTGTATTGCTAGGTTTAATTACCATTCAATTTCTCTGGGTTCTGTAATATTTTTTCAATGCCTTGCAGCTGATGTAATATTTAGTTAGTTTTTATAGTTCTTTCGCGCATTTTTTCTTTGGTGCTTGTGGTAAGTGAGGCTATCCGAGAGAAATCAATGCTGCGTAAATATTCTCAGTATCTAAATCACGAATTCCCATCCCTTAAACGGCCCAATTAAGCGAAATCACATATGTGCCTGCCCGCAAAATCCTAAAGCGCATATTATGCCGGCATATAAACAGCAACTTAAACGGGCTGGCCCACTTACTTCTTGGGCCAGCCCATTTGATTTACGGTGGACCCCACACACTAATTGGGCTGGCCCACTTGCTTTAAGGTGGACCCCACCAACTACTGGGCCGGCCCACTAATTAGTTGGGCCAGCCCATTTGCTTTTTGGTGGACCCCACATAATAAATGGGCCGGCCCTTTAAGAGGAAAGTGGGACCCACCTGTGTTTTTGGCCCGGCCCACTATCTTGTTGGGCCGGCCCACTTGCTATATGGTGGAACCCACATACTAGTTGGGCCGGCCCTTTAACAGGAAAGTGGGACCCACATGTGTTTTTGGCCCGGCCCACTATCTTGTTGGGCGGCCACTTGCTATATGGTGGTCCCACATACTAAATGGGCCGGCCCTTTAAGAGGAAAGTGGGACCCACCTGTGATTTTGGCCCGGCTATCTTGTTGGGCGGCCCACCTGCTATATGGTGGACCCCTCATACTAATTGGGTAGGCCCTTTACCAGAAAGTGGGACCCACTGTGTTTTTGGCCCGCCCACTATCTTTGGGCCAGCCCACTTGCTATATGGTGGACCCCACATACTAAATGGGCCGCCCTTTAACAGAAAGTGGGACCCACGTATTTTTGGCCACTATTTTGTTGGGCCGGCCCACTGGTATGGTGGACCCCACAAACGAAATGGGCGGCCCTTTAACTGGAAGGGACCCACTGTGTTTTTGCCCGGCCCACTAGCTTGTTGGGCCGGCCCATTGCTATACGGTGGACCCCACACACTAAATGGGCCGGCCTTTTAACAGAAAGTGGGACCCACCTGTGTTTTTGGCCCGGTCCACTTGCTTCTTGGGCTCGCCCATTGCTGTAAGGTGGACCCCACATGTTAAATGGGCCGGCCCATTTAAGTTTTGACCAGTCAACCTTAGAGGTTAGGCCCGGCCCACGTAACTAATGGACCCCCAGCTATATAGTTGACCGGTCAAACTATGTCATCTGGCCCGGCCCGCTTAAGACGTGGCGGCCTCGTGTGGGCCTACCATCTACCACGGGGTTTCAGCGGTTAACGCCGTTAACTGGAGTTAACGGCGTCGCCACGTGTCAGTTTGCATGACGTCAGCAGTCAACGGGCTCCCGAAAACACTTCCGCAACGGTCCGATTTTCCGTGGCGGAAGGGCGCCCAAGCGCGACGGACCGAAAAAATCGTCGTTGGACTTTGCCTGACGCAGTTTCACAACGGAACCCATATCGTCGGGTTAGGCCCATAGGCGACGAAAAATACCCCTTAGCGGACGATTTTGAGACGTTGTCTATCAGAACTTTCTTGTAGAAAGCTCGCATTTGGATTTCTCGCTTTTGATTATTCTCAACTTAGACATCCATACCGGGACAACATGGACAACAGATAATGGACTCCTCTTTAATGCATAAGCATGTGGCAACAATTAGTGTTCTCATATGAGATTGAGGATATATGTCCAAAACTGAAACTTCCACCATGATTCATGGCTTTAGTTAGCGGCCCAATGTTCTTCTCTAACAATATGCATGCTCTAACCATTAAGGTGGTAGATCTCTCTTACTTCAGACAAGACGGACATGCATAGCAACTCACATGATATTCAACAAAGAGTTGATGGCGTCCCCAGAAGCATGGTTATCGCACAACAAGCAACTTAATAAGAGATAAAGTGCATAAGTACATATTCAATACCACAATAGTTTTTAAGGCTATTTTGTCCCATGAGCTATATATTGCAAAGCGAATGATGGAAATTAAAGGTAGCACTCAAGCAATTTACTTTGGAATGGTGGAGAAATACCATGTAGTAGGTAGGTATGGTGGACACAAATGGCATAGTGGTTGGCTCAAGGATTTTGGATGCATGAGAAGTATTTCCTCTCGATACAAGGTTTAGGCTAGCAAGTTTATTTGAAGCAAACTCAAGGATGAACCGGTGCAGCAAAACTCACATAAAAGACATATTGTAAACATTATAAGACTCTACACCGTCTTCCTTGTTGTTCAAAACTCAATACTAGAAATTATCTAGACCTTAGAGAGACCAAATATGCAAACCAAATTTTAGCAAGCTCTATGTATTTCTTCATTAATGGGTGCAAAGTATATGATGCAAGAGCTTAAACATGAGCACAACAATTGCCAAGTATCACATTATCCAAGACATTTTACCAATTACTACATGTAGCATTTCCCGTTTCCAACCATATAATAATTAACGAAGCAGTTTCGACCTTCGCCATGAACATTAAAAGCTAAGAACACATGTGTTCATATGAACCAGCGGAGCGTGTCTCTCTCCCACACAAGGATGAAATTATTCAAACAAAACAAAAAAAAAACAAACAGACGCTCCAAGTAAAGTACATAAGATGTGACCGAATAAAAATATAGTTTCACTAGAAGAAACCTGATAAGTTGTCGATGAAGAAGGGGATGCCTTGGGCATCCCCAAGCTTAGATGCTTGAGTCTTCTTAAAATATGCAGGGATGAACCACCGGGGCATCCCCAAGCTTAGACCTTTCACTCTTCTTGATCATAGTATATCATCCTCTTCTCTTGACCCTTGAAAACTTCTGCCACACCAAATTTCAAGCAAACTCATTAGAGGGTTAGTGCATAATAAAAAAATCACATGTTCAGAGGTGACACAATCATTCTTAACACTTCTGGACATTGCACAAAGCTTCTGAAAGTTAATGGAACAAAGAAACCCATTCAACATAGCAAAAGCGGCAATGCGAAATAAAAGACAGAATCTGTCAAAAACAGAACAGTCCGTAAAGACGAACCTGAAAGGGGCACTTAACTTGCTCAAACGGAAAAACTAAAACTAATGAAAGTTGCGTACATATCTGAGGATCACGCTCGTAATTTTGCAGATTTTTTCGATTTTTTACAGAGACTTATGCCAGAATTCGTGACAGACAGCAATGTTGTTTCTGCGCAGCGATCCCAAATATAACATCAACTTTAGCATAGAAACTTTACTTGGCACAAAAACATGATAAGGAGAGGTTGCTACAGTAGTAAACAACTTCCAAGACTCAACAAAACAAAAATTGCTGTAGTAAAATAAACACATGGGTTATCTCCCAAGAAGTTCTTTCTTTATAGCCATTAAGATGGGCTCAGCAGTTTTAATGATGCTCTCATGAAAATAGACAATGAAGCAAAAGAGAACATCAAGAAGCAATTTCAAAACACATTTAAGCCTAACATGCTTCCTATGAAAAGGAATCTTGTAAATAAACAAGTTCATGAGGAGCAAAGTAACAAGCATAGGAAGATAGAACAAGTGTAGCTTCAAAAATTTCAGCACATAGAGAGGCATTTTAGTAACATGAAAATTTCTACAACCATATTTTCCTCTCTCATAATAACTTTCAGTAGCATCATGAGCAAACTCAACAATATAACTATCACATAAAGCATTCTTATCATGAGTCTCATGCATAAAATTATTACTACTCCCAACATAAGCATAATCAGTTTTATTAGTTGTAGTGGGAGCAAATTCAACAAGGTAACTATCATTATTATTCTCATCAAGTGTAGGAGGCATAGTATAATCACAATAAAATTTACTCTCCATAGTAGGTGGCACCAAAAGACCACTATCATTATAATCATCATATATGGGAGGCATATCATAATCAACATAAACTTTCTCCTCAATACCCGGAGGGCTAAAGAGATCATTTTCATCAAAACCGACCTCCCCAAGCTTAGAATTTTCCATAGCATTAGCAACAATAGTGTTCAAAGCATTCATATTAATAACATTCCCATTAGCATGCATATAAAGTTCCATGGGTTTTTTAATTCTCTCTTCAAACACATCATGTCCTAATTCAAGATAAAGTTCATAAAGATCTCTCATATTTTTGTTGTTTTCCATTATGCCTTACTAGTGTAAACAAGAAACAAAAAGATGCAATTGCAGGATCTAAAGGAAATAGCTTCGAGTACTTACAACGGCGCCGGAAAATAGCTTGGTAGCCGAGATCCGGAGTGTGAGTACCTTTTACCTTTCCTCCCCGGCAACGGCGCCAGAAAATAGCTTGATGTCTACGGGTGCTTCTATTCTTGTAGACAGTGTTGGGCCTCCAAGAGCAGAGGTTTGTAGAACAGCAGCAAGTTTTCCCTTAAGTGGATCACCCAAGGTTTATCGAACTCGGGGAGGAAGAGGTCAAAGATATCCCTCTCAAGCAACCCTGCAACCACAAAGCAAGAAGTCTCTTGTGTCCCCAACACACCTAATACACTTGTCAGATGTATAGGTGCACTAGTTCGGCGAAGAGATAGTAAAACACAGGTGGTATAGATGGTGGTAATATTGCAGAAAGTAAAGATGCAGTAAAACAGTAAACAAGCGGCGCCAGAAAATAGCTTGCTGGCGTGGGAAGCAATTCTTTGTGGTGGAAACAAGGCCTAGGGATCATACTTTCACTAGTGGACACTCTCAACATTGATCACATAATAAATAAGTTCTCTTTCCTTTGTGCTACATATACTCTTGTTGGATGATGAACACCACTAATTGTGTAGGATTACACGAACCCTCAATGCCGGAGTTAACAAGCTCCACAACATTCGATATTCATATTTAAGTAACCTTAGAGCATAATAGATCTTTGCAAAATAAACCAAGTACTAACATAGCATGCACACTGTCACCATCACACTACGAAGGAGGCATAGATCACATCAATACTATCATAATGACAATTAACTCCACAATCTACAAGAGATTATGATCATAATCTACGACAAGAACTACACGATGCACACACTGTCACCATTACACCATGCAGGAGGAATAGACTACTTTAATAACATCACATGAGTAGCACATAGATAAATAGTGATACAAAACACATTGCAATCATAAAGGGATATAAATAAGCACTTCACTACGCCATTCATAACAGTGAATAAGTATTCTGTGAAATATAGCCTAAGAGACCCACACGGTGCACACACTGTCACCTTTACACACGTGGGACAAGGAGTCTCCGGAGATCACATAAGTAAAACCCACTTGACTAGCATAATGACATCTAGATTACAAGCATCATCATATGAATCTCAATCATTTAAGGCAGCTCATGAGATTATTGTATTGAAGTACATACGAGAGAGATGAACCACATAGCACCGGTACAGCCCCGAGCCTCGATGGAGAACTACTCCCTCCTCATGGGAGAGCAGCGGTGATGAAGATGGCGATGGAGATGGCAGCGGTGTCGATGGAGAAGCCTTCCGGGGGCACTTCCCCGTCCGGCGGCGTGCCGGAACAGAGACTCCTGTCCCCCAGATCTTGGCTTCGCGATGGCGGCGGCTCTGGAACTTTTCTCGTATCGTGGCTTATTCGTCCGGGGTTTTAGGTCGGGACCTTATATAGGCGAAGGGCAGCCTCGGAGGGCTGACGAGGCGGCCAAACAAAAGGGGGGCGCGGCCCAGGTCCTGGCCGCGCCACCACCATGTGTGGGCCCCCTGTGGCCCCTCTCTGACGGTTCTCGGGTGTTTTGGAAGCTCCCGGGGATTCTAAGATCTTCGGTGTTGATTTCGTCCGATTCCGATAATATTTCCTTACTAGGATTTCTGAAACCAAAAACAGCAGAAACAGGAACTGGCACTTCGGCATCTCGTCAATAGGTTAGTTCCGGAAAACGCATAAATATGACATAAAGTATGCATAAAACATGTAGATATCATCAATAAAGTAGCATGGAACATAAGAAATTATAGATACGTTTGAGACGTATCAAGCATAAGAAAGTAACTGATAAATCCCAGCCTTAAACTCGAGATCCTGCTATCCCTCCTGCAGCGATATACCAACGGGGTTCAGGTTGCTGTCACTCTGGCAACCCCACAATTAGCAAACGAATACAAGATATACGCGCATCAAGCACTTTTTCTGGCGCCGTTGCCGGGGAGATCAAGACACGCTGCAAGGGGAGTCTCCACATCCAATCTCTTTACTTTGTTTTTGTCTTGCTTTACTTTATTTTATTTATTGTCTTGTTTGCTTCATATTAAAAACACACAAAAATTAGTTACTTTACTTTCTGTTTTATTTACTAGCTCTATATCGAAAAGAAAAAAAATTAGTTACTTGTCTTTATTCTACTTGCTTAGTTTACTTTTATTACTACTATAATGGGTACTCCTGAAAATACTAAGTTGTGTGATTTCACTAGCACAAATAATAATGATTTTATATGTACTCCTATTGCTCCACCTGCTACTACAGCAGAATTCTATGAAATTAAACCTGCTTTACTGAATCTTGTTATGAGAGAGCAATTTTCTGGTGTTAGTACTGATGATGCTGCTGCCCATCTTAATAATTTTGTTGAACTTTGTGAAATGCAAAAGTATAAGGATATAGATGGTGATATTATAAAACTGAAATTGTTTCCTTTCTCATTAAGAGGAAGAGCTAAAGATTGGTTGCTTTCTTTGCCTAAAAATAGTATTGATTCATGGACTAAGTGTAAAGATGCTTTTATTAGTAAATATTATCCTCCTGCTAAGATTATATCTTTGAGAAGTAGCATTATGAACTTTAAACAATTTGATAATGAACATGTTGCTCAAGCATGGGAGAGAATGAAATCTTTGGTAAAGAATTGCCCAACCCATGGACTGACTACTTGGATGATCATCCAAACCTTTTATGCAGGATTGAATTTTTCCTCGAGGAACCTATTGGATTCAGCTGCTGGAGGTACTTTTATGTCCATCACCCTGGGCGCCGCAACTAAACTACTTGATGATATGATGATCAATTACTCTGAATGGCACACTGAAAGAACTCCTCAAGGTAAGAAGGTAAATTCTGTTGAAGAAACCTCTTCTTTGGGTGATAAGATTGATGATATTATGTCTATGCTTGCAAATGGTAGATCTCATATTGATCCTAATAATGTTCCTTTAGCTTCATTGGTTGCTCAAGAAGAAAATGTTGATGTGAATTTCATAAAGAGTAATAATTTCAACAACAATGCTTATAGGAATAATTATGGTAACAACAACTATAGGCCATATCCTTCTAATAATGGTAGTGGTTATGGTAATTCTTATGGTAATTCTTACAACAATAATAAGAGTGTACCCTCTGGTCTTGAAGTGATGCTTAAAGAATTTATTAGTACACAAACTGCTTTTAATAAAACTGTTGAAGAAAAGCTTGGTAAAATTGATGTTCTTGCTTCTAAGGTTGATAGTCTTGCTCTTGATGTTGATCTTTTAAAATTGAAAGTTATGCCTGAGGAAGTTAAAGATGCTAGGTTTGCTAAAACAAATGCCATCCAAGTTCGAATTAATGATAATATTAGAATGTTGGCTGAATTGCATGCTAGGTGGGATAGAGAAGAAAAAGAAAAACTTGCTAAAGAAAATAATGTAGCTAAAGTATGGACTATTACCACCACTAGTAATGTTGATTCTACACATGTTGCTACACCTCCTACTATCAATGGTAAAATAATTGGTGTTGGCAATGTTTCTACTCCTAGTACAAAGCGTGCAAAACTGCCTGAAACTGCTTGTGATAAAACTGCTGAAATTTTTCAAAATATTGGTGACAATGATTCCATTGCTGTAGAACATAATGGTTTAGATTTTGATGATTGTCATATTACTGAAGTTATAAAGTTCTTACAAAAACTTGCTAGAAGTCCTAATGCTAGTGCTATAAATTTAGCCTTTACAAAACATATTACAAATGCTCTCATTAAAGCTAGGGAAGAGAAATTAAAACTTGAAGCTTCTATTCCTAGGAAATTAGAAGATGGTTGGGAGCCCATCATTAAGATGAAATTCAATGATTTTGAGTGTAATGCTTTATGTGATCTTGGTGCAAGTATTTCTGTTATGCCTAAGAAGATTTATGATATGCTTGACTTGCCACCATTGAAGAATTGTTATTTGGATGTTAATCTTGCTGATAATGTTAAAAAAAACCTTTGGGGAGGATTGATAATGTTCGTATTACGGTTAACAATAACCTTGTCCCCGTTGATTTTGTTGTCTTGGATATTGAATGCAATGCATCTTGTCCAATTGTGTTGGGAAGACCTTTTCTTCGAACTGTTGGTGCTGTTATTGATATGAAGGAAGGTAATATTAAATATCAATTTCCTCTTAAGAAAGGTATGGAACACTTCCCTAGAAAGAGAATGAAGTTGCCTTTTGATTCTATTATTAGAACAAGCTATGATGTTGATGCTTCTTCTCTTGATGTTACTTGATTTGCACTTTCTGCGCCTAGCTGAAAGGCGTTAAAGAAAAGCACTTCTTGGGAGATAACCCAAGTTTCATTTTATTTACTGTATTGTTGAGTCTTGGAAGTTGTTTACTACTGTAGCAACCTCTCCTTATCATGTTTTTGTGCCAAGTAAAGTCTTTATGTTAAAGTTGATGCTAGATTTGGATTGCTGCGCAGAAAGCATTTGTCTGTCACGAATTCACGATCTCTCTGTAGAAGAGTCAAAAAAATCTGAAAATTTACGTGAGTGATCCTCAGATATGTACACAACTTTCATTAGTTTTGAGTTTTTCCATTTGAGCAAGTTAAGTGCCCCTGCAAAATTCGTCTTTACGGACTATTCTGTTTTGACAGATTCTGCCTTTTATTTCGCATTGCCGCTTTTGCTATGTTGAATGAGTTTCTTTGTTCCATTAACTTTCAGAAGCTTTGTGCAATGTCCAGAAGTGTTAAGAATGATTGTGTCACCTCTGAACATGTGAATTTTTATTATGCACCCTCTAATGAGTTTGCTTGAAGTTTGGTGTGGAGGAAGTTTTCAAGGGTCAATAGAGGATGATATACTATGATCAAGAAGAGTGAAAGGTCTAAGCTTGGGGATGCCCCGGTGGTTCATCCCTGCATATTTTAAGAAGACTCAAGCATCTAAGCCTGGGGATGCCCAAGGCATCCCCTTCTTTCTTCATCAACTTATCAGGTTTCTTCTAGTGAAAGTATATTTTTATTCCGTCACATCTTATGTACTTTACTTGGAGCGTCTGTGTGCTTTTATTTTCGTTTTGTTATTTTCATTCTCTGAATAAGTTCATCCTTTTGTGGGAGAGAGACACGCTCCGCTTTTTCATATGAACACTAGTGTTCTTCATTCTTGCTTTTAATGTTCAAGGGCGAAAGTTGATCGCTTCACTTGTTGCTGTTCTACAAACCTCTGCTCTTGGAGGCCCAACACTGTCTACAATAATAGAAGCACCCGTAGACATCAAGCTATTTTCTGGCGCCGTTGCCGGGGAGGAAAGGTAAAAGGTACTCACACTCCGGATCTCGGCTACTAAGCTATTTTCCGGCGCCGTTGTAAGTACTCGAAGCTATTTCCTTTAGATCCTGCAATTGCATCTTTTGGTTTCTTGTTTACACTAGTTAGGCATAATGGAAAGTAACAATGAGCTTCTTATTCTATTTCCTGAGTTAAGACATGGATTGTTTGCTGCGAAAATTAAAAAACCTATGGAATCTTATTTGCATGCTAGTAGCAATGATATTAGTATGAACGCTTTGAACACCATTGTTGCTAATGATATGGAAAATTCTAAGCTTGGGGAAGCTGGTTTTGATGAGCATGACATTTTTAGTCCCCCAAGCATTGAGGAGAAAATTTTCTTTGATGATACTTTGCCTCCTATTTATGATGATTATAATGATAGTGGTCTTTTGGTGCCGCCTACTATGGAGAGTAAATTTTATTATGATTATACTATGCCTCCTACACTTGATGAGAATAATAATGATAGCTATTTTGTTGAATTTGCTCCCACTACAACTAATAAAATTGATTATGCTTATGTGGAGAGTAATAATTTTATGCATGTGGCTCATGACAAGAATGCTTTATGTGATAGTTATATTGTTGAGTTTGTTCATGATGCTACTGAAAGTTATTATGAGAGAGGGAAACATGGTTATATGCATCTTAATAATATTAAGTTTCCCCTCTTTATGTTGAGAATCTTGAAATTGTGCTTGTGTTGCCTTCCTATGCTTGTCACTTTGTTCTTCATGAATTTATTTGTGTACAAGATTCCTTTTCATAGGAAGTGGGTTAGGCTTAAATGTGTTTTAAATTTGCTTTTTGATGTTCTCTTTTGCTTCAACTCTTCTTTCTTGCGAGAGTATCATTAAAATTACTGAGCCCATCTTAATGGCTATAAAGAAAGAAATTCTTGGGAGATAACCCATGTGTTTATTTTACTACAGCAATTTTTGTTTTGTTGAGTCTTGGAAGTTGTTTACTACTGTAGCAACCTCTCCTTATCATGTTTTTGTGCCAAGTAAAGTCTCTATGGTAAAGTTGATGCTAGATTTGGATTGCTGCGCAGAAACAGCATTGCTGTCTGTCACGAATTCGCGCAGAAGTCTCTGTAAAAAAATCAAAAATCTGCAAATTTACGTGTGTGATCCTCATATATGTACGCAACTTTCATTAGTTTTGAGTTTTTCCATTTGAGCAAGTTAAGTGCCCCTGCCAAATTCGTCTTTACGGACTGTTCTGTTTTTGACAGATTCTGCCTTTTATTTCGCATTGCCGCTTTTGCTATGTTGAATGAGTTTCTTTGTTCCATTAACTTTCAGAAGCTTTGTGCAATGTACAGAAGTGTTAAAAATGATTGTGTCACCTCTGAATATGTGAATTTTTGATTATGCACTAACCCTCTAATGAGTTTGCTTGAAGTTTGGTGTGGATGAAGTTTTCAAGGGTCAAGAGAAGAGGATGATATACTATGATCAAGAAGAGTGAAAGGTCTAAGCTTGGGGATGCCCCGGTGGTTCATCCCTGCATATTTTAAGAAGACTCAAGCATCTAAGCTTGGGTATGCCCAAGGCATCCCCTTCTTCATCGACAACTTATCAGGTCACTTCTAGTGAAACTATATTTTTATTCCATCACATCTTATGTTCTTTACTTGGAGCGTCGGTTTGCTTTTATTTTTGTTTTGGTTTGAATAAAGTTGGATCCCATCATTCTTATATTGGAGATATTACGCTCCGCTTTTTCATATGGAACACTTGTGTTCTTAGTTGTGCTTTAATGTTCATGGCGAAGGCTGAAATTGCTTCGTTAAATTGCTATTTGGTTGGAATCGGAAAATGCTGCATATGGTTTGGAATAACTTGGCAATTGTTTGAGCTCTCATAGATCATGTTTAAGCTCTTGCATCATGTAGTTTAATTTATTAATGAAGAACTACCGTAGAGCTTGTTTAATTTGGTTTGCATGATTGGTCTCTCTAAGTCTAGATATTTTCTGGTAAAGTGTTTGAACAACAAGGAAGACAGTGTAGAGTCTTATAATGCTTGCAATATGTTCTTGTGTAAGTTTTGCTGTACCTGTTCATACTTGTGTTTGCTTCAAACAACCTTGCTAGCCCAAACCTTGTACTGAGAGGAAATGCTTCTCGTGCATCCAAACACCTTGAGCCAAAACCCATGCCATTTGTGTCCACCATATCTACCTACTATGTGGTATTTTTCTGCCATTCCAAAGTAAATTACTTGAGTGCTACCTTTAAAATTTCATTCCTTTACCTCTACAATATATAGCTCATGGGACAAATAGCTTAAAAACTATTGTGGTGATGAATATGTAGTTATGTGTCTTAATTCTTATAAGTTGCTTGTTGAGCGGTAACCATGTTTCTGGGGACGCCATCAACTTTACCTTTGTTGGATATCATGTGAGATGCTATGCATGTTCGTCTTGTCTGAAGTAAGTGTGATTTCATGATCAAATGGTTTGAGTATGCATATGTTAGAGAAGAACATTGGGCAGCCAACTAAAGTCATGTATCATGGTGGAAGTTTCAGTGTGGACATACAACCTCAATCTCTTATGAGAATATTATTTGTTGTTGAATGCTTAAGCATTAAAAGAGGAGTCCATTATCTGTTGTCTATGTTGTCCCGGTATGGATGTCTAAGTTGAGAATAATCAAAAGCGAGAAATCCAATGCGTGCATTCTCCTTAGACCTTTGTACAGGCGGCATAGAGGTACCCCTTTGTGACACTTGGTTGAAACATATGTCATGTGATGATAATCCGTGTTATCCGAGCTGATTAGGACAAGGTGCGAGCACTATTAGTACTCTATGCATGAGACTTGTAACTTGTAGGAAGTATTATGCATAGCACATATGAATTATTACTACCGTTGACAAAATTGTTTCTATGTTTTCAAAACAAAAGCTCTAGCACAAAAATAGTAATCCATGCTTCCCTCTGCGAAGGGCCATTCTTTTACTTTATGTTGAGTCAGTTTACCTACTTCTTTCTATCTTAGAAGCAAACACTTGTGTTAACTGTGTGCATTGATTCTTACATATTTACTTATTGCACTTGTTATATTACTCTATGTTGGCAAATATCCATGAGATATACATGTTACAAGTTGAAAGCAATTGCTGAAACTTAATCATCCTTTGTGTTGCTTCAAAGCATTCTACTTTGAATTTATTGCTTATGAGTTAGTTCTTATGCAAGTCTTATTGATACTTGTCTTGAAAGTACTATTCATGAAAAGTTTTGCTATATGATTCATTTGTTTAGTCATTATCTTTGTTAGCAATCTTTTGTTTCAGATCACTCCATTCATCTCATATGATTTACAATAATGTTGATCAAGATTATGTTGGTAGCATGTCACTTCAGAAATTATTTGTGTTATCGTTTACCTACTCGAGGACGAGTAGGAACTAAGCTTGGGGATGCTTGATACGTCTCAAACGTATATATAATTTCTTATGTTCCATGCTACTTTTATGACAATACTTGAATGTTTTATACATACTTTACAACATTATTATACATTTTCCGGCACTAACCTATTAACAAGATGCCGAAGCGCCGCTGTTTTCTGTTTTTGGTTTCGAAATCCTAGTAAGGAAATATTCTCGAATTGGACGAAATCAACGCCCGGGTCCTATTTTTCCACGAAGCTTCCAAGACCGGAGGGATAACGAAGTGGGGCCACGGGTGGCCGGACCATAAGGCGGCGCGGCGAGGGGCCCACGCCGCCTATGGTGTGGGTCCCTCGTGGGACCTACCCTTCCGCCTACATATAGCCTTCGTCGCGAATACCCCTGCACCGAGAGCCACGATACGGAAAACCTTCCGAGACGCCGCCGCCAATCCCATCCCGGGATTAAGGAGATCGCCTCGGCACCCTTCCGGAGAGGGGAATCATCACCGGAGGGGCTCTACATCATCATGCCCGCCTCCGGATTGATGCGTGAGTAGTTCATCCTTGGACTATGGGTCCATAGCAGTAGCTAGATGGTTGTCTTCTCCGCATGTGCTATCATTGTTTAGATCTTGTGAGCTGCCTAACATGATCAAGATCATCTATTTGTAATGCTACATGTTGTGTTTGGTGGGATCCGATGAATCTAGAATACTATGTTAAGTTGATTATCAATCTATCATATATGTGTTGTTTATGTTCTTGCATGCTCTCCGTTGCTAGTAGAGGCTCTGGCCAAGTTGATACTTGTAACTCCAAGAGGGAGTATTTATGCTCGATAGTGGGTTCATGCCTCCATTGAATCTGGGACAGTGACAGAAAGTTCTAAGGTTGTGGATGTGCTGTTGCTACTAGGAATAAAACATCGATGCTTTGTCTAAGGATTTTTGTGTTGATTACATTACGCACCATACTTAATGCAATTATCTGTTGTTTACAACTTAATACTGGAGGGGTGCGGATGCTAACCCGAAGGTGGATTATTTAGGCATAGATGCATGCTAGATAGCGGTCTATGTACTTTGTCGTAATGCCCTGATTAAATCACATAGTAATCATCGTTGATATGTATTGAATCTTGATTTGTCAATTGCCCACCTGTAATTTGTTCACCCAGCATGTTAGTTATCTTATTGGAGAGACACCACTAGTGAACTGTGGACCCCGGTCCATTCTTTTACATCTGAATACATTCTATGCAATATTGTTCTGGCTCTGCAACCACTGATGGGGTTCGTAGCATAGAAAACAAAAAATTTCCTACCGCAAGATGAATAAATCCAAGATCTAATCTATGGAACACCCAAGATCTAATCTACAAGATCGGAGCAACGAGATTGATAAGATACTAACCCTTGAAGATTTCCAAAGCCTACGAGATCAGATCTCGTTGTTGATGTAGACGATCATCCCCAGTGCTGCAATCCGGCAGCACTTCCGTACTCGGTCGCGCGTACGGTGTCGATGAAGCCCTTCCTCTCCCCGTTCCAGCGGGCAGCGGAGGTGTGGTAGATCTCCTCCAAATTCCAGCAGCACGACGGCGTGGTGGTGGTGGTGGTGGAGGAAGAAAAGCTGCAGGGCTTCGCCAAGCCGGAACAACGTATGGTGGAGGAGAGAGGCGGCCAGAGGAGGGGGCAAATCAAGGGGATGGTGGCCGGCCACCCCCTCCCCTCTTTATATAGGGGGAGGGTCGGCTGGGGTGGCCCCCTTTCCCATCTAGGGTTAGGGGGGCGGCGGCCAAGTGGGGGGAAGAGGATTTCTTCCCCCCCAAGTTGATCCCCCCTAGGGTTTTGGGGAAACCCTAGGGGTTTGGCCGGCTGGGCCTTGAGGGGCATGTGCCCCTGGCCCATTAGGCTAGGGAGCACCCCCTCGGCCCATGCTAGGCCTCCTAGGGTCGTGGGCCCACTGGTGGGACCCCCGGAACCTTCTAGAACCTTCCCGGTCATCCACCGGAAAAATCCCGAACTTTTCCGAAACCTAGAAATCAACTTCCCTTATATGAATCTTATTCTCCGGACTATTCCGGACCTCCTCGTGACATCCTGGATCACATCCGAGACTCCGAACAAACTTCGTCTCCATACCATATTCAAATCTACTTATGCGACATCGAACCTTAAGCGCGTCACCCTACGGTTCGCGAACTATGCAGACATGGTCGAGACTCCTCTCCGAGCAATAACCAATAGCGGGATCTGGAGATCCATAATGGCTCCCACATATTCAACGATGACTTAGTGATCGATTGAACCATTTACATACGATGCCGATTCCCTTTGTCTCGCGATATTTTACTTGTCCGAGGTTCGATCATCGGTATCTCCATACCTTGTTCAACCTCGTTACCGACAAGTACTCTTTACTCGTACCGTGGTATGTGATCTCTTATGAACCATTCATATGCTTGCAAGCTAATTAGATGACATTCCACCGAGAGGGCCCAGAGTATATCTATCCGTCATCGGGATGGACAAATCCCACTATTGATCCATATGCCTCAACTCACACTTTCCGAATACTTAATCCCACCTTTATTGTCACCCATTTACGCAATGACGTTTGATGTAATCAAAGTACCCTTTCGGTGTAAGTGATTTACATGATCTCATGGTCGAAGGATTAAGACAACTATGTATTGAAAGCTTATAGCAAATGAACTTAATGACTTGATCTTATGCTACGCTCATTTGGGTGTGTGTCCATTATATCATTCACCTAATGACATAACCTTGTTATTAATAACATCCAATGTTCATGATCACAAAACCATGATCATCCATTAATCAACAAGCTAGTTATACAAGAGGCTTACTAGGGACTCCTTGTTGTTTACATAACACACATGTATCAATGTTTCGGTTAATACAATTATAGCATGGTATGCAAACATTATCATAAACACAAAGATATATTATAATAACCATTTTATTATTGCCTCTTGGGCATATCTCCAACAGTCTCCCACTTGCACTAGAGTCAATAATCTAGTTTACATATGTAAAGATATAACACCTTGGTCTTCTGGTGCTTATCATGTTTTGCTCACGGGAGAGGTTTTAGTCAACGGATCTGACACGCTCAGAAACGTATGTATTTTGCAATTCATTTGCGTCTCAACGCATCACTCATTTTCCAAATGAGTCGGCATTAATAGTATATGCTTAGTCCTCTGGTGGAACCTTAATTCCGCGGTCTGAAATAAGTCACTAATATTGTCACACACAATATAGCTTCAAAGTTCTGACACTATCGGAACTACACCAAGTTCTCAAAGAACTCCTCGACTTAACATCCTCAGTCATTGTCAAAACAATGACATACTCTGCCTTCGTTTGTAGAATCCGTCACAATATTTAGAACTCATCTAAATCTAGCATAGACTTCTTCTAGCTTATTGTGCTACCTTTTAAATAACACTTAGCCTAATTGAGATTGAAATTTTATTTTTATATGTGACCAAACTAATATCGGTGCAACACCTTACAGCGATTTGATTGTCACTATCCCATATAAAACTATATATATATATCCTTGGTTCTTCTAAAGCACTCAGGGATATTCTTACTGTTGTCCAATGATCATTATATGAATCATTCTGGTATATGCTCGTAACAATTTAGAGCACAGGACATCTGACTTTGTACATATTATTTGTGATCTAAAATCACTCATGTGCTTTTACTCATCGAGTGTCAAATACACCGAAGTCTTGTTAAACCTTCACATGGAAAAGAACACCTTCTTAACATTTTTATATTGAACCACTTCAATATCCATTCTATGTACCTTGACTTAAACTTATTATGTGTTTCAATCTATCTTCATAGATCTTGACACTAAATATGTTTCAGTCCATATCCTTTCATTGAAATTAATTCTCAATGAAACCTTTTAATCACATCAAGTACATGATTACATTATTTTTAATCAACGATATGTCATCTACATAAAGTATTATAAATATGTCTCAGCGCTCCCACTTAATTTCTTGCAAATGCAAGCATCTTCATCATTTCTGATGAAATCAAAACTCTTTGATTATTTCATCCGGTGAAGATTCCAACTCCGCGATACTTACTTCATCCAATTGAAGTTTGTATACCTATCTAGTATTCCACGGACCAGCAAAACTCTTGGTTGTATCTGGTATACATCCTTCATACATACTTCTGGTAAGGAATGTATTTCTGCCATCCTACTATCATATCTCATAAAAGAAATATGTAGCGATTACTAGAATAATCCACATAGACTATAAGCATTGCCACGGAAGATCTAATCTTATCGTAGTCAACTCTTTGAACTTTGTCGTAAACAACTTTTCGATAAGTCAAGCTTCTTTAAGGATATTGTATCCAAGTCCATCAATTTTATAGATCCATTTACTTTCAAAAAGTGTTCACCTATCTTGGATTTCATGGCGCATAGCCATTTTAACGGAGTCAGGGCCCATCATAACTTCTTTGTATGTAGTTGGTTTATCATTGTTCAAAATCAATCCTTTGTTCACAAATCATTCATTTGATCACAAAGTAAACCATATCTACAAGGTTCAATAGGTACTTTGATCTCCATGACTATAACACTTTATAGACATGGGAGCCATGATCTTCGTAGCTGCTTCCCGGAACCATTTCCGATGCTGTGCTACTCTGATCATCACGCTCAGGTTCATGAACCTTATCAAGTTCCATTGTCCTCCCACTCAAATATTTCGCTAGAAAACAATTTCTTGGAAATAAGCAAGTAACATCAACAAACACTTTTGTCTTTTACTTAATAGTGGAAAGAATTCCCAATCAATTCTCTGGGATAACCAACAAAGACATTCATCCGATTTTGGTTGTAAACTCATTCACTTATGCTACGCATACCAAAATTTAAGAAAGGACTATTAGGGTTTATACCCATGCCATAACTCATATGGTGTCATTTCAATGGATCATGATGATGCTCTATTCAGTGTAAAAGCGGTAGTCTCTAAAGCATAATCCACAAAAATATAATGGCGTCATTTTATTTTATCTCATCATTAATCCAACAAGTTTTGGATACGTCTCTTGGATACTCTATCATCACTATGATACTCCAAGAAACGTGAGTAGTAGAACAATTTCATAACTCTCTTAGATGTTCGCTAAAACTCGTAATTCAAATATTTCCACCATGATCAAATCATAGATATTTGACTTTTCTATTACGATGATTTCCACTTCATGCTGAAATTTATTTGAATCCTTTCAAATGTTTCAAACTTCTTCCTTATCGAATATATCCACATATATACTCAATTCATTGTTAGAAGTTTTCATGAAGTAGAAGAATCTCCCGCACACAACTATGCCCAGTGAACCATATACATCACCATGTATGTTTCCACTAAGTTAATTGCCCGTTCAACTCTTGGCCTATGAACGGGATTTAAGTCATTCTCTTTAGAAGAGATTTGCAAGCGCCAAATGATTCAGAAATCAAATGACTCCAAAAGTCCATTTGCATGGAGTTCCTTCATGCGTTCCTTTCTAACATGATCTAAATGGCGGTTCCACTAATGAGTGGAATTCATATCATTTGCCTTATGGCATTTTAGCGTCAGTGTTATGTATGTGTGCTTCACCATAAAGATTTATAATAACTTATCCATCGTACATGGAATATGTCATAATTTGAACAACTCATTGTTTTCATTTGACTAGAACATAACAACCATTGTAAAGTTCTTTATTATAAAATCCGAAGGGCTAGGTAGAATGCCAACGACGAACATAATAACACTTTATTTTTGTTCCAGACGTGCATTCCTATCACATTCCTTTTCAGTCACTTAGGCCATCGTATTCTTGTATTGCGTTGTATTGTATGACATCTCATACCAACCAATCTGGTACAAATACCCAAGAATTTCATTATGTGACCAAACAAGGAATACATCCATAACATGTATATCATCTATATACACCTGACCTAGACTTTCTAGTCTTTTCTTTCTTTCTGCCAAAATATCTTTTGTAGTTTCTCTTTTAGCTTTCCTCATTCTCAGAAAAACACTTCACCTTCAATAACTTCTAGGTCCATTGGTCAAATACCAATAACCTTGAGGTTCTTACCTTGAAGTTGATCATCACATGACAAGCGTTCTAGATTTCACTATTAGTAACCTTTAATGTGATGAACAATTTCACTCATAATTTTATCCATCAAATCATGACGACTTTCCGAGACCATGTCTGTACATGCTAGGCTCGTAAAGTTTTAACCTTAGTATTCGCATGTGCAAATCTGTCTTGCACCCGTTGTATGCACACGTAGAATCTATAACACCCGATCATCACGAGATGCTTCGAAACGACGAGTCTTAGCAACGGTGCATACTAAGGACGATCACTTCATGGATATGCGAATATCGTTAGTGCCCAACTAGTTGGAGGATTGAGACGCCCGGCGTTTTCAACCTTCGTACATTCCCATAAAACTTATGAGTTTATGTAGTCTCACCAAATTATATTCTATCATCTTGCAATAGGGTCTTAGATATCACATATATCTCATACCTTGCTTATTTCTAAAAACAAAATTTTCAGCTCCTTACTTTTCAAACGGATTTGAAACTTCAAGTATCACGGAGACAAGATGATTTAAGGTACTAATTGAAACCATTGCTCTTTGAATCATTAATGTGAGGTTTACTAAAAGTTTGCATTAGGACTTAATCATATCTTGATTCTTTAACAATACGGTACCAGTCCGTAAAGTTACTTATCAGACTTAACAGTATTTCTATCTCAATTACAAGACTAGCGCATGGTAGAAAACGGATGCCAATTCTACAAATTTAATTCAAAATACTATTCAGACTATGTTCATGATAATTTGAGTTCATTTTTAATTCTTCAATTAACTAGGTGAACTCCCACTCAAAACAACATCCCTCGCATTGTCTTAGTGATTACACGAACCAAATCCACTACACCAAGTCCGATCATCACGAGAAAAGATGTAGCTTCAAAGGCGAACACTCAAAGTGTTCATCATATCATTCATATGACTCATGCTCTACCTTTCGGTATCCCGTGTTCCGAGACCATGTCTGTACATGCTAGGCTCGTCAAGGCAACCTTAGTATCCGCGTGTGCAAATCTGGCTTGCACCCGTTGTATGCACATGTAGAGTCTATCACACCCGATCATCACGAGATGCTTCGAAACGACAAGTCTTAGCAACGGTGCATACTAAGGATGAACACTTTATTATCTTGATATTTAGTGAGAGGGATCATCTTATAATGCTACCGTCGCGATCTAAGCAAGATAAGATGCATAAAGGATTAACATCACATGCAATTCATAATATGTGATATGATATGGCCTTTCTTCTTGTGCTTTTGATCTCCATCTCCAAAGCACATGATCATGATCTCCATCATCACCAGCATTGCACCAAGGTCCGTGGCGCCGCTTCATGGTTGTCCATCACTTATAGCTACTATAACAACTACTTGAAATAAAGCTATTACATGATGAATAGACACGCAGGTCTTTAACAAAAATTAAAGACAACCATTAGGCTCCTGCCGGTTGCCATAATACAACAATGAACATCTCATACATCAAATATAATCATCATCACATCATGGCCATATCACATCACCAAACCCTGCAAAAACAAGTTAGACGCCTCTAATTTGGTTTGCATATTTTACGTGGTTTAGGGTTTTCGAGTAAGATCCAATCTACCTACGAACATGAACCACAACGGTGATACTAGTGTTGACAATAGAAAGTGCAAATTGGAATCTTCACTATGGTGGGAGAGACAGACACCCGCAAAGCCACTTATGCAATACAAGTTGCATGTCAAGCGTGGAGCAAGTCTCATGAGACGCGGTCATGTAAAGTTAGCCCGGGCCGCTTCATCCCACCATCCCGCAAGATGCAAAGTACACAAACTAAAGCAACAAAAGCATCAACGCCCACAAAACCATTGTGTTCTACTCGTGCAACAGATCTATGCATAGACATGGCTCTGATACCACTGATGGGGTTCGTAGCATAGAAAACAAAAATTTTCCTACCGCAAGACGAATAAATCCAAGATCTAATCTATGGAACACCCAAGATCTAATCTACAAGATCGAAGCAACGAGATTGATAAGATACTAACCCTTGAAGATTTCCAAAGCCTACAAGATCAGATCTCGTTGTTGATGTAGACGATCATCCCCAGTGCTGCAATCCGGCAGCACTTCCGTACTCGGTCGCGCGTACGGTGTCGATGAAGCCCTTCCTCTCCCCGTTCCAGCGGGCAGCGGAGGTGTGGTAGATCTCCTCCAAATTCCAGCAGCACGACGGCGTGGTGGTGGTGGTGGAGGAAGAAAAGCTGCAGGGCTTCGCCAAGCCGGAACATCGTATGGTGGAGGAGAGAGGCGGCCAGAGGAGGGGGCAAATCAAGGGGATGGTGGCCGGCCACCCCCTCCCCTCTTTATATAGGGGAAGGGTCGGCTGGGGTGGCCCCCTTTCCCATCTAGGGTTAGGGGGGCGGCGGCCAAGTGGGGGGAAGAGGATTTCTTCCCCCAAGTTGATCCCCCTAGGGTTTTGGGGAAACCCTAGGGGTTTGGCCGGCTGGGCCTTGAGGGGCATGTGCCCCTGGCCCATTAGGCTAGGGAGCACCCCCTCGGCCCATGCTAGGCCTCCTAGGGTCGTGGGCCCACTGGTGGGACCCCCGGAACCTTCTAGAACCTTCCCGGTCATCCACCGGAAAAATCCCGAACTTTTCCGAAACCTAGAAATCAACTTCCCTTATATGAATCTTATTCTCCGGACTATTCCGGACCTCCTCGTGACATCCTGGATCACATCCGAGACTCCGAACAAACTTCGTCTCCATACCATATTCAAATCTACTTATGCGACATCGAACCTTAAGCGCGTCACCCTACGGTTCGCGAACTATGCAGACATGGTCGAGACTCCTCTCCGAGCAATAACCAATAGCGGGATCTGGAGATCCATAATGGCTCCCACATATTCAACGATGACTTAGTGATCGATTGAACCATTTACATACGATGCCGATTCCCTTTGTCTCGCGATATTTTACTTGTCCGAGGTTCGATCATCGGTATCTCCATACCTTGTTCAACCTCGTTACCGACAAGTACTCTTTACTCGTACCGTGGTATGTGATCTCTTATGAACCATTCATATGCTTGCAAGCTAATTAGATGACATTCCACCGAGAGGGCCCAGAGTATATCTATCCGTCATCAGGATGGACAAATCCCACTATTGATCCATATGCCTCAACTCACACTTTCCGAATACTTAATCCCACCTTTATTGTCACCCATTTACGCAATGACGTTTGATGTAATCAAAGTACCCTTTCGGTGTAAGTGATTTACATGATCTCATGGTCGAAGGATTAAGACAACTATGTATTGAAAGCTTATAGCAAATGAACTTAATGACTTGATCTTATGCTACGCTCATTTGGGTGTGTGTCCATTATATCATTCACCTAATGACATAACCTTGTTATTAATAACATCCAATGTTCATGATCACGAAACCATGATCATCCATTAATCAACAAGCTAGTTATACAAGAGGCTTACTAGGGACTCCTTGTTGTTTACATAACACACATGTATCAATGTTTCGGTTAATACAATTATAGCATGGTATGTAAACATTATCATAAACACAAAGATATATTATAATAACCATTTTATTATTGCCTCTTGGGCATATCTCCAATAACACCATCTTCCACTCGATACACTTAACCCTTTGTTTTCAGCAAGCCGGTGAGATTGACAACCTCACTGTTACGTTGGGGCAAAGTATCTTGATTGTGTTGTGCAAGTTCCACGTTGGCGCCGGTTTTTGCGCCGCACTACACTCCTCCACCAACAACCTTCATGTGCTTCTTGGCTCATACTGGTTCGATAACCTTGGTTTCTTTCTGAGGGAAAACTTGCCGCTGTGCGCATCATACCTTTCTCTTGGGGTTCCCAACGGACGTGTACATCTACGCGCATCACACCGCCCTTCCTAGGACTAATACATACTTGTGATTAAACCCCTTGCAAGCATCCGCAAATACAAGAAAGTAACTAAGATAAATCTAACCACAGCCTTAAACTCTGAGATCCTGCTATCTCTCCTGCATCGATATACCAACGGGGGTTCAGGTTGCTGTCACTCCGGCAACCCCACAATTAGCAAACGAATACAAGATGTACTCCCCTAGGCCCATAAAGGTGAAGTATCATGTAGTCGACGTTCACATGACACCACTAGAAGAATAACACCACAACTTAAATATCAAACCATTAAATATTACTCAACATAGTTCACTACTAACATTTAGACTTCACCCATGTCCTCAAGAACTAAACGAACTACTCACGAGACATCATATGGAACATGATCAGAGGTGATATAATGATGGATAACAATCTGAACATAAACCTTGATCCAATGGTTTCACTCAATAGCATCAATAACAAGGAGTAATCAACACCGGGAGAGTTTCCCTTGTGAAGAGGAGAAGCCCTGCCTCTTCCTGCACCGCGGGAGCTTTGCCCGTCAGGAGCCACTGACGATAGCGAGGAGGTTGCTCGGACGACTGCGTTGTCACACTGGTTTCTAGCTTGCTGACACTCGTGTTTATTCATTTTTTTAAAGAAATATAGTATTCTCATCTACTAGATCTGCATACAGAGATTTAAGTTGCCATCAACTCTGTAAATATGGAAAATACTACAATCTAACCTCAGAGACAATAAAGAATATTAAGTTCCCAATTGACCAAAAATTAAGGTAATGTAATTATATATGTTTTTCCCAAATAAAGTACAATAATTTACTCATTGTTGGCAACAAATGATGAAGCACTTAAATACTTCATATAAATGTATTATATTTGGATTGTATGTTCTAACATATATAAATATTTTTCTTAAATCAAGATATGTACATCTAATATGCAACATAATAAGCACATTATTACTGATATGTTATTATCAACTATAGGAATATGATATCTTGAGATATCTATCTATCTAGTGTGGCACCGAATCTATATTATGGCATTGTCAACATTAGTATTATCACATAATTATGTTTGCCATTTGTTGTGAAAAAACATGGCTATCTATGTAACAAGGTAATATTTTGACCATCAAACGTGACACATTTCTTTCCGGTCCTTGCCATCACTACGCATGATGAATTCTAAACCTATAAATGTAGATCAACCCCACTAATAACATCACTGTTGGTATATGTCAAGTCATCAATCTATTATCCAATTGTATGATAATTGTGACATTTATACTTTCTACTACGTGGTGTGACAAAATACGCCTATAATTTTCTTTATATATTGTCAACTCAATCACGGAACACATGACTCGAAAGACATAATCTGGTTGACGCAAAAGCTATCGTGACAATACAATCACATATTGATTGTGTAGCATGACATAAAACATGTCTTCACCAACTTTGTCGGCTATGGTGACACGAAATCATCACATCAACTAGCATTACACAATTTCTTGCACCACCAACTACACAAAAAACATGTTACCAATAGTAACTTCATGTCCATATATATATGCAAAGTCATCAACTCATTGAACATGCCCCAGATAGTCACCATGTATATTTCACGCTCCAGACAACAACACTAGCAGTAGTTGAGAAAAGATGATTTTGCATCCACTAAAACAAAACAACACATGTTAAAAAGTTTGCTGCAAGATGTGTGATATATAAAAAACCGTGATGGGCAAGAATTGAACTTTAGAGTACAAATACACGTCTCTAACTATCATAATTTTTTTGACTTATGGCCGTCACATGTATGTGAACTATCTATTTTGACATGAACTTGTTTGTAGTGCCCATGAACTCTGCAAGCATGAAAAAAAAACTTAACATGTATGTTTGTAACACCTGATTTTTCTAGCACCAAGTAAACAAAGAATTTTAAGTCTCCAATTGACTCAAAACTTGAATGGTAATATCATATTGATATCTTACCATGAATAAAGATACAATATGACTAGATCATTGCTAGCAAAAAAAAAAGCACTTAAATGTTTGTTTTAAACATATTATATATGGTCAATTCATTCTAAAATAATGATAGTTGTCCTGTATTGAGAGATATATGATTATTCATATAATAGACAATGTGACAAAGTACATCATTACTTATATGTTATGATCAACTGTAGGAATATGAGATCTTTATACATAACTATATATCTAGTGTGCCACCGGATATATATAGAACATTGTCATATAGAGGTAGTGCGGTGCGATATTAACATGTGTCTTTGACTATCATCAACTTCAGTAACACGAGACCCCCATATGCTCAATATATGATGTGACACACAACCTTTCTAGCAACAGTAACATGAGACACCCCTCCCAATGTTTAGTATATGATGACACACACAACCTTTCAAGTACTTGATACCATTGTACACGAGGAATACCAAACATTTACATGTAGTAATTAATCCCCACTAGTAACTTGAGCATTCATATATGCAAAGTCATCAATATATTGCGAACTTTTATGATAATTGCGTCATTTATACTAACCACAAATACCATGACAATATCAACCATTACTAGAAATAGTAATCATAAATCTATTAAAATTTGCTACACTTAAATATACCACCTGGCACCCCCGGCTCTAGCGGTGTGGCACTATCATATCGACGCCATGGTGTGATGAAACATGTCTATAGATATATGTAATGTCAACTCTAGGAACATGTGACCACCGAAAATACGACCGCCTAATGCAGAGCTATCGCAAGGATACAATCTCACATTGGATGCGTAGTGTGACGGAAAATATGTCTCTAGCTATTGTCGGCTTTCTCGACACACGGTCATCACATCGACTATCTCATGTGACACAAGCTCTCTATCCTTCTCACCTGCCAACTGCACCAATACAAATGACACCAAATCTTAAAGTTGATCGATATATTAACTACCATATCTATCTTTCTAGCAGTAATTTGTCATCTATGCCAAGTCATCAAAACTCGTTGATGATACGCCAGGTGGTAACCTTGTATATTTTCCATGGACAAAATAATAAGGGGAGCAACATGGCAAAAGGCGATTTTGCATCCACCAAAACATAATAACAAATTTTGCTACAAGATGTCTTCGCATACAAAATAGTGATGCACATTAGTTCACATCAAACTTTACATAGGTGTACAATATCAAGACATGCCACTTCTCAACAATGGTATGCTATTTGTTAGCCATATATCTCTAAACTATTTAGTGTGTGACTTAGACATGCCAACCGACGGTTACCACACACTCTATACCTATGGTACTATCATATCTCGCATACATGGTCTCCCGAAACATTTCTATAATGTTATATAATATCAACTTTAGGAACATGTGACCACATAAAAATTTGAGTGTCTGACGCATAAGCTATCGTGGGGATACACTCACATCTGACCGTCTAGTGCGACAAAGAACACGTCTCTAGCTATTGTCGGCATCCGTGACACGAGATGATCACACCGACTATGTAGTGTGATGCAAATTTGTATCTTTCACCTACCAACCGCACAAATACATACGCTACCAAATTTGAAAATCGATCGCTATATGAACCACCAGATCTATCTTTCTAACATACATCTACACCAGGTCATGAACTCGTCGACAATGCGCTAGGTGGCCAACATGTAAGTTTCACAGAGACCAAATGATAAGCCAACCACAGTTGGCAAGGGACAATTTTGCATAGTTAAAAGTTTGCTACAAGGAGATATACAGTACAAAAGTTGGCAAGCTCTATCCTTTTCACCTGCCAACTGCACCGATACAAATGACAACAAATCTTAAAGTTGATTGCTATATTAACCACCATATCTATCTTTCTAGCAGTAACTTGTCATCTACGCCAAGTCATGAAAACTCGTTGGTGATTCATCGGGTAGCGACCTTGTATATTTCCAATGGACCAAATAATAACAGGAGCAATAGTTGGCAAACGGAGATTTTGCATCCACCAAAACATAATAATAAATTTTTCTATAAGATGTCTTTGCATACAAAATAGTGATGCACATTAATTCACATCAAACTTTACATAGGTGCACAATATCAAGACATGCCACTTCTCAACAATGGTATGCTATTTGTTGCCCACATATCTCTAAACTATTTAGAGTGTGACTTAAACATGCCACCCGACGGTTACCACGGGCTCTATCCCTATGGTACTATCATATCTCGCATACATGGTCTTCCGAAACATTTCTATAATGTTATATAATATCAACTTTAGGAACATATGACCACACAAAAATCTGAGTGTCTGACGCATAAGCTATCGTGGGGATGCACTCACATCTGACCGTCTAGTGCGACAAAGAACACATCTCTAGCTATTGTCGGCATCCGTGACACGAGATGATCACACCGACTATCTTGTGTGACGCAAATCACCTACCAACCGCACAAATACATATGCAACCAAATTTGAAAACCGATCACTATATTAGCCACCAGATCTACCTTTGTAACATACATCTACACCAAGTCATGAACTCGACGACAATGCGCCAGGTGGCCAACATGTAAATTTCACAGAGACCAAATACACAGTTGGCAAGGTGTAATTTTGCATAGTTAAAAGTTTTCTACAAGGAGATATACTACAAAATCTTGATGCACATTAATTTGCACCAAACTTTTACAGATGTGCAGAATTTGAAGCCATGCATCGGAGGTTCAGCAATCCAAGTATATATCACAGACCTGACATGACATGGAGATCTCTGGTAGTAGACTGGCAGTAGTAGTAGTAGTCCGGTAAAAAGAAAAGAGAGAGAGATACAGAAGCGGACGGGCAGGGCAATGCAGAAAACGGCAAGCAGGCCGGTGCGTATCTTGCGGCTGCCCCTGGGTGTCAGGGCCTCTCTCTCTCTCTCTCTGTGCGTGCGTTGCTGTTATAAACCCTAGCGGCGGCGGCGGCGGCAGGGCAAAAAGATAGAGAGAAGACGTGGTGGCGTCGTGCGGCGCGCAGGGTTTTGCCGAGATTTTCCTAAAAAAGGGTATCGCCTCCGTACCGAGAAAAGAAAAGAGAGAATACGAGGCCAAAAAACACACAAACACCTCTCCCAGCCTCCCTTCCTCCCTCCCTCCCTCCTCATCTTCCTCCCGTTCCCTCACCATTGGTCGCAGCCCCGGCCGCCACCCCGCCATGGACGGCCTGCACGGCCCCGACGCCTGCTTCTCCCCCGGGAGGACCATGTCGCCGCAGCTCATCAGGCCCCCCGCTGGCCCGCCGCCGGACATAGGAGGCGGGTAAGGGACACGGACCCACGCTGAGATTGGGTTTTCCTTCCTTCCTACGGTTCAAAGATTGCTGCTTTCGTTTGTTGGGCCAACGTCTGAATTCGTTGCCTCTCTTTTTTCTCTCCTTCCTATCTATCTGCCTTGGGTCGTCGGATTGGATGGCGCCGGATTGGATGGATGGCGTCGGTGGCCGCAGCCAGTACTTGTCGGAGCTCTTGCAGGAGCACCAGAAGCTCGTGCCCTTCACGCAGGTGCTACCAATCTGCAGCAAGCTGCTCAGCCAAGGTGAGAGCCTCGATTCCCTTCTCTGACCGCCGCCGCCGCCGCCATGTACGGCGGCATTCTCTCGGATTAGATTGGAATTAGCCGCCGCCGCCGCCTGATTGCTCCCTCTGTTTGATGCAAACTTGCTCGCTGACTCTGTTTTGGCCTGACGGGACGGTCTTTTTTATCCCTCTATCATACATAGGTCTCGAAAGCATGTAGCTTGATTCATACGATTCTTCAGTGCCAGCAAAGCTTGTTTTTTTATTACTACTACGTTCTTTCTCTTTCTAATGCCGCCGTGTGCTGATGTTTGCTCGTGCTACCAGAGATAATGCGGGTGTCCTGCATGCTTCGCCAGCACCAGCACCAGCACGGTGGGGACTTCGACAGGATGCCCATGGCTAGCCCAAACCAGATGCATCATCATCCGTCGCCCCCAATGCCTAACTTCTGTGGAAATGGCTTTGGTCCCTGGAGTGGGGCACATCCAGAGGTAATTGCGTTTGTGTTCTGACATGAGGCTGGCATGTTCAGTCATCCATCCTATCTGATCGCATCATCAGTTGTTAAACCCTTCAAAATAGAATGCTAGGACACGAGATCTTGGTGATGTGGTAGGTTGCAGCCCGAATCTTAGCACCCTTTTGCAAGTGCGTTGCATCCATTAGGTGATGTGATATTCCAGTGTTAATTGCATATCATGTTATCACATCATATCCCGCCGCCACACTTCCTTTTAACAATAATAGAGGTAGGTTGCGTCCTCACCATCACATTTGGTCGCATCATATTCTTAGGAACCTAATCTCATCCTTTTTAGCCAATATTTCTTCATGAAGAGATATTTCAGTGATGTAAGGTGAGCAGGTTCAGTACTGTTACCTGAATTTTCTATCATCTTGCGTGTTTGCGAGTTCTGCTCAGTTATAACGGAGTATACATAACCTGTTTGTTTTATTCCTCCTTTCCCTCTGCTATCAATGCTTGCTTAATTGGGAAGTTATCTTTTAAAATGCACAAGGCGGATAATAATGCCTAAATATTTTTGTGCTGATTGATATTATGAATTGGCAATAAAGATGCATTCTTGATATTCCCATTAGTACAATGACTGTAAATAGATATATGTTTAACAAGTTAATATTTTCTAGGAGTATTTTCAAAGTGAAGTTTTATATGTTCTTGATTTATAGGCTTGCTATGGAAGATGGAAAACTGGAAATCAAGCTGAATTCTTTATTTCTTACCCCTGTTTTAGAAGTCGTACTGTTCTCTTCCACAGAGAGGCAATACATAAAATTGTGTCTTGATATAGTGAGGGCTAACTACTATCTTAGGCATGTTTTAATCCTTAACACGACTTGAAAAACACACTGTTTTAAAGAAAAAGGTACTTGACGCTTAAGATAGCGATGTTTAACGAAATTATGTTTTGCTTGCGATGAATTAAGAAACTGGATTAACTTCTTCACAATCAAATTGGAATCTGCTTAGTTCAATTCGTCCTGCCTGTTTACAAAAGGTTGCACCACACTCTCGATTCTTATGCTATGCTTATTATGTCCTAAGATGTGTAAAGCCTTACAATTATGTCGTCTATCAGAGGGTAGCTTTTTCGCAAGGACCTGCGGGTTGGCAAGGAGCACCACAAAGCCCCTCATCATACATTGTCAAGAAGATCTTGCGGTTGGAAATACCAACTGATAATTACCCTAATGTAAGTTGGAATTTACACACTTCCAATGTTTACTGGTAAGGAACCATTATTTACTCTGCTTGTCATACTTGTTCAGTTCAATTTTATTGGCCGTCTTCTTGGGCCAAGGGGAAACTCGTTGAAGAGGATTGAAGCCTCTACGGGTTGTCGTGTTTTTATCAGAGGGAAGGGCTCAATTAAAGATCCTGGGAAGGTAAACATGAATCTTCTTTTATGCAAACTCCGCAGATATAGTGTCACTGGTATATAGCTATATATGTATAGTACAGTACTATATTGTGTCCAGCAAGCTTGCATTGCTCATCTGCCGTCCTTCTCATGTCTTGAAGGAGGAACAGCTGAAGGGCAGACCTGGTTACGAACACTTGGATGACCCCCTGCATATCTTGATTGAAGCTGAGTTACCTGCTAATGTCATTGATTCAAGAATTGCAAAAGCACAAGAGATCCTAGAGGAGTTGTTAAAACCAGTGGTATGTGTGCGCGTCTCGACCATCTTATATGTCTTTTCTCCCAGTATATGCTCTATAGCCATTTAACTGATTAACTAGATCAAACATCCAGAAATATGGCAATATTATGTGCTAATTCTCCTGCATCCTTTATCTAGAATGATTCTCTTGAGAGATTAACGTTGGCTGCAATAAAGTACTGAACTGGATCTTTGCTTGATTGTTTTTTCTCCCACCTAATTCCTCTCAAGTTCACTTTTCCTGCCGTAGCTTCTATCTATGATATGTTTGTCCTAGCACACTACTAAGTATTGATCCACTAAAACTAATGCTATGGTTCTGGAAGCACACAATAATGATTGAAATGAAGCTGCGTTCTCTCTTACACGCGCAATCAAGTTACTGTCCTTTTATGTTTCTAAATCTTGTCGCTTTCCTATTTTGTTAGGATGAATCGCAAGACTACTACAAGAGGCAGCAACTCCGTGAGCTTGCCATGTTGAACTCACCACTTCGAGAGGAAAGTCCGCGTCTAAGTCCACATCCAAGTCCTCATCCGAGCCCGCGTCCAGGCGGAGCTTCTCCCTTCAGTAACGGTGGAATGAAACGAACCAAACAATGACTGCAGAGGCCTGCTCCTCCCAACTTGACCCTCCAGAGACTCCGCTCACTCGGTGCCCTCACAACTTAATTTTTCATGAGCAAGGTTTCATGATGGTGCTGGCATCGTGCGATACCTGTTACTACTAGAATTTTGATCTCCCATGTGACATTAGCATATGAACTGACTGAGAATGATCCATGCGTAGCGAATCCTCCTCCTTTATAATTAGAACATTTGATTTATTTGTTGCTGGTAATGCTGAGATTTGACAGTTGTGCAGAATTCTAAGTTGCTGAGATATGACAAGCGGAGATTCTATCGGCTGAAAATGCCCTGTCAAAGCTAGCAAAATAGCAATGAGGTCAGACCCAAACCTACCACATTGTTTGACACAAATGAATATATACAAACATAAGGCAATAGAGGATTAGGTAGACACATTCTAGCCTCCCACTCTTTATTGAGAGCACGTGAAAGCGTTCCTTAATTTTATAAAAGGCATAAACATAATTTACAATAAACTTTGAACCTCTGTGAACAGGGTCAAAGCAAACACCACTCCACACACCACAACTTTCTCCCACTAGGTGTTCTCCCTCCTACTCCTACACTCACTGATTCCCAAGTTTTAAACTCATCCAACACTTGTCGTTCAAGGCCCTGTGCACTGCATTGAGCTCCTACATTGTTGAAAGCCCAAGCATTTCGATGTTTCCAAAGCTTCTACAACAAATTAAGATGACTAAAGAGTCGAACTTATTTTTCTCCTTGCCCTGGAAGTGAGCTCTCGAGGATTCCCACCATGGCTCCAATCTGTCTTCCTGTTGTAGTTGCAGGCCTTGGAAGCTTCTTTGCCATACTTCTCTTGCATACACACAATACATAAGCAGGTGATCCACTCGATGCTGTTCTTGGAGACAAAGGAAACAAGCCAACGTTTGGTCCTGTAACCCATGCCTTGTTCTCCGATCAGCCATCCAGAGGCGGTACTGGACCGCGAGCCAAACAAACACCTTGCATTTCAGAGGTGCCCATGCATCCAAATCCACTTTGCAGCTGAGAATCGCTCCTTCCCCTGACACATCCGCCCATAAGTGTCTTTGGCTGAATAAACACCTGAAGCAGAGAATGTCCACCTGAAGGTATCAGCCGCCGTCTCATCTCTCTGAATTGTTTCCAGTATTGTCCACAACCTGACACATTGAATCAGACCTTCATTGAACATATTTCCCTGCAGACCCTCAAGCCATTTGTTCTCCCTTAAACCCTCGGCCACCATTCTGCTGTTTCTCCTTCTTGTTGTCACCGCAAGCCAGACATCCGGCGCAATCTCATATATTGTCCTGCCAGCAATCCAGCGGTCTTTCCAAAAGTATACACTCTTCCCATCTCCGATCTCGATGGCTGTGAAACTTTGGAAAATCTCCTTTGTGAACAGCTCCCACCCCAGTTGGATATATTTTGCCTCCAGCTTTAATTATCGTTCTTGTTAGTGCCAGTGCGTACAGAGGGAAACTAATATGAAGTGATGAAGAGATATTTCCTGCATATTCATACAACCAACATAGTGCCATGCGGGATCGACCAGAATGTTAGATATAAGTTTCGAGTGTTTATCCCGCAACCAGTTGCCAAAGATGGATGGAGCACTTCGAGTAGAAGTTAAACGCAACCAGAACGATAGACTATAGTAGTATAACACAAGCGAACTTACAAGCCAAAAAGGTGTCTAATTGTTTTGTCGTGATGGCAAAAGCAAACATTGCTTCCACCCATGTCAGTTGCGCTTCGCAAGATTGTTCCATATGAAAATCGAGACTTTTAGCAGGATCTTCAACTTCTATTTTTTCGTATTATTAACTAGAAACATCGCAGTGACAAAGGGCCAGGTTCTTTGAACTGACCGAGAATTTGTCAACTTGGTGCAAATATCATCTGAACTCGTCCGCCCCTTGCCCTAAATGATCACAGTCTAATCCCGCTAGTAAGGTGTACCACACTGCTAGCCAGGGCTCTACTATAGATCCCGCCTCAAAGATACATCTGGCAGTGAAATGTGAAAGAGTGTTCACCACTTACCAAAATGAAGAAATGTCAAAACGGTGTTCTGCTAAGGGCATCTCTAGCGGCCCGACGTTTCCTCGCGGATTGGCGGGCAGCAATATCCCAACCAACCATCTCGAGGAAAACGAACCATTGTGTTCGCGGCGGCCCATTCGCGGCCGAAATTTGGGTAGCAAATGCATCATCGCGGACACAATGCGGTCTAGTCGTGTGTCCGCATGATGTCGCCTCGGGGACGCCTGGTGGTGTGTCAGTTCCTGTACCGCTTCCCATCCCGCGCTCGCTGGTCACTGCGGCGCCATCAATGGCCCGCTTCGACTTCAGCGGACGCGCTAGAACTGGTGGCTGGTCTTCTGTGCCGCCATCAATAGCACGGGCGCTTGGAGTCCAGCGTCGACATTGATGGCAACATGTCCCTGGCCTTTTTAAGGGCACCGAACCACCCCGCCAATGCCACAACATGCCCGAAGCCCCGCCATTGCCACCTCCCAGAGCACAGGAAACTCCAATTCATGATGACCATGGGAAAAGGGTGGCCATGGAGGAAGACGAAGAATGACCACGAGTCTAGTTCATCGAAGGGGAAGCCTAAGAAGCCCGGCAACCGCGTCCTCGTCAGCGTGGGCGTGGCCCAGACGTTCTACAACAACTGGACCCCCTTCATGGGGTGGCAAGACATCTACCTCCCCCGTGGCTGGCTCCTAAACCATCGGAGGGTGCCAATGTCTCTCGTGCCGCGGCACATAAGTTAAGCAATGGATGGTATTGTGTGGAACTCAATTTAGTAGTGATCTAACTGTTGTGGGTATACTTTATGGGTATATCAACGACATGGCCTGGATCCGGCAAGCCCGGGGGGCCCACAGATGGTGATGGTGGCATACGGCCCATCGGGCGGCCCAGTTGCTGTTGATCGTGAAGGATGAAGTCCAGCCCAGGAACGAGGAGCCGGATCTCAACCGACCTACGAAGGAGGCCGGATCCGTGGAGGCCCATAAAGTATCCGGATCCAGCGGTGCCACGGTGGAAGGCGGATCCTTGACGTACACGGCAAGATATTGTATCGTAGTTAGGCAACTTGTATTCCGGCTAGGACTCTCCATGTAAACCCTAGATCCGTGCGTCTATATAAGCCGGATCCCGGGAGCCCTAGAGGCACAACCACAACCATTGTAACAACGCGCAAGCGCCCAGATAATTCCAGACAAGCAGCAGTAGGCCCTGTCATCGTGCAGGTGATCCGAAGCTGGGTAACTCGCGTACAACCGTCCCGAGGACACTCCGCCCTATGGCCCCTACTTCTTTCCCCCTCGTGAGGATCCCTCCTCCGAGGTACCGTCTACTAAGCAACGACAGTTGGCGCCCACCGTGGGGCCTGAGGCGTCTGGAGGCCGGAACCGGGAGGGCTCCGCCATGGGAAGCTACGACGACTCGATCGCTGTGGGGCGTGTACTTTACGCCACTACAAGAAAAGTTGCCATGGCCGACGAAGTTGAAGTCGCGCCGTGGTTGCTGGTGTACCATGGCCGACGATTTTGGTCCCTCCGTGGTGCATGTCAAAACTTTTTTTTTCTCGTTTTTGAGGCCACCTAGCCCGACGAAAGCGGCCAAAACGTCGCGTATGGTGGCCCGGGACGTGGTGCATCTCGAAATCTCGGGTTCGCCGGCCGAGTCAACGCAAATCCGCACCGCCGAGGGATGTAGGGCCCAGATGGCAGCCTCTCTGGCATTGTTTTTTCTAGATCGCGCCATCTCGTTCAACGTTCTCCGATCGAGCCGTTTACGATGCAGAATCATGGGTCCCGCATGTCATCCCCTATGAACCAAAATTCTTTCTATTCTTGGATTTTTTTTGACCCCCTGATTTCTGGCTACTTCCTTTTTCTTTTGATCCCTTGCCGCCTTGAAAACGTTGAGACCGCTGCTGCTAAATGGGACCCGCATGTCATCCTCTATGTGCAATCAACTTTCTTTTCTTGAAGTTTTTTGGCACCTCAAATTTGGTCACTTGCCTTTTTCTTTCGATCCCCTGCCGCCTCTCAAACGGTGATACCGCCGCTAAATGGGACCCGCATGTCATCCTCTATGTACTATAAAACTTTCTTTTCTTAAATTATTTTTGGCACCTCATATTTGGTCACTTACCTTTTTCTTTCGATCCCCTGCCGCCTCTCAAACGGTGATACCGCTGCTGCTAAATGGGACCCGCATGTCATCCTCTATGTACTATAAAACTTTCTTTTCTTGGATATTTTTTGGCACCTCATATTTGGTCACTTGACTTTTTCTTTCGATCACCTGCTGCCTCTCAAACAGTGATACCGCTGCTGCTAAATGGGACCCGCATGTCATCCTCTATGTACTATAAAACTTTCTTTTCTTGGATTTTTTTGGCACCTCATATTTGGTCACTTGACTTTTTCTTTCGATCCCCTGCGCCTCTCAAATGTGATACCGCTGCTGCTAAATGGGACCCGCATGTCATCCTCTATGTACTATAAAACTTTCTTTTCTTGGATTTTTTGGCACCTCATATTTGGTCACTTGACTTTTTCTTTCGATCCCCTGCCGCCTCTCAAACGGTGATACCGCTGCTGCTTGGGACCCGCATGTCATCCTCTATGTACTATAAAAGTTCATTTTCTGGTTTTTTTTCACCCTCTGATTTTTGGCAATTTCTTTTTTCTTTTGATCCCCTGCCGCCTCTCAAACGGTGATACCGCTGCTGCTAAATGGGACCCGCATGTCATCCTCTATGTACTATAAAACTTTCTTTTCTTGAATTATTTTTGGCTCCTCATATTTGGTCACTTGCCTTTTTCTTTCGATCTCATGCCACGTTTGAAACGTTGAGGAACCTGCTGGCTCATGGGACCCGCATGTCATCCTCTATGAGCAATCAACTTTTTTTCTTGGAGTTTTTTTTGGCACCTCATATTTGGGCACTTGCCTTTTTCTTTCGATCTCATGCCACGTTTGAAACGTTGAGGAACCTGCTGCTCATGGGACCCGCATGTCATCCTCTATGTGCTATAAAAGTTTCCTTTGTTGGATTTTTTTTCACCCTCTGATTTTTGGCTTGCCTTTTTCTTTTGATCCCTGCCCCCTTTGAAACGTTGAGTAAGCTGTTGGCTCAAGGGACCCGCATGTCATCCTCTATGTCCATCAACTTTCCTTTCTTGGATTTTTTTCACCCCCTAATTACTAGCTACTTTCTTTTTCTTTTGATCTCAAGCCGCATTACAAACATTGAGACCGCTGCAAAATGGGATCCACATGTCATCCTCTATGTACAATAAAGTTTCTTTTCTTGGATTATCTTTTGCTCCTGATATTTTGTCACTTGCCTTTTTCTTTCGATCTCATGCCGCCTTTGAAACGTTGAGTAAGCTGCTGGCTCATGGGTCCCGCATGTCATCCTCTACGAACAATAAAAGTTTCCTTTCTTGGAGTTATTTTTGACCCCTAATTTCTGGCTATTTGCCTTTTTCTTTGGATCCTGCCCCTTTGAAACGATGAGGACGCTGTTTGGTCGGTCCCACAAGTCATCCTCTATGAACAATAAAAGTTTCCTTTGATGGATTTTTTTGAACCCCTAATTAATTTCTGGATATTTCCTTTTTTCTTTTATCCCCTGCCGCCTTGGAATCGTTGAGGATGCTGCTGCCTGGGTCCCGCATGTCATCCTCTCAGAACGGTAAATGTTTCTTTTCTTGGATATTGTTTACCAAATGATTTTTGGCTTATTTTTTCTTTCGATATCCTGCCGCCTTTAAAACGTTGAGGACGCTGCTGGCTCACGGGTCCACATGTCAGCCTCTATGAACAATAAGCGCTGAGGTCCGCCTCATGGGTCCCGCATGTCATCCTCTCGAACGAAAATGTTTCTTTTCTTGGATTTTTTACCAACAGATTTTTGGTTTATTTTTTCTTTCCATCCCCTGCCGCCTTTAAAACGACGCTGCTGGCTCATGGGTCCACGATGTCAGCCTCCCCGTACAAGAAACATGTGATATCTTGATTATTTTGCAGACAATAAACAGTGTATTGCGCTCTGAGCTATTTCAACGGATAAATTAAATCTTTATTTTTACATAAACAAATTTATATGCTGAATCTCCTTGTTTTTTGTTTTTGCGAAGCATAGGACTTTCCTGTTTTTTTAGAAAAATCCGAACTATCCTGTTTTGGAGTGGGCTGAAATTGTACGAGTCAAAAGGGCCAGCAGGATAGTTCGAATGCCCAGATGTCCACATGCAGCCCAATTGAAATCGTTCTTTTTTTGGATTTTTTCACCCCCTGATTTATGGCTACTTCATTTTTCTTTTGGTCCTGTGCCGCCTTGGAAACGTTGAGACCGCTGCTGCAAAATGGGACCCGCATGTCATCCTCAATGTACAGTAAAATTTCTTTTCTTAGATTATTTTTGGCTCCTGATATTTGGTCACTTGGCTTTTTCTTTTGATCCCGTGCAGCCTCTCAAACGGTGATACCGCTGCTGCTAAATGGGACCCGCATGCCATCCTCTATGTACAATCAAGTTTCTTTTCTTGAATTATTTTTGGCTCCGATATTTGGTCACTTGCCTTTTTCTTTCGATCTCATGCCACGTTTGAAACGTTGAAAAACCTGCTGGCTCATGGGACCCGCATGTCATCCTCTATGTATAATAAAACTTTCTTTTCTTCGATTTTTTTGGCACCTCATATTTGGTCACTTGCCTTTTTCTTTCGATCCCCTGCCGCCTCTCAAACGGTGATACCGCTGTGCTAAATGGGACCCGCATGTCATACTCTATGTACAATCAAGTTTCTTTTCTTGAATTATTTTTGGATCCTGATATTTGGTCATTTGCCTTTTTCTTTCGATCTCATGCCACGTTTGAAACGTTGAAAAACCTGCTGGCTCATGGGACCCGCATGTCATCCTCTATGTACTATAAACGTTCATTTTCTTGGTTTTTTTTCACCCTCTGATTTTCGGCTATTTCCTTTTTCTTTTGATCCCCTGCCGCCTTTGAAACGTTGAGGACTCTGCTGGCTCATCGATAAAACTTTCCTTTATTGGAGTTTTTTTACCCCTAATTTCTGGCTACTTTCTTTTTCTTTTGATCTCAAGCCGCATTTGAAACGTTGAGACCGCTGCTGCTAAATGGGACCCGCATGTCATCCTCTATGTACAATAAAGTTTTCTTTTCTTGGATTATCTTTGTCTCCTGATATTTTGTCACTTGCCTTTTTCTTTCGATCTCATGCCGCCTTTGAAACGTTGAGTAAGCTGCTGGCTCATGGGTCCCTCATGTCATCCTCTACGAACAATAAAAGTTTCCTTTCTTGGAGTTATTTTTGAACCCTAATTTCTGGCTACTTCCTTTTTCTTTTGATCCCGTGCCGCCTTGGAAACGTTGAGACCGCTGCTGCTAAATGGGTCCCGCATGTCATCATCTATGTACAATAAAATTTCTTTCTTCGATTATTTTTGGGTCCTGATATTTGGTCACTTGCCTTTTTCTTTCGATCTCATGCCGCCTTTGAAACGTTGAGGAAGCTGCTGGAGCATGGGTCCCGCATGTCATCCTCCATGAACAATAAAAGTTTCCTTTCTTGGAGTTATTTTTTACCCCTAATTTCTGGCTACTTCCTTTTTCTTTTGATCCCCTGCCGCCTTTGAAACGTTGAAGACTTTGCTGGCTCATGGGTCCCACATGTCAGCCTCTATGAACAATAAACACTTCCTTTCTTGGAGTTATTCTGTACCCCTAATTTCTGGCTATTTGCCTTTTTTCTTTCGATCCCCAGTCGCCTTCTAAACGTAGAGGACGCGGCTGGCTCGCGGGTCCCAGATGTCAGCCTCCATGGACAATAAACCTCTCCTTTGTTGGATTTATTTTTCACCCTCTGATTTTGGCTATTTCCTTTTTCTTTTGATCCACTGCCGCCTTGGAAACATTGAGTAAGCTGCTGACACATGGGGCCCGCATGTCATCCTCTATGTACAATCAACTTGCAAGATCTTCGAGCGAAAGAGCTTGTATTAGTGGGACCCATATGTCAATCTCTATGTACAATAAAAGTTTCCTTTCTTGGATTATTTTTAGCTCCTGATATTCGGTCACTTTCCTTTTTCTTTCGATCTCAAGCCGCCTCTGAAACGTTGAGTAAGGTGCTGGCTCATGGGACCCACATGTCATCCTCTATGTACAATAAAGTTTCTTTTCTTGGATTTTTTTACCCCTGATTTTTGGTCACTTGCCTTGACGCTGCTGGCTCATGGGTCCCACATGTCAGCATCTATGAACAATAAACCTTTCCTTTGTTGGATTTATTGTTTACCCCTAATTTCTGGCTATTTGCCTTTTTCTTTTGATCCCCACCGGCCTTTGAAAACGTTGAGGAACCTGCTGGCTCATGGGACCCGCATGTCATCCTCTATGTACTATAAAATTTCTTTTCTTGGTTTTTTTTCACCTCTGATTTTTGGCTATTTCCTTTTTCTTTGATCCCCTGCCGCCTTGGAAACGTTGAGTAAGCTGCTGACTCATGGGACCCGCATGTCATCCTCTATGTACAATCAACTTTCTTTTTTTGGAGTTTTTTACCCCCTAATTTCTGGCTACTTTCTTTTTCTTTTGATCTCAAACCGCATTTGAAACGCTGAAACCGCTGCTGCAAAATGGGACCCGCATGTCATCCTCTATGTACAATAAGTTTCATTTCTTGGATTATTTTTGGCACCTGATATTTGGTCACTTGCCTTTTTCTTCCGATCTCATGCCGCCTTTGAAATGTTGAGTAAGCTGCTGGCTCATGGGTCCCGCATGTCATCCTCTACGAACAATAAAAGTTTCATTTCTTGGAGTTATTTTTGACCCCTAATTTCTGGCTACTTCCTTTTTTCTTTTGATCCACTGCCGCCTTTGAAACGGTGCGGATTCTGCAGACTAATACAAGCTTTTTCTCTCCAAGATCTTGCAAGTTGATAGATTAAATCATGGAATTATTAGGATATGTTTTAAATTTCAAATCCACTTTATGAATTATTAAAAATACCGTTATCCATGTGGGTATGGAGCGAACAAGGATTTTCATATTGGGCATGAGCAGTTTCAAAAATTGGAACCCAATAATTCAAAATAACTAAAAACAACTTTTATGTAGAATCTCCGCGTTTTTTTCTTTTGCCATTCATAGGATCTGTGTTTCATTAGAAAAGGGCCGAAATTGCATGAGCAGAAAGGCCCATTTGTAGTTATTGGGCTTCGACGGCCGGAGCAAGTAGGCCGAGAGCAATTACCATGTAGATGGCCGTTGGCAACCCAAAGTGAAATATTGGGCCCAACAGGGGAAGGCTGAACAGTACTATTTTCTAATTGGAAGGTGGTACATGGCGTAATCCTGCCAAAAAAAAAGATGGACACGGGTTGCTGAAATTTGCCCATCTGCGCCTAATATCGCCGCCGCGGCTCCGCTTCCGCCGCCGCCGCCATGCCTCGTCTCGCGTCGAGCTCGCGGTACTGCCGCGTCTCGGGCACGGGGTACCGCGGCGTCCGCGCGCGCCCCAAAGGTACGTATTACGCGGAGATACGTGACGGCGGCGAGCGCATCGGCCTCGGCACCTACGAGACCGCGCACGAGGCCGCGCGCGCGTACGACGCCGTGGCGTGGCGGCTCGGGCGCCCGCGATCGTCGATGAATTTCCATGACGTGTGGACGCGCCAGCAGGCCGAGGATCTCGCGCCGCCGCCGTACATCGTTAGACAGGAGGAACAGCGCCGCCGCCGCGAGACGGAGCGCCGTTTGCGCATTGCCGAGCGGGACGAGCGCGCGGCGCGCGAGTGGGCGGCCCGCTTCCCCGAGGACGTAGCCGCCGAGAACGAGCACTTCCGCAGACGGAGGGCGGAGAAGGCTACGAGGCGGGCTGCGAAGAAGGAGGACCGCGCACAACGGAGGGCGGAGAAGGCGACGAAGCGGGCCTTCATCGAAGCGCAGCTCGCCGGGCCGACCACCATTGGCGAGGACGACCCCCGTTGGATTGACCTCTTCTCGTCGGATCCGGTGTCGGGCACGACACCGGACTCGTCAGATGTCGAGTTTTAGTTTAGTTTTATCGCACTACTTTGTACAAATATGAACTACGGAGTATCTATCAAGCTAATTTTCTCCTATTTTATGTCTATTTCTAGTCTTTATTTGATCTTCTGTTTTACTGCACTCTATTTTTCATTATATTCTGTTTTTGGCGCTGCATTATAGCGCCTCTGAAAATACGCTGTTTCAGCCCTGCATTTGGCCGCCACAGTTTGCAGCTTCCGGTGAAGCTATTGCCGGCTCCATGCGCAGCATCAGCCCACAGCGCCAAAATATAGAGCCACTGCTGGAGTTGCTGTAATATGTTTGTCAGCAGGAGCTTACCTAATTAGTGAAAAAGATGTTCAGCGTGGGATTCGATAAAAGGATCTTCATGTTTTTTTTCCTAGCGATCCTAGTTCGGACTTTTGATTGTGTTGGCTAGTGCATGAAGCTTGACACCTGTATTATGTGATCCTGATATGAGGATAAGAACACCTTCAGGTTGCATTGCTAATGGTGTCTACTGCAGCAGTGGCGTACCTTCAATGGAGACTGATGCAAGAGAGTTGGTACTGGTGAACCTGCACCTGACATCATCGTGCCACCTGAAGTAGGTTGTGTATTGGGATTAGACTGATAAGCATAGCACCTTGCAAAGAACAAGATGCTGCTAGTGTTGGTTAACGTGATTTTACGACAAAAGTCATGTATGCTCAACAGGTGCCGTACCTAGTTTGGATATTGTGTTGTTACCCTTTTGTGGTTTGGTGTTTGTCCAACAGAGAAAGCTACTCTTTTCCCGTGTAAGTGTTATTATGTGAACAAAAGTTGTATGTACATATATATCGGTCAGAGAACCAAGATTGCATATTCTTGCCTGGTTATAACACATAAGTCATAATAACAATTAAAGAGAAAAGGAACATTTGCCTTTGCAATGTGATTGTCCCCTAGTAGATCGAAGACGCGGGTTGCCGTCAGGTCAGAGGCCTTACCGTTACCGTGAGGTCAGTTCCTCGCTGACCGTCTCGTGCTGACGGGTGGATCCATCTACCGCTGACGCGTGGGCCGTTTTATTTACTGATTGTATACGCGGTGCTGCCAATGACAAATGGGGCCGCTCTATGGGGCTGCCGCAGCCAATGACCAGTGGGTCGTCTATTTATTTATAGAAAATTATATATTGCCGCTCTGTGGGGCCTCCGCAGTCAATGACCGCTGTGGTCGTCTATTTTATTTAGAGAATATAATATAGAGCCGCTCTGTAGGGGCCGCCTCAGCCCATGGCAGGTGACTATTTTCGCAGCTTAATCTAAAGTGACTTTTATGCTAAACATTGTGCATCCCGGCGTTGACCTAGCAGTGGCGGCGAGGATGTGGTGCTCGAATAATAGTGGAAATGCGATATTATTTTTTACATGCATAATATATAGAAAATAGCTAGATCTCTAAATCGATGCATATGAAGCTACATATATATTCTTGGTCATGATCCCCTTAATTATCTAAAGGGGATGGATGCATGGCTTCACGTCGTCGTCGCTTTCATCATCAGTATCTTCGTCGTCTGAGTAGTAGTACCTCCTGCACATTGTTCCGTCAAACACCTTCACTGTGAGCACATCATCGCCTTCATATTTGAAGTGTACGAACCAGCCGAAATCCACACCGTGCGCGATGGCGAATTTCTCCCAGCCCTTGTCGAGGTACATCCGGCCTTGTCCGTCAAATAGGACCTCCACGGTCCAGAGACGAGGACCGCAGTCAGCTGCTCGCAGATACACCTTAGCTGGCTCCTTGCCGTCAAGATAGTCCGCAATTTTTTTTGGGAGTTCCTGCAAAGAGATCGAGCGCCGATCGTTTGAAATTAGGGAACCCTTGAAATTAAAGGTTTTTTAGAACATGCCCATAATTAATCACATGCATCATATATGTGGGAACGCGTACGTACCTTCTTGACCAAAGGGTCTTCATAGACGACGATGAAGAACTCCTCTATGATCAATGGCAGTGTTGACGGTGGTGGTGGCAATGATGATGATCCACTTCCCATTCCCCTTCCCCTTCCCCTTCCCCTTCCGGTCCGCGTCCGAGACGTGGAAGCCATGGCAATGGATAAAGTGTATGTGAACGAAGAAGAGAGAGGCAGAACCTATTGACACAAGGGATGGCCGTGTGGGTGTTTATAAGGGAGAGATGACCGTTGTAGGGGTTTACACAATAAAATAAGGAGGAGATGACCGTTGTGGGGGTTTATACACAATAAATTAAGGAGGAGACGACCGTTGTGGGGGTATATATCTCAACAAAAAAGTAATGCGGACTATGTTGACTAGTTTATCATTTTACCGTGAAAAGTAATGCCTAAGACTACTCATAGTGGGAGTAACTTGGGTAGTAACATAGAGCTACATGCAACGCCAACTAAGCAATTTGATGACATGGCACATCATTAATTGAGGAAAGAGAGCATTGTGGTAACTAGCTATGTTACCATAACATCACATTTTCCAAGATTAGATGAGTCTACAACCTAATTAATATGGCTTTGCATGACACTACACATATGTTACTTCCCACTATGAAGGTAGTAACATAGAGTAGTAACATGTGCATGCTACAAGAAATCGGTGATGGTTTATCGTTTTTTGCGTGAAAAGTAATGGGTACAAGAAATGGGTGATGGTGTATCATTTTTTGCGTGAAAAGTAATGGGTCCAAGAAATGGGTGATGGTGTATCATATTTTTGCGTGATAAGTAATGGCTACAACAAAATCGGTGATGGTTTATCGTTTTTTGCGTGGAAGGTAATGGGTACAAGAAATGGGTGATGGTGTATCATTTTTTGCGTGATAAGTAATGGGTCCAAGAAATGGGTGATGGTGTATCATATTTTTGCGTGATAAGTAATGGCTACAACAAAATCGGTGATGGTTTATCGTTTTTTGCGTTGAAAGTAATGGCTACAAGAAATGGGTGATGGTGTATCATTTTTTGCGTGAAAAGTAATGGCTACAACAAAATCGGTGATGGTTATCATTTTTTGCGTGAAAAGTAATGGCTACAAGAAATGGGTGATGGTGTATCATTTTTTGCGTGAAAAGTAATGCCTAAAAAGAGTTTATAATTTAGCTCGTGAAAAATAATGCAGAAAACCAAACTTTAGCGTACTAGGTAACCGCCCTTTCGCATACATAGAGTGTGGAAGCTAACCGACGACGACAGAGAGAGAGAGGGTGGTGGCCCCGACCAGAGAGAGAGATAGGGGTTATCCTGCCCGTTAGATCATACGATCAACGGTCGGCGGGCAAGATCCGCGTGACATGGGCTAGACCAATCAGGGCAATGTTGGGCGTCTGTGAGAGTTTGTGAAGGGAGAGGGCAAAACTGAGTAGTATCAAGAAACCAAGGGCAAGTGAGTAGTAAACAGACTAAGGGATTCAAATATGAGATTTAAAAAATGGAAAATGCGTGTTTTGTACAATGAAACCCATCTTGGCCTACCTCAAACTATTTGCAATACCAATATACATCAGTGTGAGAATTGTGGCCTCATTTAGACAAAGTATGTTTTGGGGAAAGCTGTTTTGGGTAGGGCTTATTATGGAAAACCATGCACCTTCATAGCTACTAGGTGATTTGAGAAGTGGCAATTTGTGGTGAAACTTGATTTATCTATGATTTATCTATGATTTGAGAAGTGGCAATTTGTGGTAAAGACTCCATGAGTAAGTGCCACTCTTTTTCGGATTTTTTTGCACATTAAATAACTCATTTAACTAGTTAATCCCATTTGTTGACTCTCTGTTGACCAGCCACTTGAGGGTAAAACTGAGTATATTGCACTAGCCAGTATTAGCACTCGAGGAGAAAACTGAGCACACAAAAAATGCTAGTATATGACTCGAGGGTATACCTGAGTATATCTAAATTTCCAGGGTTAGACTCGAGGACGCGTGTTGCGGTGCAGAAGTGGAAGACGTGCCATTGTTGACGCGTGTCGCGGTGCAGACGTGCAAATAGTGGACGCGTAGGACGCGGGTCGCATTTAGGACGCGTAAGCCCCTCCCTCCCTCCCTCTGCACACAGTCGTCTCATTCTCGCTCACGCACGAAACCACCCCTCTCACGTCCCATCAACTTCTCCAAATCGAAAAAACCCCAACCGCCGTACGCACGCTACCCTGCCGGCGATGGAGAAGAAGAATGCGCCGGCGGCCGTCGCCTCCGAGCCCGTCGCCTCCGAGCCCGTCGCCTCCGCGCCCGTCGCCGCCGAGCCAGTCGCCGCCGAGCCCGTCGCCGCCGAGCCAGTCGCCGCCGAGCCCGTCGCCGCCGAGCCAGTCGCCGCCGAGCGCGTCGCCTCCGAGGGCGGCGCATCCAAGCGCGGCTCCTCCGTGAACTGGGCCTCTCTCTCGGCTGATGGACCACTTCACCAGATCGGCGAATGCTTGCTGGCGAACGAGGAGTACGCCGACACGTACTCTGCCATGAGGCAAGTCTGTAGAAATTGGCGCTCAGGTTTGCCTGAGCCCGACGTGCACCTGGACGAATGGATCATGCTACACCACGCCCTTCCACACGTCGCTGAGTTCACCTTCCTCCAACTCGGCACATCACGCTACGTCACCATAGATCTATCCGAAGTTCATACAAGGTTCAACTTCCTCCATATCTACCTCTTTATTTTCAATCTTAAACATCTTAATTAGTGCTGAATGTTATCGTGCTTGCCCAGATACTACTTCGTCGGATTTTGCCGTGGCGTCATCGTGCTTGCCCAGAAGTACCCGCCGCACAAGATACGGCTTCTGAACCCACTCACAAAGAAATACACTATGTTTGAGGCGCAGATGCCATCTGTTCTCCTGAAATCAGTCGATGTGATCAAATCCCCGACTATGGTCTTCGTTACCGCACATTACCCGTCGGAAATTGGTTGGGTCGATGAGAGCACTCCAACTAAGGATATAGATAAAGGTTGGGAAAACAGATTTTCGATCAAGAACCATTGTCTGCGTTGCATTACACCGTTCAATGGTGAACTGTATGCACTAGCTGTGGACAATTTAGAGCATGGAAGAATAGTGTGCACCAATGTACAGTTGCAGCAGCGCGCGAGCACTGTCAAGATGGAGACACTAATTTCATTTCCAGAACTTGGACATCAGAAGTTCTACCTCGTGAAGTCGGATGGTGATCTGCTGCTTGTGTTGTTGGTCAGCGTGGCTTTGGCGGGCAGACCATTGGTGTACCGTGTGGACACTCAGAGCCGCTCTCTCCATCCGGTCAGTAACATTGGCAGTAATGCCTTCTTTGTGAATTATACCCGGTGTATCTCCGTCGACACCAGAGTGTACCCGACACTTCGACCTGGCTGCATCTACTACACGGATTTGGGTTATATCAGAGAGTACTCTCATGATACAAAGGCCTGGGAGGAGTGGCCAGAACGTGTGGATAGAATAGGAAACTCCGGTCTGAGAAATGAACACAGGCCATACCGTTTGGAGGATGTATTGGCCTCACACTGCAGACGGAAGGAGTTCAATCAATATTTCCTTGGGGTAATGCACGGCTGGACCGACGCCGAAATATATGAGGAGGAATGAAGAACAAATTCATTCATCCTAATCTTCTTGTTGTCCATACATTGCGTGCGTCTTGTATATTACAACGTTATTGGCTGCTTTTGGCTGCTGTATGCAGTTTCCCTATGTATTATACTTAGCTTTCTGATTATGCAGTTGTCAATTTATCATATACTAGCTTCTACATTTGGTACTAGATTTGCTGCCATATTGGGCAAAAAACGAGGGCCAAAAGGCATAAATAACCCCAGAGATTTGCTACTAGATTTGCTGCCATATTGAAGAAAGACAGAAATAGAAGCTTCTCTAGATTTGATACTAATTTGGTGAAAAAGACAGAGAGAGAAAGAGGGGAAAAGGTGCTCTTAAAAATGCCAATTTGGGCCGAGAGAGACAAAACCCAGCTCCTGCTCACGTGCAACCAAACGCTTCTCGTCCTGTCCCACGCGGTCCCTTTCTACCAGCCCCACGCGACGCGGCCCCACGCGACGCGGCCCCACACGACGCGGCCCCACAGACGACGCGGCGCAACACGCCAGCACAGAACGTCCAAATAAACGGATTCCTTCCGTCTGAGCTCTTCTGCGGGTTTCAAACTAGAGGGAGGGGAAAACTGAGGAAAAACCAAGATTGCATATTCTTGCCTGGTTATAACACATAAATCATAATAACAATTAAAGAGAAAAGGAACATTTGCCTTTGCAATGTGATTGTGCCAAGTAGATTAGACAACCAACCACAAACATTACAGGTCAACAGCCAAACGCATGCGAAAGTCCTAAGGTAAGCTCCATAATACATGTTGAAACCAAAAGCCTAGAAACCATAAGAAAGGTAGCTCCACATCACAGTTCCACGACAGCAGCATACTGATCATAAAACATATATCAAGTCAGGACAGCTGCACCACTGGGTAAGCATCCATGGGGTCTGGCTCAAGAGCGAAGACTGTGTGAATGCTGCAAAATGTGGCTCTTGCCTCACCCCACCCATACATCTTATCATGGAACCTTACCAAATCAGCATGAATCATCTTGACATAAACATAGCTCCTCTCTCCATGCTGATGGGATTGAACAATGCGCCAGTTGCAGTGCTTCAGCTTGTCAAACAGTATGCAGGAGATAACGAAGCATGCTGGCTGGTCTTTTGTAGTGACAATGGCTTGGAGTAGCTGGTCCTGTGAACCACCCAACTGGATCTTTAGAGCTTGAAGGACAGTCCGTGCCATATAAGCTACCGTTGCTGACTTCAGCTCGGGTTCAGGTGAATGACAGCTGACATCTTGTCCTCGAGATGCAGATCCTTCTTGATCAGATTCAGCGGAATCATCACCACTACTTACAGGTGCATCAGGTTCTACAGAAGGCACACCGATTGTAGACTAGGGTTGCTAGAAGTAGAGGGCAAGTAGATCTCAAGGTTTAGGCGGAAAGTACTCGACATTATGAAAACTAGGGTTATGTTGACAGTATTCGATCCTTTCTTTGTCCCTCGACTCCCCCTTATATAGGAGGTGGAGCCGAGGGTTTCGTTTTGTACAAGTTACAGAGTCCGGGACGGTTTCTAACTCATCCCGCCAGATTACAAATAACACTTCCTATTACAATTCTAGCTTTCCTTAATATATCTTGGGCTCCCGAATCTTCTTATTCTTCGGATAGTGGGCCTTCAGTAAACCCCGGGTACTATCTTCGGCAGGCCCATTTGGGATGCCTATGTCAGTAGCCCCCGAGATTTTGCTTGAATCGTAGAGTCAAGGGAAATCTCGACTGTTTATATTTATTCGAGAACTTTTATTTATACTTCTTCACATAAAATTCTATATTGTACAGGGATAATGGTAGTTGGGGCTAGTTCATCTGACGGATCAGGTACTAGTTAACTGCTCTAGTGGCAATCCGCAAAAACCTACTTCAAGATCACGTCCCCGGACATGATCTCGGGATACTGGTGTAAACTTCGACAGGTGCCGCTTAAGGTCTTACCATTCTGTCGAGTCCCAGTCAAATTTATCGGGTACCTAACGCGTCCGTTAGGATTTTTCTTCGTATCTGTTGATACGGATAAAAGTAGCAGAGCGCAGTCTTTGGCGATGCCACGCCCAGCAGAACGGATCTGGGGTCTTACCTTCGCAAATTTGCGGCATTCAGAAATTGATCGCAACTTTGGCGTTCTGAGAATATATTGTCGAGTGCTTTTCGCCTTTGGAATAGCACATTTTATCGAGTCATATTTGATGACTTATTTTGTCTTCCCGATGGGAGTATATGTAGAGTTATCTGTGTAACTCGAAATATACTCACTTCTATTTCTTTATTTTGATAAAATTCATCGGGCACGCGAACAGCGTTCCCGATGGGAGTAGCCCCCGAGGCTACATCCAAGAACTTGTGCTTGGGTGTAGGCTCCACAGATTAGTATCCGTTGCCGCTATATTTATAATCTTTCTCGACAGTTTTATATTTATCGGGTGCGCGACCAGCGCTCCCGATGGGAGTAGCCCCCGAGGCTATGAACAAATGCTTGCATTTGGTCATAGGCTCTCGCCATTTCTATCTTGTCATACTCGGAATTTTCTATTTTTCCAAAGTAGCCCCCGAGCATTTGGGCAAAAACTTGTATTTGATCAAAGGCTCCCGAGATAACCTTGCGTTGTCGATAAACTTTTGAAAACTCGCGAATTTTTCTTTTATCTTGACGACGTCATTGCTGATGATAGCCACGATCTCTATTTTGGAAACTGACCATTATCACTTGTTTCGCTGCCTTGTGGGTCCCAATTCCTGATCTGTCGGACACGTCGTGCAAGTGGGGGACACATGTTCTCCCCTTTTTCTGGCACGTTCTGTAACCTCGTCGATGTAAAAATACATTTTTACCCTCGTCTCCACGTGGCTATCATCTCCTTCACACTTTTTCCATCCAACGGTGCAATGCTTCGCCCGATTCCTATATAAACCTTTCTTCAACCTCGGTTCACTCCTTCGCTTGCGCCGCACATCTGTTCCTCTTTGCAAAAACTTCCCCTGCGCCCAACTCTCTTTGATCTTCCGCACGCACGAGCATTGCTTTTCCAGTGCCATTGATGCCACCGCGCACGCGACTCACGCGCCACAGTACTCCAGAGTCCGAGATGGCCGCTGAAGATCTTGAATGGGAGAGATCTAAAATCTCCAACCAAGACCTCAACATGATGAAGAAGCTTGGCCTGATGAAGAAAGAAGACGCCATCCGCTTTCCCAGCGAAGAAAGCTACCCCAACCCTCCAATGGAGTACCGGGTTAGTTTCGTTGATCACCTCATCCGCGGCCTTTCTGCCCCAATTCACGATTTCCTCCGCGGCCTTCTTTTTGTTTATGGGATTCAACTGCACCAGTTGACCCCCAATTCCATCCTCCATATTTCCATTTTTATCACGCTGTGCGAATGTTTCCTTGGAATCCCTCCTAACTGGGCTCTTTGGAAACGTATTTTCCTTCTCCGCCGCAATGCCTCCCGCAATGCCACTTATAACATAGGCGGCGTTGTTATCTGTGTCCGAACTGACGTTGATTACTTCGACGTCAAATTTCCTGATTCTGTCCAAGGGTGGCGCAAAAAGTGGCTCTACATTCACGAAGAAAGTGCCAACTCTGTGGAACACAACATAATCCCCTTCGACGGAAATGCCAAAATTCAGCGCCGCCGCTCCTGGGATGCTGAAGCTTCCGAAGAAGAGAAAAAGGCGACAGAAGCACTTATGTCTCGTATTCGTCAGCTTCAAAATACTCGAGGCAAAGAGCTATCTGGTGTTCAAATCACTGCCTACTTTCTTAGAATTAGAGTGCAGCCTCTTCAGGCTCGCAAAAATCCCCTTTGGACATATGCTGGTGGAAACGACGCCAATAGGCTCTCCAGTGATCTTTCTGCAAAGGACTTGGAGAAGCTGATTCGAAGAATTTCCCGTTTAAACAAGAAAGATCCTGTTCCTTCCTCCTGTCGCGTGGAACCATACAGCTCCACCAATCCTCTCCCCGAGGTATTTTGTCTTCTCGAATTTTTATCTTGTTCCAAATGTTCCCTGCATCTCATTGTATTGATATCTCGCTAATTTTTCTTTTGTCGCTATTTTTTGCAGAACCATCCTACTATGGCTTCTCTTCCTCCCCTTCCTGAGGATGGAGAAGTCGAAGAACAAGCTATCGTTGCCGAAGACAATCAAGGTTCTTCTCTTCATGAAAGTGAAGTCGCAGGTTCTCACAAATCTGCGGCTTCCCATGAAAAAGAAGTTGAATCTGAAGCCAGCGAGTCGACGCAATCCCTTCCTCCTGCTGTTTCCCCAAAGAACAAAAGGAAAAGGGATGACGCCGAAGCTTCCGGCACCTCCAAACCCGAAGAAGCTGTTCCTTCTCATCCGAAGTCAGCTTATGATCCATACCTCGAGACTCTCATCAGTTCGTAAGTACCATCTCCCTGTTTATTTGCACTTTGAAGATTTTTGTCTATCTTGCCTTTTATGTTGTCGACATTTACTCGTAGTGATGATGAAGTAGTACCAAATGTTGATGTGGCTGCTCGAACGAGTACGTCACATACATTAGTCGCCTCGGAGACGCCAGTCGAAGGAGAAGAAACGTCGCCTCCTCGACAAAATGTCGGCACTGCGACTCCTCCGTCAAGCCCCCTTGTCCCTTCACCAAAAAGGGCAAGGGTTGAAACAATTCCGGAGCCTACTCTTCCGTCGAGTAGCTCTTCTAACCCTCTCTTGGATGATGTAAGTTTGTCGATATCTATGTTTCCTCTATTTTGCTTTTTCACGCCTTCACTCTTTTTTTTTATGCCGATGTTTCTCTTGCTTTGTTCTTTTTTGACAGCCTATGATCAAGGACCTTATCCGCATCGGATCCCAATTCATTGGGTACCGTGAATATGCCAAAGGCTGAAGGTGACAACCTTTACACTTGCCGTTCTTTCTGACTTTTGCTCCTGTTGTTTGTCGCAGTTTTTGATCTTTCCTCTCCCTTTTTTTATTTCGACAGAGAAACTTGCAGAGGCCAATAATCGTGCCGACGCACTTGTTCAAAAACTGGAGCAAAGTGAGGCGGCTCGCAAGAAAGCCGAACTTGTTGCTAGCGAAGCCAAAGCCGAGGCTGATGAAGCCAAAGCAAAAGTCGCTAGTGTCGAGGAACTGCAGAAAAGACTTGAGGATGCTGAATCTGCTTTAAACGAGCATAAAACTGCCCAAGCTGCTCGTGAGGAGGGGATCCTCAAGCGTCTGAAGTCACAAATTCGACGTACTGAAAGTAATATTATCGATCCCTTCTATTTTTTAGTGGACTTCCTGTTTCTTGTTTGTTGATTGATGTTTTGTTTCCTGCGGCAGCTCAAACGAACCAAGGTTTTGATCTGGAGAATCCCGTCAATGATCCTCTCCTTGACACACTTTCTTATCTGGAGCTTCATGGGTCCGAAATTCGTGAAGGCGTGTCAAATGCTAGTGCAGGATTGTCGACGCTGTTCCCCTACTTCTTCCCGAAGAAAGAGGAGCCCCCGACTTTCCTTGCTCTCGCCAAAAGCTTCAATTCATCAGAAGACCTTGGACTGAAGATGCGCCAGGAAAACATGAAGGTTGCTGTCGAAAGCACTGTTGCCCTGGTTGCTGACAGCCAACAGACTGTTGATTGGATGAAAGTTGGCGACACCGATCAAATAGAGCAGTCGAGGTGGAGGTCGCTGATTAAGGCAGCCAAACCCAACACGAAGAAAATCTTGGCATATCTCGGGATCAAGCCATCTTCGACTCCCAGCTCATCAAGGCCGGAGGTCTAGTTTCATATTCTTTTGCTTTGTTTTTAGTTTACCTCCTCCTTTTGGTATTGTCGCTATAGTGCTCCTGGCGATGATTAGGTCTTCTAGAGGTCCTTATTTTGTAATAGACATGTATATATTTATGAGAATGAATGGAAGTCGAACTTTGTCTCAATGATTGATATCGACGTTTTTCTATTTTTCAGTTGATTTTTGACAACTATACGTCAATTCCTGGTCCTTCCGAAGTTTTTCCTTCGTCTCTTTCGAAGAAGTCTTCTATCCCTGTTAACCTTGTTGATGATTCTTCGAGTAAGGATCTGACAGAGGAATTGAAAGAACTTCGAGTACAACTCCAGTCCGTGAAGAAGCAGTCGCTTATGCTTATGGAGCAATCTCGAGGATCTTCTCAAAGGGAAAAGATTGCACTCCAACAAGCTCAGGATGCCATGACTGAAAAGGACGCCGCTGTTGCTGAGGCTGCTGCAGCTACATCTCGAGAAAATTCTATGCTCCAGCTGCTAATAGATGCTAGCTTGGATATGGCGGGTAAGTTTCATTGTCTTTGCCTTGCTTCTTCTTTTCCTTTGCTGCTTGCCTCCTTATTACCCACTGACTTGTTTTAAGAAACAATAGGTGCTTTTTTGGATACTGCAACTGAAGATGAACGTGTCGAGGCTCGTTCCAATGTTCTTCTTCGGCTTGCACGTGAACATGGGTCGACTTTTTGGGGCACACCTGAACGGACTCGCCAAATCGTGAGATTTCAAGATCGTGCACTTCAGGTTCGCGAGTATCTTGACTTCTGTACAAGGACTTTGTCTCTGGTTTATGGTACCATGTTTCCTCGCAATAAGATGCCAGAGACCCTTCCTGCGTTGATGGACAAATTTCGAGATGCTCCTCGCATCCACGGCTTTGTACGAGCTCAACTAGCTGCTGGTGCAAGGTTTGCGATGATCATGATAAAAATTTGCTACCCGAAGTTAGACGTAGGGCAAGTTGTCCCAAAGTGCTTGGAGAAGATGTCGAAGAAGAAAAGAAACTTCGGCAAATATGATGACATTGTTACTCCTGTTGCCGAAGATATGATGGATGAACTTCTCCGGATGGATTCCGAATTCTTCGTGAAGGGTAGCTACGCTGAGCATAGTACTCGCGCTGTAAATAACGAGCGCTTAACCATAGACAATATATTGGGAAATCCTTGAAGACGAACTTATTCCGAAATTTGTATCCTGTATAGACGAGCTATATTGTAAAGTCATTATATTTTTATTTTTATCGCCAAGCCCCCGGGCGTTTTGATTGCAATATTTTTTGTTTATTATAATGCGAGGTTGTCCCAAGGCAAGATAATATACATTGTGTACTATTTTGTGCGGGTGCAAGCCCCCGAGCTTTTTGTTGATCACTATTTTGTCGATATCTCTTTTTATTTTGGCGAGGTATTTTTACCAAGGCAAGATGCTTCTTTTGCGTTCATCGACACTGTGTGTATATATATATTGTATCATTTAGGGGGGAGTCCCTGATCCTGTCGAGAAAAAGATATATAATTCCACTATCTTTATTATATTGCAGCACCGCGAGCCCGCCTCATTAAAAACCTTTCCCGGCCCCACTCGGTGCCCCGAAAAAGGAAAAGAGTGCGTCTGAAAACTCGCGGGCGTTTCAGTACATTGTATGTTTACAGAGGAGACTATATTTCGGCATCTAAGCGTAAAAACGCCTGAGCTGTGCCACGTTCCAGGGATTTGGCTCGGCAATCCCTGTCTTCTTGTCTTTGATTCTGTATGCTCCTCCTTCGATTACCTCTGTGACGATGTAGGGTCCAAGCCATGGTGACTCGAGTTTTTCGTGACTTTTTTGGTTGAGTCGCAGAACTAAGTCACCAACTTGAAAAGACCTTGGGCGCAATCGTCGACTGTGGTAATTCTTCAGGTCCTGTTGATATTTGGCGACTCGTGACAGGACTTCGTCTCGAGCTTCGTCAAGTGCATCGACATCGTCCTCCAAGGCTTCTCTCGAGGTTTCTTCATTATATTCTGTGACTCTTGGAGAATCGTGCTCTATTTCTATCGGCAGGACTGCTTCGGCGCCATGGACCAGAAAAAACGGTGTTTCCTGTGTCGCCGTATTTGGTGTTGTTCGGATACTCCACAATACACTTGGCAGCTCCTCCGGCCAAGTATGCCGAGCTTTTTCCAGTGGTCCTAGCAGGCGTTTCTTGATGCCATTGCAGATAATGCCATTGGCTTTCTCGACTTGACCGTTGGTCTGTGGATGCGCTACAGACGCAAAACTCAATTTGATGCCCACTTCTGCGCAGTATGCTTTGAACTCCTTGGACGTGAAATTACTGCCGTTGTCTGTGACAATGCTATGAGGAACTCCAAATCTGAAGACAATGCTTTTTACGAACTTAATCGCCGATGCGCCGTCCGGTGAATTTATCGGCTTTGCTTCTATCCACTTTGTAAATTTGTCGACAGCAACCAGCATATACTCGTAACCTCCTGGCGAAGCTTTGTGTAGTTTTCCCACCATGTCGAGACCCCATTGAGCAAAGGGCCAAGATAATGGGATTGGCATAAGTTCTGCTGCAGGAGAGTGAGGTCTGGCGGCGAATCTTTGGCACGCGTCGCAAGTTCTCACTATTTCCTTTGCGTCCTCGATTGCTGTTAACCAATAGAATCCTGCTCTGAAAACCTTAGCCGCGATAGCTCGGCTGCTCGCGTGGTGCCCGCATATTCCTTCGTGCACATCTTTCAGGATAATTCTTCCTTCTTCGGGTGTAACGCATCTTTGTAGCACGCCCGAAATACTTCGTTTGTACAACTCGCCTTTTACCACAGTGAAAGCTTTTGATCTTCTGATTATTCGCCTTGCTTCGACTGGGTCGTCGGGTATCGTTTTCCTTAGGATGTATGATATGTAAGCCTGCATCCATGGAATTTGTACCATCATGACTAGCTCCTGCTCCTCTTCTTCTTCTACCGTGTCGTTGGTGGTACTCGAGGTTTTCTCTTTCTTCTCCTTCTTTGTTTTTGCTGGCTTTGTTGATCTCTCGCTTATCTCTTCCCAAAACACGCCTGGAGGAATCGCGAGACACTGTGACCCGATGTTTGCGAGAACGTCGGCTTCATCGTTGCTCATCCTGCTGATGTGGTTTACCTCACAACCATCGAATAACTTCTCCAGCTCATTGTACACCTCTTTGTATGCTATCATACTTTCGTTGACTGCATCGCATTGGTTCATGACTTGCTGTGCTACCAATTGTGAGTCGCCGAAAATTTTCAGTCGGGTTGCACCACAAGCTTTCGCCATCTTCATCCCGTGTATAAGAGCTTCATATTCTGCTTCATTGTTAGATGCGTTTGGGAACGTCATCCGCAGAACATATTTCAACTTATCGCCTTCAGGTGATACCAATATCACGCCTGCTCCAGCACCTTCCAACCTTTTGGACCCGTCAAAATTCATGGTCCAAGTTCTCGATAAATCTGGGGGTCCCGTGTTTTGTAGCTCCATCCACTCTGCAATGAAATCTGGTAAGACCTGCGATTTTATTGCTTTTCTTTTTTCATACGTGATGTCCCGAGGGGAAAGTTCTATTCCCCAAAGGGAGACACGACCCGTAGCTTCTGGGTTGTTCAGTATATTTGACAAGGGAGCCTCGTTGACCACTATTATCGGGTGCGCCGAAAAATAGTGTCGCAATTTTCTTGCTGTCGTGAATACTCCATATGCCAGTTTCTGATATTGCGGGTACCGCTGTTTTGAGGGCGACAGTACTTCGCTGATGAAATATACTGGCCTCTGAACTCCATGAAGCTTGCCTTCTTCTTCTCTCTCGACTACTAGGGCCGTGCTGACCACCTGAGGTGTGGCTGCAATGTACAAGAGGAGAGGTTCTTTCTCTTTTGGTGCCACCAATATTGGTGGTGTCGAAATTGCTCGCTTGAGGTTCTCGAAGGCTCTATCTGCTTCCTCGTTCCATTGAAATTTTTCCCCTTGTTTGATCAATGCGTAGAACGGCAGCGCCTTTTCTCCTAGCCTGGCGACGAATCTGCTTAAAGCTGCGACTCGCCCCGTTAACTGTTGTATTTCTTTCAGCTTTGTTGGCTTTCTCATAGTAACGATGGCCTGTATTTTTTCGGGATTAGCTTCAATCCCCCTTGCTGATACTAAGAACCCGAGAAGTTCTCCTGCAGGAACTCCAAAAGAGCACTTTGTCGGGTTCAGCTTGAGGCAGAATTTGTCGAGGTTGTCGAAGGTTTCCTTCAAATCTTCGATCAGAGTCGACCCTTTCTTTGATGTTATTACGACATCGTCGATGTAGACTTGTACATTTTTTCCAATCTGTGTTGCTAGGCACTTCTGCATCATCCGCTGATATGTTGCTCCCGCGTTTTTCAGACCAAAGGGCATTGTTTTGTAGCAAAACACGCCATAAGGTGTGATGAACGCTGTCTTGGCTTCATCTTCTTCTTTTAATCTGATCTGGTTATAACCAGAATATGCGTCCAAGAAGGAAAGACGTTCGCATCCTGCCGTGGAGTCGATGATTTGATCGATCCTTGGGAGGGGAAAGTGATCCTTGGGACAATGTTTGTTGAGACACGTGAAGTCGACGCACATGCGAAGGACTATTGTGTGTTTCTTCGGCACCATCACTGGGTTAGCTACCCATGTGGCTTCTGTAGATATTTCTCTGATGAAACCAGCGTCTTTGAGTCGATCTATTTCTGATAACATGGCTTTGCGGCTAGGTTCCGAAAAACGCCGCAAAGGCTGCTTGACTGGTCGTGCGAGAGGATCCAAATTGAGGTGGTGCTCGGCAAGTTCCCTGGGTACTCCTGGCATGTCAGCTGGACACCATGCGAAGATTCTCCAGTGCTCACGGAGGAACTCGACGAGCGCGCTTTCCTATGCGACATCCATGTTTGCGGCAATGGACGTCGTTTTCTTTGGATCTGTCGGGTGGATCTGTACCTCTTTTGAATCCTTGGTTGTATTGAAAGTTGGCTCCTTAGAAGATCTCCCTACCTCTGGCAGCACATCATAATCAGTGAACCTTGGCGCCGCATATTCTGCTTGCATCCCGAAAGTTTCTGATAGTCGATGAAAATCCTTGTCGCATTTATCAGATAACGCGAAACTTCCTTTGATTGTGATAGGTCCCTTGGGCCCAGGCAACCTCCACAACAGATATGTATAATGCGGCACTGCCATGAACCTAGCATACGCTGGTCGTCCCAACAAAGCGTGATATTGCGACGGGAAATCCACAACTTCGAACTCCAAATTCTCTATCCTGTAGTTTTCTCGGGTTCCAAACTGAACGTCGAGGTTGATCTTGCCCAATGGGTAACTTGGCTTCTCTGGTGTGATCCCATGGAAACGTGTGTCAGTTGGTTTCAAGTTTGCCAGGGATATGTTCATCTTCCTCAATGTATCTGCATACATGAGGTTTAAGCTGCTGCCGCCATCTATGAAAACTCTCGACACGTCGAAACCAGCGATTACTGCGGGTAAGATGAGTGCTGATTGTCCTGGTCGAGGAACTTGCTGCGGATGGTCTGCGATTGTGAAGCCGATGTCTTGCCCCGACCAATTTAGGTACTCGACTGTTGGTGGAGGCATCTTCTCTGCCATGAACACTTGTCGCGAGATTACCTTCTGCGCCCTGTTTGATGGCCTGGCTTTCTGAATCATCGAGACCGCACCGTTAGAGTTGGGGTCAACATATGGAGGTGGATGTGGTGCTGCCGCAATTCTAAGCTGGTGTCGATTTTCTTCGGTAATTGCGGGAGGAGGTGGAAGGTGGATCTCGCTCCTTGGCTCCCGAGGGTTTCTGTTATTTGCTTGGGCATTTGCAATTCCTGCGGCTCGCAACATTGCCTGAAAATTACGGCAGTCTTTCTGGAGATGTCCTGACTGCCTCTTTCCATTGTTGTCGAGGTAAAAGTGCATTTGACACGGACCGTTCATCATCTCCTCGGGAGATACGTAAGGTCTTTGAGTCCTTGGTCCACTATTTTGCCTGTTGCCACGAAAATCACCTCTATTGTCGCCTTGTTGCTCATTGCTCCTTTGATAATCATCTCGACTATTTCCTCCAGGATTTCCTCGAAAACCAGCCGATATATGGCCGGGAGCGTCGTTGTTGTAGAACTGGCGAGAAAATCGCCTTCTATTTTGATAATTTCGACCACGATCCTCTTCTGGCGACCTGTGTCGCTTGTTGTATATTGCGTCTTCTCCATCTGCCCATTTATTGGCTATCTCCATGAGTGCTGATATGGTCTTAGGGTTGGTTCTCCCTAAGTCCTCGACGAAATCTCCTCGCCGGATTCCTGCCACGAACGCATCTATTGCCCTCTCGTCAGATATATCTTCTGCCGAGTTCTTTATGATGTTCCACCGCTGTATGTATTTCCTCATCGACTCGTCGTGTTTCTGTCGACACGCTCTCAACTCTTCCAATGACGCAGGTTTTTTGCAGGTGGATCGGAAGTTTTTCACGAAGATGTCCTCGAAGTTATCCCAGCTGTCGATGGAACTTGGGGGGAGTTTCTTTATCCAAGATCTCGCGGCACCGCTCAAATGAACTTGGATACTTTGCATAGCTGTTGCTCTGGTTCCTCCTACCAGCTTCACCATCTCGAGATAATCCACGAGCCAATCCTCGGGATCTTGCAGGCCGTCGAATTTCTTGAAATTCTCGGGTAACTTGAACCCTTTCGGTACTCGAGTTTTTCGAACTCTTCTCGTAAAGCACGGGAGCCCACACATATCTTCGTCGGCAAGCTCTGGTGAGTGCTGACGCTCCCTTCTTTCTTGTCGCGCTCTGTCTACCCTTACTTGGACCGCTGTGTCTCTTGCTCCACTTGTTCTTGGTGGGTCTTGAACTGCTGCGGTGGGTCGTGGACTATTTTGCCTAGGATTTTCTTCGGGAGGCGTTGTTGCAAACGCTGTTCCCATAACTCCTACTCCAGCCATCGCCATATTGAACAATGGTTCTCTCGGGTCTCCAGGAGGTGGTCTGGACGCGAGGATGTAAGCCTGTGTTGCCATGTAACCTGCTTCTGGTGTTTTTGGGATGATATTTCCCCTTTCATCGATCGTCATGAAGGACATGTCGAGATTTTGAATTATTCCCTCTCTCCTTCGGGTATATTTTGCAGCCGAGATCTTGCTCTCCTTCGAGCCTCTCTGTGACTATCTCCCGAAGTTCCTGAAAGGCGACTTAACTCCGCTCGGCGTCTGCTTGATGCAGAAGCTGCTTCTTTCCTCCTATTCAGGGATGCTGTCTGTTTTTCCAACTCTCTGCTTACCCGAGCAAGTCTATATTGATATGCTTGTAACTCTTGTACGGTAGCAGTAGTATTCATTGGTTCTGATCCATCCATGGCTCTCGCAGCCCTATCCCACGCAGCTTGCGGGAGTTGGACTTTTGCGCGAGTTGAAGATCCGGCATATTTAGTGCCTAGACCTGTCCTGAGATCAGCGGGATCGACGTATGGATTTCCCAAATCGTCGAAAGCCTCTGACGTTTGTGGTTCTGATGTACCCGCTTCTTCTATTGCACAGATCTGGTGGTATTTTGCGTATTGATTTTTGTCAAGGTTGGTGACACCATCATACAGAGTGGTGAAGACCTTTCCGATGGCGACAGATTTGTCGATGAAGTTGAAGCTGTCGACGCTTTCGGAGTCGCTGCTTATAAAGGAGTCCGCAGACGACTCGAAGGATGTGTTGCTGAAGATCTTGGCGAGCTTTCCGCTTGCCTTGCTGTCGACGAAGCGTGGCGACGAAAAGTTAGAATCGACCGCTGAAAATTCCGACGAGATCGGAACTTCGAGACGATAGGATCCTTCCTTGTTGACGCCAAATCGGAATTCTCCGAACGTCATGATGATGGGCTCCTCCAGATAGGCACATGCATCCATACGGGAGGGCGGGTGAGGAATAAAATTGAATAGATCAGTTTTTCCCTTGTTACCTCGATCCATCGCGTTGCTTGCTGTCGATGAAGTCGAAGATCTTGAACGTGCCATCGAGATCAGCTCCTTGCAACCTCTAATTCCCACAGACGGCGCCAATTGACAAAGGATTAACTTGTCAATGCCTACAGATTGTAGACTAGGGTTTTGCTAGAAGTAGAGGGCAAGTAGATCTCGAAGGTTTAGGCGGAAAGTACTCGACGATTATGAAAACTAGGGTTATGTTGACAGTAGATTCGATCCTTTCTTTGTCCCTCGACTCCCCCTTATATAGGAGGTGGAGCCGAGGGTTTCGTTTTGTACAAGTTACAGAGTCCGGGACGGTTTCTAACTCATCCCGCCAGATTACAAATAACACTTCCTATTACCTAGCTTTCCTTAATATATCTTGGGCTCCCGAATCTTCTTATTCTTCGGATAGTGGGCCTTCAGATTCCCCGGTACTATCTTCACCACTACTTACAGGTGCATCAGGTTCTACAGAAGGCACATCAGGTACATGCTCCAGTTCATAGGAGTTGGGTGGGACAGCACTGTTTGCTGAAATCTCTACAATACCAGCTCCAGGTAGACCACCAGTATCTACAGAGGGTAAACCACCAATATCCACTTCAGAGGATTCTCGTGGCACGACACCTTTCGCTAGAGGCTCTACCATACCAGCTCCAGGTCCACCACCAGTCAGTACTGTGGGCATAGTCATGACGGGTTCTACCAATACAAAACCTCCTTCGGGTGGCGTGGCAACTTCGGGTGCAGGATCATCAGTAGCAACTCCAGCATCAGCACCAGTTACATCGGTCTTGACAATAGGTAAACCGTCTTGCTCTAGTTCAGAGAATTCCCGTGGCACGACACCGTTCACTAGAGGCTCTACACTAGCAGCTCCAGCTGCACCACCAGTTTCTTCAGCAGGGGGTAAACCCAATCCACAACCTTCTTCATGTGGCACGATGATGCCACGTATAGGCTCATCAGTACCAGGTCCAGCTGCATCAGTCTCCATAGACAGTAAACAAGGTGGCGTCGGAGGTTTAAAAGACTGGCATGCCATTTCACCTTTGTCATCAGACAATATAGAGTTTTCTTCAACTCTATGTTTCTGCAATAATAAGCACATGAACAGAAATTAGACCAGAGCATCTAGCCATCTAACGGGGGCAGCAGCAAAACAAGCGTCGGTCCATATGTTTACCTTGTCATCTGGGATATCAGAACACACAGATTTAGAAGTCATTTCACATAGCATCCGCTTTTTCGTTCCTTCCCCTACGTCCATCTGGAATAAGTAATACTATTGATCACATAAAACTAATTAATCAAATAAATGCATATGTTGAGAAGTTTGCACGGCAAATTGTGGATTCTGCTTTCATCACCTACGAATCATCGTTCTATATATTTACCTTGTCATCTAGGATATCAGAAGTCACAGAATGAGAAGTCATTTCACTAAGTATCGGTTTTTTCGCTCTTTCCCCTCCATCCATCTGCAATAAGAAGTAATATTGATCACATAAAGCCAATTCAACGAATATATGCATATGTTGAGAAGTTTGCACAACAAATTGTGGATTCTACTTCCAATCACCAAGTAATCTCGTGAGAAATGCATGATCAAGATATGTTTCTCCCTCTTGATCGACATCTGCATCTCCATTAAGACTAATCATCGTGCGATGGTGCTCTTCAGAAGAGCGCATACAATTCCAATCACCAGACAAGCAAAAAATTGTTGATTCTAGTAATGATTAATCAGCAGTGGCCATGGAACGACCACAGATCGACCAAGCAAAAAAAAATCATCAGCCTACTGACCACCAAGCAAAGGAAACAAACTAGGCCCATACATGGCCTCACAAATCATCATCAAACGTCGATCAAACTAGCAAGTTTGAACATGGATTACTAATTTATTTTCTGATAAAGTGAGTACTCCGTATATTAATATCGAAAGATATTGATTACACTGAGCCTCTGCAACAACGCAATACCTTACTGGTAGTACGGATGCACAAGGATTCCTAATACTCCCTCTGTTCGGTTTTAATTAGTCGACGCGAGGGAGAGAAGAAAATGAACTGCCGATGCTTTCAACTAGAGTCAATTAAATACGAACGGAAGAAGTACGTACTCTAGTAGTATTGACAAATATCCGGATTAGTCTAAAAACAAATTGGCATGTAAATCCTAGTAGTCTACTAAACTAGGATCAATACCCTAGATTAGGGTTGCAAGCGGCGTCCGCGAATCGTCCCGCAAAGCAGAAAATTAGAGCAAATAGTGGTTGAGATTAGAGCAGATTTAAAGCACTCGCACTGAAACTAGCTAGCCCGCTACCCACCCCGCTTGACACCCTGCCCTAGATGTGAATCTACACCAAATATTCAAACAAGGATGAGCAACCGCCAATAAAATTTTATCCGCACATCATCATCTCTACCATACAAAAGGGTATGGTGATTTCACATACAGCCATTGTTGCCGCGGGACGAGGATGAGTGATGCGCCGCGGAGAAGGTGCCTCACGCCTCTGTCGCCGCCGCCGTCGAAGAGGAAGTCGAAGCCGCGCGATTGTGGTCCGTCGCCGATATGGAGGTGGAGCTACTAGGGAAGAGATGGAGGTGGAGGTGGAGAGGGAGTGATGGTTTGTACTAGTGGCGGCCGGTGAGATAGTTATAAATACAGCCTCTCTCTCTTTTTTGGCAAGGAATGCAGCTTCTCTTGGAAGGCAACGAGGCAACGCACTCCAGATTATAATAATATGGACGGAGAAATTTGGACGCATCTGTGTTGTCTTGTCAAATGAATCACCAGGATTTGCTTTTAGTACTCCAGATTTGGGCGACCCAAGGAAGTAGAGATAGTAATGTACGCCATCTAGCTGCACGCTATCAAATCAAATAAATGGTCATGCCATTTACTTTTAAGATGGTGCAGCAGTTATTCTGACCAAAGAAACATGCACGTCTGCTGATTATTTCTGATGGGTATACATTTACCGTCCGCTAGCAAAGATTGTTTGGCACATTGTTCTTATGGCTTTCAACATCACACCCCTTAATAATATTATTAATCAATGTTTGGGCAATCAATTGAGTGTGTTAATAAAAAATTAAAACCCACAAATCCAACTGTACTATTTTTAGGGCCATATGAAGGACAAGGAATGATTTTAAATGCCATATGGAGTACCTCCAACCATGTGAAATATGGTTCTGTCATGCAGGTGATACCCATGGCTTCGCATTGGATCTGTATGTTGTCCTACATACAGTCAACTATGAAGTACCACGATTTGGTTTTTGGGTGCAACCGGCTAGAGAATGATGCACGGGTTTGTACAGCCAGTACAATTCACATTAAGATTTTCTGATAGGATGTTGATGTGTATATGTAAGAATCATACACTAGAATGTCTTCTATGTTTAGATGGTTGATCTACGTTTATACTTTCTGTGAACCATGAGGTTAAGACCTTTGTACTGTAATAAAGATTGCTAAATAACAGTATATATGTATGCCTCTAGGGACACTGAAACAGCCAAACAACCATGCATGTGTATAGACCGTATTTGATCAAATTAAAAGAAGCGCCTGGGTTCATGCAAATAGCATAAATTTATCACCTAAGTACATTAGCTATAAATAGTTAAATAGGAGTCAAGACCAACTGAGCTAGCTAGTAGTATGATCCTACTATTACATAAATATCCCTAACTCTGATTGTCTTTGTTCCAGTCCAGCGCGTTGGTGTAGCTTGGGATGAACCAAAACCCCGTATGCCAGTTGGCCCCTGGACCGCTGCTTGAGAAAGATATGCTTTGGTGGTCTTCGCCATTTAGACTGAAGCGGAAAATTTCTTGATGTGATGTGTCAAAGTGAGAGCCAATGGCCTGAGGCGTGGTGTAGATGCAGTTTCTTCTTGTCAAATATCCTGGGGGAAATGTTGCACCACCCACTGGCATGAAAATCGGATAGTTCAACCCAAGGAACATAGAATAGTCTCCAAGATTAGTAACCCTTTCCCACGGGTTGGCTGGAAGTAACCGACTAGTGTCATTCGAGAATACAATGCAGGTATACCCCGAATAGCTGTGAACAGCGCGACCGCAATGGACAGAAGGGGTACTATCATAATGAGTTGGAGCACCGTCAGCGTCAAAATCCATTACGCCACGTGCATAGACCAGGAGAAGTCTAGAACGATCTTGAGATCTTGCCAGCCACCACGTACGACTATTAGAGTCAAAATCATCATCGTCATCAAATCCAGCCGTCCACGGAATGAATGGAGCAGGGAGCACTATAGGACCTTGAAAAAGGAAAGAACACGTCACATGAAAATATATTTCATGATTTATCTACTAGTGATATTGATTTGATATTGGGATGCCAATACTAGTACTTTATAAAATCATGGTCGAACATAAGATGGTTTGAAATATATTTCGAACATCTTGGTAAAACTTCATATGGATTTAAAACATGTTCCCGAAAATATTGGTCCAAATTTTAGATGGTTTGAATATAGTACTCCTTATTCTCTAGAACCGGGGGAATATAAACAAATGAAAGTCTTTATCAATATTGCATGGCACCTTTATTGATTCTATTTCTACTCTACCTTAAATTTTCTAGGGAGTAATAATAAAGAAACTTAATTACTAGGGGGCCTTTTTCCTAAGGAACAACATGCACATTAGACCATACTAAAATTCCTATAGATGTTAAATTCTATATATGTCCATACCACAAGAGGGTTATGGTGTGCGCCTATGGAATTCCTTTAAGCCAAAAGATGCCAAGACAGTTCAACAAATAAGAGGTGAAATACTATATAAGTTACGTATATAAAAAAGATAGGGAGGAAATGTTACCAAATTGATTAGGATCCCATGCATAAACATTTCCAAGCTCAGTAACGGCGAACACAAGTCCGTTATGTATAATTGCATCGCAGTATATGGCGCCGTACTGAAACTGGTTTTCAAGAAATATCCATGCACGAGGATATTCGCCATGGAGGTAGGCAATTGCAAAGTCGAAGATTGCGACAAGGGAGAAATCTTGATACCCCCTAGCAGCTGTAGGAACTTGGCAAATAGCTATCTTCTGCAGTTGAATAGCAGAACGCTGATACTCGAATATAAGTGGATTGTGTGTGGTTTCCAACTTGTTCCTCAAAGATGGAAGCTTAATCTTGCGATGAGTGTAGACATTGAGGAGGTTCCACTTGCCTTCGGGGCCAACCATGGCGATCCAATCTCCATTGGCGCCTGCCCGCTCCTCATCCTTACCGTGTGGCATTAGGCCATCATAGGAGAACCTGTCCAGCGGCAGTAGTTTGCACTTGCTGTGCACCGGCAAATCCTCCTTGAACACCGCCCATGGTTTATCCGCCGGGTCACAACAGAGAACACACGGAAGGCCAAACGGCTGAGAAGCAGGCAGAGTGGCACTGTATTTGGCTGACTGAAGAATACTTTTGGAGGAACCGACTAGGGACGCGGCGGTGATGGCGTCGCACTGGCTGATGAGCACTTCAAGGGGGCCTTCCGTAAACACCTTGTGAAACAGCCCAGATCCACAGACCCTGCTCGATTTCGCCATCGCAATGAGGCAGGTGGTACAATGGGGTTGGTATTTTCTTGGGAGATCTACTGATTCGAACTTTGGGAGAGAGATGGCGATCAATGGCGGCAGGTGGGGGTTTGAGTTGGAGAACAGAGGCTCTCAAACTGGGCACTGCTGGATAGGATGCGAAAGCGCCATGGCGGAGACGCAGGCGCGTGCTATGGAAGATGGGCGGAGTGGGGATAGACGACGGAGGTGAACCGAGACGCTCATATACTGCCTACTGCAGTTTCGAGGAGAGTGTGAATGTGTTCAAAAAAAGAGGAGAGTGTGAATGTGTTCAAAAAAAGAGGAGAGTGTGAATGTGTTCAAAAAAAGAGGAGAGTGTGACTGTGACCCGACACCCGAGTAGGAGCCGAGCAGACGGACTATAGGAGTAGCCCCATCATTACAGAACATTAATCGTGCTTCCTACAATAAATAAGTGAAACATCCCAGGCTTGTGTTGTCTAATCAAATCGATGGCCATGTCAGTATTATGGTGAACAAATAAAACAAATACACACCAACCTTGTTCTTTTTGCAACGTACACCAACCTAGCAAGGCATCAACCTTCTCGCCATCAACTACGACTCCGTGGCTCCGTCCCACCAAAGTTGTCTCAACTTTGTAAAAAAAATACATCTATCCATCTAAATTTTAACAAAGGTGAGACACTTTTGGTGGGACCGAGGGAGTACAAAAAAACTTCACTACTCCATGCTAGTATCGGCCACTAATTCAAATTTCAACTGAAGGCGTGCTATTTTATGGTCCTGAAAATTGCCAAAAAAAATACAACCCAAAAATGCAACAGATCCATGTTAAGGGGGTACACCCTACGCAATATACATTAAGAAACTTTGAAACTTCAGCGACCTTGTAAGAATGCAAGAAAAGTTCTGATAGACAACGTCCCAAAATCGTCAACTAAGGGGCATTTTTCGTCGCCTATGGGCCTAACCCGACGATATGGGTTCTGTTGTCGAAACTGCGTCAGGCAAAGTCCAACGACGATTTTTTCGGTCCGTCGCGCTTGGGCGCCCTTCCGCCACGGAAAATCGGACCGTTGCGGAAGTGTTTCCGGGAGCCCGTTGACTGCTGACGTCATGCAAACTGACACGTGGCAGACGCCGTTAACTGGCAGTTAACGGCGTTAACCGGCTGAAACCCCGTGGTAGATGGTAGGCCCACACGAGGCCTGCCACGTCTTAAGCGGGCCGGGCCAGATGACATAGTTTGACCGGTCAACTATATAGCTGGGCTGGTCCATTAGTTACGTGGGCCGGGCCTAACCTCTAATGTTGACTGGTCAAAACTTAAATGGGCCGGCCCATTTAACATGTGGGGTCCCCCTTACAACAACTGGGCCGGCCCAAGAAGCAAGTGGGCGGGCCAAAACACAGTGGGTCCCACTATCCTGTTAAAAGGCCGCCCATTTAGTGTGTGGGGTCCACCATATAGCAAGTGGGCCGCCCAACAAGCTAGTGGGCCGGGCCAAAAACACATGGTGGGTCCCACTATCCTTAAAGGGCCGGCCCATTTAGTATGTGGGGTCCACCATATAGCAAGTGGGCCGGCCACAGTGGGTCCCACCTTCCGGTTAAAGGGCCGCCCATTTAGTATGTGGGGTCCACCATATAGTGGGCGGCCCACCAAACTAGTGGGCGAAAAAACAGGTGGGTCCCACATTTTCGTTAATGGGGCCCATTTGGTATGTGGGGTCCACCATATAGAAAGTGGGCCGCCCAACAAGATAGTGGGCCGGGCCAAAACACAGGTGGGTCCCACCTTCCTATTAAAGGGCCGGCCCGTTTACCATGTGGGACCACCATATAGCAAGTGGGCTGGCCCAACAAGATAGTGGGCCGGGCAAAAGCACAGTGGGTCCCACTTTCCCGTTAAAGGGCCGGCCAATTAGTGTGTGGGGTCCACCATATAGCAGTGGGCCGGCCCAACAAGATAGTGGGCCGGGCCAAAAACACGTGGGTCCCACTTTCCTCTTAAAGGGCCGGCCCATTTAGTATGTGGGGTCCACCACAAAAGCAATTGGGCTGGCCCAACTAAGTAGTGGGAGGGGTCCACCTAAAAGCAAGTGGGCCAGCCCAATTAGAGTGTGGGGTCCACCTTCAATCAAATGGGCTGGCCCAATAAGTAAGTGGGCCAGCCCGTTTAGTTGCTGTTTATATGCCGGCATAATAGGCGCTATAGGAATTTGCGGGCAGGCACATATGTGATTTCGCTTAATTGGGCCGTTTAAGGGATGGGAATTCGTGATTTAGATACTGAGAATATTTACGCAGCATTGATTTCTGTCGGATAGCCTCACTTACCACAAGCACCAAAGAAAAAATGCGCGAAAGAACTATAAAAACTAACTAAATATTACATCAGCTGCAAGGCATTGAAAAAATATTACAGAACCCAGAGAAATTGAATGGTAATTAAACCTAGCAATACAAGAAGCGATCCGGCAATCTTTTAAGTTGTCCATGCAGCACCTATATCTGAAACAAAGACATTACAAGTTAAGACAACAACAATGGAAAGGCAAAGACACTACAATATTGTTTGGCAAAGAATTTGGAACTCATCATTTCGTCGTTATAACAAGATCATTGTAATGCGCACAATAAGCAAACAAAGAGTGCATGCCGCATACCAACAGCCAATATAACAGAGCATGTTAGAATGAAACAGCAGACTTACTACTGTCGAGTCCCATGCAAACCAACATGTTCAGGGAGTACAAAATTGGCATGAACAACATAGTAGCAGGCTATAAATTTTGTAACAACGACTGAGCAAGATGAAGTTATGATGGCTACATCTACAGAGCAGGGAATGTAAACCAAAAATAGAAGTTACGATGGCAAAAGCTAAAGAGGAGGGAATGTGAACCAACATGTGCCAAGTGCAATTACTTCATTTTGGCCGTGAACTAAATAATACTCCTGAACTTATAGTGAAGGGGATGCAAATCAAGATGTTTCGGGATATAAACTTGTAATGAGCAACACATAGAGGATAGTTAATGCTGGAGCTTAGGATGGACCAGATACAGAATATAGTGGGATCACCTGTGAACTTGTATAAGAGGGAATGCAAACCAATATGTTCAGCTTTCCATATGTGAGCGTCATGCCAAGTCAGAGAAACAAGTCAATAATGCAGCTTTTGAAGAACAAGATGGCACGCAAAATTATTATCTAGTAGTATGACAAGTTTATTTGTACTACAGGCTAGATAGCAGAGTGATAGCATGCCAAACTAAGTCCTTACTTTGTTAGCTTACAATGAACTAGATACAAAACAATGGCATCACCTGTAGTACAGGGAATGCAAGCCAACATGTTCATGGAGTAAAAAATTGGCACAAACAACATAGTAGCAGGCCATAATTTTTGTAACAACGACTGAGCAAGATAAAGTTATGATGGCTAGATCTACAGAGCAGGGAATGTAAACCAAATATAGAAGTTACGATGCCAAAAGCTATAGAGCAGGGAATGCGAACCAACATGTGCAATTACTTAAAATTGGCCATGAACTAAATAATAGCAGGATGTTACTATAATACCTATAATTTTTGTAACAACGACTGAGCAAGATAGAAGTTATGATGGCTACATCTACAGAGCAGGGAATGCAAACCAAAATGTTCAATCGCTTAAAGTTAGCAATGAAGTAGAAAATAGCAAGATGTTACGGTCATAGCTAGGAATGAACTAAAAGAGCTTCAGACAAACAAGCATCTGAACCCAGAACATGGCGCTAAAACAAGGGACTTACATTAGGAGAAGCACTCTGTGGGAGTCACAGCAGATCTTCCTGGGGTTGATAGATCCGGTGATGAAGTACGCTACATGTGCTACTTGGGGTTGGAGAGACGGCCATTACACTTCATGGTTACTCATCTCATCTGCAAAAACGTAACGGCGCGTCGTTAGCACAAACAGATTCCCCCAAGATTAAACAAGAACTTGCAGGCAAGCAATAGAAAAGCGACAGTAGAAGAGTTTAGATCATGCACGGCGCCGGTGAAGCAGATCCGGTTCATGCACAGCGGTGTCGGTGAGCAAGATCCGATGCGGTGGACGACGGATCCGGCGAAGCGGCTCCGGTGGGGTGGACGATACCGCAGCTGAAGCGACTGCGGTAGACTGCTGGATGAGTATATGGTTTCGAGGTTCGGCGGGGATGATCCAGTCCGGTTGATGACGGCGTCGATGAAGCGGCTCCGGCAGGCAGCCGGATGACGAGGATCGCGAGGGCTCGGGTAGGCCAGGGAAGTCCGGCGGGGATGTTCCGGTGCGGTGGTCGTGGAGGTGGGAGAGAGAGGGACTTGGGAAGTTCCGGTGGGTGGTCTCAGAGGAGAGAGTGAGGGAAATGAATTTTTTTTCGGGGAGTTTCGGAGCTAGGGAGGTGGTGATCGAAAAAAATGACGGGTAGACCCCCCACCAACCGACTTATGCATGGACATTGTTGTCATCTTTACGAGGGTAGAATGGGAAGTTAGAGGCGTGTGAAATATTTGTATTTTTCGAGCGGGAAGTTTTGCCGCTGGAATGAGATTTCGAATTTGGCTATAGTCCAAGTAATACAAAAATATGAGACCGTACTAGTACGGTCAAGTGTCACATCAAGTCATCATCACGTTGAAAATCGGTTACCACGAGCATAATCATGATATATCTTGAAAATCAATTTTGAAAAGCCCTTCTGAAATATTTCGGGATTGGTACTAGGAGATTTTGCAGCTTGACTAAGTAATTTTTTTTCTTCGAAAAGGGGATATGACCCCAGCCTCTGCATCGTGGTGATGCACACGGCTTTTATTAATAATCCAGTCGCAACAAATGTATGTTTTTTTTTTGCAAGGAGCAACAAAAGTATGTTGTACAGATGGTCCAAGTAATATATACTCGTGATTGTAATATAAGGCCAGGGGTAGACCGGAACCATATCCTCTAACGTAGAGATGACAAGTCAGGTAAGCACAGTGCTTAAGTAGTGCAAAACGTAGAAGAAAAATCAGGAAAATGTAACAAATACTGTACGTATTTACTGTAGCAACCACTGTATATTTTTACTGTATAAAAAATCGTATAAATATTTAAAAAAGATAGTCATAATTTTGATTGTTACTAATTATCGTAAATGCATATGGCTTACATATATTATGGAAGTTAATTTAGATCAAATTAGACTTAATCATGTAGATGTGGAGAAGGAAAATTAGAGAGGTGTAGCTTACCCGACTTGTCTATTGCACGTTAGAGGATCTACTTCCGGGGTAGACCATGCTACTTAGACTACTCATAGTGGGAGTAACTAAGGAGTATTAACATAGAGCTGGTTGTGGTAACTAGCTATGTTACCATAACACTTTTCAAGATAGAATGAGTCTACATACTAACTAAAACAATCATGCATGATAGTACTACATCTAAGTTACTATGCATTATGAAGGTAGTAACATAGAGTAGTGTCATATGCATGCGGAAATTCAATTTGGCTCCCGGGTGCATATGCTCCCTCTACCAAAAAATCATATTTTAAAATGTCGAAAAAAATTAGCAAAAAATTTACATGTACATATTCATAATATATGTTCGTTCGTCAAGTTTCACGAAAAACCAATATTTTTTGTGGTCTATGTAAAAAAGAGAAAACTTATCTTGTGAAAAGCATTATTTTTAGTACTGTGTTTTATCTTTTTACACACGTCACACGACAAGTCGCAACTTTTTAAGGGCGTAGCACGAGAAGATGTACATGCGAATTTTTTGTTTCATTTTTTTGAAATTCAAAATATGTGTAAGATGCATTTCAAAATGGAGGGAGCTGTTGGAGATATGCCCAAGAGGCAATAATAAATGGTTATTATATATCTTTGTGTTTATGATAATGTTTACATACCATGCTATAATTGTATTAACCGAAACATTGGTACATGTGTGATATGTAGACAAACAAGAAGTCCCTAGTATGCCTCTTAAACTAGCTTGTTGATTAATGGATGATTAGTTTCATAATCATGAACATTGGATGTTATTAATAACAAGGTTATGTCATTGTATGAATGATGTAATGGACACACCCAATTAAGCGTAGCATAAGATCACGTCATTAAGTTATTTGCTATAAGCTTTCGATACATAGTTACCTAGTCCTTATGACCATGAGATCATGTAAATCACTTATACCGGAAAGGTACTTTGATTACACCAAACACCACTGCGTAAATGGGTGGTTATAAAGGTGGGATTAAGTATCCGGAAAGTATGAGTTGAGGCATATGGATCAACAGTGGGATTTGTCCATCCCGATGACGGATAGATATACTCTGGGCCCTCTCGGTGGAATGTCGTCTAATGTCTTGCAAGCATATGAATAAGTTCATAAGAGACCACATACCACGGTACGAGTAAAGAGTACTTGTCAGGAGACGAGGTTGAACAAGGTATAGAGTGATACCGAAGATCAAACCTCGGACAAGTAAAATATCGCGAGACAAAGGGAATTGGTATTGTATGTGAATGGTTCATTCGATCACTAAAGTCATCGTTGAATATGTGGGAGCCATTATGGATCTCCAGATCCCGCTATTGGTTATTGGTCGGAGTGAGTACTCAACCATGTCCGCATAGTTCACGAACCGTAGGGTGACACACTTAAAGTTGGATGTTGAAATGGTAGTACTTGAATATGGAATGGAGTTCGAATATTTGTTCGGAGTCCCGGATGAGATCCCGGACATCACGAGGAGTTCCGGAATGGTCCGGAGAATAAGATTCATATATAGGATGTCATTTTATGTGTTTGAAAATGATCCGGTGCATTTATGGAAGGTTCTAGAAGGTTCTAGAAAAGTCCGGAAGAAAGTCACTTTGGAAGGCGGAGTCCCGAAGGGACTCCACCACCATGGCCGGCCAACCCTAGGGGGTGGAGTCCCAGGTGGACTCCACCTAAGGTGGCCGGCCACCCCCTCCCAAGGGAAAGTGGGAATCCCACCTCTAGTGGGAGTCCTAGCTTGGGTAGGTTTCATGTCATATGGAAGGTTTTGGTTTGGGGTCTTATTCGAAGACTTGTAGACCAACTCTTGGGTGTTCCACCTATATAATGAGGGCCAAGGGGAGGGGGCCGGCCACCACAACAAGCCACAAGCTGGCCGCACCCTTTGAGGCCGGCCACCCCCTCTCCCCAAACCCTAGCCGCCCCACTCCTCCTTCTTCCCCGCACGCTTAGCGAAGCTCCGCCGGGATTCTCCACCGCCACCGACACCACGCCGTCGTGCTGTCGGATTCAAGAGGAGCTACTACTTCCGCTGCCCGCTGGAACGGGGAGGTGGACGTCGTCTTCATCAACAACCGAACGTGTGACCGAGTACGGAGGTGCTGCCCGTTCGTGGCGCCGGAACCGATCGTGATCAAGATCTTCTACGCGCTTTTGCAAGCGGCAAGTGATCGTCTACCGCAGCAATAAGAGCCTACTCTTATAGGCTTTGGAATCTCTTCAAGGGTTAGTCTTGATCATCCCCTCGTTGCTACCGTCTTCTAGATTGCATCTTGGCTTGGATTGCGTGTTCGCGATAGGAAATTTTTTGTTTTCTATGCTACGTTATCCTACAGTGGTATCAGAGCCGTGTCTATGCATAGATGGTTGCACGAGTAGAACACAATGGTTTTGTGGGCGTTGATGCTTATGTTGTCTTTAGTTTGAGTACTTTGCATCTTTGTGGCATAGTGGGATGAAGCGGCTCGGACTAACTTTACATGACCGCGTTCATGAGACTTGTTCCTCGTTCGACATGCAACTTGTATTGCATAAGAGGCTTTGCGGGTGTCTGTCTCTCCTACTATAGTGAAGATTCAATTTACTCTTCTATTGACAACACTAGTATCACCGTTGTGGTTCATGTTCGTAGGTAGATTAGATCTTACTCGAAAACCCTAAACCACGTAAAATATGCAAACCAAATTAGAGACGTCTAACTTGTTTTTGCAGGGTTTGGTGATGTGATATGGCCATAATGTGATGATGAATATGTATGAGATGATCATTATTGTATTGTGGCAACCGGCAGGAGCCTTATGGTTGTCTTTAATTTTCATGTTGAGTAGTATTTCAAAGTAGTTGTAATAGTTGCTACATGAGGTGAACAACCATGAAGCCGGCGCCATGAACCTTGACGCTACGCCGACGATGATGGAGATCATGCCCGAAGATGATGGAGATCATGTCCGTGCTTTGGAGATGAAGATCAAAGGCGCAAAGACAAAAGGGCCATATCATATCACATATGAATTGCATGTGATGTTAATCCTTTATGCATCTTATTTTGCTTAGATCGCGACGGTAGCATTATAAGATGATCCCTCACATTAATATCAAGATAATAAAGTGTTCTTCCCTCGTATGCACCGTTGCATTGTTCGACGTTTTGAAGCATCTCGTGATGATCGGGTGTGATAAACTCAACATACAACGGGTGTAAGCCATGTTGCACATGCGGAATACTTGGGTTTGCTTGACGAGCCTAGCATGTACAGACATGGCCTCGGGACAACGGAAACCGAAAGGTTGAACACGAGTCATATGGATGATATGATCAACATGTTGATGTTCACCATTGAAGCTACATCATCTCACGTGATGATCGGTTTTGATGTAGTGGATTTGGATCGTGTACCACTTAACAACTATGAGGGATGTTGTATTAAGTGGGAGTTCATTAGTAATTAGATTAAAACATGAACTAATTATCATAAACATAGTCTGAGTAGTATTTTGAATTAATTTTGTAGTATTGGCATCCGTTTTTCTACCATGCGCTAGTCTTATTATTGAGATAGAAATACTGTTAAAATCTGATAAGAAACTTTACGGATTGGTACCGTATTGTTAAAGAATCAAGAATTGATTAAGTCCTATTGCAAACTTTTAGTAAACCTCACATTGTTGATTCAAAGAGCTATGGTTTAAATTAGTACCTACAATTATCTTGTCTCCGTGAAACTTAATGTTCAAATCTGTTTGAAAAGTAAGGAGCTGAAAATTTAGTTTTCAGAAATAATCAAGGTATGAGATATATGTGATATCTAAGACCTTATTGCAAGATGATAGAATATAATCTAGTGAGACTACATAAACTCATAAGTTTTATGGGAATGTACGAAGGTTGAAGACGCCAGGCGTCCCAATCCTCCAACTATTGGGGCACTAACGATATTCGCATATCCATGAAGTGATCGTCCTTAGTATGCACCGTTGCTAAGACTCGTCGTTTCGAAGCATCTCGTGATGATCGGGTGTTATCGATTCTACGTGTGCATACAACGGGTGCAAGCTAGATTTGCACATGCGAATACTAAGGTTAAACTTTACGAGCCTAGCATGTACAGACATGGTCTCGGAAAGTCATCATGATATGATGGATAAAATTATGAGTGAAATTGTTCATCATATTACAAAGTTACTAATAGTGAAATCTGGAACACTTGTCATATGATGATCAACTTCAAAGTAAGAACCTCAAGGTTATTGGTATTTGACCAACAAACCTAGAAGTCAATGATGTTGAAGTGTTTTTCTGAATAATGAGGAAAGCTAAAAGAGAAACTATAAAAGATATTTTGGCAGAAAGAAAAGAAAAGACTAGAAAGTCTAGCTCAGGTGTATATAAATGATATACATGTTATGGATGTATTCCTCGTTTGGTCACACAATAAAATTCTTGGGTATTTGTACCACATTGGTTGGTATGAAGTGTCATACAAAACAACGCAATACAAGAATACAATGGCCTAAGTGACTGACAAGGAATATGATAGGTATGCACGTCTGGAACAAAAATAAAGTGTTATTATGTTCATCGTTGGCATTCTATCTAGCCCTTAGAATTTATAATAAAGAACTTAATAATTGTTATTTTGCTCTGGTCAAATGAAAACAATGAGTTGTTCAAATTATGACATTACTCCATGTATGATGGATAAGTTATTATAAATCTTAATGGTGAAACACACATACATAACACTGACGCTAAAATGCCATAAGGCAAATGATTTGAATTCCACTTATTTGTGGAACCGCCATTTAGGTCATGTTAGAAAGGAACGCATGAAGGAACTCCATGCAAATGGATTTTTGGAGTCACTTGATTTTTGAATCATTTGACGCTTGCAAATCTTTTCTAAAGAGAATGATTAAAATACCGTTCATAGGCCAAAAGTTGAACGGGCAACTAACTTAGTGGAAAAATACATGATGATGTATGTGGTTCACTGGGCATAGTTGTGTGCGGGAGATTCTTCTACTTCATGAAAACTTTCAACAATGAATTGAGTATATATATGTTGATATATTCAATAAGGAAGAAGTTTGAAACATTTGAATGGATTCAAATAAATTTCAGCATGAAGTGGAAATCATCGTAATAGAAAAGTCAAATATCTATGATTGGATCATGGTAGAAATATTTGAATTACGAGTTTTAGCGAACATCTAAAAGAGTTATGAAATTGTTCTACAACTCACATTTCTTGGAGTATCATAATGATGATATAGTATCCAAGATATGTATCCAAACCTTGTTGGATTAATGATGAGATAAAATATTATGACGCCATTATATTTTTGTGGATTATGCTTTAGTGACTACCGCTTTTACACTGAATAGAGCATCATCATGATCCGTTGAAATGACACCATACGAGTTATGGTATGGGTATAAACCCTAATAGTCTTTCTTTAAATTTTGGTCTAAGAGTTTACAACCAAAATCGGATGAATGTCTTTGTTGGTTATCCCAGAGAATTAATTGGGAATTCTTCCCACGAGACAAAGACAAAAGTGTTTGTCAATGTTTCTTATTTCCGAGAAATTGTTTCTAGTGAAGTATTTGAGTGGGAGAACAATATAATTTGATAAGGTTTATGAACCTGAGCATAATGATCAGAGTAGCGCAGCATCGGAATTTGTTTCGGAAGCGGCCACGACGATCATGGCTCCCATGACTACAAAGTGTTTTAGCCATGGAGATCGAAGTACATATTGAACCTTGTAGGTATGGTTTACTTTGTGATCAAATAAATGATTTGTGAACAAAGGATTGATTTTGAATAATGATAAACCAACTACAAACAAAGAAGTTATGATGGGCCCTGACTCCGTTAAAATGGCTATACGCCATGAAATCCAAGATAGATGAATACTTTTTGAAAGTAAATGGATCTATAAAATTGATGGACTTGGATAAATATCCTTGAAGAAGCTCAACTTGTCGAAAAGTTGTTTACGACAAAGTTCAAAGAGTTGACTACGATAAGATTAGATCTTCCGTAGCAATGCTTATAGTCTATGTGGATTATTCTAGTAATCACTACATATTTCTTTTATGAGATATGCTAGTAGGATGGCAAAATACATTACTTAACAGAAGTGTGTATTAAAGGTGTATACAAGATACAACCAAGAGTTTTGCTAGTCCGTGGAATACTAGATAGGTATACGAACTTCAATTGGATGAAGTGAGTATCACGGAGTTGGAATCTTCACCGGATGAAATAGTCAAAGAGTTTTTGATTTCATCAGAAACGATGAAGATGCTTGCATTTGCAAGAAATTAAGTGGGAGCGCTGAGACATATTTATAATACTTTATGTAGATGACATATAGTTGGTTATAAATAATGTAATTATATACTTGATTATAAAAGGTTTCATTGAGAATTAACTTCAATGAAAGAATATGGACTGAAACATATTTAGTGTCAAGATCTATGAAGATAGATTGAAACACATAATAAGTTTAAGTCAAAGTACATAGAAAGGATATTGAAGTAGTTCAATATAGAAATATTAAGAAAATGTTCTTGTCATGTGAAGTTTTAACAAGACTTGAGTGTATCTGACACTCAATGAGTAAAAACACATGAGTGATTATAGATCACGAATAACATGTACACAATCAGATATCATGTGCTATAAAGTGTTATGAGCATATACCAGAATGATTCATATGATGATCATTGAACGACAGTAAGAATATCCTTGAGTACTTTAGAAGAACTAAGGATATATATATATATATTTTTGTATGAAGAAATGACAAACAAATCGCTGTAAGGTGTTACACCGATATTGGTTTTGTCACATATAAAATATAATTTCAAATCTCAAATTAGACTAAGTGTTGTTTAAAAGGTAGCACAATGAGCTAGAAGTTGTCTATGCTAGATTTAGAAGAGTTCTAAATATTGTGATGGATTCTACAAAAGAAGGCAGAGTATGTCATTATTTTGACAATGACAAAGGATGTTAAGTCAGGAGGTTCTTTGAGAACTTGGTGTAGTTCCGACAAAGTCAGAACTTTGAAGCTATATTGTGTGTGACAATATTAGTGACATATTTCAGACCGCGGAATTAAGGTTCCACCAGAGGACTAAGCATATATGCCGACTCATTTGGAAAATGAGTGATGCGCTGAGACGCATATGAATTGCAAAATACATACGTTTCTGAGCATGTCAGATCCGTTGACTAAAACCTCTCCCGTGAGCAAAACATGATAAAGCACCAGAAGGCCAAGGTGTTATATCTTTACATATGTAAACTAGATTATTGACTCTAGTGCAAGTGGGAGACTGTTGGAGATATGCCCAAGAGGCAATAATAAATGGTTATTATATATCTTTGTGTTTATGATAATGTTTACATACCATGCTATAATTGTATTAACCGAAACATTGGTACATGTGTGATATGTAGACAAACAAGAAGTCCCTAGTATGCCTCTTAAACTAGCTTGTTGATTAATGGATGATTAGTTTCATAATCATGAACATTGGATGTTATTAATAACAAGGTTATGTCATTGTATGAATGATGTAATGGACACACCCAATTAAGCGTAGCATAAGATCACGTCATTAAGTTATTTGCTATAAGCTTTCGATACATAGTTACCTAGTCCTTATGACCATGAGATCATGTAAATCACTTATACCGGAAAGGTACTTTGATTACACCAAACACCACTGCGTAAATGGGTGGTTATAAAGGTGGGATTAAGTATCCGGAAAGTATGAGTTGAGGCATATGGATCAACAGTGGGATTTGTCCATCCCGATGACGGATAGATATACTCTGGGCCCTCTCGGTGGAATGTCGTCTAATGTCTTGCAAGCATATGAATAAGTTCATAAGAGACCACATACCACGGTACGAGTAAAGAGTACTTGTCAGGAGACGAGGTTGAACAAGGTATAGAGTGATACCGAAGATCAAACCTCGGACAAGTAAAATATCGCGAGACAAAGGGAATTGGTATTGTATGTGAATGGTTCATTCGATCACTAAAGTCATCGTTGAATATGTGGGAGCCATTATGGATCTCCAGATCCCGCTATTGGTTATTGGTCGGAGTGAGTACTCAACCATGTCCGCATAGTTCACGAACCGTAGGGTGACACACTTAAAGTTGGATGTTGAAATGGTAGTACTTGAATATGGAATGGAGTTCGAATATTTGTTCGGAGTCCCGGATGAGATCCCGGACATCACGAGGAGTTCCGGAATGGTCCGGAGAATAAGATTCATATATAGGATGTCATTTTATGTGTTTGAAAATGATCCGGTGCATTTATGGAAGGTTCTAGAAGGTTCTAGAAAAGTCCGGAAGAAAGTCACTTTGGAAGGCGGAGTCCCGAAGGGACTCCACCACCATGGCCGGCCAACCCTAGGGGGTGGAGTCCCAGGTGGACTCCACCTAAGGTGGCCGGCCACCCCCTCCCAAGGGAAAGTGGGAATCCCACCTCTAGTGGGAGTCCTAGCTTGGGTAGGTTTCATGTCATATGGAAGGTTTTGGTTTGGGGTCTTATTCGAAGACTTGTAGACCAACTCTTGGGTGTTCCACCTATATAATGAGGGCCAAGGGGAGGGGGCCGGCCACCACAACAAGCCACAAGCTGGCCGCACCCTTTGAGGCCGGCCACCCCCTCTCCCCAAACCCTAGCCGCCCCACTCCTCCTTCTTCCCCGCACGCTTAGCGAAGCTCCGCCGGGATTCTCCACCGCCACCGACACCACGCCGTCGTGCTGTCGGATTCAAGAGGAGCTACTACTTCCGCTGCCCGCTGGAACGGGGAGGTGGACGTCGTCTTCATCAACAACCGAACGTGTGACCGAGTACGGAGGTGCTGCCCGTTCGTGGCGCCGGAACCGATCGTGATCAAGATCTTCTACGCGCTTTTGCAAGCGGCAAGTGATCGTCTACCGCAGCAATAAGAGCCTACTCTTATAGGCTTTGGAATCTCTTCAAGGGTTAGTCTTGATCATCCCCTCGTTGCTACCGTCTTCTAGATTGCATCTTGGCTTGGATTGCGTGTTCGCGATAGGAAAATTTTTGTTTTCTATGCTACGTTATCCTACAGGAGCATATGCTCCTATGTTTCAAAACACCAGTCCCGCATGCGCATGACACTACTATACGGTCACATCAAGTCATAATCACAACCAAAATCAGTTCCCATGTACAAATATTTTGGATTTTATTGGCGGGAGATTGTAGCGCTTGACAGATATTTTCAATTTAGCTGGCGCTAAAAAAATACTGTACTAGCAAAATTGGTAGCTTACTGTAGTACTGCCTCCTTTCAGGGATACAAGGACAAGGACCAATCAACTAAAATAATGTATGAAAATGGTCACCAATGGGCCAACTAATAGTTATACTTTTCCCATGCAGCGCAATATAAAAAATACTACAAATCAGATTAAACCTTGATTAAATATTGGTGCATCCAATCCATTCAGTTTTCATTTAATCCACATCACCAAGGAAACAACCACCAGGTACATAACAAGTGCAGATAGAAGCACCAACAAAATAGTTCAGCATCACAAACCCTTTCACACAACCAAGGGACACCTTTGACTGTCAGTGTTCACTGTGGTATTCAGCATCTCCCACACTTTCTCAGGATGTTGCCCAGGTGGGCTTGACTTGCTTCTAATCCTGCAGTTATACGGTGGATGACTACTCTTTGTGCAGCCACTATTGCTCGTTCCTCTTTGAGTAGTTCCTCGAGAACATAAAAAGACAATGACTTGGACCTCAACCTGCGCTTGGGCTTTGACTTGGACTTGGACCTCGACAAATTAGTTGTGAACCCAGCATTACGCAGGAATGTGTTGTTGGCTATACCATGACATTGTAGTACCTTGGAAAATGAATTCAGACATTCTTCCTGGGTTTTTTCTATACCATCTTTCTTTGGTTTTGCCAGCTCCACTTTCATGTCAGACTGAGGAGTTTTCAGTTGTTACACATGTGTAAGAGAAGAGATTATAATGTGAAGACATGTGTATGAACTACCTCTAATAATCCTACAAACTGGCATGGCTGATTACCGCATATACATTTTAGTAAGAGCATGTTACATCATATTGACATGTCTTCTATTGCTAACACGTAATAGCAGGACTATAAAAATATGCATGGATCCATGTGTAGAATTCGTAATGTGCATGATATTGCTGAGAAGTATATAAGTGAATTGTACTAGCCCTTTCCAGCAGTTCAGACATTTGGTTGTGTTGGCTAGTGCATGAAGCTTGACAAATATGACAAGATATTTCTGAATACAATTGAAAACCATAACTGACATTAGTAGAGAATACTTACAATAACACTCTGTGCAAAATGTCCAGTCAAACCATTTCTGCTCGTCTGGCACACCTTGAATTGCTCAAGTAGACTCATCTCTCTGTCTGTACTCTCACAGTATGCTTGCCTTGCCTTCTGATATTTTCGCAAGAGAAAATATAAATTAGTTTCACAACCACGTCACATGCCGACATGCGACAATTGAAAGTTTTCAAAAAAAATATAAATAAAACAGAGACATCAATTTACGATGTATATTGTGCATCTATAAATTCTAAATGATTTACTAATTTAAATATAGTTGTACAGATAACATTCCTTACCATACAGTAGAGGTGTCCAATCAAGCTACGAGATCCTGTACGCTGTTGTAAACGTACATTATTACGAGCACGCATGTTACTTCGAGCGATGAACTACAAATGAAGACTTGTGAGACACATGCTTAAAAAGGAATCAGTAATGTGATCTTGTCTCACTGTCTTCACAGAACATACCAAATTCTTTTGAGCAGACCAATACTCAACAAGATCACACCATTGATCATCAGTCATCTGTAGTATAGGAGAGGTTGTTGGAATATCGCTAGGAGTCCTCCCAGCAAAGTATCTCATCTTTAGCCTATGGCGCTCCTGGCGCAACGCTGAAGAGAATATGCTCCTGATAACAGTGATTACATTCTTCATGTCATCATCAAACTCAAGACATGTCTGTTTACAACAATGGGAACCGTTCATGTGTTAGATAGCTAGCCAACAGAAAGCTAGAGGGAATGTGAACGAGCAACATGGTATTGTTTACGAAAATGACTTACATGTAACATGTGCAGTAAACCTTCAAAATGAGAAGGGGTGTTTACGTGTTGTTTCCATGATGGAAAGATAGGAATTTGAGTCCTGACAAAAACGCCTGTGATCGATGCTATATTAGATGATTCTTGTGGATCCAGTGGCCTTCTGATACCTGCTATAACTGATGTGATGGGAAATCTTGTTCCCATTCGGGCAATCTTATTTTTAAGTGATTTCAAAGTCGTTGGCCCCCTTCGTTTTCTTGGTCGTGGTGGAACTGCAAATTTAAGCATTACATCAAGCTATCAAGGTATTTATGTAACGGAGCATGTAAGGGAACACGTACCTAATTCGGCCCCACCATCATCTTTAAGGAAGAAGTTGTCTCTGGCAGGACTAAATGTCAGCGGGCGATCGTGATTAGTTAGGTGTTGAGAACCTGCTGTTGAAACTGGGTCTGCTGTGAATTGTTCTTGGGTAACTGGATTGGCAACAGGTGGCTGGGGAACATGTGGTTTGGTATTTGCTCCGTCTACAGCTTTTAGACCAACCGATGTGGGGTTAGGTCGAAGCTTTTTATGTTGGTGTTTCGCATTACAATATTTTTTTGCCTGGTCATCATTTTCAACTAGATTAGAGTGACTCTGAGTCTGAGACCTTGTTTTTACTCTGTTCACTGCATTTGTTTGTGATCTGACATGACCAGCTTGAACCCTTTTTATTTTTAGGTGAGCTGTCAGATATTGATCTTCCTGTTGAACTATGTTCTTCACCTTGTTGGTATTTGAAACGTCCTTACGTGAAGTCCCTGATGCCTGCCAGAGATAAACGGTACTTCAATCAACAAAATCATATACATGCTTGATACGATTATGGAACATAAGAACAGCAAGCCAAGACATGATGAAACATATGTTATTATTATGTGTTAACTGAGCAGATGATAATGCTATAACTTGGGCTGGGTTGGACAGATACATCACAGTTATTGAAGATGCAACAATAATGCCAATGAAAAGAGCGAGCAATCACCTTGGGTGGTGGAGTAGGGTGCTTGACAAGGGCATCCTCTTTACTCAGGTCTCCCTCAGACTCTTGTTCAGTAGGATCAAGTTCTGAATAAGAAAATGATTGTTATCGATGGAGACAGGAGAGGTGTTTGATTGTTCACTGGTGATGCCTATATTTTCTCTCCGGCCCTCTTTGTACTCTACTACAGTATCTTTAGCATGCATTAGAAAAAAATGCTAACGAGATTTATCATGGAACTTTGAGTAGAGCAGTAGAAGGGCAAATTAGTAGTAGCAAGTAGATGATAGCTCAAAAAGGAATAAAGCGTAGATCAAAAATAAATGATTTCCCTGTGCATGCCAATTGATGATTACAAGATTTATAAACATGCAGTTTAATAATGTCGACTAATCACTCTGCAGGCTTGACTTCTACTACAGTCATACCAGATAGCACCAAACAGATTGTAGGAAAAGTAAACTTGAAACCCCAGATCGCACGAAACTGATGTTCGGAAATGAAATGCATAACGGAAGCGGCTAAACACCAACCTTCGCATGGGGAGTGGACGGCTTTACGCTTTGGTTTCGCGCGGTGGACCGGTTGGGCGCGGGGTCTACCCATTTCACCGTGCGGTAGACCAGGGAGTCGGGAAGCAGATCCGACGCAGCGGCGGAGGTGGACGGCGTCCCTGAGCAGGATCCGGCGCGGTGGGCGTCGGCTACGGTGGAGCACAAATGGTGCGGTGTGCGCCTTCGTAGGGGAAGCGGCTCCGGCTTGCTTGACAACGTCTTCTCGGACACTACAGCGTCTGGTCAGGAGGCTGTGGTGGCGAGGTGGGACGGTGGTGCACTGCCGTCGTCGGGCGAGATGCTCCGATTCGGTGTGTGACGCGTGAGAGATGTGGGATTCGGCGCCTGTGCCGGTGGTATGTTTTAATGGCTGGGGTGAGATTGGCCTTGGCCAAGAGAAGAACCGCTGGGGACGTTTTTGATGAAAGGATAAGATCGGAAATTCGAACATTTGAAAATTGGAGGCGGCAACCCGAGCTATTTTCGCCGCTGTTTTGGCGCTTCGTTGAAATGGTTTGGTGGATGCGCGAAAAAAAATGGACGCGGTCCGACCCCATCAAGGTCTCATTTGTAAGCATGGGCGGTACGGCAGCCATCCTACCTTGATTTTTAGTGAATATCCATCCATTCATATATATGTGTTTTTTTCTGAATATTTGAGTACTTAAAACGGACTTCATATGACAAAGTTGCGCCTATTTTAGTGAACACTGCGTGGAGCCGATTTCGAAAACAAAACATGGACTAGGTACCAAAAAACATATATAGACTCGTTCTCCGCATTAAAAAGATTGATGTATCATGGATCTTAGTATATGTAAAATAACCTTGAGCTATTCATTATCATACGCGTAGAATTGAAGACTTCAGATATTTCTTTATATTTGAAAGAAACGCCATGTTTCATCCGACAACATTTATCATCTCATTGAGTTGGCGCTGATTTTATATGTGGTGACGAAAACAACTGAGGCTCCTTTGATTTATAGGATTTAGATCCTACGGGAATTATTCTACACTATTGGTTATATTCAAAGGGAACATATCCCATATGAATCTTGTACTACAAATCCTATATGAACAAAACATTAGGTCATCCCTCATGGAAAAATCCCTTTGGTACAATCAAAGAAACTCATATTCCCATAGGATTCAAATAGACAAGATGTACATACGTTTTTCCTATCCTATGACTTAAAGGACTCCTGAAATGGCTCGACAACAAAGATCATAAATTCCGAGTTGTGCATCGAGCAAAAGATATTGAAAAAATTCTTGATCGATCCAATTACAAAATGATTTTCAAAAGAACTAAAGTTTTGCCATTGATCACATAATTGGTATGTATATAGGTTCTACTTATAATAAAATATGTTTTGGTTTATTGGGATTGCGTTAGAATTACATGCATCACAATGTCTCGGGACTATTTCGGTATTTACCTCTTCTTTTAGAGTTCGCCCTATCTAAGATTATTTCCGACATTCGCCAATGTTTGCAAGGAATGGCATGCAGTCGATTCCCACCCTGTTTCAGAAAAAATGAAGAAAAAAAAGTGAACTTGTGGCTATAAAATGATAAGCTTGAATTTTGATATGTTTTTTTTAAAAAAAACTAGCTTCAAAATATGGCCTACCATTTTATATAAAAAACCATGGGTCTTAACAAAAATGCCCAAGGTAAAATGTGCATTAACATTTTGGGGAAAGGTGCAATAAGATTTCATTTTATTGTGGGAAACAAATTGTTGTTGTTTTTTTGCCTTTTCTGAATAGCTAAAAAGGTGTCATCTTTTTTCCATACATTCCATAATGTCATAGAACATAAGCATCCGGTGTCCAGATATAGCAACAATTCAGTATAAGACAATACTAACATAGTTTCCATAAAGTACTGCTAACACATAAGAAAACAAAAGATCTAGATGATGACCCAAGAAACATCCTTGTATATAATAACAATCTATTGACCATATGGCGGCTTTTGCATCACCCTATCAAAATCATCTGCCTTCAAGCACGAGAGCAGAATGTCGACACGTGCTTCAACATGTTCCAAGATCCTCTTGATGATCTCATGGATATCTGCATCAGCCGAATAGGAATCAAAGTTGTCAGCCACTAGCTTCTGATAGAAAGAAACATCAGTGTTGAAGGCGTCGATCTTAGGAGTCCCCACATTTCATTACTTGCAAGACCAAGATGATCAAATTCCCTTTACTTCATAAGAATGTCTGGATCGCTGACACGATCGAAATCTTTGCTAGTACCCTCCTTTGGCCGAATTCAAATTTGCATCAGATCTTGGTGCCCATGCCTTTGGTACATGCGGGTAATTTTTTGCCAATATGTCGTGCATTGCACATAGCGTCCTACTGTACAGGGGTATTTCTACATATCTTCTTCCAAATATAATTTAATTTATTTCGGGTTGGATTCAATTTGTTTCAAAATTGTCTGATATACCATTTGTATTGGTAGGAGATGCAGCTTTGAATTTTAATCATTGTTTCTAGGTGCCACACTTGCAGGGTACAGTCAAAGATTTTATCCAATGTTTCATGTCTTGACAAATCCTTTTCGTAATGGAAGTTGAGACCCCCAGCCTCTGCATCAAAATGATGCACATGGAATTTTTTAGTATGGTATTCAACAAAATATGATAAGATGCAAAAATCAAACCTTGGACAAATATGACACATGCTCACTTGGGTAGAAAGCCAATCAAACTGATACAAATTACATTGCAGAGTCCTTGCATGTTAAACTATATATTGCCAAACACCACATATATTAAGGGATACATATTAATTTCGATACTACTACTTTTACGATAGAAGATTTGTAACTACAAACGTTGTGGGTTGTGGCTGCCCTCCTCAATCTACTCACTTGTCTCATCGGCAACCGTCTCCACCTCTCTACATGCACATATGGGTACAACTTCTTCACACCCGAAGAAGATTACTTGTTTCCTGTCATGCTCCGCCACTTGTAGTAGGTGTGCTCCTTTTTCAGAGATGAATTCTCTTTTAGGATGGAGATGTTCTCCTTTTTCAGAGATGAGTTCTCTTTTAGGATGGAGATGTTCTCCTTCGTTAGAGACCCGTTCTGATTTACCATGGAGAGGTTCTCCTTCGATAGAGATGAGTTCTCCTTTGATAGAGATGAGTGCTCATTCAAGAGTACGGCATACTCATTCCATAGCTTCATAGCACGGTTTACCAGATGTGCGTTCACATCTCGGAGCTTGGACGCATGGTCAATCAACTCGCGCGACTCATCCAGGAGCGACCGCCGGATTACTTGCAGAGACGCTTCATGTTGTCGTCCTTCATTAGATGGTAGATTCACAGAGCGACCCTGTGTGACACATGATATTATACTAATAAAGTGCAAGAGTGTAACTTCAATAGTAAAAATATAGTACTCCGAAAGTTTGCAGGACTTAAACTTCAATACTCATAGTAATATGTACAAGACTAACTTCAATAGTAATTGTAATATGTATAAATTTCAATTGCAATACTGTAGTAATATGAGTACTCCGGAGCTTGGAGTAATAAAGTTTCAAACTAAGAACGAAACATGAACTAATAAAGTTTGCCCTATGCATCAATCGATGGAGAGGCTGGATCTCAAGTTCGAAAGGGGGAAAAAGACTGCAGTGAAGTTTCAAGTTTGCATTGAAGTTCGAAAGTGGTAATGCAGCTAGTATTAGTGCAGTAGAAATCCCTTGTGCCTTGTTTGGTTGACGTGTTTTCACATGGTTCAGTGAGTAATATCTGGGTCTTTCTTAATAAGAACACATTTTATCTGTTTGGCAGAAGAGTATTGGACAGGATCAGAGTCGCGGGGATCCTCAGGAAACACTTCCGCGCACGTCGGGTGGACGTGGAACCGCAACACCTCTATGCTCTCGCGTTTCTGGTCGTTCCGCATACGTGCTCCGATTGCTGCTTCTCCTTCCAGGCATCCACCCCGTTCCAGCATGGATCAGGCTGAGGGATTGATTCCAATGCAAAATTACAAGTCCTGAGGCCTGCTGGCATGGATTACGTGAATAGAAATTGGACGCTTCACTAATAAGGCCCGAGGAACCCCTCAAAAAAAAACTAATAATGCCCCAGGACAGGCTATCTCTCAGGTTGTCCTGATCTGCCGCAAATACTCACGCCAAAACATGGTGAATGAAGTATTTTGCATCAAATCCCCTCCGAATAATACTCAGTAGGGGGCTAACTAGTTTTAAACCAATGATTAAACTACATTAACCACTGACCTCGAAGCTCTCCTCCTTGGAGAGGACCGACTCCCCGGCGACGGCGAGGTTGTCTTGCAGCTGCAGCAGGACTGTCACGTCTGAGCCCACGGAGAGGTCGTTGATCCGCTGCCGCTTGGTGGGCACATCAGACTCAACGGCGAGGCCGCCATGCGCCTGCTGCAGCAGCTGTAGGGGGGCGTGCGAGTTGGCGGCGAGGTCCTGTAGTTGCTGCTGGGGGATTACGACGGTGGGCCGCACACCTAACAGGCCCCCTTGTCCACTCGTGGGATTCATCGCCGGAAGATGGGGGTGCAGGGAGGCGCTAATACAGAGGTTGTGGATGGTACAGCCGCCGACGAGCACTGTACAGGTTGGGGCTATAGGATTTTGAAGATGAATGGGGAGAGGCGGCAGGGGCCTATATAAATCGAGAGGAGTGAGGTAGCGAGAAGTGAAGTGAATGGGGAGAGGCGGCAGGGGCCTATAAATCGAGAGGGCTATAGGTTGGGACATGATTTTTACGCAATATTTAAATTTAGATTTAAGCCGCATGTCACCAGGTGACATGCGAAAGGTGCATGTCACCTGATCTCTATCCGTGAAGGACACAGGTCACTCGCAACACTGTACATGGTGTACTGTAGGGACGCGAAACAGTATTGTTCACTGTTCGTAGTGTTTTTCATTTTTCTGATTTTTTTGAATTTTATGCCCATTTGAATCTTTTGGTCAAATCCTAGGTTTGACAAAGATTTAAACAAGTTTAAAATATATGAAAAGGTAAGCATGGATCCTTCTTAGTCACTCTAAAATGAAGCTTTTGGGATGTTCTTGAAATTTCCATGCTTGACTTCATAAGACAGAGTTTAGGGTTAGGGGTAGATATATACATGATTTGTTTGGTTTGAATATGTCTAGACCTTGTTTATCAACTTTAATTCTTACTATATGACATAAGAAAACTATTTGCTTTGGTTTTTCATTTTTCTGATTTTTTTGAATTTTGATGCCCATTTGAATCTTGTCAAATCCTAGGTTTGACCAAGATAATTTAAACAAGTTTAAAACATGGAAATGAAAAGGGAAGCATGTATCCTTCTTAGTCACTCTAAAATGAAGTTTTTGGGAGGTTTTTGAAATTTCCATGTTTGAAACCCAAAACCACTTCTCTTCATGCTTGACTTCATAAGACAGAGTTTAGGGGTTAGGGGGTAGATACATGGTTTGTCTAGTTTGAAACTTTGAATATGTCTAGACCTTGTTTATCAACTTGAATATGCTTACTATATGACATAAGAAGACTATGTACTTTGGTTTTTCATTTTTCTGATTTTTTTAATTTTCTGCGCATTTGAATCTTGGTCAAATCCTAAATTTGACCAAGATTTAGACAAGTTTAACACGTGAAAACGAATAAGTAAGCCTGGATCCTTCTTAGTCACTCTAAAATGAAGCCTTTGGGAGGTTCTTGAAATTTCCATGTTTGAAACCCAAAACCACTTCTCTTCATGATTGACTTCATAAGATCGACAGATTAGTTTAGGGTTAGGGGTAGATATATACATGATTTTTCTGGTTTTAATATGTCTAGACCTTGTTTATCAACTTGAATGCTTACTATATGACATAAGAAAACTATTTGCTTTTGTTTTCATTTTTCTGATTTTTTTTGAATTTTGATGCCCATTTGAATCTTGTCAAATCCTAGGTCGTTTGACCAAGATAATTTAAACAAGTTTAAAACATGAATATGAAAAGGGAAGCATGTATACTTCTTAGTCACTCTAAAATGAAGTTTTTGGGAGGTTTTTGAAAATTCCATGTTTGAAACCCAAAACCACTTCTCTTCATGCCTGACTTCATAAGATAGAGTTTAGGGGTCAGGGGGTGTAGATACATTTGGTTTGTCTAGTTTGAATATGTCTAGACCTTGTTTAACAACTTTAATGCTAACTATATGACATAAGAAGACTATGTGCTTTGGTTTTTCATTTTTCTGATTTTTTTGAATATTGTGCCCACCCATTTGTATCTTCATGAAATCCTAGGTTTGACCAAGATAATTTAAACAATTTTAAAACATGAAAATGAAAAGGGAAGCCTGGATCCTTCTTAGTAACTCTAAAATGAAGCTTTTGGGAGGTTCTTGAAATTTCCATGTTTGAAACCCAAAACCACTTCTCTTCATGATTGACTGAGTTTAATTAGGGTTTTAGGGGTAGATATATACATGATTTTTCTGGTTTTTCATTCTTTTGATTTTTTTCTGAATTTTTAGGGCCATTTGAATCTTGGTCAAATCCTTGGTTTGACCAAGATTTAAACAAGTTTAAAACATGAAAATGAAAAGGGAAGTCTGTATCCTTCTTAGTCACTCTAAAATGAAGCTTTTGGGATGTTCTTGAAATTTCAATGTTTGAAACCCAAAACGACTTCCCTTCATGCTAGACTTCATAAGATCGAAAGGGGGTAGATACACGATTTGTCTGGTTTGGATATATCTAGACCTTGTTTATCAACTTGATTGCTTACGATATGACATAAGAAGACTATGTGATTTGGTTTTCCATTTTTCTGATTTTTTTAATTTTTTGCCCACCCATTTGTATCTTGGTCAAATCCTAGGTTTGACCAAGATTAGACAAGTTTAACACGTGAAAACGAATAAGTAAGCCTGGATCCTTCTTAGTCACTCTAAAATGAAGCATTTTGGGATGTTCTTGAAATTTCCATGTTTGAAACCCAAAACGACCTCTCTTCATGCTACACTTCATAAGATCGACCGAGTTTAGGGTTAGGGGTAGATACATGATTTGTATGGTTTGAATATGTCCAAACCTTGTTAATTTATCAACTTGAATGCTTACTATATGACATAAGAAGACTATATGCTTTTGTTTTTCATTTTTCTGATTTTTTTTGAATTTTATGCCCATATATTTGAATCTTGGTCAAATCATATGTTTGACAAAGATTTAAACAAGTTTAAATTGTGAAAATGAAAAGGTAAGCATGGATCCTTATTAGTCACTCTAAATTAAATCTTTTGGGAGGTTCTTGAAATTTCCATGTTTGAAACCCAAAACGACTTCCCTTCATGCTAGACTTCATAAGATCGACAGGGGGTAGATACATGATTTGTCTGGTTTGGATATATCTAGACCTTGTTAATTTATCAACTTGAATGCTTACGATATGACATAAGAAGACAATGTGATTTGGTTTTTCAATTTTCTGATTTTTTTGAATATTGTGCCCACCCATTTGTATCTTCATGAAATCCTAGGTTTTACCAAGATAATTTAAACAAGTTTAAAACATGAAAACGAAAAGGGAAACATGTAACCTTCTCAGTCACTCTAAAATGAAGTTTTTGGGAGGTTTTTGAAATTTCCATGTTTGAAACCCAAAACCACTTCTCTTCATGCTTGACTTCATAAGACAAAGTTTAGGGTTAGGGGTATAGATACATGATTTGTATGGTTTGAATATGTCCAAACCTTGTTTATCAACTTGAATATGCTTACTATATGACATAAGAAGACTATGTACTTTGGTTTTTCATTTTTCTGATTTTTTTTAATTTTCTGCACATTTGAATCATATCTTGGTCAAATCCTAGGTTTGACCAAGATTTAGACAAGTTTAACACGTGAAAACGAATAAGTAAGCCTGGATCCTTCTTAGTCACTCTAAAATGAAGCTTTTGGGAGGTTCTTGAAATTTCCATGTTTGAAACCCAAAACCACTTCTCTTCATGATTGACTGAGTTTAATTATATAGGGTTTTAGGGGTAGATATATACATGATTTTTCTGGTTTGAATATATATGTCTAGAGACCTTGTTTATCAACTTGAATGCTTACTATACATATGACATATCTAAGAATGCTATGTGCTTTGGTTTTTCATTCTTTTGATTTTTTTCTGAATTTTTAGGGCCATTTGAATCTTGGTCAAATCATTGGTTTGACCAAGATTTAAACAAGTTTAAAACATGAAAATGAAAAGGGAAGTCTGTATCCTTCTTAGTCACTCTAAAATGAAGCTTTTGGGATGTTCTTGAAATTTCAATGTTTGAAACCCAAAACGACTTCCCTTCATGCTAGACTTCATAAGATCGAAAGGGGGTAGATACATGATTTGTCTGGTTTGGATATATCTAGACCTTGTTTATCAACTTGATTGCTTACGATATGACATAAGAAGACTATGTGATTTGGTTTTTCATTTTTCTGATTTTTTTGAACATTGTGCCCACCCATTTGTATCTTCATGAAATCCTAGGTTTGACCAAGCTAATTTAAACAAGTTTAAAACATGAAAATGAAAAGGGAAGCATGTAACCTTCTCAGTCACTCTAAAATGAAGTTTTTGGGAGGTTTTTGAAATTTCCATGTTTGAAACCCAAAACCACTTCTCTTCATGCTTGACTTCATAAGACAAAGTTTAGGGTTAGGGGGTATATATAGATACATGATTTGTATGGTTTGAATATGTCCAAACCTTTTGTTTATCAACTTGAATATGCTTACTATATGACATAAGAAGACTATGTACTTTGGTTTTTCATTTTTCTGATTTTTTTAATTTTCTGCGCATTTGAATCATATCTTGGTCAAATCCTAGGTTTTACCAAGATTTAGACAAGTTTAACACGTGAAAACGAATAAGTAAGCCTGGATCCTTCTTAGTCACTCTAAAATGAAGCTTTTGGGAGGTTCTTGAAATTTCCATGTTTGAAACCCAAAACCACTTCTCTTCATGATTGACTGAGTTTAATTAGGGTTTTAGGGGTAGATATATACATGATTTTTCTGGTTTGAATATATATGTCTAGACCTTGTTTATCAACTTGAATGCTTACTATACATATGACATAAGAATGCTATGTGCTTTGGTTTTTCATTCTTTTGATTTTTTCTGAATTTTTAGGGCCATTTGAATCTTGGTCAAATCCTTGGTTTGACCAAGATTTAAACAAGTTTAAAACATGAAAATGAAAAGGGAAGTCTGTATCCTTCTTAGTCACTCTAAAATGAAGCTTTTGGGATGTTCTTGAAATTTCAATGTTTGAAACCCAAAACGACTTCCCTTCATGCTAGACTTCATAAGATCGAAAGGGGGTAGATACACGATTTGTCTGGTTTGGATATATCTAGACCTTGTTTATCAACTTGATTGCTTACGATATGACATAAGAAGACTATGTGATTTGGTTTTCCATTTTTCTGATTTTTTTAATTTTTTGCCCACCCATTTGTATCTTCGTCAAATCCTAGGTTTGACCAAGATAATTAAAACAAGTTTTATAAAACATGAAAATGAAAAGGGAAGCATGTATCCTTCTTAGGCACTCTAAAATGAAGCTTTTGGGAGGTTTTTGAAATTTCCATGTTTGAAACCCAAAACCACATCTCTTCACATGCTTGACTTCATAAGACAGAGTTTAGGGGTTAGGGGTATAGATACATGATTTGTCTGGTTTGAATGTGTCTAGACATTGTTTATCAACTTTAATGCTTACTATATGACATAAGAAAAATAATGTCATGTAAATGAGTTAACTTGGATTTCCTACCCTTGAATCCATAGGAAACTTTGTTCTAATGCACTATAATAATCAACCGAGTTTTTACACCAACAGGTCTGTCACTTACGTGTGGTGCCCACGCGTGAGGTCCCACACTTCAGTGAGCACAAGTCACGTGCAATAGGTACGCAAACTCCCAGCCATCTTCTTTGTCAAGAGAAGACGCACCAGGATGCGTATTGGAAGTCTGTGGGTCCTTCTGGATCCTTCGGTTGTCCCTCTCACAAAAAAAAACAAATCTCTCTCATTCTCGGCCTCGCTCGACTCGCTCGCTCGCTCGCTCGCACCTCCTGCTCACTGACAAACCCTGCACAAAAGTCAACATCATCACCCGAAAAAGGGGAGACACCATAATTCTCTCCCTTCTTCTCTCCTTCCGAGTGATCCCTCTTCCTCCGAGTTTCACTCGACGGGCAAACACACTTTTTTTAATTTTCTGCCCATTTGAATCTTGGTCAAATCCTAGGTTTGACCAAGATTTAAACAAGTTTAAAACATGAAAATAAAATGGTAAGCATGGATCCTTCTTAGTCTCCCTAAAATGAAGTTTTTTTTTTGAAATTTCCATGTTTGAAACCAAAAACCACTTCTCTTCATGCTTGACTTCATAAGACATAGTTTAGGGTTAGGGGTAGATATATACATGATTTTTCTGGTTTGAATATGTCTAGACCTTGTTTATCAACTTGAATGCTAGCTTACTATATATGACATAAGAATGCTATGTGCTTTGGTTTTTCATTCTTTTGATTTTTTCTGAATTTTTATGCCCATTTGAATCTTGGTCGAATCCTAGGTTTGACCAAGATTTAAACAAGTTTAAAACATGAAAATGAGAAGGGAAGCATGTATCCTTCTTAGTCACTCTAATTAAAATGAAGATTTTGGGAGGTTTTTGAAATTTCCATGTTTGAAACCAAAAACCACGTCTCTTCATGCTTGACTTCATAAGATATATAGAGTTTAATTAGGGGTTAGGGGTATAGATACATGATTTGTTTGGTTTGAATATGTCTAGACCTTGTTTAACAACTTGAATGCTTACTATATGCCATAAGAAGACTATGTACTTTGGTTTTTAATTTTTTTGATTTTTTAAAATTTTCTGCCAATTTGAATCTTGGTCAAATCATAGGTTTGACAAAGATTTAAACAAGTTTAAATTGTGAAAATGAAAAGGTAAGCATGGATCCTTATTAGTCACTCTAAATTAAATCTTTTGGGAGGTTCTTGAAATTTCCATGTTTGAAACCCAAAACCACTTCTCTTCATGATTGACTTCATAAGAAAGAGTTTAGGGTTTTAGGGGTAGATATATACATGATTTTTCTGGTTTGAATATGTCTAGACCTGGTTTATCAACTTGAATGCTTACTATACATATGACATATATAAGAATGCTATGTGCTTTGGTTTTTCATTCTCTTTTGATTTTTTTTCTAAATTTTTATGCCCATTTGAATCTTGGTCAAAATCTTTGGTTTGACAAGGATTTAAACAAGTTTAAAACATGAAAATGAAAAAGGGAAGTCTGTATATCCTTCTTTTAGTAACTCTAAAATGGAAGCTTTTGGGATGTTCTTGAAATTTCCATGTTTGAAACCGAAAACGACTTCCCTTCATGCTAGACTTCATAAGATCGACAGGGGGTAGATACATGATTTGTCTGGTTTGGATATATCTAGACCTTGTTAATTTATCAACTTGAATGCTTACGATATGACATAAGAAGACAATGTGATTTGGTTTTTCAATTTTTGATTTTTTTGAATATTGTGCCCACCCATTTGTATCTTCATGAAATCCTAGGTTTTACCAAGATAATTTAAACAAGTTTAAAACATGAAAACGAAAAGGGAAACATGTAACCTTCTCAGTCACTCTAAAATGAAGTTTTTGGGAGGTTTTTGAAATTTCCATGTTTGAAACCCAAAACCACTTCTCTTCATGCTTGACTTCATAAGACAAAGTTTAGGGTTAGGGGTATAGATACATGATTTGTATGGTTTGAATATGTCCAAACCTTGTTTATCAACTTGAATATGCTTACTATATGACATAAGAAGACTATGTACTTTGGTTTTTCATTTTTCTGATTTTTTTTAATTTTCTGCACATTTTTTTTTGAAACCTTGGACAGTAGGGTGAGAAACCCTACTGACTTAATGCATTAAACTGGGACAATGACAGTTACATATGTACAAAGGTGGAGTGGGGGAGGGGGTGTGAGAGAGGATCTAGCTAAGGACCTTTTTACTAAGGACCTTTTACGGGGATTCAACTACGAGAGGTAATAAAAGGATGTAGCTCTTGCTTAGTCCTATGAACCAGCGGTTGGAAGTCCTCTTTGAAGCGATGATCCAGTTCTTCAATTCTGGATTAATCCCACTAAAATGCCAGTTATTTCTGATCTTCCATATATTCCAGGCTGCCACTATGAAGATCTCCATGAACATTGGTTTTCGCCAATTATTCTTCCCTTGTGTGATGATCTGTAATCTATCACCTGTCTGATCCCAAACACAATCCAGGCAGTCCCAACACTGCTTAGCAAAGTTGCAGTGGAATATAAGGTGTTCCACTGTTTCCTCAGGGGGATTATGACAGAGCATGCAACTAAAACCAGTGTTCAAGACAATATTCCTCCTCCTCAGCATATTCCTTGTGTTTAATCTATCTGAAATAAGGAGCCAACAGAAAAATTTCATTTTGGGAGTACATTTAGATTTCCATAACCAGCCGTATGCTGCATGTACTGTGATATTCTGAAGCAATATTGATAGTATTTCTGGGAGGTGAAAACTGTGGCTCCCCAGTCATAAACCCATCTATCTCTGTCCTGTGAGTCCAACATCAATTCTCTGGATGTGTTTTGAAGATCCCTAATTTCCTCTCTGGCTTGAGATGATACAGGTAACCAAAAATTATCAGCAAGAGTGGGAGCAGTAATAAAATCTTGGACAGATTTATCTGCATCAAGTGCAAAGGAAAAGGCTCTTGGGTACTTCTCAGAGGCAATGTGCTCCATCCAACTATCTTTCCAAAATAAAACAGTTGTACCATCACCCACCTACAGGAAGCTATACCTCTGAATAATGGGGTGAGCTTGAAGATATCTCTCCACCAGAAGGATCCTACTGGAAGCATAGCTTGAGGGACCTTTTCCTGATAGTATGATTTCCACAATAAAGTAACCCAAGGTACATCCTCATGATTATAGAATTTATGCAGGTGTTTGAGAAGAAGGGCTTCATTCGTAGCTTAAGATTTAATACTCCCACTCCTCCTTTTTTCTTTGGCCTAGACTTTATCCCATGCAATTAATGAGAAACATTTCTCTCCTTCATCTCTTTTTATTCCAAAGACAATGTCTCCTCAACTTCTCTATGTGTTCAAGGATTTTTGGGGGATCTGTATGGAGCACATAGCAAACATTGCAATAGAGGTAAGCAGGGAGTTTATTACTGTCACTCTTCCACTGTAATACATCATCATGTAGGAAGCTGACATTTTCCTCTCAATTCTATCAACCAGAGGCATTAAATCCATCACTGTAGGCTTAGTAGTACCCAGAGGTAATCCCAAGTATGTAAATGGCATCTTCCCAATGGAGCAACCAAAGTTTTGGGCCATACTTACTGCAGTTTCCTCGATAAATTGATTGGGACAAGTACTGATTTACTATAATTAATATGTAGACCAGTGGAAGCTGCATACTTGTTCGATATCTTTCATGATCATCACTTGCTGAGTGCATGCTGGCATAATGATGAGAGTGTCATCAGCATACTTGTATCACGGGTAATCCATACCATAATCGGAGAATAAGGGGCTTGCAGTGTATGATCCAAGAAGGCTTTGTTGATGGCAGATTGTAGTAGGTCGGCCAGAACAAATATAAGGGGGGACAGTGGATCCCCCTGTCTTACACCTCTCTTACAGAAAAATTGTCTTCCAGGGACTCCATTTAATAAAACAGCCGATTTACCAGAAGCAAAAATGATAGATATCCATTGTATCCATTTCTCATCAAATCCCATTTGTTTCATAATTTTGATCATTGCACCATGCTCAATTGTATCAAAAGCCTTTGCAAAATCCAACTTAAGCAAGATTATTTCCTTTTTGGATTGAGCATTGATGAATAAATTCAAAAGCCCAAGCAATGCAGTCCTGAATGGTCCTTCCTTTAAGAAAGCCATATTGATTTTTGTGCACAATTCTCAACACCACTTTTTGCAGCCTATTTGCTAGGATCTTTGTGATAATCTTGAGACAACAATTCAAGAGAGTGATTGGCCTGAAATCATTAACAGATTCTGGAGAGGCTACCTTGGGTATAAGTGTAATATGACCCATATTAATACTCTCAATGTCCAACTTCCCCTCATAAAAATCAAAACACAGCCTATAGATGTCATGTTTAATAATATGCCAGCATGACTTGAGAAATTGCCCATTAAAACCATCAGGACCAGGAGCCTTGTCTATTGGCATATGTTTAACTACCAAATCAATCTCCTCAGTAGTAAATGGCAGAAAGTTCTTCTAACCCTGGCACAGGCTGAATAATCTGCTGTAGTTCAAATAACATCTCTGGAGCTGTGATGTACCTAATCTTTCTTTATAGGTATTAAAAATCAATTGTTCTTTCTCCTTATGTTCAGTAACAACAGTACCATCTGGTAAAGTGAGTTGAGAAATGGAGTTTCTTCTATATCTTTGTAGCCATTGACTGAAAGAATTTTGTGTTCTCATCACCAAATTTAGTCCACCTAACAGTGCATCTCTTCTTCCAATATTGCTGTTGAAAATCCAACAGACACAATAAATGTTTCTTTAAGATTTTCCTAAAGTTACTCTCGCAAGGTTAGGCCTCTCAAATCCTCCAGCTGATCCAGCCTCGGTAGAGCTTTATTGGAATTATCAATGCAAACAGATAACTTGGAAATTGACTTACTCCATTTTTTCAACTCATACCTCAGCCTTTTAAATTTTTCATTCAAGTTTGCAGCACTGGAATTTTTATGTGTTGGTTTAGCCCAAGTTTTTGCTACAACTTCCAAAAAACCATGGTGTGCCACCCAATAATTCTCAAATCTAAAGATCTTACTGCTAGGGATTGATGACTGAATTGACACCGAAAGGAACATGATCAGAGGTGGGCTTTCCTTGTGGCAAGACTACTGTAGCTGGATAACTTAAAGTCCAATGCATAGATGTAAAAAACCAATCCAACTGTTCCAGCAATGGATTATCTTGCATGTTACTCGGTATACTTTCTTCCTTTAATAGGGATTTCAGTAAGGTGTTGCTCTCGATAAAATCATTAAAAACCATCATGTCATTAATATTGCCACCAGCTTTATTTCTATTGGATGGGGATCTAATAAAATTAAAATCACCCATGATTAACCAGTCCTCATCATCTGGTATATTCAACTCAAAAAGCCACTTGACAAAAGCCTCTGTTTTGTCCTTCACAAGGCCCATAGATATTCATAATTGTGAGGGAATGTGCATTATGTGTTGAAGTGAAATACACAGATAAAGCAAAAGAAGTACAATGCATAACCATTCCAGAGAACATAGAGCTTTGCCAAATGATGATTAAACCCCCAGATGCCCCAACAGAAGGGACATACACAAATTCATCAAAACTAGAGGGACAACATTGCTTAATAAAAGCCAAATCAAAGTGCATTTTCTTGGTTTCCTGCAAACAGACGACTGAACATCCACTAGAAATGATAGCATTTCGAAGAGCTAAATGTTTATCACGACCATTCAAACCACGAATGTTCCAAAACAAAACAGACCACTTTTTAAACTTATACATAAAGGACACTACTGAATATTGTCTTCATTCTCCACTTCCTCTGTCGAAGCTTCGAGAGGAGACCTCGAAGGATGAATACCACAAAGGTTGACACCAATGGTGAAGGACGAGGGACAGGAGTAGGAGATAAGTCTTCCTCTTCATTCTGCAGGATCTTCTTCCCCTTTTCCTTAGCAGTGTACTTGATGGAGGCACTTTCCTAGGTAATACCTTAGATTTAATCACTTTAGTATCGAAACCAAGTGAACTTTGAAGCCATCATATTTATTTTGCCTTGGGCTCCTTCTCACCATAGTAGTATCGATGGCACCTCTATCTTCCTCTTCTGCACTATAATTCCATCGAAGGCACAATATCGAGGCAATACAAGGAATAGCAGATATGAGATTATCCTCAGTAGTACTTTTGATGGTAACTCTAGCAGCTGATGGCCCAAGCCCCACAGATATCTTTCTAGCTTTCTTCGAACTACTGTCAAGTGTTCCTCAATCAGTTCATACATCATAGATTTAGACATAGTTTGAGGCATGGCAAAGAAAAAGCTATTATCCAACTGAAGCCTAGGTGCAGAAAGACAGAACACACTTTAGTTGCAACAGAGAAGGCAATGAGAGCAGAAGCATTGGCATCATAAAACTGCTGCTGACCCAAGTTATAGCGTTGACAGTGATAGAGAAGATTCGAGTCATCATCATCCCTGAACCGAGCATCGAAGAAGTAGTGATAGCCCGAGTGTCCAGGCTTGCATAGGACTATCAACAACATTATTCCTAGGTGGTGGCAATCCAGCATAAAGGCACCCCTTGCTCTGCTAGAAGAGTTTGGAAATTGAAGAGAGGAGGCTGCATCCCCACTTCCATGTCTTGGAACTCCATCTGCTGCATTCTGAGGCTCCATGTCTGCTGTTGGATCTGTGTGCAATATAGACCCTGATGTTGCATACCATGGTGATGGCCATACGATGCCCTGGAGCTGCATTCTGCTGAAACCATGCTTGCGATTCTGTTGGTAAACCTGTTCAGCAGTGACATATGGACCATACAAAGGATGAGGGTTTCCATCCTCGGGGAGCAGGATCTTCGGGGGTGGAGGCGGATCATGTGCATGTGCATTCCATCTGAACTCCTCGGCATAATAACAGGGTCCAACTATGTCTAGCCCCTCCTAGTTGATGCATAACCAAACTCTTAGGAACAAACTTAGGGTCTACCACCTTCACCTTGACCACATACTTCTTGTTTCCTCTAGGGTTATGCCAAACAGAGAGGAGACCAAAGTCCTCCACAGCACTTTCAATATAATATGTAGTCGAAAGTCAAGTGGGAAGGCAAGGAACATAATCCAAGTGTCCCTACCAAAACCAGTTAACCTCATATTCTTGGCTTCATTATGCTTAACAAATGTCACATAATCTCATCATCTACTTCAAACGTTAAGCCACGAACAGAATCAGCAGCTAGTGTATCGCCAAAGTATAGATCCCAAGCCCAAACGGATGATCATCTACAGCTCTAACCACAAACCCAGCCTCTTGAATCATACCCTGAACAGCTAGGCGCATATCCTCTCGAGCTGAATCGGCACAAACCTGCTTGTCTCGGCGATGATGACCTTGTCGTTCTGGCGGAGGAAGCAGCACGACAAGATCCGTGCGGACCTTCCGATCAAGCTGGACCATGGTCCACCGTCATGCCTTCGGGGAGAAACGCCAAGGGATTGACAGGAACGTCGCCATTGTCGTCTGCTTTTGGGGATGAACAGTAGGAGGAGTAGCAGGCGGAGTCGCAGATGGGAAGGAAAACGAAGACAGGCGGCGCCGGTAGGGTCGAGTAAAGGCTCGCTACGGCAGGTGTCAATAACTCCCAGATATTCGCTGCCGTCAATGTGTCCAAGTTGCTTTGAATAGACTGCTGTGAATTTACCTTTTTAACCCAAACCTGCTTTGTCATATGACGGCTGCGCTTCTCTATGGTAGATTTGCATTGTTTCATCCTCCAAACCATCTTGGGCTTCTCCTCAGAGCTTGGCCCAATGACCTAATTTAAGACATAGTCGACAAGCTTGACCCATTTGACATTTCGAACATGTCCAACTCCAAGACATTTTGTACAATCAGGTTTTTGAATGATTCTATTTGAAGCACATGTAGCACAAGCTTTCCCTAGGTAGGCACAAGAATCACATGAACCAGGACAATCTTTGAATTGATGATCAAGCAAGCTGCAGTGTGAGCAATAACCCAGAATTTTAAAAGTCAACTCCATAGGAGGCACGAGGGAACATCCAGGATATCCATAATATCTTGATCGAATATTTTGCCAATCTCAAATCTTCCAAATGCAACAAAGTGATCCTGGTAAGAAAAACACCATGCATGCATGGAAGGAGCCATATTAGGGGTTGTTACCTTTTCTTCCGCTACACCCTTTTTTGGCGGATCTGCCTCGGATGAACAATGAATCTTTGGCTTCGTAGCACATTGACCAAAACGTTTAGGCAATGATTCCCCAAACGATGAAGAACCTGTCCCTGATCTAGAGGGATGTCAAAGCAAAATTGTCCAAGAGAAATAATTGTAGATCCCACAGATGCAGACCTAAATGCTGAACCTTTTCTTTGACAGTTGCATCATCGGAATGTTTGGGACGATACGATAACCCAAATTTAGCCAGTTCATGATCAGAAGACCCAAGATCTTTAACGCACTATTAGCCAACACAGAGAGAGATGGGCGCAATTTTAAAGAACTCCTCTGTGCCACCTCAACATTATGATCACAAGAAGACCACGCCTCAGATGTGGGCAACATAAATCCCTTAACATGTGATTGAACCCCACGATATAAGAGAAATGGCAGACAAAATCTGGCCAAACCCTATCTTGAAGACCATAGATGAAATGCCCCACTTTATTAGATGCAACGAGAAGCGAAAGCGACGATCACTCGTTTGGAAAACCCTAAAACAAGCGATCACCACCAATGCAACATTGCAAAGCAACTCCTACCGATTCTTCGGTGAGAGCAAAAGAGGCCGAGGAAAAGGTGACCACCAAAAAGAATTCCTTGGGAGAAGAAGGAGGGTGGAAGTGAACGGTAGATCCAAACCGACGACGAACCTGTTTCTCAATTGCCAAGCCTGGCGAGAAATCCCAGTGAAGGAGTCCTTCCATCGTGGATCAGATCTGATCGCCATGGGAGAGGTGTGGGTGGGAGAGGGAGGTGGGAGAGAGCGCCATCATAAGACAGAGTTTAGGGTTAGGGCTAGGGGTAGATACATCGTTTTGAATATGTCTAGACCTTGTTCACAAATTTTTTTTTTCATTTGAATCATATCTTGGTCAAATCCTAGGTTTGACCAAGATTTAGACAAGTTTAACACGTGAAAACGAATAAGTAAGCCTGGATCCTTCTTAGTCACTCTAAAATGAAGCTTTTGGGAGGTTCTTGAAATTTCCATGTTTGAAACCCAAAACCACTTCTCTTCATGATTGACTGAGTTTAATTATATAGGGTTTTAGGGGTAGATATATACATGATTTTTCTAGTTTGAATATATATGTCTAGAGACCTTGTTTATCAACTTGAATGCTTACTATACATATGACATATCTAAGAATGCTATGTGCTTTGGTTTTTCATTCTTTTGATTTTTTTCTGAATTTTTAGGGCCATTTGAATCTTGGTCAAATCATTGGTTTGACCAAGATTTAAACAAGTTTAAAACATGAAAATGAAAAGGGAAGTCTGTATCCTTCTTAGTCACTCTAAAATGAAGCTTTTGGGATGTTCTTGAAATTTCAATGTTTGAAACCCAAAACGACTTCCCTTCATGCTAGACTTCATAAGATCGAAAGGGGGTAGATACATGATTTGTCTGGTTTGGATATATCTAGACCTTGTTTATCAACTTGATTGCTTACGATATGACATAAGAAGACTATGTGATTTGGTTTTTCATTTTTCTGATTTTTTTGAACATTGTGCCCACCCATTTGTATCTTCATGAAATCCTAGGTTTGACCAAGCTAATTTAAACAAGTTTAAAACATGAAAATGAAAAGGGAAGCATGTAACCTTCTCAGTCACTCTAAAATGAAGTTTTTGGGAGGTTTTTGAAATTTCCATGTTTGAAACCCAAAACCACTTCTCTTCATGCTTGACTTCATAAGACAAAGTTTAGGGTTAGGGGGTATATATAGATACATGATTTGTATGGTTTGAATATGTCCAAACCTTTTGTTTATCAACTTGAATATGCTTACTATATGACATAAGAAGACTATGTACTTTGGTTTTTCATTTTTCTGATTTTTTTTAATTTTCTGCGCATTTGAATCATATCTTGGTCAAATCCTAGGTTTTACCAAGATTTAGACAAGTTTAACACGTGAAAACGAATAAGTAAGCCTGGATCCTTCTTAGTCACTCTAAAATGAAGCTTTTGGGAGGTTCTTGAAATTTCCATGTTTGAAACCCAAAACCACTTCTCTTCATGATTGAGTTTAATTAGGGTTTTAGGGGTAGATATATACATGATTTTTCTGGTTTGAATATATATGTCTAGACCTTGTTTATCAACTTGAATGCTTACTATACATATGACATAAGAATGCTATGTGCTTTGGTTTTTCATTCTTTTGATTTTTTCTGAATTTTTAGGGCCATTTGAATCTTGGTCAAATCCTTGGTTTGACCAAGATTTAAACAAGTTTAAAACATGAAAATGAAAAGGGAAGTCTGTATCCTTCTTAGTCACTCTAAAATGAAGCTTTTGGGATGTTCTTGAAATTTCAATGTTTGAAACCCAAAACGACTTCCCTTCATGCTAGACTTCATAAGATCGAAAGGGGGTAGATACACGATTTGTCTGGTTTGGATATATCTAGACCTTGTTTATCAACTTGATTGCTTACGATATGACATAAGAAGACTATGTGATTTGGTTTTCCATTTTTCTGATTTTTTTAATTTTTTGCCCACCCATTTGTATCTTCGTCAAATCCTAGGTTTGACCAAGATAATTAAAACAAGTTTTATAAAACATGAAAATGAAAAGGGAAGCATGTATCCTTCTTAGGCACTCTAAAATGAAGCTTTTGGGAGGTTTTTGAAATTTCCATGTTTGAAACCCAAAACCACATCTCTTCACATGCTTGACTTCATAAGACAGAGTTTAGGGGTTAGGGGTATAGATACATGATTTGTCTGGTTTGAATGTGTCTAGACATTGTTTATCAACTTTAATGCTTACTATATGACATAAGAAAAATAATGTCATGTAAATGAGTTAACTTGGATTTCCTACCCTTGAATCCATAGGAAACTTTGTTCTAATGCACTATAATAATCAACCGAGTTTTTACACCAACAGGTCTGTCACTTACGTGTGGTGCCCACGCGTGAGGTCCCACACTTCAGTGAGCACAAGTCACGTGCAATAGGTACGCAAACTCCCAGCCATCTTCTTTGTCAAGAGAAGACGCATCAGGATGCGTATTGGAAGTCTGTGGGTCCTTCTGGATCCTTCGGTTGTCCCTCTCACAAAAAAAAAACAAATCTCTCTCATTCTCGGCCTCGCTCGACTCGCTCGCTCGCTCGCTCGCACCTCCTGCTCACTGACAAACCCTGCACAAAAGTCAACATCATCACCCGAAAAAGGGGAGACACCATAATTCTCTCCCTTCTTCTCTCCTTCCGAGTGATCCCTCTTCCTCCGAGTTTCACTCGACGGGCAAACACACTTTTTTTAATTTTCTGCCCATTTGAATCTTGGTCAAATCCTAGGTTTGACCAAGATTTAAACAAGTTTAAAACATGAAAATAAAATGGTAAGCATGGATCCTTCTTAGTCTCCCGAAAATGAAGCTTTTTTTTTGAAATTTCCATGTTTGAAACCAAAAACCACTTCTCTTCATGCTTGACTTCATAAGACATAGTTTAGGGTTAGGGGTAGATATATACATGATTTTTCTGGTTTGAATATGTCTAGACCTTGTTTATCAACTTGAATGCTAGCTTACTATATATGACATAAGAATGCTATGTGCTTTGGTTTTTCATTCTTTTGATTTTTTCTGAATTTTTATGCCCATTTGAATCTTGGTCGAATCCTAGGTTTGACCAAGATTTAAACAAGTTTAAAACATGAAAATGAGAAGGGAAGCATGTATCCTTCTTAGTCACTCTAATTAAAATGAAGATTTTGGGAGGTTTTTGAAATTTCCATGTTTGAAACCAAAAACCACGTCTCTTCATGCTTGACTTCATAAGATATATAGAGTTTAATTAGGGGTTAGGGGTATAGATACATGATTTGTTTGGTTTGAATATGTCTAGACCTTGTTTAACAACTTGAATGCTTACTATATGCCATAAGAAGACTATGTACTTTGGTTTTTAATTTTTTTGATTTTTTAAAATTTTCTGCCAATTTGAATCTTGGTCAAATCATAGGTTTGACAAAGATTTAAACAAGTTTAAATTGTGAAAATGAAAAGGTAAGCATGGATCCTTATTAGTCACTCTAAATTAAATCTTTTGGGAGGTTCTTGAAATTTCCATGTTTGAAACCCAAAACCACTTCTCTTCATGATTGACTTCATAAGAAAGAGTTTAGGGTTTTAGGGGTAGATATATACATGATTTTTCTGGTTTGAATATGTCTAGACCTGGTTTATCAACTTGAATGCTTACTATACATATGACATATATAAGAATGCTATGTGCTTTGGTTTTTCATTCTCTTTTGATTTTTTTTCTAAATTTTTATGCCCATTTGAATCTTGGTCAAAATCTTTGGTTTGACAAGGATTTAAACAAGTTTAAAACATGAAAATGAAAAAGGGAAGTCTGTATATCCTTCTTTTAGTAACTCTAAAATGGAAGCTTTTGGGATGTTCTTGAAATTTCCATGTTTGAAACCGAAAACGACTTCCCTTCATGCTAGACTTCATAAGATCGACAGGGGGTAGATACATGATTTGTCTGGTTTGGATATATCTAGACCTTGTTAATTTATCAACTTGAATGCTTACGATATGACATAAGAAGACAATGTGATTTGGTTTTTCAATTTTCTGATTTTTTTGAATATTGTGCCCACCCATTTGTATCTTCATGAAATCCTAGGTTTTACCAAGATAATTTAAACAAGTTTAAAACATGAAAACGAAAAGGGAAACATGTAACCTTCTCAGTCACTCTAAAATGAAGTTTTTGGGAGGTTTTTGAAATTTCCATGTTTGAAACCCAAAACCACTTCTCTTCATGCTTGACTTCATAAGACAAAGTTTAGGGTTAGGGGGTATAGATACATGATTTGTATGGTTTGAATATGTCCAAACCTTGTTTATCAACTTGAATATGCTTACTATATGACATAAGAAGACTATGTACTTTGGTTTTTCATTTTTCTGATTTTTTTAATTTTCTGCACATTTGAATCATATCTTGGTCAAATCCTAGGTTTGACCAAGATTTAGACAAGTTTAACACGTGAAAACGAATAAGTAAGCCTGGATCCTTCTTAGTCACTCTAAAATGAAGCTTTTGGGAGGTTCTTGAAATTTCCATGTTTGAAACCCAAAACCACTTCTCTTCATGATTGACTGAGTTTAATTATATAGGGTTTTAGGGGTAGATATATACATGATTTTTCTGGTTTGAATATATATGTCTAGAGACCTTGTTTATCAACTTGAATGCTTACTATACATATGACATATCTAAGAATGCTATGTGCTTTGGTTTTTCATTCTTTTGATTTTTTTCTGAATTTTTAGGGCCATTTGAATCTTGGTCAAATCATTGGTTTGACCAAGATTTAAACAAGTTTAAAACATGAAAATGAAAAGGGAAGTCTGTATCCTTCTTAGTCACTCTAAAATGAAGCTTTTGGGATGTTCTTGAAATTTCAATGTTTGAAACCCAAAACGACTTCCCTTCATGCTAGACTTCATAAGATCGAAAGGGGGTAGATACATGATTTGTCTGGTTTGGATATATCTAGACCTTGTTTATCAACTTGATTGCTTACGATATGACATAAGAAGACTATGTGATTTGGTTTTTCATTTTTCTGATTTTTTTGAACATTGTGCCCACCCATTTGTATCTTCATGAAATCCTAGGTTTGACCAAGCTAATTTAAACAAGTTTAAAACATGAAAATGAAAAGGGAAGCATGTAACCTTCTCAGTCACTCTAAAATGAAGTTTTTGGGAGGTTTTTGAAATTTCCATGTTTGAAACCCAAAACCACTTCTCTTCATGCTTGACTTCATAAGACAAAGTTTAGGGTTAGGGGGTATATATAGATACATGATTTGTATGGTTTGAATATGTCCAAACCTTTTGTTTATCAACTTGAATATGCTTACTATATGACATAAGAAGACTATGTACTTTGGTTTTTCATTTTTCTGATTTTTTTAAATTTTCTGCGCATTTGAATCATATCTTGGTCAAATCCTAGGTTTGACCAAGATTTAGACAAGTTTAACACGTGAAAACGAATAAGTAAGCCTGGATCCTTCTTAGTCACTCTAAAATGAAGCTTTTGGGAGGTTCTTGAAATTTCCATGTTTGAAACCCAAAACCACTTCTCTTCATGATTGACTGAGTTTAATTAGGGTTTTAGGGGTAGATATATACATGATTTTTCTGGTTTGAATATATATGTCTAGACCTTGTTTATCAACTTGAATGCTTACTATACATATGACATAAGAATGCTATGTGCTTTGGTTTTTCATTCTTTTGATTTTTTTCTGAATTTTTAGGGCCATTTGAATCTTGGTCAAATCCTTGGTTTGACCAAGATTTAAACAAGTTTAAAACATGAAAATGAAAAGGGAAGTCTGTATCCTTCTTAGTCACTCTAAAATGAAGCTTTTGGGATGTTCTTGAAATTTCAATGTTTGAAACCCAAAACGACTTCCCTTCATGCTAGACTTCATAAGATCGAAAGGGGGTAGATACACGATTTGTCTGGTTTGGATATATCTAGACCTTGTTTATCAACTTGATTGCTTACGATATGACATAAGAAGACTATGTGATTTGGTTTTCCATTTTTCTGATTTTTTTAATTTTTTGCCCACCCATTTGTATCTTCGTCAAATCCTAGGTTTGACCAAGATAATTAAAACAAGTTTTATAAAACATGAAAATGAAAAGGGAAGCATGTATCCTTCTTAGGCACTCTAAAATGAAGCTTTTGGGAGGTTTTTGAAATTTCCATGTTTGAAACCCAAAACCACATCTCTTCACATGCTTGACTTCATAAGACAGAGTTTAGGGGTTAGGGGTATAGATACATGATTTGTCTGGTTTGAATGTGTCTAGACATTGTTTATCAACTTTAATGCTTACTATATGACATAAGAAAAATAATGTCATGTAAATGAGTTAACTTGGATTTCCTACCCTTGAATCCATAGGAAACTTTGTTCTAATGCACTATAATAATCAACCGAGTTTTTACACCAACAGGTCTGTCACTTACGTGTGGTGCCCACGCGTGAGGTCCCACACTTCAGTGAGCACAGGTCACGTGCAATAGGTACGCAAACTCCCAGCCATCTTCTTTGTCAAGAGAAGACGCATCAGGATGCGTATTGGAAGTCTGTGGGTCCTTCTGGATCCTTCGGTTGTCCCTCTCACAAAAAAAAACAAATCTCTCTCATTCTCGGCCTCGCTCGACTCGCTCGCACCTCCTGCTCCACTGACAAACCCTGCACAAAAGTCAACATCATCACCCGAAAAAGGGGAGACACCATAATTCTCTCCCTTCTTCTCTCCTTCCGAGTGATCCCTCTTCCTCCGAGTTTCACTCGACGGGCAAACACACTTTTTTTAATTTTCTGCCCATTTGAATCTTGGTCAAATCCTAGGTTTGACCAAGATTTAAACAAGTTTAAAACATGAAAATAAAATGGTAAGCATGGATCCTTCTTAGTCTCCCGAAAATGAAGCTTTTTTTTTGAAATTTCCATGTTTGAAACCAAAAACCACTTCTCTTCATGCTTGACTTCATAAGACATAGTTTAGGGTTAGGGGTAGATATATACATGATTTTTCTGGTTTGAATATATATGTCTAGACCTTGTTTATCAACTTGAATGCTAGCTTACTATATATGACATAAGAATGCTATGTGCTTTGGTTTTTCATTCTTTTGATTTTTTTCTGAATTTTTATGCCCATTTGAATCTTGGTCGAATCCTAGGTTTGACCAAGATTTAAACAAGTTTAAAACATGAAAATGAGAAGGGAAGCATGTATCCTTCTTAGTCACTCTAATTAAAATGAAGATTTTGGGAGGTTTTTGAAATTTCCATGTTTGAAACCAAAAACCACGTCTCTTCATGCTTGACTTCATAAGATATATAGAGTTTAATTAGGGGTTAGGGGTATAGATACATGATTTGTTTGGTTTGAATATGTCTAGACCTTGTTTAACAACTTGAATGCTTACTATATGCCATAAGAAGACTATGTACTTTGGTTTTTAATTTTTTTGATTTTTTAAAATTTTCTGCCAATTTGTATCTTGGTCAAATCCTAGGTTTGACCAAGATTTAAACAAGTTTAAGACGTGAAAATAAAATGGTAAGCATGGATCCTTCTTAGTCTCCCTAAAATGAAGCTTTTGGTTTTTTTTTTAAATTTCCAGGTTTGAAACCCAAAACCACTTCTCTTCATGCTTGACTTCATAAGACAGAGTTTAGGGATAGGGGTAGATATATATATACATGATTTTTCTGGTTTGAATATGTCTAGACCCTGTTTATCAACTTGAATGCTTACTATATGACATAAGAATGCTATGTGCTTTGGTTTTTCATTCTTTTGATTTTTTCTGAATTTTTATGCCCATTTGAATCTTGGTAGAATCCTAGGTTTGACCAAGATTTAAACAAGTTTAAAACATGAAAATGAGAAGGGAAGCCTGTATCCTTCTTTGTCACTCTAATTAAAATGAAGCTTTTGGGTGGTTTTTGAAATTTCCATGTTTGAAACCCAAAACCACATCTCTTCGTGCTTGACTTCATAAGACAGAGTTTAGGGGTTAGGGGGTACATAGATACATGATTTGCATAGTTTGAATATGTCTAGCTAGAGACCTTGTTTCTCAATTTTAATGCTTACTATATGACATAAGAAGACTATGTGCTTTGGTTTTTCATTTTTCTGTTTTATTTTAATTTTATGCCCATTTGAATCTTGGTCAAATCCTAGGTTTGACCAAGATTTAAACAAGTTTAAATTATGAAAATGAAGGTAAGCATGGATCCTTATTAGTCACTCTAACATAAATCTTTTGGGAGGTTCTTGAAATTTCCATGTTTCAAACCCAAAACCACTTCTCTTCATGATTGACTTCATAAGACAGAGTTTAGGGTTTTAGGGGTAGATATATACATGATTTTTCTGGTTTGAATATGTCTAGCCCTTGTTTATCAACTTGAATGCTTACTATACATATGACATAAGAATGCTATGTGCTTTGGTTTTTCATTCTCTTTTGATTTTTTTCTAAATTTTTAGGCCCATTTGAATCTTGGTCAAATCCTTGGTTTGACCAAGATTTAAACAAGTTTAAAACATGAAAATAAAAAAGGAAGTCTGTATCCTTCTTAGTCACTCTAAAATGGAAGCTTTTGGGATGTTCTTGAAATTACCATGTTTGAAACCGAAAACGACTTCCCTTCATGCTAGACTTCATAAGATCGACAGGGGGTAGATACATGATTTGTCTGGTTTGGATATATCTAGACCTTGTTTATCAACTTGAATGCTTACGATATGACATAAGAAGACAATGTGATTTGGTTTTTCATTTTTCTGATTTTTTTGAATATTGTACGTGCCCACCCATTTGTATCTTCATCAAATCCTAGGTTTGACCAGGATTTAAACAAGTTTAAAACATGAAATGAAAAGATAAGCCTGGATCCTTCTTAGTCACTCTAAAATGAAGCTTTCGGGAGGTTCTTGAAATTTCCATGTTTGAAACCCAAAACCACTTCTCTTCATGATTGACTTCATAAGACAGAGTTTAGGGTTTTAGGGGTAGATATATACATGATTTTTCTGGTTTGAATATATATGTCTAGACCTTGTTTATCAACTTGAATGCTTACTATATATATGACATAAGAATGCTATATATGTGCTTTGGTTGTTCATTCTTTTGATTTTTTCTGATTTTTTAGGCCCATTTGAATCTTGGTCAAATCCTAGGTTTGACCATGATTTAAACAAGTTTAAAACATGAAAATGAAAAGGTAAGCATGGATCCTTCTTAGTCACTCTAAAATGAAGCTTTTGGGATGTTCTTGAAATTTCCATGTTTGAAACCCAAAACGACTTCGATCTCTTTATGCTAGATTTCATAAGACTGAGTTTTAGGGGTTAGGGGGTAGATACATGATTTGTCTAGTTTGAATATGTACATAGTACTCCCTCTATAGGAACTTGGAGAAAGCAACTGTTGTGCCACACAATTTTGTTGTTTTCCTATTTTTCTTTCATGAAGCTTTACGATGTGGTTCGTGTGTGGGGATCAAGCTCGTAATCTCGTTTCAATTACACAACCAACTACTCTGCTCATCCTTGCATGTAATTAACCAATATAGGAATTTGATTCCACGGAACTTTTTCAGTACATAAGTCTCCTCCTTAACTCCTCTAGTCTCTACCAAGCCGGCCGCCTCGCTACTTCCCTAGCTTCCTCCCTACAGCACACCTCGCCCCCGTACGCGAGCTAGGTCCAGCCGGAGATGGGGCACAGCCGCCCCCGCTGGAAGAATGCTCAGAGGAAGTCCGGGCAGGAGGACAAGGGTGACGCCATCCCGGATGAACTTCTCGGGCTGGTGTTCCTGCGCCTCACCTCGCCTCTGGATCTCGTCCGCGCCGCGTTCGCCTGCAGGAGCTGGCGCAAGGTCATCGCGGCGGAGGACTTCCGTGTCCTCTCCGCTCGCCACGGCGCGCCATCCTCCATAGTCGCCGGCCACTACCACATCAGCTTCTCCCATTGTCACTATCGGCCGTCTGGCTTGCTGCCCCACTTCGTTCCCTCTTCCTCGTCATGTTGGGCCGGGGTCGCCGCAAATAATCTCGCGCTCGACTTCCTCCCACGGGCGCCAAACGGCGACCTCAGTTTGGAGCTCGCCGACTCTCGGGGCGGCCTCCTACTCCTTGCGGACTTCGACCACACCGAACACGGAAAGCCTTTCGAGCAGCCTTCACGTCTCGTCGTCTGCGATCCCCTGGCAGGTCAGTACGTGACGGTCCCTCCACCCCCTGCTGTTTCGCACACAACATTCGTAAGCTTGTTCCTGGGCGCCGCCCTCCATGGCGAGGACGCTGCGGCGCGCATCAGTCTGTCAAATTACAGGGTGACGTGCCTGATCTATCATGACGGCATCTGCAAGACCTGCGTGTTCTCGCCTGGCCCTGGTGGCCACGCTTGGACCTCCTCCGGCGCCATCGTGCCTCTCCACGCCACGCACACAGGCCGGTCGGATATCCTCTTTGTGGGGTGCAACGCCCGTTTCTTCCAGTGGTACGTGTTCGGTGGGCTCGGAAACTTCATTCTTGCTCTCGACAGAGAATCCGGCGAGCTCTCACGCTTCGAGAGAGCTCGAGACGAGGACTGGCTTCACACCGTGCCGATTGAGATGCTGGGCGGGCCCTCGCGCGTGCTGAATTGGTACGTGCTAGAGCTTCCGTGGCCACCTACCTTCCGAGCTTGCTTATCCTAGGATTCTGGCTTCCTGGGTTGGATTAGTGTCGGCCATGGTGTCGTCGACATGGTCTGGAGGTTGAAGACGAAGGGCATCTCAAGGATTTTGTTGTAATTTCGTTTTTTTTCAGGTGTTTTGTACTATTTGATGTTTCTCTTAATGCCAGAGGGTTTATTTGCACTAGTCATACTTGACATAGCTGTACGTTTTGAAGATTAACTTGTTCATCATGATCCGAACTTCTCATACTCTTAATGCCAGAGGGTTTATTTGCACTAGTCATACTTGACATAACTTCGAACTTGTTTTGAGTAATACGTAGTATGGTATACTAGAATAGGAGGAGTAACACTTTTCGCATTTGGGCCAAATATAAAGTACTACCTCCATTTCAAGGAATAAGGCGCACGCGTACTCCAAGACGTATCTTTTGGTCAGATTACCTTGACCATTGAATTGACAAGACAACACACAGAGCATTGGGGCGTGCTCGATGGTGCTAGCTGCGGCTATACAGACATGTGATAGGCATCGCGGAAGCGTCGCAAATAGAAAACAAATCATATTTTTTGGGGGAGGATGTTTTGGCTCCTGGTTGCGTATGCTCCCTTTAGTTTGAACTGCAACATCTATATATTTTGAAATGTAAAAAAAATCCAAACAAAAAATTAATCTTTTCATCTTCACATGCTAAGAGCGCATAAAGTCTTTCCATAAAAAACTAAATTGTCGTTTGGGCTATGTAAAAAAGATAAAATTTATTGCTAAAAATAAAGCTGTTTACATCAACCACAAAAAATATCGGCTTTTCACGAAACTACACGAACACACATAGATTATCGAGAAGTACATGCGGATTTTTTTGTTAGAATTTTTTGAAAATTAAAAATATGTTTTTTTGGGTCGAGGTAGCATATCCGCCCAATAGCCGAATTAAATTTCCGATTTTTTTGGACTGACAATTTCATCGGGAAGACATGGATGCGCGCAGACGGCGTGCAAGGCAAGGCATCGATTTGACCGGACGTACTTAGGGCAGGTCAGGCTGCCAGCGTACTTATTCCGGGCAGGTGAGGTACTAGAACTCAAAGTCCTCCTCAGCGTCTCTCCTCTCTCTCTGTCTTTATTGAGTGTACTAGCGCGCAGGGACTCAAAGTCAGGGAAATGTTTGAGATGCAAAGTAAGAGAATATTTACCAGTATAATTGGTTGATTAGAAGATTAAGTGGTGAAATCACAACAGATTGGAGCAGTACATGGTGGAAACCGCAAAATATCCTTCCAAATGGTGTTTTTGTGCAACATACGAAGTATGAGGTGGTGGAACTTGAGGCCAGTGACTTTACTTACTCCAAAATGCAACTTTACGTACATGAGCCATCGGATCAAGATCCAACGGACACAGTTGATCCAGAATTTGTAGTCACATTTTAAGTTGCTCGAAAAAAATCGAAAACATTACAGTAAGATATATATCTTTCTTAAGTATTCTGGTAAAGTTTTACTTCATTTGAAAATTGAGTTTAATTTTAAGTTTAAAATTTGGATCAACCATGTGCGTTGGATCTTGATCGAATGACTCACGTACAAGTCGCCAGTGAAGTTACTGGATCTCGTTCCTTGGTGGAATCTGCAATTCCCTCCCCTATATATACTATACAAGTCGAAGACTACGACCCTCTATCCCTATCTCCTTCACATCCTCTAAATTCATATTCCCATTTAGAATCGTTGGGCATGGAGGTTCCCCCTGGTAGCTTTAGATCGAGCTTTTGTCGACGATGCTAATTTGAGAAGACTGCTCACCTACGGTTTGTGCTCTCAATCCGCACAACCTCCATTTTGGCGGGTTAGTACTTTCTTCACTAGGTTCATCAAGATGTATTTTAATTTGGGCTAACAGTCGTGTTAATTTCCTTGTATTAAGCAGTGCTGTTCGTGCAAGAAGGTTGCATGCGACAGCTGCGCTAGGAACCTGCCCGGTGGCGCGTGCCCGGGATGCCAGGGCGTCTTCCAAGGTGAAAGTCCTCCATCTGAAAGCATGTACTTTTCCCGTGAATGTGTTATGGAAAAGAATGTGGTGAGAAGAACGTTCATCTGCGGTTTGTGCTCTCAAATCGCACGACGTCCACTATAACGGGTTAGTACTTTCTTCACTAGGTTCCACCCAACTATATTTTTCTTTGGGCCAACAGTCATGTAAATTTCCTTGTATTAAGCAGTGCATTCGCATGGGGGAGGGACATCACATTGCATGCGGAAGCTGCTTAAGAAACCTACCCAGTCTCGTGTGCCCGAACTGCGACGGCATCTACGAAGAGGATGAGGATTTAAGTAGATTTGCCTCCTTGTTTAAGGTGGATTGCAGCAACGATGGTTGCGACATGAGCGGCGACTTGCTCGAATACTTTCAACATGAGGCGACGTGCCCGCATGCGCCAACGAGACGGTAGGTGGTTGATCTTGCCGGTCTCGATGGAGAAGATGATCGCGCTTTGAGGCTAATCTGAGCTCGGTGGAGAAGGACCGGATGGAGTTTCCTTTTCTAGAACTAGAGTTCTTTTTGTACTTTTGGATGTCTTGTCTGTAGTTTCCTTTTACTTGGAGGGTCCTCCTAGCTTGCAGTCTGTAATCCCACCGTCATCATAATATAAAAGCAGTGTCGCGAGGTCCTTCGGGACATTTCTGTGTTCAAAAAATGTATGATTTTAGACATGTCGTCTATTTATGTGTGCGATGTTGTATCATCTATTACCGTGATTAGTTTGAACGTGTCCATGTCCTAGAACAAAACTTCGGCATGATGTACTTGTATGTTTAATTGAATTCGACCAAGTATAATGTGGAACCGATCATTGCGAGCATATGGAGATTGCGAACCGGTAATTGACAGGTGGTACATGCTCTATCTTAATCTTGTTTATCTAATGGTAATTGCAATTTATGCGGTACTGAAATAATTAGTTTTAGTTATAAACAGGGACTCTTCGGACGGGGGCTCCTTTTCAAACAAGACCGGGGAGATTTATGAAGTGCTAGAAGGGAACAAATTACTACATGAGTGTTTTGCGTGAAATGGTTAAAATTTGTAGTGGCAGATTGCCGCCAATGCAATTTTTCATGTGGTTGATATGGTAGGATGGACATTTCAAAATTTCACGAATTATTTCGGTTTGTGACCATATATTAAATTAGTTCTGGGCTCATTTCCATATAATTTGAAATTTCAACGCGAAGTACACGAAGTACAATTAAAAAAGGGGAAACTATATCTACGTGATGTCGTTAGTTGTACTCTGTTTTCCCCAGGTCCTTAGTTTTTCCTCAGTTTTACCCAAACGTTTGTCTGAACCGCAGAAGGAGCTCGGACGGAAGGAATCCGTTAAGTTGACCGTTCCGTGCTGACGAGTGGGGTCGTGTCGTTTGTGGGGTCGCGTCGTGTGGGACCGCGTCGTGTGGGGCTGGTAGGAAGGGACCGCGTGGGACAGGACGAGGCCGTGTTTGTGGGGCCGTAGCGTGTAGGGCCGTAGCGTGTGGAGCCGTGTGGGTCCGGGACGGGGGCACGAGTGGTTTCTGTCTCTTTCGCCCAGATTAGCAGTTTTCAATGTACCTTTTTCCTCTCTATCGCTCGATCTCATTCATATTTGATAGCCCAAATTGGTAGCAAATCTAGAGAAGCTTCTCCTTCTGTTTTTTAACGCCATTCATTTCTTTATGCCTTCGTTTTTACCCAATCAGGTAGGAAATCTAGGGCACAAATCCAGAGAGAAAATATAGGATAAGCTGCATACAGCAACCAACATAGCATAGATATATTCAGGACAGATCCAAATGTAGTACCGATAGATCCAACATAAGCTACATTTTACATGAATTTAATCTGCTCTACAGATAGAGCAGTCACATACAGAGAGTGCAGTAGGCACGTTCAACGCCTCCAGGTGGCGCGTGTGACTCGCTTGGAGGTTGCGCAGGTGAATCCCAAGTGCTTTGTGTTTGGCCATGTACGCATGCACGTTCACGGTACTTCCAACTCTAGCGCCATGGCTGCCAATGGATTCAGCATGGTTCAGCAGGGTGTTGAAGTTGGTGTCGAAGAGCCTCCTGTTGCAGAAGGGGCACTTGTAAATGCCTTGAGCAAAGGGGCGACCGTATTGGCCGGACTGCAGCCTCCTGAGGACGTGACGAGTCTTGGTGTGGAAGGACTCGTCGTCGCTGTCGACGTCGCTGCTCTCGACCTGTCACGTAGCACCAAAGATCGTGCAAAAAACACGGAGTCAATTGCAACGATGATTGAACAGAGAGTGAACAAAAAATCATGCATGATAATATGGGCTCGAAAAAAAGAGGTAGCCTCAGTTACATTGGACACACTTATATCCAGGATTTGAGTAAGTAAACCAAAGATCATGCACAACAAATTTGTACACACCAATTGTTTACTGACCAAACCCTGAATCAATTTAGGGATGCCCAAATATTCATCATCATCGGCACAAATCTGAAACAAAAGCAAATCACAAACACTAATAACGCAAGATCTAACACAAAAGGATCGAACTAGGAACAGACGAACAGTAATAACGCAAGATCTAACACAAAAGGATTGAACTAGGAACAGACGAACAGTAATAACGCAAGATCTAACAAAAAAGGATTGAACTAGGAAGAGACGAACAGTAATAACGCAAGATCTAACACAAAAGGATTGAACTAGGAACAGACGAACCGTAATAACGCTAGATCTAACACAAAATGATTGAAATGAGATAAGAACAAGGGAACAAAGGGTTACCTCCGAATCGTAGTCGACGATGGTGGTGTCGTAGGGGTTCTTCGGCGCGTCGTACTGCACTGGTTCGTACGGGTCCCAATGGACGGGGGCCTGGACGGGGGCGGCGGCCGATGCGCCGGCTGCTACGTTGGAAGCAGCGACAGGGGCCTGGACGGGGGCGGCGGCCGATGCGCCGGCTGCTACGTTGGAAGCAGCGACAGGGGCCTGGACGGGGGCGGCGGCCGATGCGCCGGCTGCTACGTTGGAAGCAGCGACAGGGGCCTGGACGGGGGCGGCGGCCGATGCGCCGACAATGGGCATCTCATTCTTCTCCATCGCCGGCGGTTTTCTTCGGGGTTTTTTCTTCGGTTGTGGAGAAGATGATGGGACAGGAGAGGCGGTTGCAGTGAGCCAGTGAGAACGTGCGTCGAGGGAGAGAAAGAGGGGCTCTATAAAGACGAAGGTGGCGTGTACCGCAACACGCGTCCGCTATGCACGGCTGCAGCGTGCACCGCTACACGAGTCTAACCCTGGGACGTTTGGTGTACTCAGTTATAACCTCAGGCCTTATACAGAAATTTTATCTGTACTCAGTTTTCCCCTCGAGGACTTAGACCGGCAAGTGCAATATACTCAGTTTTACCCTCAAGTAGCTGGTCAACAGAGAGTCAACAAATGAGATTAACATAGCTAATTGAGTCATTTCATGCGCAAAAAAATCCAAAAAAATAAAAACATAGTGGCAACTACTCATGGAGTCTTCCTACGCAACCTGCCACCTAGAAAACCTTAACAAACATATATAAATCAAGTTTTACCACAAATTGCCACTTCTCAGAATCACTAGTGTAGCTATGAAGATGCATGGTTTTCCACCCAAACCCCTTTGCAAAACATCTTTCCCAAAACATAGTTTGTCTAAATGATGCCATAATTGTCACACTCATGTATATTTGAATTGCAAATAATTTGATGTAGCCCAATATGAATTATATTGTACAAAACACACATTTTTCATTTTGTAATTCTTTTGTTTGAATCCCTTAGTCTATTTACTATTTATGTGCCCTTGGATTCTTAGTACTACTCAGTTTTGCCCTCAAGTACTGTCACAAATGCTCTGAGAAGCCCAAACTTATCCTGATTGGTTGAGCCGTTGTCACACGGATCGACTCCACGAACCGTTGATCCACTGATCTAACGGGCAGTATACCCCTATCCGTCTCTTCGTGGCAACCTCTCTCTCTCTCTCTCTCTCTCTCTCTCTCTCTCTCTCTCTCTTGGCCACCCATCTCTCTCTCTCTCTCTGTCGGTGGAGAATAAACATGAGGAACATAGTTTGGGATATAGTATTGGTATTTTGAAACGGCCTAAAAGTGGTATAATTTTGTTATAAACATGAGGCATACATTTTTGCTGATTTCGGCGATTGCATTATTTGTCACCCCTCTAACAATTATCAACTATCTTTAGCTGTCCTTTTCTTTTAGGGAATATAGTTTGGGATATGGTATTGGTATTTTGGAAAGGCCTAAAAGTGGTATAATTTTGGTATAAACATGAGGCATACATATTTGCGGATTTCGGGGATTGCATTATTTGTCACCCCTCTAACAATTATCAACTATCTTTAGCTTTCCTTTTCTTTTAGGGAATATAGTTTGGGATATGGTATTGGTATTTTGGAAAGGCCTAAAAGTGGTATAATTTTGGTATAAACATGAGGCATACATATTTGCGGATTTCGGGGATTGCATTATTTGTCACCCCTCTAACAATTATCAACTATCTTTAGCTTTCCTTTTCTTTTAGGGAATATAGTTTGGGATATAGTATTGGTATTTTGAAACGGCCTAAAAGTGGTATAATTTTGTTATAAACATGAGGCATACATTTTTGCGGATTTCGGCGATTGCATTATTTGTCACCCCTCTAACAATTATCAACTATCTTTAGCTGTCCTTTTCTTTTAGGGAATATAGTTTGGGATATGGTATTGGTATTTTGGAAAGGCCTAAAAGTGGTATAATTTTGGTATAAACATGAGGCATACATATTTGCGGATTTCGGGGATTGCATTATTTGTCACCCCTCTAACAATTATCAACTATCTTTAGCTTTCCTTTTCTTTTAGGGAATATAGTTGGTAATTTCGGTGAATGCACACACTAACTTTGAAAACAACTACAAGTACATGTAACTGAATAATGGATTTGTAACAAGGTATCCCTTGTAACAACTTCTAGCGCCTGGTGAGCAATGATAAGAATCCGATCGTAATTATACAACAAAAAAAACAACCAGCCATCATATTAGCTTGCTTCTTCAACTCGATCAGCTGCCTTAACTGCTTGTTCATTTTCTTCAGTTCTCCCTTCACTTCCACCAGTTCTGCATTGGGAGCATTAGGCATAATCGGAAGGTCCCTAATCGGAACGGCTCCTCTCTCCGCCGCATTCTCTACAGCAAGTCCCCCCCTCCCAAATTGCGCCCCCAATAGCGCCAATTGATTCCTGCAACTGAAGCCTCTGAACGTACACATCGATCCACTCGAAATGCCTGCATTTCTTCAAGATCTGAAAACAACAACGTGAACCCTAAATCCCAAATTCGAGGGAATAACAAGAAAATCGAGAGAAAACAGAGAAATTGGAGCGAGATCTAACCTTATCCCCCTCTCTATATGGCAAGCTCTCGCATGCAACGAACTCACGTCCACGGTTGCCGTTCTCGTCCGTCTTACAGATCGACCGCTTCAGAGGCTCCTGGCGTGGGCAGTCAGGGCATCTTGTCAAAGGCACGGGTCCATACTGCGGCCATGAAGAACGGGAGGTCGAAGAGAAACTAGACATCACCCGCGTGCCGGAGAAGGGCTGCCGCTGGCGGAGAAGAAGAACAATGGGGCGCGGAGAAAGAAAGGGGAAGCAATGGCACGGGCACGGGCACGGGGCTAGCTCGGGCTCCCATTTTGCAACGGTCACCTGGGTAAGCTGTGGGTCCGGCGCGCTAACGTGGACAAGTTGTGGGTCCCACGATGATCTGGATAAGTGGAGACGTGTCCACTGCGGGGCACCAACAGCGGCCCCACTTGCCAGCACCAACCAACGTCAACTAAACGGGATTCCTTCCGTCCGAGCTCTTTCTGCGGGTTATAGACAAGGGGGGGAAAACTGAGGAAAAACTAAGGAAATTTGAAATTTCAACGCGAAGTACACGAAGTACAATTAAAAAAGGGGAAACTATATATACGTGATGTGCACTAAATGTGTGGTACCCCCCAAAAAATGACCAAACATATGCGTTGCATCCAAGTACGTAACACCCATATGGCAAACGAAAGCATTGAGTAGTTGTTTGTGATGTAAGTAATCTACATATATATCAAAATACCAAACATGGCACACCAAAATATTTTTTAGAAGAACTTACCAGATTTTGGCACCATGCATGTTGGAGTTTTTTTTTTGACAGAATCCATCTTGGAGTTCGCATGGCTCTCTTCCGAAGTGAGAGGTGAGTTGGTTAATGCTAGAACCATGGCAAACTTCCGAATGTTAGTAATTTATCATGGATTCATCATTTGTGATGAAATACCTAGGAACAATGCCAAACATGACCTACCTATGTTCTTGAGAATATTCCCTTTCACCGATTTTGGCACCATGTGTGTTTTTAAGTACGTTTGCATGCCTTCTTGATTGGTTATTAAAATACCATGTCAAACTGTCGATACATGGAAAATTCCTTTGCTACAATCAAATAAACTTCGGGCTCCTTTTATTCAAAGGAATATGGAGGGCGTAGGAATATGAAAGGTGCATGATTGGAATGTTATGCCAAGTTGAATCCTATAGGAACATGATGTGTCTTTGATTGTGGCAAAGGAACTTTTCCATGAGGTATTAGCTAATGGTTTTTTCCTATAAGATTTGCACTACAAGATTCCTATATGAATAGTTCCTATGAATCAAATGACTTGTATAGGAATTTTTCCCATAAGAACCGAATCCAACATAATTCCTATGACAATCATATGAATCAAAGGAGCACGATTCCCATAGGATTGAAGTAGACATGACATCCCAATTCTATGATTTTCCTTTTCCTATACTTTCCATTTCCTATGAACCAAAGGAGGCCTAACTAGTTGGCCATACTGAAACAATTGCCAAATAAATGCCGTGCATCCTATGGCCCCCGTGAGTTTGACCTAAATTTGAAATCATGGTAAAAGGTGCTTAAAATAGGCAAATAAAAGCATGTAGTCAATTTTTTTTAGGATGTAGTACTACCTAGGGAAAATACCAAACATGCCATAATGCAAACTGTGTTTTAGAGAGTAGCCCTTCAAAAAAGTTGGCATCCACTTGTTGATTTTGCTATCGACATGACAAAATAACTGATCAGATGACCAAGTGGTAAAAATTGCAACAGATTAGACCACCACATGGTGGAAACTGCTAAAAATCATGAAAACTGCGAAGAAAAAGTTAAAGTGGTGGTTTGTGCAGCATATGGAGGATTGAGTAGTACAAGTTGGATGTGCACTACCGTGTGCCCGTGGTAATGTTCGCCTATTATGATGATGGCAAGAAAAAATGATGTTTTCTCTGCTGAAACTGTCCCGAGCTGATTTGACGAGACAAAATACAGCTACACGGCGTGCAAGGGACGGCTATACAGTACATTAGCTTCTTCTCGGGTCACACGCCTGCACCACAGGTGCAGTAAGTGCAGCAGAGACCAGAGAGAGAAGGAACGCCCGTATTATATTTGATTTCAATTCATATTGTTTTTTTCCTTGCCTCTCCGTCTTCTTCACCGCCATCTTCTCGGTGTTTTCAAGAGTGATTATCAAGTGGAGAGACAATTGCATTGGGAAAGTCTCTCCACTTGATAATCTCTGTTGAAAAACTCGCACGTCTTGTGAAATGTGAAGGCTGCACGCGTGGGGAAGGGAGACGCAAACGCCGCACCGCATCATTAGTAGTATACCTTTCTCTCCTCAGGCACCCCGGCTGGCCGCCCGCCGCAATAGTTCCTTGCATAGCGCTTGCCGTCTCCTCCAAAAACCCCCAGCGCACTTGCATCCGCCATCCACCTAAATCCACCGCCGAGTACCTTTCTGTCCTCACCACCGCCGCTGCGCCTATTCCCCTGTCCAGCAGACGACTGCGGCGTTGCGTGTGTCGCCGCCGTGTCAGATGGAGGCGGAGCCGCTCAACTCCCGAAGGCGGGTCGAGCCAGATCGGGAAGAGCCTCCGTCGAGCCTCGACCTCATCAGCCGCCTCCCCGACGAGATGCTGCACATCATCATCTCCCTCCTGCCCATGATATCCGCTGTAAGGACAACATTGCTCTCCAAACGGTGGCGCCACCTCTGGCGCTCCGTCCCACTTAACCTCCTCGTCGGCGACAACGACCTCATCAGCCGCCTACCGGACCAGATTCTCCACATCATCATCTCCCACCTGCCCACTGTATCCGCTGTAAGCACAACCTTGGTCTCCAAACGGTGGCGCCACCTCTGGCACTCCGTCCCACTTAACCTCGAGATCGACGACGAACTCGCCAAGCAAAACCACAAACGCATCGCCGCGGTCTCCAGTATCCTCGCCGCTCACCCTGGCCCCGCCAGAAGCGTGTCAATCGACCCCTTCAGAACCACTTGCAAGGTCGACACCACGCTCGACAGCTGGTTCCGGTCCAGCACCCTATCTTGCGTCGAGAACCTCAGATTCGATGCTGGAACTGTGATGCGCTCCTTCCCGCTGTCCGCGTTCCGCTGCGCGCCCACGCTGCGCATTGTCAGCATTTCTACTTGCTATTTGCCCGAGATTCATGCCAACTCCATGCTTCTTTTCCCCCAACTCAAAAGGCTCTTGCTCTATGACGTCTACATCTGTAAGGCGACGAACATCGACCGCCTGTTCACCCGCTGTATTGTGCTCGAGGCACTTCACCTTGAGGGGGTCCACGGGTTCACCCAACTCAACATTCAAATGCCAAATCTTCGTACAATTAGTGTGGCTAGCTATTGGAAACGCAACACCACCGAACTTATTCAGTTAGACACGGTGCAAATTATGGATGCATCTTGCCTCGAGAGATTGGTCATATGCGTTGATGATGTTCCACTACTAATCCAGGTCGCCAACGCACCAAAGTTGATGGTGTTGGGCTTTGCGTCGTACCCTGGCTGCCAACTTGTTATTGGACGCATAAACTTTTTGGTAGAACAGCCTTCTTCTTGTTGAATTAACTCACATTTTTGTTATTTTTTTTGACATATGTACCATTGTCCTGTAGAGGATGATGCCCATAAGCTTGGAAAATTCTCTGTGCACAGTGAAGAACTTGGTTCTAAAATCTGACGGCCCTCGTCTGGATCAACTACTTGCATTTCTTAGATGCTTTCCCTGCACGGAGAAGCTATATATCCAGGTAAATTCGTTGTTGTTAACTGTTTACCACTATGAGCAAAAACTGTAGAGTTACATGGAGTTAACCTGTTATTACTTATTAGCCTAGATCAGTTGAACAATTGTACTAGAAGAACATCCACAATGGAGTTATATTATGTTGGTTCAAAACTAAACTTCTTGTCATACAATGTGTTGTATCTTGTGCATCTGTGAAGTTTCATATAAACACATGATAATATGTGATCTGTGTAAAAAAGAGAAGACATATGTAAATAGTGTGACTTACTATTTACACATCATTTGTTCTTTTTTTGTGTAGATCACATATTATCATATTTTTGGATGAAACTTCACAGAAGCACATGATAGAACACAATGTATGTCCAGACTTTTAGTTTACATTTTTTTTGGAAACTTGGAAGTGTCAAAAGAAAAATGGGGTGCACCCGCAACTAGTTGCGGATTGGAGTTTCCCATGTTGGTAACCTTTCCCCAACTTTACAATGACAATAACAGATGTAAAAAAGTGCATCTATCAAATTGGAACGTGTCAGGGGATTATGTTGTTCCACGGTCCTCAATTAACACATGATTCAACTCACCTGAGATATTCATTAGTTGATAGCTATGAAGTACTTTGTTATTGTACTGACTACTTAATTTGACTTCTTTGCAGTTTTATAGAACCGGCAATAAGGTTCATGTGCTGCATAATGAGCCAGCCTGTCCCATTGAATGCCTTGATCTCCACCTCAAAGAAATTTCGATTTCTGACTACCGAGGAAGGAGAAATGATGTTATTGTCTCCAGGTTCTTTATACAGAACACTAGAATGCTCAAAGTAATGAATTTTGGTGTAAGATATCATCACAAGGAGATCTGGTGGGATACCCAGTTCAAGCAGCTAGACCTGAAGAACACCGCTTATAGAGATGTTGATTTTCAGTTTGGATATTTACCATCCTTAGATAAGTTCAGCTCGGACGGTGTTCTTAGCTGGTTGGTACATGACTTGTCAGTGGCTGATCCCTTTGCTAGAGGGATATATGCAAGAGAAGGGCCAATTTCTGCATAGTGTTAGTTTAACTCCCTATATTTTGTACTGGTCTGAACAATATATTTTATCACTCTGTTAATGTAGTTCAGACTTGATGTTATTCTTGTGAACATGGTCTAATATTCTAATGCTTTCGCGATGTATGTACTACTAGTGATATTTACAGAAGCTAGCAATTGGTTGACAAAATTTACTAAAAAAAGCCTGTAACGCATGTTCACATTCAGTTCGTCAATGCTAGTGTTCACAGAGGAAAGGTTTATTGTTCACAGAGGCTGACATGTGGGGCCCATGAGCCAGCAGAGTCCTCAACGTTTCAAAGGCGGCAGGGAATCAAAAAAAAATGAAGTAGCCACAAATTAGGGTAAAAAATAACTCCAAGAAAGGAAACTTCTTTTGTAAATAGAGGACGACATGCGGGTCCCATTTTGCACGGGATCGAAAGAAAAAAGGCAAGTGACCAAATATCAGGAGCCAAAAATAATCCACGAAAAGAAACTTTTATTGTACATAGAGGATGACATGTGGGTCCCATTTTGCAATAGCGGTCTCATAGTTTCCAGGCGGCACAGGATCAAAAGAAAAAGGAAGTAGCCAGAAATCAGGGTGTCAAAAAATCCATGAAAAGAAAGATTTCAATTGGGCTGCATCTGGACATCTGGGCCTTCGAACTATCGTGCTGGAAGCCTTTTGACTCGTACAATTTAAGCCCACTCCAAAACAGGAAAGTCCTATGCTTGGCAAAAACAAAAAACAAGGAGATTCAACATATAAGTTTGTTTATGTAAAAACAAAGATTTAATTTATCCCTTTGAAATAGCTCAGAGCGAAATACACTGTTTATTGTCTGCAAAATAATCAAGATATCACATGTTTCTTGTACGGGGAGGCTGACATCAGGGACCCATGAGCCAGCAGCGTCGTCAACGTTTTAAAGGCGGCAGGGGATCGAAAGAAAAAATAAACCAAAAATCAGTTGGTAAAAATCCAAGAAAATAAACATTTATCGTTCTAAGAGGATGACATGCGGGACCCTTGAGGCAGCAGCATCCTCAACCTTTGCATAAAGAGGATTTGCAGTACGGGGAGGCTGACATTGGGGACCCATGAGCCAGCAGCGTCGTCAACGTTTTCAAGGCGGCAGGAGATCGAAAGAAAAAATAAGCCAAAAATCAGTTGGTAAACAAAACCAAGAAAAGAAACAATTACCTTTCTGAGGGGATGACATGCGGGACCCATGAGGCAGCAGCATCCTCAACTATTCTAAGGCGGCAGGGGATCAAAAGAAAAAGGAAATAGCCGAAAATCAGAGGGTAAAAAATAAATCCAACAAAGGAAACTTTTAGGATTTGCTAAGAAACAGTCGACTTATTCTTTTTTGGCCATCAGTCGAATTTCTGTCCAACCAATTAGGCATCGCGATTGTGGACTTGCACGTGTTTCTCTGAGCCACTGTGTACCGTACTTAGGGCATGTACAATGGTAGAGAAGGCATGCCTTCCCTTACCCCGCCACATCAGCTAGAGAAGGCATTAGATATAAGTCATACAATGCATTATCTCTTACAGCCATCTCTAGCAATTAATACGAATAATTAAATTTTGGTAGGAAATTTGTTGCTAAGGGAAGACATATGTGATACAACGGAGAAAATAGTCTTCCCTTATTTCCTAAGAGATGATCCCTTAGCTAAGGGAAGACAACCTTCTCTCTCTTCGTTCTCTTTCCTCCAACTAAGCAAAAAATCTGACGTGGCATCTCTAAGGGAAGGCTGACATCACCGCATTGTACATGCCCTTAGCCATCTGCTATAGCTGCACACGTTTGTGTGGGGAGGTTTTGGATGTAAAACGCGTGCATGACTAAGTCAGCGGATAGATATTTACTGAACTTTTTGTGTAAATTTGTATATGACGAATTACAGTCCATTACACTGGTATTTACATGATTTGGAACATGTAAAATTAGGCAAACAAGTCTGTAATTTTACTTTCAAATCATGTAGACGATTTTCTTTCAGTTTCCCCATCTCACAGTTTACAGTCCATTACAACTATGTTTACATAATACAAAACATGTAATTTTCGCCAAACAACGTTTTAAGGTCTTTAAATCATGTATTATGGATTTTTTTTCTGTTTGCAACTTGTTTGTCTGTTGCTAATTATAGGGATTTAGCCCACATACAAGGCTTGGTAAAATTCTTTTTTTATGGGCTTGACTGATTTTTGCCTATGCCATGTGCCGTCTTATAATTTGAAGAAAAACTGACTTACGCTGAATTGAAAATCAGTCAGCTGACAAATAGACATCCCCAACTTTTATTGTTCATAGAGGATGACATGCGGCACCCATGAGCCAGCAGCCTCAACGTTTCAAAGTCGGCATGAGATCGAAAGAAAAAGGCAAGTGACCAAATATCAGGAGCCAAAGATAATCCAAGAAAAGAAACTTTATTGTACATAGAGGATGACATGCGGGTCCCATTTAGCAGCAGCGGTATCAACGTTTGAGAGGCGGCAGGCGATCGAAAGAAAAAGGCAAGTGACCAAATATGAGGTGCCAAAAAAAAATCCAAGAAAAGAAAGTTTTATAGTACATAGTGGATGACATGCGGGTCCCTTGAGCCAGCAGCTTACTCAACGTTTCAAAGGGGGCAGGGGATCAAAAGAAAAAGGCAAGCCAAAAATCAGAGGGTGAAAAAAAATCCAACAAAGGAAAGTTTTATAGCACATAGAGGATGACATGCGGGTCCCATGAGCCAGCAGGTTCCTCAACGTTTCAAACGTGGCATGAGATCGAAAGAAAAAGGCAAGTGACCAAATATCAGGAGCCAAAAATAATCAAAGAAAAGAAAGTTTTCAACGTTTCAAAGGCGGCAGGGGATCAAAAGAAAAAGGAAGTAGCCAGAAATTAGGGGGCAAAAATAACTCCAAGAAAGGAAACTTTTATTGTTCGTAGAGGATGACATGAGGGACCCATGAGCCAGCAGCTTACTCAACGTTTCAAAGGTGGCATGAGATCGAAAGAAAAAAACGCAAGTGACCAAATATGAGGTGCCAAAAATAATCAAAGATTTATTGTACATAGAGGATGACATGCGGGTCCCATTTTGCAGCAGCGGTCTCAATGTTTGAAATGCGGCTTGAGATCAAAAGAAAAAGAAAGTAGCTAGAAAGTAGGGGGTCAAAAAAAATCCAAGAAAAGAAAGTTGATGGACATAGAGGTTGACATGCGGGTCCCATGTGCCAGCAGCTTACTCAACGTTTCAAAGGGGCCAGGGGATCAAAAGTAAAAGGCAAGTGACGAAATATCAGGAGCCAAAAATCAGAGGGTGAAAAAAAATCCAAGAAAACAAACTTTTATAGCACATAGAGGATGACATGCGGGTCCCATGAGCCAGCAGGTTCCTCAACGTTTCAAACGTGGCATGAGATCGAAAGAAAAAGGCAAGTGACGAAATATCAGGAGCCAAAAATAATTCAAGAAAAGAAACTTGATTGTACATAGAGGATGACATGCGGGTCCCATGTGTAAGCAGCTTACTCAACGTTTCCAAGGCGGCAGGGCATCAAAAGAAAAAAGGAAATAGACAAAAATCAGAGAGTGAAAAAAACCATAGAAAATAAACTTTTATAGCACATAGAGGATGACATGCGGGTCCCACGAGCCAGCAGGTTCCTCAAAGTTTCAAACGTGGCATGAGATCGAAAGAAAAAAGGCAAGTGACCAAATATCAGGAGCCAAAAATAATCCAAGAAAAGAAAGTTTATTGTACGTAGAGGATGACATGCGGGTCCCATTTTGCAGCAGCGGTATCACCGTTTGAGAGGCTGCACGGGATCGAAAGAAAAGGCAAGTGACCAAATATCAGGAGCCAAAAATAATCCAAGAAAAGAAATTTTATTGTACGTAGAGGATGACATGCGGGTCCCATTTTGCAGCAGCGGTCTCAACGTTTCCAAGGCGGCACAGGACCAAAAGAAAAATGAAGTAGCCAGAAATCAGGGGGTGAAAAAAATCCAAGAAGAAAGATTTCAATTGGGCTGCATCTGGACATCTGGGCTTTCGAACTATCCTGCTTGGCCTTTTGACTCGTACAATTTCAGCCCACTCCAAAACAGGAAAGTTCCGAATTTTCTAAAAAAACAGGAAAGTCCTATGCTTCGCAAAGACAAAAAAACAAGGAGATTCAACATATAAGTTTGTTTATGTAAAAATAAAGATTTAATTATCCGTTTGAAATAGCTCAGAGCGCAATACATTGTTTATTGTCTGCAAAATAATCAAGATATCATATGTTTCTTGTACGGGGAGGCTGACATCGGGGACCCATGAGCCAACAGCGTCGTCAACGTTTTAAAGGCGGCAGGGGATGGAAAGAAAAAATAAACCAAAAATCTGTTGGTAAAAAATCCAAGAAAAGAAACATTTTCGTTCTGAGAGGATGACATGCGGGACCCATGAGGCAGCAGCATCCTCAGCGTTTATTGTTCATAGAGGTTGACATGTGGGACCCGTGAGCCAGCGGCGTCCTCAACGTTTTAAAGGCTGCAGGTGATCGAAAGAAAAAATAAGCCAAAAATCGTTTGGTCAACAAAATCCAAGAAAATAAACATTTACCGTTCTGAGAGGATGACATGCGGGACCCATGAGGCAGCAGCATCCTCAACGATTCCAAGGCGGCAGGGGAAATATCCAGAAATTAATGAGGGGTTCAAAATAAATCCATCAAAGGAAACTTTTATTGTTCATAGAGGATGACATGTGGGACCGACCAACAGCGTCCTCATCGTTTCAGAGGGGGCAGGAGATCAAAAGAAAAAGGCAAATAGCCAGAAATTAGGGGTAAAAAATAACTCCAAGAAAGGAAACTTTTATTGTTCATAGAGGATGACATGCGGGACCCATGAGCCAGCAGCTTACTCAACGTTTCAAAGGCGGCATGAGATCGAAAGAAAAAGGCAAGTGACAAAATATCAGGAGCCAAAGATAATCCAAGAAAAGAAACTTTATTGTACGTAGAGGATGACATGCGCGTCCCATTTAGCAGCGGTCTCAGCGTTTCAAATGCGGCTTGAGATCAAAAGAAAAAGAAAGTTGATTGTACATAGAGGATGACATGCGGGTCCCATGAGTCAGCAGCTTACCATACGTTTCCAAGGCGGCAGGGGATCAAAAGAAAAAGGAAATAGCCAAAAATCAGAGGGTGAAAAAAATAAAGAAAATAAACTTTTATAGTACATAGAGGATGACATGTGGGTCCCATGAGCCAGCAGGTTCCTCAACGTTTCAAACTTGGCATGAGATCGAAAGAAAAAGGCAAGTGACCAAATATGAGGAGCCAAAAATAATTCAAGAAAAGAAAGTTTTATAGTACATAGAGGATGACATGCGGGTCCCATTTAGCAGCAGCGGTATCGGCGTTTGAGAGGCGGCAGGGGATCAAAAGAAAAAAGAAATTGCCAAAAATCAGATGGTGAAAAAAAACCAAGAAAATGAACTTTTATAGTACATAGAGGATGACATGCGGGTCCCATGAGCCAGCAGGTTCCTCAACGTTTCAAACGTGGCATGAGATCGAAAGAAAAAGGCAAGTGAAAAAATATCAGGAGCCAAAAATAATTCAAGAAAAGAAAGTTTTATAGTACATAGAGGATGACATGCGGGTCCCATTTAGCAGCAGCGGTATCACCGTTTGAGAGGCGGCAGGGGATCGAAAGAAAAAGGCAAGTGAAAAAATATGAGGAGCCAAAAATAATTCAAGAAAAGAAAGTTTTATAGTACATAGAGGATGACATGCGGGTCCCATTTAGCGCAGCGGTATCACCGTTTGAGAGGCAGGGGATCGAAAGAAAAAGGCAAGTGAAAAAAATATGAGGAGCCAAAAATAATTCAAGAAAAGAAAGTTTTATAGTACATAGAGGATGACATGCGGGTCCCATTTAGCAGCAGCGGTATCAACTGTTTGAGGAAGCGGGGATCGAAAGAAAAAGTCAAGTTACCAAATATGAGGTGCCAAAAAAATCCAAGAAAAGAAAGTTTTATAGTACATAGTGGATGACATGCGGGTCCCATTTAGCAGCAGCGGTATCACTGTTTGAGAGGCAGCAGGGGATCGAAAGAAAAAGTCAAGTGACCAAATATGAGGTGCCAAAAAAATCCAAGAAAAGAAAGTTTTATAGTACATAGAGGATGACATGCGGGTCCCATTTAGCGGCGGTATCACTGTTTGAGGCAGCAGGTGATCGAAAGAAAAAGTCAAGTGACCAAATATGAGGTGCCAAAAAAAAATCCAAGAAAAGAAAGTTTTATAGTACATAGAGGATGACATGCGGGTCCCATTTAGACAGCGGTATCACCGTTTGAGAGGCGCAGGTGATCGAAAGAAAAAGTCAAGTGACCAAATATGAGGTGCCAAAAAAATCTAAGAAAAGAAAGTTTTATAGTACATAGAGGATGACATGCGGGTCCCATTTAGTAGCAGCGGTATCACCGTTTGAGAGGCGGCAGGGGATCGAAAGAAAAAGGTAAGTGACCAAATATGAGGTGCCAAAAATAATTCAAGAAAAGAAAGTTTTATAGTACATAGAGGATGACATGCGGGTCCCATTTAGCAGCAGCGGTATCACCGTTTAAGAGGCGGCAGGGGATCGAAAGAAAAAGGCAAGTGACCAAATTTGAGGTGCCAAAAATAATCCAGGAAAAGAAAGTTTTATAGTACATAGAGGATGACATGCGGGTCCCATTTAGCAGCAGCGGTATCACCGTTTGAGAGGCGGCAGGGGATCGAAAGAAAAAGGCAAGTGACCAAATTTGAGGTGCCAAAAAAACTCCAAGAAAAGAAAGTTGATTGCACATAGAGGATGACATGCGGGTCCCATTTAGCAGCAGCGGTCTCAACGTTTCCAAGGCGGCAAGGGATCAAAAGAAAAAGGAAGTAGCCAGAAATCAGGGGGTCAAAAAAATCCAAGAATAGAAAGAATTTTGGTTCATAGAGGATGACATGCGGGACCCATGATCCTGCATCGTAAACGGCTCGATCGGAGAACGTTGAACGAGATGGCGCGATCTAGAAAAAAACAATGCCAGAGAGGCTGCCATCTGGGCCCTACATCCCTCGGCGGTGCGGATTTGCGTTGACTCGGCCGGCGAACCCGAGATTTCGAGATGCACCACGTCCCGGGCCACCATACGCCACGTTTTGGCCGCTTTCGTCGGGCTAGGTGGCCTCAAAAACGAGAAAAAAAAAGTTTTGACATGCACCACGGAGGGACCAAAATCGTCGGCCATGGTACACCAGCAACCACGGCGCGACTTCAACTTCGTCGGCCATGGCAGCGACCTTGTAAGAATGCCCATGACAGTGCAGTTTTGCCAAATTAGGAAGAGACGAAATATGAATTCAACCAAAGAAATCTAAACGAATCCTTAGACAATAGCATAGTTAACACGTTCAGAAAAAAATGATGACTCCAAAAGAACAACATTAGCAAGAAATACTCCATTTTAGTTTGAATTTGCAGTCACATACATAACTAGTAGTACTGCCAAAATACTATAATACTCCGAGCTGCATTCTAGCACTCCAACTAGCTAGTAATAGTTCTGGAGTAGTAGTACTACTATACAAGTCCAAAATACATCCGAACGAACCCTACTTCGAACTAAACTACTCCCTCCGATCTTCGAGTAACTACATTGCAGTATGACTAAACGAAGATTATTGTATAACCTTCTTGTTGATGCAAACGCAGATAGGCAACACACGCTGCCCTCCATTCTGCTTCGCGTAACGGGGCGGCACCGCCAGGAAAGAAGTGAGCTGCTGCAACATGATCGAGCTAGGCGTCGGGGAGCTCGTCGGCTCGATTACCGCCATCAAGGTGTCCGTCGAGAGGTCACTGGTCCCAGCCGTCGCCGGCGCCGGCGGACCAATCACCAACAGCTGCGCCTTGTACATCGGAAACAAGCACGCGGCCGACCTGATGCACACACAGGACACAATGGTGGTCGGGCCGAGCGCTCCAACGGTGATGGCGAACACGCTACCGTCTTCTTCCCCACTGCCGATGAACAGGTGTCCCCGCGGTTGTACCGGAACACGAACTATGCACCAGGCGGGTATGCCATACTGGAACGTAAACACTGGGATGGAGTGGGATGCTTGGAGGTGTACCAGGAGCTCCCGCGGCGGGCCGGTGAAGCTGCAGCCGGTATTGATGGCCTCTGTGCAGCCGCACGGACCATGCGGGCACGCGATATAGTGCTTGTAGGACTCCGTGGAGGCGACCAAGCTCTGGCAGCCGACGCACTTGACCATTGCCCCAGATCGATTCGACGGCGGCAATCTTGGCCCAGATCGATTCGACGGCGGCAACCACGCCGGCTGCTCGCACTTCTTGCACGGGTTCGGCGCAAGCTCGCCGACGCAGCGCCGACAGCCCATATGACCGCCCTTGCACTGCACGGAACAACGTACGTGGCATCAGTTGTCATTGACATTTCTCACAGGTGAACCTAAGAATGAAATCGGAAGGGAGCGACCTTGGATATGGGGGGTTTGAAGGGCAGCAGGCAGAGGGGGCACAAGAAGAGGGCCTCCTCCATCTTCAGAGAAGAGTGATCGGGAAAACGAGAACGGGATGGGTTCTTTTTTTATACATGCCTTGGAGTGGAGTATGGATACTACTACTTATAGGAAGAACTTCCTTGCTAAGAATCGGCGTCGGCCGTACGCAAGCATAGATGCACCAGCGGCTCTGCAGTTTGTCAAAATAAAAGGACAGAGCTGCAGTGACTTGAAGTCTCCAAATCTCATTGTGACTTGGTGCCACCATCTACCAACCATTTGAGATCCAACGTTCCAAACTAATCTCTTATTTCGAACCTAAAAACAAAAATTATGAAAAAAATCCAGTAAAATGTAGATGCCTTGTTCTAAAATCTGTGAATATTTCATCCCACTCGGACGATTAGCTTGTGATTAAAGAGCTTTTTACGTATACGAGCACTAGTTTAAACTAAATACTCCCTCTGATTCATATTAATTGACTTCAATATGGATGTATCTAGAACTAAAATGTGTCTAGTACATCCATATTAGAGTCAATTAATATGAACCGGAGGGAGTATATATTTGCTCACAAACCTTTGATTCAAATCGAATGAAACTTCACCAAAATATAAATCGAAATATGCACGATTAACTGGAAGTTCTTGAAATATTTCTGAGCAATTATAATAATTATTTAGTTTAAATTCTAAGTCGATCGCATACATTGGATCTGAGATGGATGGTGGATGGTGGCACCAAGTCACTGTGAAACTTGGAAGTATCAAGTCAGTGAAGCTCTATCCCAAAATAAAAGCTTCGTGAAGGGGGCAGTTTGGTTCAAAAAAGAAGACAGTGCCAAGCAGTTGTCAAACAATACCCATATAGTCAAATGTACTCCCTCTGATTCAAATGAATTGACTCAACTTTGTCTAGATATATGGATGTATCAAGTCACTGAAGCTAAAATAAAAGCTTCATGAAGGGGGAAGTTTGGTTCGAAAAAAATACAGTGCCAAGCAGCTGTCAAATAGTACCATAACGTCAAATGTACTCCCTCCGATTCAAACGAAATGACTCAACTTTGTATTTTGCATGTTAAAGGTTTTTCGTAAAACTTGGCCAATCTTAACATAGTTTGCCTTTCTAAAAAAAGATATAAGCCCTAAGGCTCCTTTGATTCATAGGATGGGAAAACCATAGAAATATGGAAAACATAGGATTGAGATTTAATGGCTAGTTGAATCATATAGGAAGATGAGTTGTGTTTGATTGTGCCAAAGGAAATTTTCCATGAGGTATGACCTAATGTTTTATTCTTATAGGATTTGCACTGCAAGATTCCTATAGGATATGTTCCTATGAATCAAACAACTAGTGTGGGGAAAATTCACATGTGATCTAAATCCTACATAATTCCTATACAAATCCTATATATGAATTTTAGTTGTTAGGTCACTTAAAATGACTTCACTTGAAGAGTTACATTTTTGTTTTTTCTGAATTAGTAGTGATGCCTAACCATATATATACCTAAACCAAGAGAATCAGCATAAACTTATGTATATTAATAGTAAGCGCATATATGAATGTTTTTTATCTACAAACCCAGGGTCATATATATGTACATAGAAACATGCATATATACTAGTTTTTGTACCTTGGTGTGTTCCTCTTTTGGGCTATCTCTTTTTTGTTCACCGATTCACAACCAACGCCCTAGATTAATTTGGCACTTAAAAAATAACATTTTGTTTTTGGCGCACTAACACAAATAGTAGTAGCACGGTCAACACTGTAGAGAAGTACAAAATAAATGTGTGTGGGAAAAAATGACTTAAAGTGACCATTACATTGAGAAAAAGGGTAGAACCAAGCATTGCACAGGGAAAAAGCAGTGTAGTGCCCAGAAGAAAAAAACAAGTTGGGTTATACTCCCTCCATCCTGAAATAATGGGTGTAGAGTTAAAATTTGTCCATAAAAGAGTGTACTTCTCGTTTTGCAATGCACTTCAAAATTTGTCCACAAAAGAGTGGTAGTAAAAAATATTTCTTTCTCATCACGAGGGATATAGTTTCTTCACGACTAGTACGTACTACCTCCATCACAAAGCTTAAGTCTTTTTTTAAGAGTCAAAGCAAGTAAAGGTTGACGAAAATTTAGAACAATCTATCAACTAATATAATATTTTGTAGATACCATACCAAAAAAAATCGTTGTCTATGTATTGATATTAATTTTGTATTTTGCATGATAATGATTTTTGGTAAAATCTTAGTTTACCTTGACATAGTTTGAGCTTCTAAAAATAATATAAGCCTTACGCTTTGGGATGGAGGTAGTAGTATTTAGCATAATATGGTTTTCTTATTTACTACATGCATTTAGATCATTGGAGGTGGAAAAGTTGAAGAGGAAAGTGATGGTCGATGACAGTTTCCCAATGTAATAATAAAATCCTTAATATGCCTTGAAAACCCACACGTACGCTCTTTCTAGGACAGAGGCAGTATGAGGTAATGCACCCACGCGCTGTCATCTGCCGGTTCGTGCTATGTCTCCCAAATCTTGAAATATCGTCAGTTATCCATTTCACGTCCACACTTCTCCCTCTCTCCACGGACTAGGAAAAAACCCTCTCTTCACTTCCCCTTCCCATTCCACCGATGGAGAGCCCAACCGACGCCGTCAACGCAGCGAAAGCGAAAGCCGCGCGGCTGGCCTTAGCCGCAGAGGAGGCGTCCAGAGCCGCGACCGCAGCACGCATGGCCGCAACGGCGGCGATCATTGCCGCAGCGGATGCCAAAGACGAAGCGGAGGCCATTGCCGAAGGTCGGGCCATCGGTCGCTCATCGGCATCTGATGCTGTTGGTAGATGGGTCCACTCTCTTGGGAAGCATCCCCTAGATGACGAGGACGAGGTTGAACTCATCTTTGAACCGCCGCCGCCGACCTTCGACGAGAATATCGTCGACGAGGGGGAGGAAGTATGTTCCGATTCACCTCTCTCCCTTATTCAACATAGCCCTGTATCGATTTGCGCTATGGTCTCTCCCTCTTTTTTTGCGCTATAGCGTTTTGAATTAGCGTCAGAATCTTTTTAGATTCATATTCAGTATTAGTTGCAACTGCTACATATTTGCTTCACATCCGATTCACCTCTCTCCCTTATTTAACATAGCCCTGTATCGATTTGCTCTATGGTCTCTCCCTCTTTTTTTTGCGCTATAGGGTTTTGAATTAGCGTCAGAATCTTTTTAGATTCATATTCATTATTAGTTGCAACTGCTACATATTTGCTTCACCTGTTTATTTGGCATGTATCAGGTTGCTACTGATGAGGTTGACAGCGATGTCGAGTCGCGTCATAGGAAGGCCAGGGCCACTCTCAACAAGCTTAAGGCGGGGAAGTTCGACAAGTATTGGAGTGAACCCTGGACTGGTGCCAGGAACAGCTGCCCCTTCTGCACAAAGAGCATAAAGGTTGACTTTCGAAGCGTCCTGCAGCATGCCGAAGCCGGTGGGTCCGGCTGTCTCAAAGTTGGGGAAACTGTTAACCGATCCGGCTTCATAGCCAACCACATGGCCTATGGGCTATTCCTAAGGAAGAAATTGAACCAAGCTATCGAGACCGGTCGTGTGCCTCCTCCCAAGCCCAAGCCACCAAAGATTAAAGGTATGGGCAGCAAGAAGCAGAAGAAGCGGGACCGGGAGGAGGCGACAGGAAGAAGATGGTAAATATACTCCGTAACTGTTGTGCATGTTTGTCTCTCCTACTGCTTCAAAAGCAGCATCTTTTGTTGAACTCTGTTTATGTTTGCTGCTCAGCAGCGTTTGTGGTGAACCTATTAGCTTAATTAGGGGTTGTTGAACTATGTCTGTGTTGAACCTTGCTTAATTAGGTTGTGTTGAACTCTGTTTGTGTTGGCGTGGGAAGGGGGGCATGATGCTACCCTGAATTTGCGGGACCCCCAAAAAACTTGCAAATACGAGTGATGCATCCAAAAGGAACAAACTTCTTACATGGTAGACCCCAGTCTGAAAGCAAGAAATGCGATCGGGTCCTTAACAGCCACCGCCCGGATTGATCGGGTATTTTGCCTGCCTACCGCATGTGACTTGTGCTCACTGAAGTTTGGGACCTCACGCATGGGCACCACACGTAAGTGACAGACCTGTTGGTGTAAAAACTCGGGTGATTATTATACTGCATTAGTACAAAGTTTCCTATGGATTCAAGGGTTGGAAAGCCAAGTTAACTCATTTTCATGACTAAGAAGGAGCCAGGCTTACTTTTTCATTTTCATGTTTTAACTTGTTTAAATCTTGGTCAAACAAAGGATTTGACCAGGATTCAAGTGGGCATAAAAATTCAAAAAAGAAATCAAAAAAAAACCAAAGCACATAAGCTTCTTATGTCATATAGTAAGCATTACAGTTGATCAACGAAGTCTAGACATATTCAAACCAGAAAAATATTGTATATACCCCCTAACCCTAAACTCTGTCTTATGAAGTCAAGCATGAAGAAAAGTGGTTTTGGGTTTCAAACATTGGAAATTGAAAAAACTCCCAAAAGCTTCATTTTGGAGTGACTAAGAAGAATCCAGGCTTTCATTTTCATTTTCATGTTTTAAATTGGTTTAAATCTTGGTCAAACCTAGGATTTGACCAAGATTCAAATGGACATAACAAATTCAAAAAAATCAAAACCAAACACATAGTCTTTTGATGTCATATAGTAAGCATTCAAGTTGATAAACAAAGTCTAGACATATTTAAACAAGAAAAATCATGTATATACTTGGCCCCTAACCCTAAACTCTGTCTTATGAAGTCAAGCATTAAGAGGAGTGGTTTTGGGTTTCAAACATGGAAATTTAAAAAACCTCCCAAAAGCTTCATTTTGGAGTGACTAAGAAGAATCCAGGCTTACTTTTCATTTTCATGTTTTAAACTGGTTTAAATCTTGGTCAAACCTAGGATTTGACCAAGATTCAAATGGGCATAACAAATTCAAAAAAAAACTAAACACATAGTCTTTTGATGTCACATAATAAGCATTCAAGTTGATAAACAAGGTCTAGACATATTCAAACCAGAAAAATCATGTATCTACCCCCTACCCCTAAACTTTGTCTTATGAAGTAAAGCACGGAGAGATATCATTTTGGGTTTCGAACATGGAAAATTTAAAAAAACCTCCCAAAAGCTTCATTTTGGAGTGAATAAGAAGGATCCACACTTACTTTTCATTTTCATGTTTTAAACTTGTTTAAATATTGGTCAAACCTGCAAGGATTTGACCAAGATTCAAATGGGCATAAAAATTCAAAAAAAAAACGAAAACCACTTCTCTTCGTCCTTGACTTCATTAGACAGAGTTTAGGGTTGGGGTATATACATGATTTTTAATGTTTAAATATGTATAGACTCTGTTGATCAACATGAATGCTTACTATAACTTAAGAAGCTTAATTATGTGCTTTGGTTTTTCATTTTTTGAATTCTTTATTGAATTTTTATGCCTATTTGAATCTTGGTCAAATCCTAGGTTTGACCAAGAATTAAACAAGTCAGTAACATGAAAATGAAAAAGTAAGCCTGGATCCTTCTTATTCACTCAAAAAATGAAGCTTTTGGGAGGGTTTTTGAATTTTCCATGTTTGAAACCCAAAACCATTCCTCTTATATGCTTGACTTCATATATATCACAGAGTTTAGCCTTAGGGGGTATATACATGATTTTTCTAGTTTGAATATGTCTAAACCTTGTTTATCAACTTGAATGCTTACTATAAACCAAAAATTCATGTATCTACACCTAACCCTAAACTATGCATGAAGAGAAGTGGTTTTGGGTTTCAAACCTGGATATCTCAAAAACCCTCCCAAAAGCTTCATTTTGGAGTGAATAAGAAGGATCAAGGCTTAATTTTTCATTTTCATGTTTTAATCTTGTTTAAATCTTGCTCAAACCTAGGATTTGACCAAGATTCAAATGGGCATAATTTAAAAAAATGAAAAATCAAGGCACATAGTCTTCTTATGTCATATAGTAAGCATTCAATTAAGTTGATAAACAAGCTCTGGACATATTCAAACCAGAAAAATCATGATGAATCTACCCCCTATATATCCCTAAACCCTAACTTATGAAGTCAAGCATGAAGAGAAGTGGTTTTTGGTATAAATCATGGAAATTTCATATTCATGTTTATTAAACTTGTTTAAATCATGGTCAAACCTAGGATTTGACCAAGATTCAAATGGGCATAAATATTCAGAAAAAACAAAAAATGGAAAATCAAGGCACATAGTCTTCTTATGTCATATATATAGTAAGCATTCAATTAAGTTGATAACAAGGTCTAGACATATTCAAACGAGAAAAATCATGTATCAAGCTACCCCTAACCCCAAACTCTGTCTTATGAAGTCAAGCATGAAGAGAAGTACGTGGTTTTTTGGTTTCAAACATGGAAATTTCAAAAACCCTCTCAAGAGCTTTATTTTGGAGTGACTACGAAGGATACATGCTTAATTTTCATATTCATGTTTTAAACTTGTTTAAATCATGGTCAAACCTAGGATTTGACCAAGATTCAAATGGGCATAATTTAAAAAAAATGTAAAATCAAGGCATATAGTCTTCTTATGTCATATAGTAAGCATTCAATTAAGTTGATAAACAAGGTCTAGACATATCAAACCAGAAAAATCATGTATCTACCCCTATATATCCCCAAACTCTGTCTTATGAAGTCAAGCATGAAGAGAAGTGGTTTTTGGTTTCAAGCATGGAAATTTCAAAAACCTCCCCAAACTTCATTTTAGAGTGACTAAGAAGGATACAAGCTTGCCTTTTCATTTTCATGTTTTAAACTTGTTTAAATTATCTTGGTCAAATCTAGGATTTGACAAGATTCAAATGGGCAAACATATGATAAGTGATGCAAATATCATTTCTAAGTGCGGGCAAACCAGAGATATGTGGTTTTTGGTTTCAAACATATTCAAACGAGAGAAATCATGTATCTACCCCCTAACACTAAACTCTGTCTCATGAAGTCAAGCGCATGCATGAAGATATGTGGTTTTTGGTTTCAAACATGGAAATTTCAAAAACCCTCCCAAGAGCTTCATTTCGAAGTGATTAATTAAGAAGCATACATGCATGCTTACTTTTTCATATTCATGTTTTAAACTTATTCAAATCTTGGTGAAACCTAGGATTTGACCAAGATTCAAATGGGTATAAAAATTTAAAAAAAAACAAAAAAGGTCTTCTTATGTTATATAGTAGGCATTCAATTAAGTTGATAAACAAGTTCTAGACATATTCAAACAAGAAAAATCATGCATGTATCTACCCCTAACCCTAAACTTTGTTTCATGAAGTCAAGCATGAAGATATGTGGTTTTTGGTTTCGAACATGGAAATTCAAAAACCCTCCCAAGAGCTTCATTTTGAAGTGACTAAGAAGCATACATGCTTACTTTTTCATATTCATGTTTTTAACTTATTCAAATCTTGGTGGAACCAAGGATTTGACAAAGATTCAAATGGGTATAAAAATTCAAAAAAAACAAGGTCTTCTCTTATGTTATATAGTAAGCATTCAATTAATTTGATAAACAAGGTCTACACATATTCAAACCAGGAAAATCATGTATCTACCACCTAACCCTAAACTCTGTCTTATGAAGTCAAGCATGCATGAAGAGAAGTGGTTTTTGGTTTCAAGCATGGAAATTTCCATGTTTGAAACCCAAAACCACTTCTCTTCATATGCTTGACTTCATATGACAGAGTTTAGCGTTAGGGGGTAGATACATGATTTTTTGGTTTGAATATGTCCAAACCTTGTTTATCAACTTGAATGTGTAATATATATATGACATAAGAAGACTGCATGCTTTGGTTTTTCATTTTTTGATTTTTTTGAAATTTTAAGCCCATCTGATTCTTTGTCAAATAATAGGTTTGACCAAGATTTAAACATGTTTAAAACATGAAAATGAAAAAGGTAAGCCTCCATCCTTCTTAGTCACTCCAAAATGAAGCTTTTTGGAGGGTTTTTGAAAATTCCATGTTTGAAACCCAAAACGACTTCTCTTCGTGCTTGACTTGATAAGACAGAGTTTTGGGTTAGGGGTAGATACATGATTTTTCGGTTTGAATATGTCTAGACCTTGTTTATCAACTTAAATGCTAACTATATGACATCAGAATGGGCATAAAAATTTAAAAAAATTAAAAATGTAAAACCAAAATTTAATTGGGAGGAAAGGGTACATGAATTACAATTAAAAAACAAGGTAACTTAAATACTTGGATGCCCCAAGATGTGTGGAAGCCCAAAACAATGGCAAAACATATCATGTGCGCATGCTGCATCCAATTCAAGTAGAACACATAGTAGGCATCGATAGTTTGACCTAAATTTGAAATCAAAGAGAAGGTGGTTAGAAAAAATCAAAATTGGCAAAGCAAAGCATGAAATCAAAAAATTGTGATGCACTCTAGCTATGAAAATTATCAAACAATGCAAACCAAAATGATTTTTTAGAGGAATACTAGTTCAACTTATTTAATTTTTTATTTGTAGGCCAAAATCAAACCCCGTAGTTGGATTTTTTTTTCAACTTGATCTGTAGTACTGGGGAAAACCCTAGTTTATAACCTATTTAATAATAGATTCGTAGTCGATTCTTTTACTTTTTTATTATTACTATGCAGCACATGTGTGTTTGCCCATCGAGTGAAACTCGGAGGAAGAGGAATCACTCGGAAGGAGAAGAAGGGAGAGCAGTCACGGGGCCCCTCTTATTGATGGTGTATATTCTTTTTCTGGTGATGTTGACTGTTGTGCAGGGTTTGTCAGTGCGCAGGAGGTGCGAGCGAGCGAGCGAGTCGAGCGAGGCCGAGAATGAGAGAGATTTGTTTTTTTTGTGAGAGGGACAACCGAAGGATCCAGAAGGACCCACAGACTTCCAATACGCATCTGATGCGTCTTCTCTTGACAAAGAAGATGGCTGGGAGTTGGCGTACCTATTGCACGTGACTTGTGCTCACTCAAGTGTGGGACCACACGCGTGGGCACCACACGTAAGTGACAGACCTGTTGGTGTAAAAACTCGGTTGATTATTATAGTGCATTAGAACAAAGTTTCCTATGGATTCAAGGGTAGGAAATCCAAGTTAACTCATTTACATGACATTATTTTTTCCATGAAGCAAAGTTAACACTATCAATTGGTACATTTTGGAGTGACTAAGAAGGATCAATGCTTACTTATTCGTTTAATTTCACGTGTTAAACTTGTCTAAATCTTGTTCAAACCTAGGATTTGACCAAGATTCAAATGGGCAGAAAAATAATTAAAAAACAGAAAAATGAAAAACCAAATCACATAGTAAGCATTCAAGTTGATAAACAAGGTCTAGACATATTCAAACCAGACAAATCATGTATCTATACCCCTAACCCCTAAACTCTGTCTTATGAAGTCAAGCATGTGAAGAGAAGTGGTTTTGGGTTTGGGGGTATATATACATGATTTTTATTGTTTAAATATATATAGACTTTGTTGATCAACATGAATGCTTAATTACTATATGACATAAGAAGTTTATGTGCTTTGGTGTTTCATTTTTTTGATTTCTTTTTTGAATTTTTATGCCCATTTGAATCTTGGTCAAATCCTAGGTTTGACAAAGATTTAAACAAGTTTGAAACATGAAAATGAAAAAGTAAGCTTGGATCCTTCTTAGTCACTCCAAAATGAAGCTTTTGGGTGGGTTTTTGAAATTTCCATGTTTGAAACCCAAAACCACTTCTTCTCTTCATGCTTGACTTCATAAGACAACGTTTAGGGTTAGGGGGTAGATACATGATTTTTCTGGTTTGAATATGTCTAGACTTCGTTGATCAACTTGAATGCTTAGTATATTACATAAGAAGACTATGTGGTTTGGTTTTTGATTTTCTTGATTTTGTTTGATTTTTTATGACCATTTGAATCTTGGTCAAATCCTAGGTTTGACCAAGATTTAAACAAGTTTAAAACATGAAAATGAAAAAGTAAGCATGGATCCTTCTTAGTCATGACAATGAGTTAACTTGGCTTTACTACCCTTGATGAATCCATAGGAAACTTTTTGTACTAATGCAGTATAATATTCTGGTTTGAATATGTCTAGACCTTGTTTATCAACTTAATTTGAAAGACATACAAGTTATAGCACACATAGTGCATACATTTTCACACATACTGCACTAGATGCTAACCCTATAGTTTGAGGCCATTTGGATGAGGTCGAAAAAATTCTTGGATTAGAATCGTGTTGTTCGAACCCCGTAGTTGGATTTTTTTGAACCCTTGATCTTTAGAACTGGGCAAAACCCAAGTTTAACCATGCAAGATTCAAATGGCCCTAAAAATTCAGAAAAAAATCAAAAGAATGAAAAACCAAAGCACATATATAGCATTCTTATGTCATATGTATAGTAAGCATTCAAGTTGATAAACAAGGTCTAGACATATATATTCAAACCAGAAAAATCATGTATATATCTACCCCTAAAACTCTAATTAAACTATGTCTTATGAAGTCAATCATGTAGAGAAGTGGTTTTGGGTTTCAAATATGGAAATTTCAAGAACCTCCCAAAAGCTTCATTTTAGAGTGACTAAGAAGGATCCAGGCTTATCTTTTCATTTCATGTTTTAAACTTGTTTAAATCCTGGTCAAACCTAGGATTTGACCAAGATTTATGGGCATAAAATTCAAAAAAATCAGAAAAATAAAAAACCAAAGCACATAAGCATATTCAAGTTGATAAACAAGGTTTGGACATATTCAAACCATACAAATCATGTATCTACCCTAACCCTAAACTCTGTCTTATGAAATCAAGCATGAAGAGAAGTGGTTTCGGGTTTCAAACATGGAAATATCAAAAACCTCCCAAAAACTTCATTTTAGAGTGACTGAGAAGGTTACATGCTTCCCTTTTCATTTTCATGTTTTAAACTTGTTTAAATCTTGGTCAAACCTAGAATTTGACAAGATTCAAATGGGCATCAAAATTCAAAAAAATCAGAAAAAGAAAAACCAAAGCAATAGTTTTCTTATGTCATATAGTAAGCATTAAAGTTGATAAACAAGGTCTAGACATATTCAACCAGACAAATCATGTATCTATACCCCTAACCCCTAAACTCTGTCTTATGAAGTCAAGCATGTGAAGAGAAGTGGTTTTGGGTTTCAAACATCGAAATTTCAAAAACCTCCCAAAAGCTTCATTTTAGAGTGACTAAGAAGGATACATGCTTCCCTTTTCATTTTCATGTTTTAAACTTGTTTAAATTATCTTGGTCAAACCTAGGATTCGACATGATTCAAATGGGCATCAAAATTAAAAAAAAACAGAAAAAGGAAAAACCAAAGCAATAGTTTTCTTATATATGTCATATAGTAAGCATTAAAGTTGATAAACAAGGTCTAGATATATCCAAACCAGACAAATCATGTATCTACCCCCGGCCTGTCGATCTTATGAAGCTAGTCTACTAGCATGAAGGGAACTCGTTTTCGGTTTCAAACATAGAAATTACAAGAACATCCCAAAAGCTTCTCCATTTTAGAGTGACTACGAAGGATACTGACTTCCCTTTTCATTTTCATGTTTTAAACTTGTTTAAATCTTGGTCAAACCAAGGATTTGACCAAGATTCAAATGGGCCTAAAAATTTAGAAAAAATTCAAAAAGAGAATGAAAAACCAAAGCACATAGCATTCTTATGTCATATGTATAGTAAGCATTCAAGTTGATAAACAAGGTCTAGACATATTCAAACCAAAAAATCATGTATATATCTACCCTAACCCTAAACTGATCTGTCGATCTTATGGAAGTCAATCATGAAGAGAAGTGGTTTTGGGTTTCAAACATGGAAATTTCAAGAACATCCCAAAAGCTTCATTTTAGAGTGACTAAGAAGGATCCATGCTTACTTACTCATTTTCACGTGTTAAACTTGTCTAAATCTTGGTGAAACCTAGGATTTGACCAAGATATGATTCAAATGCGCAGAAAATTAAAAAAGTCAGAAAAATTAAAAACCAAAGTACATAGTCTTCTTATGTCATATAGTAAGCATATTCAAGTTGATAAACAAGGTTTGGACATATTCAAACCATACAAATCATGTATCTATACCCCCTAACCCTAAACTTTTTCTTATGAAGTCAAGCATGAAGAGAAGTGGTTTTGGGTTTCAAAGATGGAAATTTCAAAAACCTCCAAAAACTTCATTTTAGAGTGACTGAGAAGTTAGCATTAAAGTTGATAAACAAGGTTTAGACATATTCAAACCAGACAAATCATGTATCTACCCCTAACCCTAAACTCGGTCTTATGAAGTCTAGCATGAAGAGAATCGTTTTGAGTTTCAAACGTTTAAGCCAAAAGCCCCATTTCAAATATTTCAAACTTATTCAAAGTTGGTTCAAATTTGAAAGACATACAAGTTATAGCACACATAGTGCATACATTTTCACACATACTGCACTAGATGCTAACCCTATAGTTTGAGGCCACTTGGATGAGGTCGAAAAAGTTCTTGGATTAGAATCGTGTTGTTCGAACCCCGTAGTTGGATTTTTTTGAACCTTGATCTGTAGTACAGGGCAAAACCCTAGTTTAACCTATTTAATTATAGATTCGTATATCGATTTTTCTACCTTTTTATTATTACTATGCTGCAGATGTGCGTTTGCCCGTCGAGTGAAACTCGGAGGAAGAGGGATCACTCGGAAGGAGAGAAAAAAGGCAGAGCATTATGGTGTCTCCCCTTTTTCGGGTGATGATGATGATGTTGACTGTTGTGCAGGGTTTGTCAGTGCGCAGGACGTGCGAGCGAGCGAGCGAGCGAGTCGAGCGAGGCCGAGAATGAGATAGATTTGTTTTTTTGTGAGAGGGACAACCGAAGGATCCAGAAGGACCCACGGACTTCCAATACGCATCCTGATGCGTCTTCTCTTGACAAAGAAGATGGCTGGGAGTTGGCGTACCTATTGCACGTGACTTGTGCTCACTGAAGTGTGGGACCTCACGCGTGGGCACCACACGTAAGTGACAGACCTGTTGGTGTAAAAACTCGGTTGATTATAATAGTGCATTAGAACAAAGTTTCCTATGGATTCAAGGGTAGGAAATCCAAGTTAACTCATTTACATGACATTATTTTTTCCATGAAGCAAAGTTAACACTATCAATTGGTACATTTTGGAGTGACTAAGAAGGATCAATGCTTACTTATTCGTTTAATTTCACGTGTTAAACTTGTCTAAATCTTGTTCAAACCTAGGATTTGACCAAGATTCAAATGGGCAGAAAAATAATTAAAAAACAGAAAAATGAAAAACCAAATCACATAGTCTTCTTATGTCATATAGTAAGCATTCAAGTTGATAAACAAGGTCTAGACATATTCAAACCAGACAAATCATGTATCTATACCCCTAACCCCTAAACTCTGTCTTATGAAGTCAAGCATGTGAAGAGAAGTGGTTTTGGGTTTCAAACATCGAAATTTCAAAAACCTCCCAAAAGCTTCATTTTAGAGTGACTAAGAAGGATACATGCTTCCCTTTACATTTTCATGTTTTAAACTTGTTTAAATTATCTTGGTCAAACCTAGGATTTGACGAAGATACAAATGGGTGGGCACAAAATTCAAAAAAATCAGAAAAATGAAAAACCAAATCACATAGTCTTCTTATGTCATATCGTAAGCAATCAAGTTGATAAACAAGGTCTAGATATATCCAAACCAGACAAATCATGTATCTACCCCCTATCGATCTTATGAAGTCTAGCATGAAGGGAAGTCGTTTTGGGTTTCAAACATTGAAATTTAAAGAACATCCCAAAAGCTTCATTTTAGAGTGACTAAGAAGGATACAGACTTCCCTTTTCATTTTCATGTTTTAAATTTGTTTAAATCTTGGTCAAACCAAGGATTTGACCAAGATTCAAATGGCCCTAAAAATTCAGAAAAAAATGAAAAGAATGAAAAACCAAAGCACATAACATTCTTATGTCATATGTATAGTAAGCATTCAAGTTGATATACAAGGTCTAGACATATATATTCAAACCTAGGATTTGACTAAGATTCAAATGGGCATAACAAATTCAAAAAACAAAAACCAAACACATAGTCTTCTGATGTCATATAGCAAGCATTCAAGTTGATAAACAAACTTGTTTAAATCATGGTCAAACCTAGGATTTGACCAAGATTCAAATGGGCATAATTTTAAAAAATGTAAAATCAAGGCATATAGTCTTCTTATGTCATATAGTAAGCATTCAATTAAGTTGATAAACAAGGTCTAGACATATCAAACCAGAAAATTCATGTGTCTAGCTACCCCTAACCCTAAACTCTGCACGAAGAGAAGTGGTTTTGGGTTTCAAACATGGATATTTCAAAAACCCTCCCAAAAACCTTCATTTTGGAGTTAATAAGAAGGATCAAGGCTTACTTTTTCATTTTCATGTTTTAATCTTTTTTAAATCTTTGTCAAACCTAGGTTTTGACCAATATTCAAAAGGGCATAATTTTAAAAAAATGAAATATCAAGGCACATAGTCTTCTTATGTCATATAGTAAGCATTCAATTAAGTTGATAAACAAGCTCTAGACATATTCAAACCAGAAAAATCATGATGTATCTACCCCCTATATATCCCTAAACCCTAACTTATGAAGTCAAGCATGAAGAGAAGTGGTTTTTGGTTTAAATCATGGAAATTTCAAAAACCCTCCCAAGAGCTTCATTTTGGAGTGACTAATTAAGAAGCATACATGCTTACCTTTTCATATTCATGTTTTAAACTTGTTCAAATCTAGGTCAACAAACCTAGGATTTGACGAAGAATCAAATGGGTATAAAAAATTTAAAAACAAGCTCTAGATAAGCTCAAGTTGAAAAACAAGTTCTAGACATATTCCAACCAGAAAAATCATGTATGTACCCCCTATATATATATCCCTAAACCCTGACTTATGAAGTCAAGCATGAAGAGAAGTGGTTTTTGGTTTCAATCATGGAAATTTCAAAAACCCTCCCAAGAGCTTCATTTTGGAGTGGCTAAGAAGGATAGATACTTAATTTTTCATATTTATGTTTTAAACTAGTTTAAATCATGGTCAAACCTAGGATTTGACCAAGATTCAAATGGGCATAAAAATTCAAAATAAATGAAAATAAATGAAAAACCAAGGCACGTAGTCTTCTTATGTCATATAGTAAGCATTCAATTAAGTTGATAAACAAGGTCTAGACATATTCAAACCAGAAACATCATGTATCTAGCTACCCTAGCCCTAAACTCTGTCTTATGAAGTCAAGCATGCATGAAGAGAAGTCGTGGTTTTTGGTTTCAAACATGGAAATTTTAAAAACCCTACCAAGATCTACATTTTGGAGTGACTAAGAAGGATATATGCTTAATTTTTCCTATTCATGTTTTATTAAACTTGTTTAAATCATGGTCAAACCTAGGATTTGACCAAGATTCAAATGGGCATAAAAATTCAGAAAAAACAAAAAATGGAAAATCAAGGCACATAGTCTTCTTATGTCACATTAGTAAGCATTCAATTAAGTTGATAAACAAGGTCTAGATATATTCAAACCAGAGAAATCATGTATCTACCCCTAACCCTAAACTCTATCTCATGAAGTCAAGCATGAAGATATGTGGTTTTTGGTTTAAAACATGGAAATTTCAAAAACCCTCCCAAGAGCTTCATTTTGGAGTGACTAAGAAGGATATATGCTTAATTTTTCATATTCATGTTTTCAACTTGTTTAAATCATGGTCAAACTTAGGATTTGACCAAGATTCAAATGGGCATAAAATTAAAAAAACAATAAAATGAAAAACCAATGCACATAGTCTTCTTATGTCATATATATAGTAAGCATTCAATTAAGTTGATAACAAGGTCTAGACATATTCAAACGAGAAAAATCATGTATCAAGCTACCCCTAACCCCAAACTCTGTCTTATGAAGTCAAGCATGAAGAGAAGTACGTGGTTTTTTGGTTTCAAACATGGAAATTTCAAAAACCCTCTCAAGAGCTTCATTTTGGAGTGACTACGAAGGATACATGCTTAATTTTCATATTCATGTTTTAAACTTGTTTAAATCATGGTCAAACCTAGGATTTGACCAAGATTCAAATGGGCATATATGAATCTTTAGCAGGTGCGTTTTTTTACTAATCCATATGGAATATTTTGATAAAACCCTTTTAGAAGGCTTTGTTAAGGCCTCAAGGACAATGAGTTGGGAGGAGGCCAGGTAGACTGTAGCTAGGCATTGATTCGGAATTTATGATGCTTGCGACTTGCTTGCGTGGCTTGTTGATTTCCCAGGTGACGCAGCTTTTTTTGACTGCCCAGCCATGGATAGGTCATAGGAGTGCAGAGCTGTAGGCGGTGCGGATAAGTACGCGGGGCATTGATGATGTAGGTGTGTTCGGTTGCCCACGCGAGTGCAGAGCTGTAGGGTTATGCGAGTAGGCCTTTAAACTGGGAGGTGGCACAAGAAGATTTTAGTAAGGAATGGTTCCTTTCCAGAGGAATGGAATGGTTCCATCCCCGCGTTCGGTTTGGACAAAAAGGAGGTACAGAATGGTACTGTTTTTTGTTCGGTTGGAGGAATTGGAGAGCAGAACGGAATGTGGTTAAACTAAACTTTTGTCTAAGAATCGTAATTAACAATGGCAAATAGCCTTTTAAATCTTAAAATCGTAATTAACAACGCCTAATGGCCTTTTTAATCTTAAAATCGTAATTAATGTTATTTTTTGTATGGTCGGGGAATTTGGAGAGTAGAACGGAATGAAGTTAAAGTTTAATCTTTTGTCTAAATATCGTAATTAATAGTGGCCTTTTTAATCTCAAAATCATAATTAACAACAACTAATAATTTTTTTGGTTGGATTAGTGAAGTGCTTTGTAATTAATAGCGGCTAAGTAACAGCCGTTCCACCACATTCCACCGATTCGGTGGAATGGGTGCATTCTGCATATGGGGAGAATATTCCCTTTCGAGGAACCACTCGGTTCCGTTCCATTCCACAACCGAACACAAGAATGGGCTCTAGGTGCGGAACGGTTCCATTCCATTCCACTTGGTTCTGGAACCGAACACACCCTAAATGCGTTGCAATGGAAAATGACAGTGTGTGGTGGCCTGATGGTGAAGAAGAAAGGTCGGGCGAAGAGTTGTTGGCTAGAGTCGGTTTTATACGAATCGACGAGGTGCGGGATAGTTTGATTTTAAGGGCTCCTTTCATTCACAGGATAGGGAAATCATAGGAGTAGGAATGTAGGATTGGGATTTGGGATGACATGTGTAGTTAAATCCTATAATAAGATGAGTTGCGTTTGATTGCGCCAAATGAATTTTTCCATGAGGTAGGACCAAATATTTAATCCTATACTAGGATTTGCACTACTTGATGATTCCTATAGGATTATTTCCTATTGGATATGTTCATATGAATCATAGACAACGTCCCAAAATCGTCAACTAAGGGGCATTTTTCGTCGCCTATGGGCCTAACCCGACGATATGGGTTCCGTTGTCGAAACTGCGTCAGGCAAAGTCCAACGACGATTTTTTCGGTCCGTCGCGCTTGGGCGCCCTTCCGCCACGGAAAATCGGACCGTTGCGGAAGTGTTTTCGGGAGCCCGTTGACTGCTGACGTCATGCAAACTGACACGTGGCAGACGCCGTTAACTGCCAGTTAACGGCGTTAACCGGCTGAAACCCCGTGGTAGATGGTAGGCCCACACGAGGCCTGCCACGTCTTAAGCGGGCCGGGCCAGATGACATAGTTTGACCGGTCAACTATATAGCTGGGCTGGTCCATTAGTTACGTGGGCCGGGCCTAACCTCTAATGTTGACTGGTCAAAACTTAAATGGGCCGGCCCATTTATCATGTGGGGTCCACCTTACAGCAACTGGGCCGGCCCAAGAAGCAAGTGGCCTGGCCAAAACACAGGTGGGTCCCACTTTCCTATTAAAAGGCGGCCCATTTAGTTTGTGGGGTCCACCGTATAGCAAGTGGGCCGGCCCAACAAGCTAGTGGGCCGGGCCAAAAACACAGGTGGGTCCCACTTTCCAGTTAAAGGATCGGCCCATTTAGTTTGTGGGGTCCACCATATAGCAAGTGGGCCGGCCCAACAAGATAGTGGCGGGGCCAAAAACAGTGGGTCCCACTTTCTGTTAAAGGGCCGGCCCATTTAGTATGTGGGGCCCACCATATAGCAAGTGGGCCGGCCACCAAGATGGCGGGCCAAAAACACAGGTGGGTCCCACATTCTGTTAATGGGAGCCCATTTAGTATGTGGGGCCCACCATATAGCAAGTGGGTGGCCCACCAAGATAGTGGGCGGGCCAAAAACACAGTGGGTCCCACATTCTGTTAATGGGCGGCCCATTTGGTATGTGGGGTCCACCATACGAAAGTGCCGGCCCAACAAAATAGTGGCCGGCCAAAACACAGTGGGGCCCACCTTCCACTTAAAGGGCCGGCCCATTTACCATGTGGGACCACCATAGAGCAAGTGGGCCGGCCCAATAGCCCACTTTCTGTTAAAGGGCCGGCCCAACTAGTATGTGGGGTCCACCATATAGCAAGTGGGCCCAACAAGATAGTGGGCCGGGCCAAAACACAGTGGGTCCCACTTTCCTCTTAAAGGGCCGGCCCATTTATTATGTGGGGTCCTCCAAAAGCAAATGGGTGGCCCAACTAATTAGTGGGCCGGCCCAGTAGTTGGTGGGGTCCACCTTAAAGCAAGTGGGCCACCAATTAGTGTGTGGGGTCCACCGTAAACCAAATGGGCTGGCCCAAGAAGTAAGTGGGCCAGCCCGTTTAGTTGTTGTTTATATGCCGGCATAATATGCGCTTTAGGATTTTGCGGGCAGGCACATATGTGATTTCGCTTAATTGGGCCGTTTAAGGGATGGGAATTCGTGATTTAGATACTGAGAATATTTACGCAGCATTGATTTCTGTCGGATAGCCTCACTTACCACAAGCACCAAAGAAAAAATGCGCGAAAGAACTATAAAAACTAACTAAATATTACATCAGCTGCAAGGCATTGAAAAAAATATTACAGAACCCAGAGAAATTGAATGGTAATTAAACCTAGCAATACAATGAAGCGATCCGGCAATCTTTTAAGTTGTCCATGCAGCACCTATATCTGAAACAAAGACATTACAAGTTAAGACAGCAACAATGGAAAGGCAAAGACACTACAATATTGTTTGGCAAAGAATTTGGAACTCATCATTTCGTCGTTATAACAAGATCATTGTAATGCGCACAATAAGCAAACAAAGAGTGCATGCCGCATACCAACAGCCAATATAACAGAGCATGTTAGAATGAAACAGCAGACTTACTACTGTCGAGTCCCATGCAAACCAACATGTTCAGGGAGTACAAAATTGGCATGAACAACATAGTAGCAGGCTATAAATTTTGTAACAACGACTGAGCAAGATGAAGTTATGATGGCTACATCTACAGAGCAGGGAATGTAAACCAAAAATAGAAGTTACGATGGCAAAAGCTAAAGAGGAGGGAATGTGAACCAACATGTGCCAAGTGCAATTACTTCATTTTGGCCGTGAACTAAATAATACTCCTGAACTTATAGTGAAGGGGATGCAAATCAAGATGTTTCGGGATATAAACTTGTAATGAGCAACACATGGAGGATAGTTAATGCTGGAGCTTAGGATGGACCAGATACAGAATATAGTGGGATCACCTGTGAACTTGTATAAGAGGGAATGCAAACCAATATGTTCAGCTTTCCATATGTGAGCGTCATGCCAAGTCAGAGAAACAAGTCAATAATGCAGCTTTTGAAGAACAAGATGGCACGCAAAATTATTATCTAGTAGTATGACAAGTTTATTTGTACTACATGCTAGATAGCAGAGTGATAGCATGCCAAACTAAGTCCTTACTTTGTTAGCTTACAATGAACTAGATACAAAACAATGGCATCACCTGTAGTACAGGGAATGCAAGCCAACATGTTCATGGAGTAAAAAATTGGCACAAACAACATAGTAGCAGGCCATAATTTTTGTAACAACGACTGAGCAAGATAAAGTTATGATGGCTAGATCTACAGAGCAGGGAATGTAAACCAAATATAGAAGTTACGATGCCAAAAGCTATAGAGCAGGGAATGCGAACCAACATGTGCAATTACTTAAAATTGGCCATGAACTAAATAATAGCAGGATGTTACTATAATACCTACAGTATAATTTTTGTAACAACGACTGAGCAAGATAGAAGTTATGATGGCTACATCTACAGAGCAGGGAATGCAAACCAAAATGTTCAATCGCTTAAAGTTAGCAATGAAGTAGAAAATAGCAACGTGTTACGGTCATAGCTAGGAATGAACTAAAAGAGCTTCAGACAAACAAGCATCTGAACCCAGAACATGGCGCTAAAACAAGGGACTTACATTAGGAGAAGCACTCTGTGGGAGTCACAGCAGATCTTCCTGGGGTTGATAGATCCGGTGATGAAGTACGCTACATGTGCTACTTGGGGTTGGAGAGACGGCCATTACACTTCATGATTACTCATCTCATCTGCAAAAACGTAACGGCGCGTCGTTAGCACAAACAGGTTCCCCCAAGATTAAACAAGAACTTGCAGGCAAGCAATAGAAAAGCGACAGTAGAAGAGTTTAGATCATGCACGGCGCCGGTGAAGCAGATCCGGTTCATGCACAGCGGTGTCGGTGAGCAAGATCCGATGCGGTGGACGACGGATCCGGCGAAGCGGCTCCGGTGGGGTGGACGATGCCGCAGCTGAAGCGACTGCGGTAGACTGCTGGATGAGCATATATGGTTTCGAGGTTCGGCGGGGATGATCCGGTCCGGTTGATGACGGCGTCGATGAAGCGGCTCCGGCAGGCAGCCGGATGACGAGGATCGCGAGGGCTCGGGTAGGCCAGGGAAGTCCGGCGGGGATGTTCCGGTGCGGTGGTCGTGGAGGTGGTAGAGAGAGGGACTTGAGAAGTTCCGGTGGGTGGTCTCAGATGAGAGACTGAGGGAAATGAATTTTTTTGGGAGGGTATCCGGGGCTAGGGAGGTGGTGATCCAAAAAATGACGGCCAGACCCCCCCACCAACCGACTTTGCTGTCATCTCCACAGGGGTAGAATCGGAATTTGGAAGCGTGTGAAATTTTTGTATTTTGTGGGCGGGAAGTTTTGCCGCTATGAGATTTTGAATTTCGCTAAGGTACAAGTATAATGATAAAAAATTGTGAGACCGTACTAGTACCTCTGTTCAAGGCCGACTGTAAAATCAAATCATCATCAAGTTGAACATCGGTTACTACCATGATCATCATCGGACACAGATCTGGTGACATGCACCTGAAATTGGTGCATTCGTTGCAAAGTATAATGCTAAAAAAATTAGTGACCGTACTAGTACTTCTGTTCAAGCCCGAGTGCAACATCAAATCATCATCACGTTGAAAATTTGTTACCATGATCATGATCTATCTCTAAATTTGGCGCATCCGCTAAATCTGGCAAACTATAATGATAAAGAAATTGTGAGACAGTAGTAGTACTTCTGTTCATGGTCGAGTGCAACATCAAATCATCATCACGTTTAAAATTTGTTACCATGATCATGATCTACCTCTGAAAATGGGCGCATCCTCTAAAACTTGCAAAGTATAATGATACAAAATTGTGAGACCGTACTAGGACTTATGTTCAAGGTCGAGTGCAACATCAAATCATCATTACATTGAAAAGTGTGTTACCATGATCATGATCTATCTCTGAATTTGGCGCATCCGCTAAATCTCGCAAAGTATAATGATAAAAAATTGTGAGAATGTACTAGTACTTATGTTCAAGGCCGAGTGCAGGATCAAATCATCATCACGTTGAAATTCGTTACAACGATCATGACATATCTCTAAAATTGGTGCATCCGCTAAATCTCGCAAAGTATAATGATAAAAAAAATTGTGAGACTGTACTAGTACTTGTGTTCAAGGCCGAGTGCAGGATCAAATCATCATCACGGTGAAATTTGTTACAACGATCATGACATATCTCTTAAATTGGCGCATCCGCTAAATCTTGCATGTGGCGCATCTCAGTGCGGAGCAACAGGCCGGTGCTATCAAGGTTGAGGCGTCAGTAGCGTCATCGGGCTCTCCTTTTTTGATAGATCTTCTACATGGCGCGGCGCACCGCCCGTCGAGAAGCAGTCACATGTGATACCGAGGTGGAGACGTCGCCGGCATCCTCGAGGCGCGGCCGCCCTTCTATGAGCCAGCGTCGACTCAAGGTATATATGAATCCATGCGTTGTCGCGCCCCTTCTTCCGATGAAGTGGGGTGCCTTAGATTTATTGTTCTTCTCTTACGATTATTTCGAGCCGAACATGTGTGCTCTTTCTCTGAATATATTGCTTGAAAAGCTAACCAAGTTAATTAAATTCACTTCGTTCTTAATCTTGCGTGCTAATTTTGTTATTTTTGCTGACAGTGGTGCGCGCAAGGAGATTTATTTGTGGGTGTGCTGAGCTGTTAGGCCTAAGTCGAAATCCTCAGCTTAACGAGGCCTCAGCTTAACACATAAAAAAGGTGTTCAATCTCGCCCACAATGTCCTTTTCTTTCCTCTTCCTTTATTGGAACTTGTTTTGCAGACAAGGAAAGTGGCACGTGTAATGTGAGTAAAACCCTCTTAGCCAAAATCAGCTACAAGCAAGATTTTCTGTATTGTAGATGCCCCAATTGACTCTAATCCCCAATGTAGTCTTTTTTTATGTCAGTATAGACTTCTTTACATGGCATGCATTTGCCTAATGAGCAGCATTGTATTGCCATTCTAGCCAACCTGATCGATATGTCAAGCTTCATGCACGAGATGCCATGTTTAATTTACTCCCTCACTCCGATCCATATTTCTTGGTGTAAAATGAATGTGAATCGAAGGGAGTACTTTTCTTAGATACTAGTAGTACTATACCATTTCAAAAAAAAATACTAGTACTACTACATCACAAATGCATCAAAAGAGTACTACCATCACAAGACCACCACGGTTGTACTAGTAGAGTTTAATGCTGAACTTCCAAAGGGAATAAGATTACACATATGAACTTTAAACAGGACCAGGAGCATGAGGGCCAGCAGCAGGGGCGTTGACTGGGAACAAGCCAGGCAAGACGTAATTCTGGAGGAAGAGGCCATATGCTGCGTGCTTGGCCTTGGTTGCAGGGCGGTGCTTCCCCGATGTACTTAGGCCTACACCCGTCGCATGCTGGATCAGGCTGCGGATGTCCTTCTGGAGGATTTTGCCACAGAATGGGCAAAATAGCTCCCCGCGCTTGCGGAAACGAATTTCACCACCCTTCAGCCGCTTCAGAACGTAGCGGCTCTTCTGGTCCCTGCGCTCCTTGTTGTCGTCCATGTCATCAGAATATTCCTGTGAATTATAAAGTACATAATAATCAGGTGCTTAATGACAGATCGAATAAATACTGCACTATCATAAGCAAACCTTAGAAACCCTAAAATTAAATGTGTAGAACAAGTAAATGGCAGAAGAAATCATACTAAATCACGAGAAAACCCTATGAACAGCAATGAACATAAGCCACAACAATTGCAAGTCCACTAAGTATGAACACATAAATTAATTATATGACAAATCAAGCCAACTACATGGCAGATTAGTCGAAATTAAACTAGAATCTGACCGTACGAACCGTAGAATCAAGTACGTCTACAAGAACAAGGTAGGAGATCAAATCAATCAAGAACCAGGTTCGTGCAAACCACGTGAACAGTAATATGACACAAAAAGGATCGGGACAGTTTCGGTAAAAGAGCAGTACCTCCTCGTCGTCACCCTCGACATCCTCCTGGAACTGAACGTTTGGGCCGAAATCGTCGAAGGGGTCGAGGTCCGCGTCCAGCACCGGGTCGAGGAAGACCTCGCCGTGGTGGCCTGCAACGCCTTGCAGATCTTCGGCGGGAGCAACGGCGTTGCTATCCACCTTCTCCTCGACGGCCAGGACGCCCGTTTCGACCGAGGTCGAAGAATCAGACAAGCAGAGGAGACGAGCGGCCTGGGTACCCGGTGAAGCCTCACCCGCCGCGACGGCCACTACCGCAGAGGCATCCTCTGCGCGAGCGGCCGCCGATTGCTCCGCCTCGTACGCAAGACCTGTCTTCATGCTGCTGCGGTTGGAAACGAGGAAGTCGATGCCTCGGAGGTGCGGTGAGTTGATGGGAGGGGAGAGGACGAGCTCGCGAGAGACGATGAGGCCGATTATTTTATAGCCTCTGACTCTCTGTATCAGAATGGCATTAGTTGTGGACGCGAGAGACGATGAGGCCGATTAGTTGTGGACGCGTGAAGTCGTGCATGTACTCGATTCTCACGTATACCAATACTTCCAAACGTCATAAGTAATTCACAATCATTCAGAATAATATGAGACCTTAACATTTTATTGTTTGTGTCAGATATTGTCCATGAAAAATAACATCCTTCAAAAAATAAATCCCCTATGCCAATCCGGTCATGCCCGTCTACTCCAACTAGCTTCCTCGAGTAATTTGTCACCTTACATTCTTAAAATGAACCAAAATTTGGCACAGGGGCATCACATGGAAAATGATGTTACCATTCTCTCTTCCCATTTTTGTTTGAATTTTTCAAAATTGTCATGCCCTAACGGAAAAAATGTATGTTCCTTCTATGAAGCATGTATCAGAATGGCATTACCAAAACCTGGGGGTGGCGGGGCACATGGTGGTGTGATGATACATCACATTTGGACCACACAACACAATTTGGACCAACCAAAAAAATTCAACCACCCTACACAAACCCTGGTCAAAACTAGTTTGACCAATATTACAAAAGTTGTACATAATTCAGAAACCGTCAGAAATATACGAAGCATTCAGGAGTCAATACTGAAGACAAAGCAATTATGCCAAAAGACGAAGGCAGAGGAGGAACAGGTCTTGCTATATTGCACAACAAAGCCAAATTCAACTTTTCATCGATTCCAAAATTCTGGCTGCAATTAGCACACCCTGGTCTCCTGATGTCGCAATAGTTGGCTGCTGGGAGCGGAGACACTCGACTTCCTTCTTCAACTTATCGCACTCTGTGCGAACTTTCAAGTACTTCGTCTCGAAATATTGCGCATGTTCAGCATGCAACTCCACTTCCTGTTGAAAACTTTCACAGTCACAGTTGCAATCACACTGACCAGCCTTGTCAGTGACCACACTCATCGGTGGCTGGGCGCGTAGTTCCTCGACTTCCTTCTTCAACTTCTCACACTCCACGAGAACGTCTGAGTACCGTTTATCAAAAGAAGATTGCATGGAACGGGCATTCTCCTTCGATATGGCACGATTTAAAATGCACCTGCCCACGAGGTGGCGGATTTTCTTATGAAGGATGATGTTGTGGCCCTTGATCTGGTCCAGTTTCGCGGAGAATCGTGTTATCACATCCTGCATTGCAAATTCAACAGCAATGAAGTATGCAGAGTGCAGATGAGGGGGGAGAAATAAACAAATGGAGTGCCAACCTCTTCAATATGCCTGAGAGCTGCAAAGTCCTTGTCCATAGGAACCTCTTCAACGATGGAACCGCCATCCCTGGAAGAAAGACATTTAAGTAGTTGGATCTGGCAGCCAGCAAGGAGGCGATGAAACTGCGGCACGGCAATGGAAACATACACGGCCGAAGATGCACACACGCGCACTGGCTGCTCCTCTCCCGGAGACTGGGCATTCGTCTCTGATTCTGCATTCATGATACCAAACCTATGCAAGAGTTTGAGGTTTCTGTTCTGAAGGGTGGTGTTGTGGCCCTTTAATCTCATAATCCCTTCCTGCATGGAAAAATTCACCAGGAACGAATCAGGGATCCTTTTTCATTCACAGGATATGAAAATCATAAGATTAGGAAAAGCATAGGATTTTGTATACATTACAGAGGGTGTATGCGCTATTTTATGGGCTATTTGGAATGTACAAAATGAAGTCGAGTTTAATAAACCCAAATCTCATCCCTTCTTGCAGGTTATCCCTATGATTATTCACTAGATCCGTATGTTTCTTATCTCCAGCCCGAGGATCAGCAGGATATCATGGAGTCTGGGTGCAACTGACTAGAGACAGCCGCACGGGATTTTTACAGCCAGGGTGGCTGGCAGTTTCCTCATAGAATTACTTACTGATGTGTTTTTGCCTTTTTGGCACCCGCTGTTTTCTATGTTTCGTTGGTGGATCTTTGTGTCGACTCTAGCTGATCCGTGAGAAGTTGTCATAATTTGTGTATGAACTGAAGAAAGCAATAAAGCAGCCATATACATCATTTTGATGCAGAGGCTGTGATATGTCCCCCATTTCGAAAAAAGGAACAAACATAGGATATATTTCTATAAATCAAACAACTAATGTAGGAAAAAAAACCATAGGATCTAAATGCTACACAATTCTTATAGAAGTCCTACGAATTAAAGAAGCCCTCATGCAGTACGGAGATGAAGAGGAAGAAAAAAAAGCAATGGATATATATTATATAGTGCATACATTATTAATGCTCTTGAGAGCTAACAAGTGCTCATCAAACAACGGGTCCTCGATAGCTAAGTACGAAGTGGATCCTGCGGTAGAAAGCACGAGCCTGGAACCGTCGGCCCTGGAAGATGATAGCCGGTTTAGTTGGCACCGCCTGCCAGCAAGGACTCAACGAAAATCCGGCATGGCGATGGAAACATACCCAGGAGCTTCGTACCCACCAGGTTGGCGAGAAACGAGCGATTTCTCAACTTGGGTAGGAATGGCGCTGAAACCAGCCGCCATGGAAGAAAGACGGTTAAATTGTTTGATCCGCTAGCCAGCCAGAAGGCAGAGAAACTTCGGCATGGCGATGGAAACATACCGGGGAGCTTCGTACCCACCATCTTGGCGAAACACGGTCGATTTCTCGGCATCGGTAGGAAGGGCGACACTTGAACGGGCGGCCCTGGAAGAAAGACGGTCAAATAGCTGGTTCTCCCGGGTAAAAAAATAGTTGGATCTGTTTGCCTTGCTGTAATCTGCGTTCATGGGGGCAAAGAAAGCACATGGCGATAAAAACCTACCAGGACTCTTGCTGGATTACTCTGCCCTGACCCAACAAGCCCGAAGCAGACTGAGCTTGCGATGGAAGCGCAGACTGAGCTTGCGATGGAAGCGCAGACATGCCTGTCCGCCGGCGCCGCTGGTACACTTTCAAAGTCGGAGTTTGCAGGACTTTCAGCGGGATGGATTTCACCGCGGATTTAGTCTCAGACAACAACGCCTCCTTCCTCTTCTTACACTTCTTCATGTTCTTCTTAGACAACTTGTTGAACGATGGATGAATCGCTGGAGGAAGAAGGAAGGGACAAGCAGGTGGGGATAGAAGGGGTCGGTGTAGAGCTCTCCGGGGAGGGTTCCCCGGGGAGGAGGATGAAAACTGGAACGAACAGGACAGGGATGGGACTGGGCAATCTTGTCCGTCCATCCAAAATCAAAGGGCGGGAGCACATAAGACTTTGGGCCATTGACAGGCTGGTCCTGCCACAGGCGGACCCCAAGTTTCAGCGATTCAATGTCAGTGAAAAGATGGGCAATGTAAAAGAATCTTGTTCGGGGTCGGCCGCGGAAGCCAAATCTCTGTGTCCCAAAGTCTACTAGTAGTCTACTCCTATATAGGTATAGCTGCATAGCCATCATACCATTGCATTGATCGAGCTGTACGCCTTTACCACTCTGATTCAGGTACAAAATATTAGTGTTCTCTTGTCAAATCAAAGGCCATGTCAGTTTGACGAAATGGACGTTCTTTAACTCACAAACTACTCCAAGGACATCATTTACGGACTACTGAAGCCATGTACATAATTTCTGGATCGATTTAGTAATTTGCTACAACTGTAATATTATTTCCAATTTTCAGCAATTTATTTGAATTTTAGGATTTTACTTATAAATTTCGCTAATTGACATGTGTAGGAAAGATAGAAAACAACTAGTGTATGCATGACCAATTAATCTGACTAAATAAATCTTATAGTGGCCACTTTGCATCACTCAAACTGAGAGGGCATGTTAGATTCATATGATAGAATAATGGAGAATCGCTATGACATATGCCTCCTTGAATCCTACGGGAAAGAAATCTACATGAATTGGTAGAGCTAGGTGTGTGATGGTATCATCGGAAAGACAAAGGAAATTTCTATAGAGATTGAGAGTGCATAGCATAGTTGTCACAGATGCATATGAATTTTTCCAAGAGGTCTAACCTCTTATTAGAAATCCTATAGGGTTGTACTAGTATAAGAAAACAATACATAGAAATTTTGGAGGATTCAATTCTTCAAATCAAACAAGCTATATAGGGGGAAAATCATATCCTTTGATTCGTACAATTTGTATAGGAGTTATGTAGGATTTGACTATAGGAGTTATGTAGGATTTGACTATAGGATTTGAATATTTGTACGGTTGTGTAATATTTTTACCCAGATCAATTCACATACCACCGGTTATGTATTTTTTTGGGCTATAAAAATAGGAGGTGTGGTATATTTGATGTGTGTAGAGATAATCTCACCATCTTATAGCCACCCCTAACATTTCGAGCAAACAAAAAAAAATCTATACCACTACCCACCTCTCGTCCTACACTCAATTCCTACACAACCAAACAACAAAAATTGGCTATCCTAGCCAGGTGGTTGGGGATACTCTCATCCCATAAACCTATCCCCTAAACCAAACAACCCCTAATATGGAGGGAAGGAAAACCTAGTATCTGATACTGTACAAAAACACATAAAGCAATCTGGAACCGTCCACATAGAATCAACGGGCCAGAGCAGATGCCTTCTTTGGGAAGGGTCTTGCGCGGAAGCCAAGGAATCCTCTGCGTCGACAATCTGGTGTAGCAGTAAAATAGACCATCATAGCGGAACATTGATGGAGTCACTACAATGCGTCCGAATCCGGGTATAGTCTTGTCATATCAATGGCCATGTCAGTTTCTCCAGATATAATCTATCCGTTAGCTAGTACTACTACTCTAGAGGCTGACGCCACATGCAGAAGTTGTACAGTACTACGACTACTATCGAGTATCGACTAGTCCGATCACGTCCAGGTCGCAACTACTCAAAAATGGCCGTAAAGAAAATGCAGAAGTAGGATGGGGCCACGACAAAAGACATACATCTATTTATGGACAGAGGTAGTATCATATCAGCATGCATTAGCATCTCATTTGCAACTAGTTGCACTCGCATCCTATTATCGGATATCACACTTCTGCACTTTTAAAAAATATGAAGAAAAACAAAACTGGGACACATATTATGTTGTGTATTGCTCCACAGGTCACAGATGAGTATGTAAAAAAAATTCTAGCTTGCACAAAAAAGACAAATGATATGTGAATAGTTAAGGAATATTATTCACTTTGGTCTTTTCTTTTTTCCACAGCTCACATATGGTCACCTTTTGAAACAAATGTTTAGATGTGCGAAAGATACAACATAACCCGTGACTATGATTTGAATTTACATTTTTTTACAAACTCGAAATGTGACATCCGACAATAAGATGAGGGATCAACTAGTTGCGAAATGTTTGCACTCCTGACCATGCATCTGAATCTATCTACTAGACTACTACAACAACATACAAAATGCACCAGTTTTGAACTAGAGATGTAACAGCAGTACTAACCGTTGGTTTCCAAAATCTAACGCTTGTGATTAGAGGGATTCGCGTCAAGAGATACCACAACAGCATACACTTCTTTCTAGAACCATCATGTAGCCATTATGTAGAAGAAGAAAAAAGCAGGGTCACACCAATATCACACGTCCCACTCGATAGTAAGAAAGGTTCCAAGTTATTGTTCCCATTTCTCAACTGGTCATACCTATTTCGATGGTGTAACCTACGTAGTATAAGTTATATATTAGTTGTATGGAAAGTTTGAGCAACATTTAGAACATAATTTTGTACTCCTAATTGGTCCAACATGCATGCTAAGATTGGGGTCTTCACCTTGAAACGGCGAGCGCCGAAAAGCGGGTCAAAATCGCCCAGATCCTCGAAGATATCTACAGGCGCAGCCGCTGTATGAGAGACGGAGTGGGAAACGAGTGGGGCGATGTATGAGAGACGGAGTGGGGGTGTAGTATGTACTATAGTAAGACGGCGAGACGGCGAGGTCAGAGTGATTAAGACTAGTCACAATGGGAAGTACGTAGTACGTAGTATCATACACTACTAGTTTGTGATACTACCTCCACAATGCATAGTATCATAATATGGTTCATACTTATGTCATATTTAAAGTTTTGTAGAATCTCAATGCAAATGTGTGTACATGATGTATTTGTCATGAAGTTTTCTAAGTTTTCTAGGTTTATGTGTTATAATACTACTCTCATATCTCACCTCATAATTGATGTGACACATTAGATTTTTGCCAACATGGCATGTATGATACTACTTACGAGCCTTAAAAGCACTTTTTTGTGATGTTGATCAAATTGTACTCTAAAATTGTCACTGGACAACAGGTCGGCCTATTGCAAACTTGTTTGAATGAGCTAAAATAGTTAGAAATCTAGAAAATTTGTCACTTCAATGAATTTTCATCCTATAACGTTTACTTAATTTGAAAAACGAATGGGGACGTTTGCCATAATGGGACAATCATTTCTACAAAAAAGAATAAGATGGAAAGTCTCGCAATGTTATTTATCATGACAACATTGACAATGTCACAACCGTGGGGTGATTAGGGAATCCACTCCGCTAGAAAAAACAAACTTATATAAGGCATGTGTGGCAATGCAGTTTGTCTACCTTATACACATATCTAGATGTGTAGCTATATATGGATTTTATTTTCCAACTTTAGATGATCAGTTTATAGTTCACCATTTAATTAGAATTCATAATTTTTGGGAATAAAATACTTGGAGGTACCCTGCAAGTGTGGTACCACAAACTAAGCCCAAACATGGGTCCCAATAGTACAACATAGCGCGCATAGGAAGTTTGAGCAAATTTGAAACCAACCAAATGAGGTAGAAACAAATCAGAAAAAAGTTGTGAAACATGTGCATGGAGCCATCACATGACATGTACTTACTACTAACAAGTAAAAAATATAAAACCCTATCATACATAGAGGTTTGGGGTGAAGAGTTATTATTCACACACATATAGAATAAATATGGACTGCTTTTGGCTTTCTACCCATTAATTTGAGCAAGCTTCATGCAGTGTCCACTTCAAACTTGACAACATTGGAACCATAGCTGCTTGAGTTCGCCTCGCTAGCCTCTTCCCATATGTAAGCTTAATTAATTGGTTACACTACGAAAACCACAATCAACTTCTGAATAATGCATGCATTGCCCCCCTTTTGCACATATGCAACTTTGCAAAGTAGGGATTTTTGGTTTACCACACATTAGTGTGTTGTTTTCTTTTTATTAGGACCCATGTTTGGTAGCCACATTTTTCCAAAGCCAAAGTGTGGTTAGCCAAAAAAAAAGCTAGTATGGCTAGCCACCAAATTGTGGCTTAAAATATTAAAGCCAAACTTTGTCAAAACTTTGTAAAAAAAAGTTGAGTCTATGACAAATGGACCATATATACATGCAATGAAGTGTGATAAGCCAAATTGTGGCAAAAACCAAACACATGCCAAATAAACTATATGCATGGCTGCCAAATTTTGGCTTCTTGACAAATTGTGGCTAGGAACCAAACATGCCCTTGCTGGCCAAAGGGGTCCGAATATGTGTTTTGTTTATTCGCTATCATGTGCAGTACGTGTGTGCACAATACCACAAATCAAAATTTCACGGGTAGGCCAAACATGCATGCATGGTAGGCGAATCGCCATTTCGAAGGCTAATTTGTCAAACTAGCTTACCATGAAACCATCATGTGTACTCCAATTAATTAAGTTCGGATATGAATGGTGGTCATCAACCAAACTAAAAAGAATTCAAAATTTGGGATGATATAGGGATGTGCCCTATTGTTGTGGAATCAGAAAACATTAGCCAACGAAAATGTGGGTTGCATCCAAGTATAGTAGCTCACAAAGTCGATTGCCAAGAAGTTTTTGCCTAAATTTGAAATAAAGCCAAAATGAGGTTCAAACTTATTGAAATCAGCAAGCAAGGCAATCACGAAGTCACCAATTACTACTTTTATCTAGGAAAAATAACAAACATGATGGCATGCAAATATTCTTGAGAAGCAGAATCATTCTGTAAATATATATTTTTGGAACCATGCATGTTGGACATTGATTCGCTTCTTGCCACATGGGTGAGCTAGCTTGGTTACCGCAAGAACCATGCATGGCGAACTTTCGAATCATGACCCCTTTTTTAAGAGATCAATGAAAAACTTCTTATTTTCGACTATACTTTGCCAAATACAGTTTTTTTGGTTTTCCACATAAAGTCTTTTCATTTTTATTGGCCGAATTAAGGGGGGCAAAATTAAAAGGATGTATTTGTGAAGTGGCTACCGCGTGTATTGCGCACACTACCACCTATACAATTTTCACAAGAGGGTGACATGGTTGGATGGCCATGCATTTCCATGGTTTGTTGGATTATCTCATCATGTAGTATATAATAAATTAATTTTGTAAATATTTTTCAATTCAAGTATTAACGATGGTTATATTACAACTCAAATAAATTGGGAAAATACTGGGGTTCGCCTCCCTAGAATCAATCTTGCCCGTCCATTTCCTATCAACTGACTATAGGGAGTACTAGATTTAAATGGCGGTTGGAGTTAATTCCTCAACCTCATCGCAGTATTATTCCCATCTGTCCCCACTAAACAACCCCTGGCGGTTCGTTCTCCCCTGCATTTCGGCAAGTTCCAAAAAACCCCATTGTTTGCAGTTGCTCTCCCTCCCTCCCCCTCAATCCCTCCGATCAGTTCGACGTGCTTCAGCGCTGCCATGGCCGACGGCGGCCTGTTTACGCTAAAGAGGAGCGTCGTTCCCCATGGGACGACCAAGGTGAACGTGGTCTACACGAATGACCCTTCCGTTCTCGAGCACACCCTCAAGATGTACGAACAAAAGCTACTAGAGGACAGGTCCAGGTTCGTCGGCCTCGACCTAGAATACACTGCGGACCAAGTAAGTACCGCCGTCGTTCAGTTGGCCATGGACGACCACGTCCTGGTGTACCATTTCTGCAGGTATGTTCTTCACATGCCTTCCTTTATCCTTTTGTTTTTTAATATAGAAACTCTTCCTTTATCTTGGATCTGCTTTTTTATTTCGACATAGACTAGGTTCTAACTTGTATGAAAACACGAACAAACTAACTTGTATGAAAAATGTGGTCTGGAACGTAATATCCAACATACTTGTATAATTTTTTTGGATTGACCACGATATCTAGTTTCATGATTTTGGTACTCAAAATTTGCACAAATTTCATGTACTCATACTCACCGATAATCGGCATGGATGTCAAGATATTAACATATAGTAACTGAATCTTAACTTGACACTTAAATAATTAGATCATATAGTCGCAACAATAATTCATGTTATTTTGATGTGTATCACTGATGCAAAATCATTGTTTCACTGCAACAAGTATACAGTTTACTGGAAGAAAAATATGTGTACTATTTCAGCATATACGATCTTACAAGATTGATTTGTGTTAACATGCAGGAGTCCTGATAATCTGGCACTGCAAGAATTCCTTCAACATAAAGGAATTTGTTTCACAACTGTTGACATCAGGGGTGACTCTAGCAGGTTTGCTAGAGATGGCATTAAAATTCCTAAACATAATTGGATTGACATTCAGGATATGATCAATTTCAATGGTCCTGGCAATAGGACTGGCATGGGTGATTTGGCAGCCGCCATCATTGACCCATCTTACAAAGACATGAAGACCAAGTTCCCTACTAGCAGCCACGATCAATGGGAGTGCATGCCATTGCCTGAAGTAAACTTGAGGTATGCTGCGATTGATGGGTATGTCAGTTTTGAGTTGTACAGGCGACTCAAAAAAATCAATGATGGGCAGCGTCAAGCACAACCAATTCCAAGGGAAGTGGTTTGCCCGGATTGCAAGGAAGCGGCTAGGTTGGCCGCTCTTCCCCCTGCCTGGCGCGACGAGAAGAAGCAGTGTGTCGGGACAACCTACTGGGAATTTGTATCTTATTGCTTTAGGCACAACATACCATTTGATCCGAAGAAAATGCCACCATGGATAAAGGACCCGTGCGAGCCTACTTCGGGGTCTCCGTGGGATGGCGGTTCACATGGTGAGCAAGCTAGGGCAACGGCTGGATGTGGTGAGCTAGCAAGGGCAGGGCCTGTATCTGGTTGGGAAGCTCCAACAAGGATTCCCGACACACGAAGTGCGAACGAGTGCAGAACTTGGACTGCCAACCCATGGGAGGCAGGTACAAGCGGCACCGGCAAGCGCATCAAGAGGGATGATGATAATTGGTGAACTAGGCTGGCGTTATATGTTTCCAAGATTGTACATAAGTTTAGAATTATGAACTGGTAGTATTGTTTAGGTGATGTAATTACTTTTGCAACAATGTGTATGAGGTTTCAGAATCACGCATCCTTATTTAAACATGTTTAAAACATGGAAATGAAAAGGTAAGCCTGCATCCTTCTTAGTCACTCCAAAATTAAGCTTTTGGGAAGGTATTTGAAATTTCCATGTTTGAAACCCAAAACGACTTCTCTTCGTGATTGACTTCATAAGACAAAGTTCAGGCTTAGGGGTAGATACATGATTTTTCTGGTTTGAATATGACTAGACCTTGTTTATCAACTTGAGTGCTTACTATATGACATAAGAAGGCTATGTGCTTTGGTTTTTCATTTTTTTTTGAATCTTGGTCAATTCCTAGGTACGGTTTGACCAAGATTTGAACAAGTTTAAAATATGAAAATAAAATGTAAGCCCGGTCTGGATCCTTCTTAGTCACTCTGAAATGAAGCTTTTGGGAGGTTTTTGAAATTTCCATGTGTTTGAAACCCAAAACCACTTCTCTTCATGCTTGACTTCGTAAGATAGATTTTAGGGTTAGGGGTAGATACGTACATGATTTTTCTAAGTATTTTTATGCCCATTTGAATCTTGGTCAAATCATAGGTTTGACCAAGATTTAAACATGTTTAAAATATGAAAATGAAAAGCTAAGCCTGCATCCTTCTTAGTCACTCCAAAATGAAGTTTTTGGGAAGGTTTTTGAAATTTCCATGATTGAAACCCAAAAACGACTTCTCTTCGTGCTTGACTTCATAAGACAAAGTTTAGGGTTAGGGGTAGATACATGATTTTTCTGGTTTGAATATGTCTAGACCTTGTTTATCAACTTGAGTGCTTATTATATGACATAAGAAGGCTATGTGCTTTGGTTTTTCATTTTTTTATACCCATTTGAATCTTGGTCAAATCCTAGGTTTGACCAAGATTTGAACAAGTTTAAAACATAAAAATAAAAGGTATAAGCTCGACCTGGATCCTTCTTAGTCACTCTAAATTGAAGCTTTTGGGGGGTTCTTGAAATTTCCATGTTTGAAACCCAAAACCACGTCTCTTCATGCTTGACTTCATAAGACAGAGTTTAGGGTTAGGGTAGATACATGATTTGTCTGGTTTGAATATGTCTTGACCTTGTTTATCAACTTGAATGCTTAATATATGACATAAGAATACTATGTGCTTTGGTTTTCATTTTTTGATTTTTTCTGAATTTTTATGCCCATTTGATCTTGGTCAAATCCTAGGTTTAACCAAGGTTTAAACAAGTTTAAAACATGAAAATGAAAAGGTAAGCCTGCATCCTTCTTAGTCACTCCAAAATGAGGCTTTTGGGAAGGTTTTTGAAATTTCCATGTTTGAAATCCAAAACGACTTCTCTTCGTGCTTGACTTCATAAGACAAAGTTTAGGGTTAGGGGTAGATACAAGATTTTTCTGGTTTGAATATCTCTAGACCTTGTTTACCAACTTGAGTGCTTACTATATATGACATAAGAAGGCTATGTGCTTTGGTTTTTCAGTTTTTTTGAATTTTTATACCCATTTGAATCTTGGTCAAATCCTAGGTACGGTTTGACCAAGATTTGAACAAGTTTAAAACATGAAAATGAAAAGGTAAGCCTGAATCCTTCTTAGTCACTCAAAAATGAGAAGCTTTTGGGAGTTTTTTGAAATTTCCATGTTTGAAACCCAAAACCACTTCTCTTCATGCTTGACTTCATAAGACAGAGTTTAGGGTTAGGGGTAGATACATGATTTGTCTAGTTTGTTGTTTAGACCTTGTTTATCAACTTGAATGCTTACTATATGACATAATAATACTATGTGCTTTGGTTTTCATTTTTTTGATTTTTTCTGAATTTTTATGCCCATTTGATCTTGGTCAAATCCTAGGCTTAACCAATATTTAAACAAGTTTAAAACATGAAAATGAAAAGGTAAGCCTGTATCCTTCTTAGTCACTCCAAAATGAAGCTTTTGGGAAGGTTTTTGAAATTTCCATGTTTGAAATCCAAAACGACTTCTCTTCGTGCTTGACTTCATAAGACAAAGTTTAGGGCTAGGGGTAGAAACATGATTTTTCTGGTTTGAATATGTCTAGACCTTGTTTACCAACTTGAGTGCTTACTATATGACATAAGAAGGCTATATGCTTTGGTTTTTCATTTTTTTGAAATTTTATGCCCATTTGAATCTTGATCAAATCCTAGGTACGTTTGACCAAGATTTGAACAATTTTAAAACATGAAAATAAAAGGTAAGCCCGACCTGGATCCTTTAGTCACTCTAAAATGAAGCTTTTGGGGGTTCTTGAAATTTCCAAGTTTGAAACCCAAAACCACTTCTCTTCATGCTTGACTACATAAGACAGAGTTTAGGGTTAGGGGTAGATACATGATTTTTCTTGTTTGAATATATCTAGACCTTGTTTATATCAACTTTAATGCTAACTATATATGACATAAGAAAACTATGTGCTTTGGTTTTTAATTTTTCTGATTTTTTTATTTTGATAGATGCACATTTGAATCTTTGTCAAATCCTAGGTTTGACCAAGATTTAAACAAGTATAAAACATGAAAATGAAAAGGGGAAGCATGTATCCTTTCTTAGTCACTCTAAAATGAAGTTTTTGGGATGTTCTTGAAATTTTCATGTTTGAAACCCAAAACCACTTCTCTTCATGCTTGACTTCATAAGATAGAGTTTAGGGGCTAGGGGATAGATACATGATTTGCCTAGGTTTGAATATGCATGTCCAAACCTTGTTTATCAACTTGAATGCTTACTATATGACATTAGAAGACTATATGCTTTTGTTTTTCATTTTTCTGATTTTTTTTTAAATTTTATGCCCATTTGAATCTTTTGGTCAAATCCTTGGTTTAATTTGACACGGATTTAAACAAGTTTAAAATATGAAAATGAAAAGGTGGTAAGCAGGCATGGATCCTTCTTATATATATTAGTCACTCTAAAATGAAGCTTTTGGGAGGTTTTTGAAATTTCCATGTTTGAAACCCAAAACCACTTCTCTTCATGTTGTTGACTTCATAAGATAGAGTTTAGGGGTTAGGGGTATAGATACATGATTTGTCTTGTTTGAATATGTGTCTAGACCTTGTTTATCAACTTTAATGCTTACTATATGACATAAGAACACTATGCGCTTTAATTTGGTTTTAAATTTTTTTAAATTTTGATGCACATTTTGAATCTTGGTCAAATCCTAGGTTTGACCGAGATTTGAACAAGTTTAAAACAAGAAAATAAAAGGTAAGCCCGCCAGACTGGATCCTTTCTTAGTCACTCTATAATGAAGCTTTTAGGGGGGTTGTTGAAAATGTAAGCATGTATCCTTCTTAGTACGTCACACCACAATGAAGCTTTTGGGAGGGTTTTTGAAATGTCCATGTTTGAAACCCAAAACGACTTCTCTTCGTGCTTGACTTCATAATTAAGACAAAGTTTAGGGTTAGGGGTAGATACATGATTTTTCTGGTTTGAATATGTCTAGACTTTGTTTATCAACTAGCTTGAGTGCTTACTATATGGCATATATAAGAAGCTAGGCTATGTGCTTTGGTTTTTCATTTTTTTTGAATTTTTATGCCCATTTGAATCTTGGTCAAATCCTAGGTACGTACGGTTTGACCAAGATTTGAACATGTTTAAAACATGAAAATAAAAGGTAAGCATGGATCCTTCTTAGTCACTCTAAAATGAAGCTTTTGGGAGGTTTTTGAAATTTCCATGTTTGAAACCCAAAACCACTTCTCTTCATGCTTGGCTTCGTAAGATAGAGTTTAGGGTTTGGGGTAGATACGTACATGATTTTTCTAAGTATTTTTACGCCCATTTGAATCTTCGTCAAATCCTAAGTTTGACCAAGATTTGAACAAGTTTAAAAACATGAAAATGAAAAGGGTAAGCCTGGATCCTTGTTTAGGGTTAGGGGGTAGATACATGATTTTTGTGGTTTGAATATGGCAGACCTTGTTTATCACCTTGATATATGACATAGGAAGACGGTGTGCTTTTGTTTTTCTTTTTTTTGAATTTTTATGCCCATTTGAATCTTGGTCAAGTCATAGGTTTGACCAAGATTTAAACAGGTTTAAAACATGAAAATGAAAAAGTAAGCCTGGATCCTTCTTAGTCACTCCAAAATGTACCAATTGATAAATGAGTTAACTTGGCTTCATGGAAAAAATAATGTCATGTAAATGATTTAACTTGGCTTTCGTACCCTTGAATCCATAGGAAACTTTGTATAAATGTAGTAGTATAATAATCAACCGAGTTTTTACATCAACAGGTCTGTCACTTACGTGTGGTGCCCATGCGTGAGGTCCCACACTTCAGTGAGCACAAGTCACGTGCAATAGGTACGCAAACTCCCAGCCATTTTCTTTGTCAAGAGAAGACGCATCAGGATGCGTATTGGAAGTATGTGGGTCCTTCTGGATCCTTCGGTTGTCCCTCTCACAAAAAAACAAATCTCTCTCATTCTCGGCCTCGCTCGACTCGCTCGCTCGCTCGCTCCTGCTCACTGACAAACCCTGCACAAAAGTCAACATCATCACCCGAAAAAGGGGAGACACCATAATTCTCTCCCTTCTTCTCTCCTTCCGAGTGATCCCTTCTTCCTCCGAGTTTCACTCGACGGGCAAACACACATGTGCTGCATAGTAATAATAAAAAAGTAGAAAAATCGACCTACGAATCTATGATTAAATAGGTTAAACTAGGGTTTTGCCCACTACTACAGATCAAGTTCAGAAATATCCAACTACTAGTTCGATTTTGGGCTACTAATATAAAATTAAAATAAGTTGAACTAGTATTCCTCTAAAAAATCATTTTGGTATGCATTGTTTGATACTTTTCATAGCTATAGTGCATCACAAATTTATGATTTCATGCTTTGCTTTGCCAATTTCGATTTTTTCTAACCACCTTCTCTTTGATTTCAAATTTAGGTCAAACTATCGATGCCTACTATGTGTTCTACTTGAATTGGATGCAGCGTGCGCACATGTTTTGCCATTGTTCTGGGCTTCCACACATCTTTGGGGCATCCAAGTATTTAAGTTACCTTGTTTTTTTGAATTGTAATTCATACCCTTCCTCCCAATTTTTATGCACATTTGAATCTTGGTCAAATCCTAAGTTTGACCAAGATTTGAACAAGTTTAAAACATGAAAATGAAAAGGTAAGCCTGAATCCTTCTTAGTCACTCAAAAATGAGAAGCTTTTGGGAGTTTTTTGAAATTTCCATGTTTGAAACCCAAAACCACTTCTCTTCATGCTTGACTTCATAAGACAGAGTTTAGGGTTAGGGGGTAGATACATGATTTGTCTAGTTCGTTGTTTAGACCTTGTTTATCAACTTGAATGCTTACTATATGACATAATAATACTATGTGCTTCGGTTTTCATTTTTTTTGATTTTTTCTGAATTTTTATGCCCATTTGATCTTGGTCAAATCCTAGGCTTAACCAATATTTAAACAAGTTTAAAACATGAAAATGAAAAGGTAAGCCTGTATCCTTCTTAGTCACTCCAAAATGAAGCTTTTGGGAAGGTTTTTGAAATTTCCATGTTTGAAATCCAAAACGACTTCTCTTCGTGCTTGACTTCATAAGACAAAGTTTAGGGCTAGGGGTAGAAACATGATTTTTCTGGTTTGAATATGTCTAGACCTTGTTTACCAACTTGAGTGCTTACTATATGACATAAGAAGGCTATATGCTTTGGTTTTTCATTTTTTTGAAATTTTATGCCCATTTGAATCTTGATCAAATCCTAGGTACAGTTTGACCAAGATTTGAACAATTTTAAAACATGAAAATAAAAGGTAAGCCCGACCTGGATCCTTTAGTCACTCTAAAATGAAGCTTTTGGGGGGTTCTTGAAATTTCCAAGTTTGAAACCCAAAACCACTTCTCTTCATGCTTGACTACATAAGATAGAGTTTAGGGTTAGGGGTAGATACATGATTTTTCTTGTTTGAATATATCTAGACCTTGTTTATATCAACTTTAATGCTAACTATATATGACATAAGAAAACTATGTGCTTTGGTTTTTAATTTTTCTGATTTTTTTATTTTGATAGATGCACATTTGAATCTTTGTCAAATCCTAGGTTTGACCAAGATTTAAACAAGTATAAAACATGAAAATGAAAAGGGAAGCCTGTATCCTTTCTTAGTCACTCTAAAATGAAGTTTTTGGGATGTTCTTGAAATTTTCATGTTTGAAACCCAAAACCACTTCTCTTCATGCTTGACTTCATAAGATAGAGTTTAGGGGCTAGGGGATAGATACATGATTTGCCTAGGTTTGAATATGCATGTCCAAACCTTGTTTATCAACTTGAATGCTTACTATATGACATTAGAAGACTATATGCTTTTGTTTTTCATTTTTCTGATTTTTTTTAAAATTTTATGCCCATTTGAATCTTTTGGTCAAATCCTTGGTTTAATTTGACACGGATTTAAACAAGTTTAAAATATGAAAATGAAAAGGTGGTAAGCAGGCATGGATCCTTCTTATATATATTAGTCACTCTAAAATGAAGCTTTTGGGAGGTTTTTGAAATTTCCATGTTTGAAACCCAAAACCACTTCTCTTCATGTTGTTGACTTCATAAGATAGAGTTTAGGGGTTAGGGGTATAGATACATGATTTGTCTTGTTTGAATATGTGTCTAGACCTTGTTTATCAACTTTAATGCTTACTATATGACATAAGAACACTATGCGCTTTAATTTGGTTTTTAATTTTTTTAAATTTTGATGCACATTTTGAATCTTGGTCAAATCCTAGGTTTGACCGAGATTTGAACAAGTTTAAAACAAGAAAATAAAAGGTAAGCCCGCCAGACTGGATCCTTTCTTAGTCACTCTATAATGAAGCTTTTAGGGGGGTTGTTGAAAATGTAAGCATGTATCCTTCTTAGTACGTCACACCACAATGAAGCTTTTGGGAGGGTTTTTGAAATGTCCATGTTTGAAACCCAAAACGACTTCTCTTCGTGCTTGACTTCATAATTAAGACAAAGTTTAGGGTTAGGGGTAGATACATGATTTTTCTGGTTTGAATATGTCTAGACCTTGTTTACCAACTTGAGTGCTTACTATATGACATAAGAAGGCTATATGCTTTGGTTTTTCATTTTTTTGAAATTTTATGCCCATTTGAATCTAGATCAAATCCTAGATACGGTTTGACCAAGATTTGAACAATTTTAAAACATGAAAATAAAAGGTAAGCCCGACCTGGATCCTTTAGTCACTCTAAAATGAAGCTTTTGGGGGGTTCTTGAAATTTCCAAGTTTGAAACCCAAAACCACTTCTCTTCATGCTTGACTACATAAGACAGAGTTTAGGGTTAGGGGTAGATACATGATTTTTCTTGTTTGAATATATCCAGACCTTGTTTATATCAACTTTAATGCTAACTATATGACATAAGAAAACTATGTGCTTTGGTTTTTAATTTTTCTGATTTTTTTATTTTGATGCACATTTGAATCTTTGTCAAATCCTAGGTTTGACCAAGATTTAAACAAGTATAAAACATGAAAATGAAAAGGGGAAGCCTGTATCCTTCTTAGTCACTCTAAAATGAAGTTTTTGGGATGTTCTTGAAATTTTCATGTTTGAAACCCAAAACCACTTCTCTTCATGCTTGACTTCATAAGATAGAGTTTAGGGGCTAGGGGGTAGATACATGATTTGCCTAGGTTTGAATATGCATGTCCAAACCTTGTTTATCAACTTGAATGCTTACTATATGACATAAGAAGACTATATGCTTTTGTTTTTCATTTTTCTGATTTTTTTAAAATTTTATGCCCATTTGAATCTTTTGGTCAAATCCTTGGTTTAATTTGACACGGATTTAAACAAGTTTAAAATATGAAAATGAAAAGGTGGTAAGCAGGCATGGATCCTTCTTATATATATTAGTCACTCTAAAATGAAGCTTTTGGGAGGTTTTTGAAATTTCCATGTTTGAAACCCAAAACCACTTCTCTTCATGTTGTTGACTTCATAATGTCGAGTTTGTTGTTTAGACCTTGTTTATCAACTTGAATGCTTACTATATGACATAATAATACTATGTGCTTTGATTTTCATCTTTTTGATTTTTTCTGAATTTTTATGCCCATTTGATCTTGGTCAAATCCTAGGTTTAACCAATATTTAAACAAGTTTATAACATGAAAATGAAAAGGTAAGCCTGCATCCTTCTTAGCGCATCCACAATGTTGCTATTGCCAAATCTGATACGATGGTGAATTTGGCTTTGGTGTGAAATATAGCAATAGCTCCACAATGTAGTGGTTCCAAATATTTATAACGTGGGTCCCGCCATCAAGCTAAAACAACACATAAAGCCAATATGGAACTACTCTCACAATGTAGGGAACTAGTTCCAAATGCCAAAAGTGAAATTTGGCATCGGAGCACCTACTTGCTCCGGTTCCCTGTTTTTCTGGTTTTGGAACTACCTCTACAATGTATGGAACTAGTTCCAAAAGCCAAAAATCAAATATGGAACCACTTTTGGCTACACGTTGTGGATGCTCTTAGTCACTCCAAAATGAAAGCTTACATATACTCTTGGAATACTGTTTTGGGTGATTTGTCATTCAAAAATTTGGTATCATTCGGATCGGAGGAAGTATAGTTGGAGATGAATGGCCCACCAAGTCTCTGCCTTGAAGTTTGCTCTTTGACCAGTATTACTACTCGCGAGGTGCCGAGGAGACGGGGAGGCCAAATTTAAGAACTAACCTTTGCTCTTGCCGTCTTCCTCAGTTCACCACTTTGTTTACCTCTTGGAATACTACTTCGCCACCATGACCGGGAGCAAGTCTCGCCACAGAAGGGCTCGTGCGGCTGCGGCGAAGCTGAGGGAATCCCAGCAATGGCGTCCCTGTGCTGCTGTCGAGGTGCCTTCTGCGCAAGAGTCTTCAAGGGCGTCGCAGCCCGCGACTGCTACCTTCAGGCGATCCTCCGTTCTTGCGCATCTTTCTATGTCTTTCACAACTTATCATCCCCTCCTTTTCTTACCTTCTCTCAATCGTATATTCAGGTCGGGCGGCCTTAGTTTTCCCGCAGCCCTCCTGCCTGCGGAAACATCTTCCACGGAGCCAAGTTCTCAAAGCAGCGAGGTATAGACATTCGTGCAAATTGGGATTCCCATTTTCTCTTTCTTGGTACTTCTCTGGGTACACTTCTGATTTTGTGCTCCATCCCCATCTGATAGAAGCCCCGCTACGAGATCGGTCCCATTTTAGAAATGGTTATGGGCGATTTCTGCGTCGAGACGGCGGACAGAAGCGCCCTCGCCGATGAGTGCATGAGACTTTATTCTGAGCTCGCCACTGAGAAGATCCGGATTCGCATTCTCGACGATATCGCCATGAAATCGTTCACTGCGAGTAATGAGATCCAGCGGCGGAGCCTCGGCCAGGCGGAGACCATGGACAAACTCGCCGGACTGATCCTGAACCTCACGGTTAGGACGGACAAACTAGAGGCCGAGCTGTCACAGGAGAAGGCTCTCAACTCCGAGCTGAAGCGTCAAGCAGGCTCAAGGTAGATCTTGACCAGGTCACTGTGTACCACTAGCTGCAATCCTTGATGACTGTTGTGTCACCTGGCTTCCGAGTTTCTGAAGGTTAATTTTCGAAATTTTGTTCGTAAAATTGGCCTGTGGAAATGTAAACAAACTAGTACTCTTACTTTATTATATTAGTACTTGTGTCAATGTAGTAGTTGTGTCTGAGTCGAGTCAATGTTGAGTCGTTGAGTGGGAGTGGTGTTTTGGAACATGGGAGCATATGCTACCTATATTTTAAATTGCATCTTACACATATTTTAAATCTCAAAAAATTTGAAACAAAAAATCCGCACGTACATCTTCATGTGCTACGCGCTCACAAAGTCGTTTCATAAAAAATGAACTTATCATGTGACGTGTGTAAAAAAGACAAAATTCAGTGCTTAAAACAATGCTTTTCACAGGATAAGTTTTCTCTTTTTTACATAGGTCATAAAAAATATTATTTTTTCGTGAAACTTGACGCACACACATATATTATGGAGATGTACATGTAGAATTTTTTGTCAAATTTTTTCACACTTTGAAATATATTTTGTTGGTAGAGGGAGCATACGCACCCGGGAGCCGAATTGAGGGAGCAGTCGTTGAGTCACCTAGTATCTATAATATCTAAATAGGAACAAGAAATCCAAAATTTTCAAATTCTGGCAAAAATTAGAACTTCTCAGGAAAATCTATTTTTTTATAGGAAATCAAAAACACTGAAACGAGTATACTGTTTTAATTTGAGCCATTTATGTGCAGATTTGCATAAAAAGACTGACATTTTCCCTAAACTTTGTATATTGTGAAGTCAAGCATGAAGAGAAGTGGTTTTGGGTTTCAAACATCCTTTTCATTTTCTTGTCTTAAACTTGTTTAAATCTTGGTCAAACCTAAGATTTGACCAAAAGATTCAAACAGGCATAAATTCAAAAAAATCAGAAAAATGAAAAAACAAAAGCATATAGTCTTCTTATGTCATATAGTAAGCATTCAAGTTGATAAACAAGGTCTAGACATATTCAAACCAGAAAAATCATGTATATATCTACCCCTAACCCTAAACTCTGTCTTATGAAGAGAAGTGGTTTTGGGTTTCAAACATGGAAATTTGAAGAACCTCCCAAAAGCTTCATTTTAGATTGTGACTAAGAAGGATCCAGGCTTACCTTTTCACTTTCATGTTCTAAACTTGTTTAAATCCTAGTCAAACCTAGGATTTCACAAAGATTCAAATATATGGGTATAAAATACAAAAAAATAGAAAAATGAAAAACGAAAGCACATAGTCTTCTTATGTCATATAGTAAGCATTAAAGTTGATAAACAAGGTCTAGACATATTCAAACTAGACAAATCATGTATCTCCCCCTAACCCCTAAACTTTGTATTATGAAGTCAAGCATGAAGAGAAGTGGTTTTGGGTTTCAAACATGGAAATTTCAAAAACCTCTTAAAAATTCATTTTAGAGTGACTAAGAAGGATGCAAGCTTCCCTTTTCATTTGCATGTCTTAAACTTGTTTAAATCTGGGTCAAACCTAAGATTTGACCAAAAGATTCAAACGGGCATAAAATTCAAAAAAAATCAGAAAAATGAAAAACAAAAGCATATAGTCTTCTTGTGTCATATAGTAAGCATTCAAGTTGATAAACAAGGTCTAGACATATTCAAACCAGAAAATCATGTATATATCTACCCCTAACCCTAAACTCTGTATTATGAAGTCAATCATGAAGAGAAGTGGTTTTGGGTTTCAAACATGGATATTTCAAGAACCTCCCAAAAGCTTCATTTTAGAGTGTGACTAAGAAGGATCCAGGCTTACCTTTTTCATTTTCATGTACTAAACTTGTTTAAATCCTGGTCAAACCTAGGATTTCACAAAGATTCAAATATATGTGTATAAAATATAAAAAATAGAAAAATGAAAACCAAAGCACATAGTCTACTTATGTCACATAGTAAGCATTCAAGTTGATAAACAAGGTCTAGACATATTCAAACCAGAAAAATCATGTATATATCTACCCCTAACCCTAAACTCTGTCTTATGAAGTTAATCATGAAGAGAAGTGGTTTTGGGTTTCAAACATTGGAATTCCAAGAACCTCCCAAAAGCTTCATTTTAGAGTGTGACTAAGAAGGATCCAAGCTTACCTTTTCATTTTCATGTTCTAAACTTGTTTAAATCCTGGTCAAAACTAGGATTTCACAAAGATTCAAATATATGGGTATAAAATTCAAAAAAATAGAAAAATGAAAAACCAAAGCACATAGTCTTCTTATGTCATATAGTAAGCATTAAAGTTGATAAACAAGGTCTAGACATATTCAACCTAGACAAATCATGTATCTACCCCCTAACCCCTAAACTCTGTCTTATGAAGTCCAACATGAAGAGAAGTGGTTTTGGGTTTCAAACATGGAAATTTCAAAAACCTCTTACAAAATTCAGTTTAGAGTGACTAATTAAGAAGGATGCATTCTCCCCTTTTCATTTTCATGTCTTAAACTTGTTTAAATCTTGGTCAAACCTAAGATTTGACCAAAAGATTCAAACGGGCATAAAAAAATCAGAAAAATGAAAACCAAAGCACATAATTTTCTTATGTCATATAGTAAGCATTCAAGTTGATAAACAAGGTCTAGACATATTCAAACCAGAAAATCATGTATATATCTACCCCTAACCCTAAACTCTGTCTTATGAAGTCAATCATGAAGAGAAGTGGTTTTGGGTTTCAAACATGGAAATTTCAAGAACCTCCCAAAAGCTTCATTTTAGAGTGACTAAGAAGGATCCAGGCTTACCTTTTCATTTTCATGTTTTAAACTTGTTTAAATCCTGGTCAAACCTAGGATTTGACAAAGATTCGAATATATGGGCAAAAAATTCAAAAAAAATAGAAAAATGAAAAACCAAAGCACATAGTCTTCTTGTGTCATATAGTAAGCATTAAAGTTGACAAAAAAGGTCTAGATATATGCAAACTAGACAAATCATGTATCTACCCCCTAACCCCTAAACTCTGTCTTATGAAGTCAAGCATGAAGAGAAGTCGTTTTGGGTTTCAAACATGGAAATTTCAAGAACATCCCAAAAGCTTCATTTTAGAGTGACTAAGAAGGATCCATGATTACCTTTTCATTTTCATGTTTTAAACTTGTTTAATCTTGGTCAAACCTAGGATTTGACCAAGATTCAAATGGGCACAAAATTTAAAAAATCAGAAAAATGAAAAACCAAAGTACATAGTCTTCTTATGTCATGTAGTAAGCATTCAAGTTGATAAAATGGTTCATGCCGGCGTCTTAGCTGCTAAAAAAAATTATACACCAATTGATTTGACGAATTGATGATTTACTCTAGTCTGCTTCTAGACCATGCAGCTAGCGAGTATTCATATGTACTGCATGGAGCCCCCAACTTTTGACTTCCCGTGTCGGAAAAGGCCTGTCTAATAATGTGGGGCAGTGAGGTATCCCGAAGTATCTAGAGGGTTCCAGTGTTTCAGGCTTTCAGCATCGCCAGTCCAAGGGAAGGATGGGTGACGAATCCGTGCATTCACAGCCGTTTAGATCTGAAGAGTCCTTGTATGATGAGCGGTAGATAGCACCTCTAAGCTGCAAATCAACAGCTTCAATTACTTCAAATGAGCATTGGCCGGAAGGCTGACAGAGTGAAAAAATTCAATTTCAAAAACTCATGTATAGAATAGAAAAAAATAAAAAACATGTAGATAGAATAGAGGTATAGATAGATTAGCCCAAAAAAGAAGAGGACGGGGAAATTTCGAACGCTCGCCTTTAACTCAGCACAGCAGACACCTCCCTCGCGCTCCTAAACTTTCGAACGCGCGCCCAATATTTCGAACGCTCGCCTTTAACTCAGCACCCAGCCCACCTTGTTCTTCTCTAGACACCTCCTTCGGCGCCCTGTTCTTCTCTAGACACACCCTCGGTGAACCAGGCCGCGCACCAAAACTTCCCCACGCTGTCTATCAGCCGCGTCAGCCGGCGACTGCTGGTGGCGCCGTTCTTCTCCAGCCGCACCGGCAGGCGCGGTCAGCTGGTAGATCCTCACGGTATGCATGCTATCTTCAGGCCTGGGCAAGTACGATTCATTATAGCTCAATCGAAGTCAGTCGCCGTCGCCCAGCCCTTATAAGTTCGTTAGTTCGTTCGAATCGATCGGTTGATATTGTTTTCCTCTCGATGTGTTTGTTTGACATTGTTTTCCGCTTTACCTATTTGCTCGAATTCGTTCGTACTGTACACTGTACTGCTCACCATTGCCCAATGTTTGTAGTCGTCGCTTGGTGCCAGTCCTCTATGGACCTGTTTGTAATCTTATTACTTCTGGGTTCTTTGCACTGCTAATACATCGGTGGATTTACGGCCAAAAAGAAGAAAGAATTTGTTGGTATTATATTGCTTTCGATTGATCTGTTCGCCCCCAAGCTTTTACAGAAGCCGCAAGAGATTCAAGGATGAAATGGCTCTCCTTGTTTGCAGTGGCGGATCTACAGGGTATGCCGTATATGCCACGGCATACCCTGCGTCCAAGCCGTGCAAGATCTTTGATAGTTTAATGAGCTGAGCAATTAATCAAGATGAGTGATGTATATGTATACATGCGGTGCTAATACATGTGGCGTGCAGCCATGCGAACACTGAGCTAGTGCATGTAACCGATTGATTAGACATCCGATTGATTAATGCATTGGCTTTAGCCAACAGTCTACTTGCATGTTTTTCAAGATGTGCGATTTTGTCTCGCGTGTAAGCCTACAAGGCCAGCTATGGCCATGCACCATGACCTGATTAGATATCATGATTAATCAAAGGAAATATCTTGCTACTGTATATACGATTAATCAACTGATAATTAATCTTTGGTAGTCAAGTATATGATTAATTATATATATTTAGTGAGAATTCAGTTCAAAATTAGAGCACCCCGTCAACGGTGCATTTTTCAACAATTTACATTTTGATTATATGCAAAATCTGTTTTATTTAATCATTTTGACATACTCCCTTCAATCCAAATTAATTGACTCAACTTTGTCTAGATACTGATGTATCTTAGACAAGTTTGTTGAGTAGATACATTTATATCTAGACAAATTTGAGTTAATTAGTATGAATCCGAGAAAGTATTTTATTTAATTATTTTTATTAGGACAAAAGAAATTCAATAGAAACTCCAAAATTTTGTTGTGTCATACCCTTTCCTAAAATCCTAGGTCCGCCACTGCTTGTTTGTAAGGCAAAGAGGAAATCATATCATGGCTTATCATCATGGGTATAACCTTTTTAGCTAGATTTTGCTGTTTGGGATCTATGATCCTTTTAGTTGCTGCTCTCCAGTAACATTTTCCCTCTTTTTTATTACAGTGAAAAATACACAGCGAGGAAACCACTGTCCAGCCTAAAAAAAATAGACCTCAGTTGGTTTGCTGAAATCGGCTCAAATAACGTGGCATTTAGTTATATAGTTTTATATTCGACCTGTTTGCTCAGATATGTTGGTTTACGTTCATACGCAACCTGTTGGGCAAGTATGGACACAGCTTCAGTGACTTTCAGGTCAAAATTCCAGCGGTTGAGTGATTTTTGGTTGGATCCATTCCTGTGCGTTCGATCGGCTTTTGATGGCTGTTATTGAGACAAAGTCATGGCTGGACTTTTGACGCAGCTCCAGTGACGTTCAGCTAGGTCAAAAGCCCAGCGTTGACTTTGGTTCAATATCAGCCATCCAAAGCCAATCGAACACACATGAATGTATCCAACCAAAAATCACTCTACAATAAGTCGTTTCCAGACAAAAACAATGTTTATTCCCAAACTATTTTTTTTGAATCCGACCAATCTTTCCCGGAATGCAGAAGAAATATATAAGATTTACTGGAATGTTGTTCTTTTTACTGGACAGTTTGAATTTTAAGTTTAAAGTTGGTTGTAAAACATAAAATGAGGTTTATTGATAAACAATATGGCTGAATCTGATGAAACTCCCCCAGAATGCATAACCCGACATATAAGATTTACTGGATTTTTGTTTCAAAAACTTCTAGGCAGTACGAATTTTAAGTTTAAAATTTTCTCGTGAAACTTAAAATGGGTAAATTTTGGATCCATTCTCGTGCGTTCGATTGGCTTTTGATGGCTGTTATTGAAACAAGTGTTAATTGGTTCTATGCCACTCCTCAATTCACAAGTTGTGTTTATGCCATTACAAAAACTGAAGTTGTGTTTATGCCACTCTCAATTCTCAATATCCCCTTCTATATATGCCATTTTCAATACTCCACTATAATAAATATAGCATATCTATGATAGTACTCTATGATACCACCCACTATGCACCCATGTTCCAAACACCACTCCCGCTGACTGTACCTTATTGTATCGAGCGATAAGCTTGATGAGCAACCCAAACAAACAAACAAAAAGACTGTACCTTATTGTACTTGCTCTTACCCGTATCTTCTCTTTCTCTTTCATCGCGAGTGCAGCTAATTCAGTTAGTCTTCCAATGAATATTAATATTTTGTCTCAATGATGTCATGTTTCGACTAACAATTAGCACTTTTGAATTCTTAGATTGCTTTTTCACATGATGCACTTCTTTTAATTTATTTTACCACATTTCAATGTGAACCTTGACCAAATAAATAGGACAACAATATCACGATCATATAATACATAAGCAGCATTGTTAGAATCGTGTTGGAAAATACTTTCTAATGATACCAGTTTTATATCAATTTTTTTATATACTTCATCCTGAAAAATATGTTTCAACTTCATCAAAACTTGCATGTATCTGCAAACTAAACTCATCTAAATACATGTATATCTACATAAAATTGAAACATCATTTTTAAATAGAGAGATATAGATTAATATTTTTTCGAAGATAAAATACGAAAAACAAGGGTGCATTGTTTATTGAAATGGAGTGAGTAGTATATATAAAATCATTTTAGTTGCCAATGATCATGTTGAGGGCCTCTATTTCTTGTTTTGCTCAGGCCCTCCGTATTCTCAGGTACGGCCCTGGTGGTCTATGAACCTGTATGTAATCTTATTACTTTTGGCTTCTTTGCACTGCTAATAGATCGGCGGAATTACGGCAAAAAAGAAGAAAGAATGTGTTGGTATTGTATTGCTTTCGATAGATCTGTTCGCCCCTCCCCCCAAGCATTTATAGATGGCACAAGAGATTCAAGGATGAAATTGCTCTCCTTGTTCATAAGGCAAAGAGGAAATCATATCATGGGTAGAACATTATATATATATTTTGCTGCTTGGGATCTATGATCCTTTTAGTTGCTGCTCTCCAGCAACTTTTGTACATATTTCCCTCTTTTTATTAATAAAAAAATACAAAGTGGGGAAACCCAGTGGTCAGCCTAAAAAAATCTGTTCGCTAGGTAGCCGTAGTTTTGCACTCAGTTTGTTTGCTGAAATCGGCTCAAATAATGTAGCATTTATAGTTTTATATTCGACCTGTTTGCTCAGGTATGCTTGCTTACATTCGTAGGTGACCTGTTTGTTGAAATAGCTTATCGCTTCTCTGACCATCTATCTCCTCAACAGATGGACAGAACTTGGATATTATTTGACTCATTAACCACACCAACATATTTGAGTGGTATTGAAGACTTCATGAAGCACGTTAGTGATTTTACTGACGGCGACAAGACAAAGGAAGTGATTTGTCCATGCCGCGTATGTTTGAATATTGGGTCCAAGCCTCAACATGTAGTCTCAGATCATTTATTCGTTTATGGGATGGACCAGACATATATCAGGTGGATTAACCATGGTGAACACTATGATCAGCCTGACATTATTGATCCTCTTTATTCTGATGGTTATCAGCCTGAAGATCTCGTCCAGGATGAGGTTACTGCTAATTTGTTACGGGATCTGTATCCATATGCAAGCCAACAGCCCCATGGTTATCACAAAAAGCCTCTTTTCCATGACCTGATAGAAGATGCTAAGCGCTTAGTGGCCCCTGGTTCTGTTGTGTCAAGATTCGAATTAATTGTGAAATTACTTCATGACAAGTCATACCAGGGGATTACCAATAAAGCGTTCAATGCAGTTGCGAAGACATACAGCGATGCACTCCCTGGGGCTGGACTGCCAAAATCCTTTTATGAGGTGAAGCAGTACATCAAGGTACTGGGACTTGGATATGAGAAGATTGATTTTTGCAAAAATAACTGTGCACTGTTTTGGATGGAGTATAATGACCTCGATGAATGTCCAGTATGTAAGGAATCAAGATGGAAACATGATGGAGCTGGTGGTAAGAAAAAGATTCCTTGGAAGGTTCTGAGATACTTTCCACTTGTACAAAGATTGCAGAGGTTGTTTGCTTCAGAACAAACATCTCGGGAAACAAGATGGCACAAAGAGATTCTCACGCCCGACCCTGATTTACTGAGGCATCCTGCTGATGGCGATGAATGGAAGCAATTCGACCTGGATCATCCAGATTTTGCTGCAGATCCAAGGAACCTGAGACTTGGCCTTGCTACAGATGGATTCAACCCATTTGGCAACATGAGCAACTCGTATAGCATGTGGCCAGTACTAGTTACACCTTACAACCAGGCTCCCTGGACATGCACCGATCAGTCGAACTGTATGATGGCCTTACTCATCCCAGGTCCCAAATCTCCTGGGAAGGATTTTGATGTGTTCATGCAGCCTCTTATTAGAGACTTGCAAACATTATGGGAGGGTGTCCCTACACGGGATGTGTGTCAACCTAAAGAACAAAATTTTCTATTACGTGCTGCTGTACTGTATTGCACCCATGATTATCCAGCTTTGGGCACTATGTCAGGCAGAGTAACATCAGGTTATAATGCATGTGTTCACTGTGATACTGATCAGCTGGCAGTGAGGATAATAAACAAGATATGCTATATGGGCCATCGCCGTTTCCTTCCATTAGATCACAGTTTCCGAAAAAATAGAAAAAAATTGCAATTTATTGGTGATCAGGCCTGTAAAAAGACTAAACCGCAGCACTTTAAGAGTCACGAGTTGGAGGCGCACCTAGAAGCGGTCAGAAATGTTAAACCAGGAAAACCACCAGCCGCCACAGCAGGTACAGCAGAGAAGAATACAGAAGATGCAGCAGCAGTAGTAGCAGATAGAAAAAGGAAGAAGAGAGGAGATGAACTGAGTCTAGCAGCTACCAAAAGGAAGATGGGAGGTGAAATAGCAGCACGTACCAAGAGGAAGGAAATGGAAAATGATAGACCGAGAATATTTTATAAGCGCAGGACCACTCTTTGGGACTTGCCGTATTGGGCTGGTAAGAAGCTTCGGCATAATATTGATATCATGCACATGGAGAAGAATATATGTGACAGCATTGTCGGCACATTACTCAACATTCCATCCAAGACAAAAGATAGCTCAAATGCTAGGATTGATTGTGCAACATTGAATGTTAACAGGCACTTGCAACTGGATCGTAATGACAAAGTGAACAAAGGCAAGGAAAAACATTATAAATTTCGAGGCGCGGAATTCACATTGCCGATGCCTAAAAGGAGATTATTTTGTGAGTACCTCCGAGGTGTGATGTTCCCGTTCGGATTTGCTTCCAACATTGCAAATTGTCTCAATGCTGAAGGAAACAAGCTCCAAGGGTTGAAAACTCACGATTGTCACATCCTGCTGCAAAGGCTTTTAGCTATTGGCATTAAAGATTTAGTGAAGCCAAATATGTACAACGTGATTGCAGAGTTGGGAAGGTTCTTTAGGGAAATATGTAGTAAAACTCTAAGCAGAGCTGTTGTAGAACGTCTTAAGGTGGACATAGCAGTAATCCTGTGCAAGCTGGAGCTGATATATCCTCCAGCCTTCTTTGATGTGATGGTGCATTTGGCTGTTCATCTACCTGATGAGGCACTTTTAAGAGGTCCGGTACAGTATGGATGGATGTACCCTATAGAACGTCGACTGTGCACTTTCAAGAATACAGTTAGGAACAAAGCTAGACCGGAGGCTTGCATTGCAGTGGCGTATATTGCTGCTGAAGCATATACATTTGCCTCAAGATATATTCCTGATATTGAGACCAGATTCAATCGGGGTCGCAGAATTTTGGAAGTTGGAGGATCTGTTTTTAATCATGGTGTTGAGCTAATAGGAAAGAGGACCGAAAAAACATTAGAGCAGTCTGAATTTGAACAGCTGTCTTGGTATGTGCTGAATAATGCTACAGAGGCTGATGAATATGTTAAGTGAGTACTATGCACACGAACTACTCAGTTCCTCGCATATACTATGAACTTGTATCAAAATGAAATATATTCAGCTGACTTGGCTATGTTTTGCAGGTTGTACATGGAAACGAATGGAAAGCTATCGGCACGTGGGAGTGGGTTTCAGGACTGGTTTGAGAAATATGTAAGATGTTCAATTGCACTCTGACTTGTCTATGTGTTTTCACATGAGATGACCTCTTGTCTATTTTGTAATCGTAGATCTCGAAACTCCATGCGGAGAATCCAGGCGCTGTTAGTGCTGATCTCCTTGTCCTATCACGTGGTCCAGATAAGAGGGTGTTGGTAGCTGCAGCTTGCAATGCCAATGGTGTCCATTACAGCTCCTATGAGCGTGAACAACATTTGAAGACACGAAATAGTGGCATCACAACCAGTGGAGATCACTTGACAACCAGAAAAAAGAGATCAGAGTCATTTGACCATTATGGTCACATAGAAGAGGTTATTCAGTTGTTCTATAGTGATAAGGTTACTGTCCGATCTGTGGTTCTATTTAAGTGTTATTGGTACAACCAAGATCCAAACAAGGGCAAAGGTGCCAGAAATGATGGGTATTTCATATCAGTCAATACTACTGCTCAGTGGTACAAGGATGATCCTTATATTTTGGTACCTCAAGCGGCCAAGGTACTTTTCTTGGAAGACAGATCTAGAAAAGGATGGCAGTATGTGCAAAAGTTTGTGGCAAGGAACATATATGATTTGGATGAGAATGCGGATCCAATAATTGGTGCCCAGCAAGATGATTTCGCTGGTTGTATGCAAACTAAAGTTGCTGACATTGATGAAACCTCGTTGGATACAGGTATCCCTGCACATGATGGAGAAGTAGATTTCACTGTTGAGGTTAGCATAGTCGACAAAGAGATGGATAAACTGAAGCTACCTGGTGAATCTCAGGAGGAGAATGGACAGGACGAGCAGGATGAGACCATGCACGAATATCAGAATGAAGACGGAGGTGATGATGATGATGATGATGATGATGATGATTAGACTCTTGTCTCTGTATCATGCTGTGAGATGAAGAACCATGATTTGTTTTGATTTTTCTATTTGGAAAATGTATGAGTCCTGAAGACAATTATCTGTTGGATTGTAATCCCATGATGACTAATTATTTATGTTTGTTGTCCTACTAAAAGTTGGTCAAACTTAATTGTGTGGAAGTAATCACATGCTGTTTGATTCATAGGGTCATATCCCATAGGAAAATAGAATGATAATAGATCAAACTAATGCAGAATATCTTATAACCACAATCAAATAGAATTTCTCTTGACATAGGATTCAAGTTGGCATGGCATCCCTATCATACAGGGTTTTTATTCATACTATGCTACAAATCGAAAATAAGATGGGTCAGCACTTTATCGCGGCAGATAGGGCAGCTGGCGTTCGTTACAAACCAGGAGAAGATGCACTTCCTATGGAACGGGTGTTTGCATCCCCGGAGACGCACCGTTGTGCGCTGCGACAGCCCCAGCATGCATATGCTGCAGTGGCCGTCCTCCGGCGCAACTAGGACCCAACTGTCCTGCAGCGCCGGCAAGTTGACGATGAGCCGGTGGTCCACCCTAAGGGTGAGGTCGAAGTGGAGGCCACCGAGCCGACGACACGCCTGCTGCCACATCAGGTGCATAACATCGTAAGGCATGATGATGTCCCACTCCTCCTCCGTGAGGTTCAGGTTCTTGAGCAGCCATACACGGGCAAGAATCTCGCGCATAGTTCGCACGACATTGCCCCCACTACGCAGCTTCCTCGGAGGCAAGCCAAGATCCAGCACCACCTCTTCGCAGGGTGTAGTGGTGATATCGTCCTCATCCAGTGGGGCAGGGAGGGGGCCGGCCATCCTCCTGAGCTCGTACGTCCTCGAGAAGAAGATGTGCACTGTCATAGTGTACGGGGACGCCTCGCCCTCGCCCACGGCCGGCGGCTCGCCGACGGAGAAGTCGGTCGTGCTTGCCGACACACGGCAGGCACGGAAGACATGTGGGCCAGACTCGATGATGCGCTCGCGTGAGGAGCGCTCTAGTAGGGGCGTCGCCGCCATTGGGGATTCTTCGGAGGGCTGTAGACAGGCGGCTAGTCGACGGTGAGGTGGTTGGTGTGAGATCTCTGGGATGAGGCCAGGGGAAGTGGGCGAAGTGCTCGGGACTAGGGACTGCCCTCAACTTTCCGCAGTAGTTTATGATAATAATTGGTGGACGAGGGAGACTAGTCCAGAGACTACCCAAAGTTGATAAATCATGTTCGAGGGAAAATGCCCAAGATTTATTATCAAAATTCAAGCTAATTTCGCCGATTTTGTTCTGCCGTTCATTAGACATCATCCAACGGCCTTTGGTCTCTGGGATTCGCTGCTACAGTGTCATCTACTATTTTCTACCCAATTCCAGAAACATCCATAAAGCTAGTAGATAGCTTTCCTGCTTGTTGGCCCCACCCCATTTTTTTAATCTTTTCTTCCTTATCCCCTTCGCTCATGCTAGCAGCTACTTGCAGCCATTGCTACACCAGCGAGGTGATCTCTATATGATAGGCACGGTTTTAGTAAGACAGCAAGTTGTAGATAGCTAACCATGAGACACATGCCTCTCTGGTTGAGACTGAGCTCGCTCTTGTGATTGGGCTCCAATGGTCGAGGTGAGTCACAGCTGCAATGACAGAGGTTTGTGCTGAATTAATTAGCACAGAGGCGTAACTAGCACTAGATGGAGAAGGCATAGTACACATATCGGACACGAAGTCGCGTCTGGCGAGCAGCTCGCATTCACTTGCATCAGTGCGGTACAACAAAGATGATGAAGAAGGATTGGAGCTTTGAAGGTAGTCAGAAAAGTTACAAAAAATAATACGTGCAAAACTTAACCTGTATAAACGCACATGCATGGATAATTTTACATTTCTGCATGAGAAAGACATGTCAATTTTCAGTACGACATGGTTTGATTTGTCAAATTTGATGCTCCTTAATGCATTTTAAGTGAAAATTACAGGTTTATTCATTATAATTGCCGATTTTTAACGTTACGTGCAGCTGACTAGCAAACTATAAGTGTGTGATTGCTTGCTTCCAAAATAAGGATATGTAATCATTTTGTATAAGGTAGTACCAATTAGTCGTTATATTGCAGAACTTAAAGAGTTTTGAGAGATTCAACTCGTTGCTACTCCATAAGAATGGTCATGTTGACAAATTTGATCCAGTGTTGAACAGAGCCAGAAACATTTCAAAAACTTGAGCATGGAAGAGGCTAGGGGTAAATGCCCCAAGGCCAGCCGAGCCTATCGTAGGTGCCGTCCCGAGGAGGAAGTACCTTAATTTGGGGCGCGCGCGGACGCTGCGGTACCCCGAGCTCGAGACGCCGCCGTACCGGTAGCTCGACCCGCGACGAGGCATGGCGGCGGCGGCGGAAGCGGAGCGGCGGCGGCGGAAGGTAAAGCTCCTGCTGACAAACATATTAGGCACAAATGGGCAACCTTCAGTAACCCATGTTCCATTTTTTTTGTCAGGATAACCCCATGTACCACCTTCCCAATAGAAAAAGTACTGTTCAACCTTCCCCTGTTGGGCCCAATATTTCACTTTTGGGTTGCCAAGGAACATCTACATGGTAATTGTTATCGGTCTACTTGCTCCGGCCGTCGAAGCCCAATAACTTCAAATGGGCCTTTCTGCTCATGCAATTTCGGCCCTTTTCTAATGAAACACAGATCCTATGATTGGCAAAAAAAAATACACGGAGATTCTACATAAAAGTTGTTTTTATTTATTTTGAATTATAGGGTTCCAATTTTTGAAACTGCTCATGCCCAATATGAAAATCCTTGATCGCTCCATACCCACATGGATAACGGTATTTTTAAAAATTCATAAAGTGGATTTGAAATTTAAAACATATCCTAATAATTCCATGATTTAATCTATCAACTTGCAAGATCTTGGAGAGAAAAAGCTTGTATTAGTCTGCAGAATCCGCACCGTTTCAAAGGCGGCAGTGGATCAAAAGAAAAAAGGAAGTAGCCAGAAATTAGGGGTCAAAAATAACTCCAAGAAATGAAACTTTTATTGTTCGTAGAGGATGACATGCGGGACCCATGAGCCAGCAGCTTACTCAACGTTTCAAAGGCGGCATGAGATCGGAAGAAAAAGGCAAGTGACCAAATATCAGGTGCCAAAAATAATCCAAGAAATGAAACTTATTGTACATAGAGGATGACATGCGGGTCCCATTTTGCAGCAGCGGTTTCAGCGTTTCAAATGCGGTTTGAGATCAAAAGAAAAAGAAAGTAGCCAGAAATTAGGGGGTAAAAAAACTCCAAAAAAAGAAAGTTGATTGTACATAGAGGATGACATGCGGGTCCCATGAGTCAGCAGCTTACTCAACGTTTCCAAGGCGGCAGGGGATCAAAAGAAAAAGGAAATAGCCAAAAATCAGAGGTGAAAAAAAAACCAAGAAAAGAAATTTTATAGTACATAGAGGATGACATGCGGGTCCCATGAGCCAGCAGGTTCCTCAACGTTTTCAAAGGCCGGTGGGGATCAAAAGAAAAAGACAAGTGATTGTTGATACGTCTCCAACGTATCGATAATTTCTTATGTTCCATGCTACTTTATTGATGATACCTACATGTTTTATGCACATTATATGTCATATTTATGCATTTTCTGGAACTAACCTATTAACAAGATGCCGAAGAGCCATTCTGTTTTACTGTTTTTGGTTTCAGAAATCCTAGTAAAGAAATATTCTCGGAATTGGACGAAACTTTCGCCCGGGTCCTATTTTTGCACGAAGAGAAGACCGAAGACCTAACGAAGTGGGGACGAGGGGGTGGCAGGGCGCGGCCTGGCCCCGCCGCGCCGACCTAGCCCCTGGGCCCCTCGTTTGGCCCTCGCGTTGACCCTCCGCCTTAAAGCTTCCGTCGCGAAACCCCCAGTCGAGAGCCACGATGCGGAAAACCTACAGAGACGCCGCCGCGAATCCCATCTCGGGGATTGGAGATCGCCTCGGCACCTGCGGAGAGGGGATTCATCTCCCGGAGGACTCTACACCGCCATGGTCGCCTCCGGAGTGATGAGTGAGTAGTTCACCCCTGGACCATGGGTCCATAGCAGTAGCTAGATGGTCGTCTTCTCCTTGTTGTGCTTCATTGTTGGATCTTGTGAGCTGCCTAACATGATCAAGATCATCTATCTGTAATACTATATGTTGTGTTTGTCGGGATCCGATGGATAGAGAGTACTATGATTATGGTGATTATCAATCTATTGTTCATGTGTTGTTTATGATCTTGCATGCTCTCCGTTATTAGTAGAGGCTCTGGCCAAGTTTTTACTCTTAACTCCAAGAGGGAGTATTTATGCTCGATAGTGGGTTCATGCCTCCATTGAATCTGGGACAGTGACAGAAAGTTCTAAGGTTGTGGATGTGCTGTTGCCACTAGGGATAAAACATTGATGCTATGTCTAAGGATGTAGTTGTTGATTACATTACGCACCATACTTAATGCAATTGTCTGTTGCTTTGCAACTTAATACTGGAGGGGGTTCGGATGATAACCTGAAGGTGGACTTTTTAGGCATAGATGCAGTTGGATGGCGGTCTATGTTCTTTGTCGTAATGCCCGGATTAAATCTCACTATATTTACCATGTCATGTATATGCATTGTTATGCCTTTCTCTATTTGTCAATTGCCCGACTGTAATTTGTTCACCCAACATGCTTTTATCTTATGGGAGAGACACCTCTAGTGAACTGTGGACCCCGGTCCTATTCTTTACATAGCATACAATCTACTTGTTTTACTGTTTTCTTTGCAAACATCTTCCACTCGATACGTTTAATCCTTTGTTACAGCAAGCCGGTGAGATTGACAACCTCACTGTTTCGTTGGGACAAAGTACTTGGGTTGTGTTGTGCAGGTTCCTAGTTGGCGCCGGAATCCCTGGTGTTGCGCCGCATCACATTTCGCGACCATCAACCTTCAACGTGCTTCTTGGCTCCTACTGGTTCGATTAAACCTTGGTTTCTTTCTGAGGAAAACTTGCTACTGTGCGCATCATACCTTCCTCTTGGGGTTCCCAACGAACGTGTGAGTTACACGCCATCAAGCTCTTTTTCTGGCGCCGTTGCCGGGGAGATCAAGACACGCTGCAAGGGGAGTCTCCACTTCTCAATCTCTTTACTTTGTTTTTGTCTTGCTTTATTTTATTTACTACTTTGTTTGCTGCACCTAAACAAAACAAAAAAATTAGTTGCTAGTTTTACTTTATTTACTGTCTTGCTCTCTATATCAAAAACACAAAAAAATTAGTTACTTGTCTTTACTTTATTTGCCTAGTTTACTTTTTGCTTATTTCATCATGCTTAATCCTAAGTTTACTTTGGAAGAGATACCGGTAGGACGAGGGTGTATCATTGGAAGAGATAATATAGAAGAATTTTTCACCCATGTTAGTATGGATGAAGATTTTGAAGATATACCATTATTAAAAACTGCTCCTACTTATGAAAGTGCTTCTGCCTGTTTGATACACATGTTAGAAACTAGATTTGTTAATCTCAATCCCATAATACAACATATGTTTCTTACACTTTCGGATATGGAGATGGGGGAAAAGAGAAATTTTGTTTTAAAAGTCCTTGTTAGAGAATTTGAGGATATAGTTAAAGAAGCTAGAAAAGTTTTTATTAAGCATAAGAGGCTTGGTTTCTTTCCTAATTTTAAACAAATACTTGAAAAGATGGATATGGATAGAATTAAGTATACTAATAATGTTAATGATGGTAGAGAAATTAAAGCGCCAATACCTAGTAAACTACTAGGGATGCATGAAGCTTTGGAAAATAACTATGCTTGGCTTGTTCCTGAAAATTTGTTTGATGAGAATAGTAAGCCTAGGAGCAATGAGAGAGGAGTTACTTATATAGACCAGATACAATGCATTGTTGAGAAAACTCCCAACACCCCTGGTAATGATGTTGATGCTTCTACTCTCGATGTTACTTGATTTGCACTTTCTGCGCCTAGCTGAAAGGCGTTAAAGAAAAGCGCTTATGGGAGACAACCCATGTTTTTACCTACAGCAATTTTTTGTTTTGTTGAGTCTTGGAAGTTGTTTACTACTGTAGCAACCTCTCCTTATCATGTTTTTGTGCCAAGTAAAGTTTCTATGTCAAAGTTGATGTTATATTTGGGATCGCTGCGCAGAAACAGCATTGCTGTCTGTCACGAATCTGGGCATAATTCTCTGTAGAAAATTCGAAAAAATCTGCCAATTTACGAGCGTGATCCTCAGATATGTACGCAACTTTCATTAGTTTTGAGTTTTTCCATTTGAGCAAGTCTGGTGCCATTTATAAATTCGTCTTTACGGACTGTTCTGTTTTTGACAGATTCTGCCTTTTATTTCGCATTGCCTCTTTTGCTATGTTGGATTTATTTCTTTGATCCATTAATGTCCAGTAGCATTATGCAATGTCCAGAAGTGAAAATAATGATTGTGTCACCTCTGAATGAGTGAATTATTAATGATGCACTAACCCTCTAATGAGTTTGCTTGAAGTTTGGTGTGAAGGAAGTTTTCAAGGGTCAAGAGAGGAGAATGATATACTATGATCAAGAGGAGTGAAAGCTCTAAGCTTGGGGATGCCCCCGTGGTTCACCCCTGCATATTTTAAGAAGACTCAAGCGTCTAAGCCCAAGGCATCCCCTTCTTCATCGACAACATCATCAGGTTCCTCCCCTGAAACTATATTTTTATTCAGTCACATCTGGTGTTCTTTACTTGGAGCGTCGGTTTGTTTTCGTTTTTGTTTTTGTTTGAATAAGATGGATCCTAGCATTCACTTTGTGGGAGAGAGACACGCTCCGCTGTTGCATATGGACACATGTGTCCTTAGGCTTTACTCATAATGTTCAAGGCGAAGTTTCTTCTTCGTTAAATTGTTATATGGTTGGAATTAGAAAATGCTACATGTAGTAATTCTAAAATGTCTTGGATAATGTGATACTTTGCAATTGTTGTGCTCATGTTTAAGCTCTTGCATCATATGCTTTGCACCCATTAATGAAGAAATACATAGAGCTTGCTAAAATTTGATTTGCATATTTGGTTTCTCTAAGGTCTAGATAATATCTAGTATTGAGTTTTGAACAACAAGGAAGACAGTGTAGAGTCTTATAATGTTTACAATATGTCTTTTATGTGAGTTTTGCTTCACTTGTTCATCCTTGAGTTTGCTTCAAATAACCTTGCTAGCCTAAACCTTGTATCGAGAGGGAATACTTCTCATGCATCCAAAATCCTTGAGCCAACTACTATGCCATTTGTGTCCACCATACCTACCTACTACATGGTATTTCTCCGCCATTCCAAAGTAAATTGCTTGAGTGCTACCTTTAAAATTCCATCATTCACCTTTGCAATATATAGCTCATGGGACAAAATAGCCTTAAAAACTATCGTAGTATTGAATATGTACTTATGCACTTTATATTTTATTAAGTTGCTGTTGTGCGATAACCATGCTTCTGGGGAACGCCATCAACTATTGTTGAATATCATGTGAGTTGCTATGCATGTCCGTCTTGTCTGAAGGTCTATCATTTTAGTGGTTGGAGCATGCAAAATTGTTAGAGAAGAACATTGGGCCGCTAACTAAAGCCATGAACCATGGTGGAAGTTTCAGTTTTGGACATATATCCTCAATCTCATATGAGAATAATAACTTTGCTACATGCTTATGCATTTAAGAGGAGTCCATTATCTGTTGTCCATGTTGTCCCGGTATGGATGTCTAAGTTGAGAATAATCAAAAGCGAGAAATCCGAAATGCGAGCATTCTCCTTGGACCTTTGTACAGGCGGCATGGAGGTACCCCTTTGTGACACTTGGTTGAAACATGGCATGCGAAGACCCGGTAGTCCAAGTTAAGTAGGACGAGGTGCGGGCACTATTAGTATACTATGCGTGAGGCTTGCAACTTGTAAGATATAATTTTCATAACTCATATGCTTTATTACTACCGTTGACAAAATTGTTTCATGTTTTCAAAATAAAAGCTCTAGCACAAATACAGCAATCGATGCTTTCCTCTGCGAAGGACCATTCTTTTACTTTTATTGTTGAGTCAGTTTACCTATCTCCTTCCACCTTAAGAAGCAAACACTTGTGTGAACTGTGCATTGATTCCTACATACTTGCATATTGCACTTATTATATTACTTTATGTTGACAATATCCATGAGATATACATGTTATAAGTTGAAAGCAACCGCTGAAACTTAATCTTCCTATGTGTTGCTTCAACACCTTTACTTTGATTTATTGCTTTATGAGTTAACTCTTATGCAAGACTTATTGATGCTTGTCTTGAAGTACTATTCATGAAAAGTCTTTGCTTTATGATTCAGTTGTTTACTCATGTCATTACCTTTGCTTTGATCGCTGCATTCATTACATATGTTTACAAATAGTATGATCAAGATTATGATGGCATGTCACTTCAGAAATTATCTTTGTTATCGTTTTACCTGCTCGGGACGAGCAGAACTAAGCTTGGGGATGCTGATACGTCTCCAACGTATCGATAATTTCTTATGTTCCATGCTACTTTATTGATGATACCTACATGTTTTATGCACATTATATGTCATATTTATGCATTTTCGGAACTAACCTATTAACAAGATGCCGAAGAGCCAGTTGCTGTTTTCTGCTGTTTTTGGTTTCAGAAATCCTAGTAAAGAAATATTCTCGGAATTGGACGAAACTTTCGCCCAGGGTCCTATTTTTGCACGAAGCTTCCAGAAGACCGAAGACCTAACGAAGTGGGGCCACGAGGAGGCCGGGGGTGGCCGGCGCGGCCCGGCCGCCGCGCCGACCTAGCCCCTGGGCCCCTCGTTTGGCCCCTCGCGTTGACCCTCCGCCTACTTAAAGCTTCCGTCGCGAGCCCCGGTCCGAGAGCCACGATACGGAAAACCTTACAGAGACGCCGCCGCCGCGAATCCCATCTCGGGGGATTCGGAGATCGCCTCGGCACCTGCCGGAGAGGGGATTCATCTCCGGAGGACTCTACACCGCCATGGTCGCCTCCGGAGTGATGAGTGAGTAGTTCACCCCTGGACCATGGGTCCATAGCAGTAGCTAGATGGTCGTCTTCTCCTTGTTGTGCTTCATTGTTGGATCTTGTGAGCTGCCTAACATGATCAAGATCATCTATCTGTAATACTATATGTTGTGTTTGTCGGGATCCGATGGATAGAGAGTACTATGATTATGGTGATTATCAATCTATTGTTCATGTGTTGTTTATGATCTTGCATGCTCTCCGTTATTAGTAGAGGCTCTGGCCAAGTTTTTACTCTTAACTCCAAGAGGGAGTATTTATGCTCGATAGTGGGTTCATGCCTCCATTGAATCTGGGACAGTGACAGAAAGTTCTAAGGTTGTGGATGTGCTGTTGCCACTAGGGATAAAACATTGATGCTATGTCTAAGGATGTAGTTGTTGATTACATTACGCACCATACTTAATGCAATTGTCTGTTGCTTTGCAACTTAATACTGGAGGGGTTCGGATGATAACCTGAAGGTGGACTTTTTAGGCATAGATGCAGTTGGATGGCGGTCTATGTTCTTTGTCGTAATGCCCGGATTAAATCTCACTATATTTACCATGTCATGTATATGCATTGTTATGCCTTTCTCTATTTGTCAATTGCCCGACTGTAATTTGTTCACCCAACATGCTTTTATCTTATGGGAGAGACACCTCTAGTGAACTGTGGACCCCGGTCCTATTCTTTACATAGCATACAATCTACTTGTTTTACTGTTTTCTTTGCAAACATCTTCCACTCGATACGTTTAATCCTTTGTTACAGCAAGCCGGTGAGATTGACAACCTCACTGTTTCGTTGGGACAAAGTACTTGGGTTGTGTTGTGCAGGTTCCTAGTTGGCGCCGGAATCCCTGGTGTTGCGCCGCATCACATTTCGCGACCATCAACCTTCAACGTGCTTCTTGGCTCCTCTACTGGTTCGATTAAACCTTGGTTTCTTTCTGAGGGAAAACTTGCTGTGTGCGCATCATACTTCCTCTTGGGGTTCCCAAGAACTGTGAGTTACACGTCAATTGTACATAGAGGATGACATGCGGGCCCCTTGTGTCAGCAGCTTACTCAACGTTTCCAAGGCGGCAGGGGATCAAAAAAAAAGGAAGTAGCCAGAAATTAGCGGTAAAAAATAACTCCAAGGAAGGAAACTTTTATTGTTCATAGAGTATGACATGCGGGACCCATGCGCTAGCAGCTTCCTCAACGTTTCAAAGGGGGCATGAGATCGAAAGAAAAAGACAAGTGACCAAATATCAGGAGCCAAAAATAATCCAAGAAAAGAAACTTTATTGTACATAAAAGATGACATGCGGGTCCCATTTTGCAGCAGCGGTGTCAACGTTTCAAATGCGGCTTGAGATCAAAAGAAAAAGAGTAGCCAGAAATTAGGGGTAAAAAAACTCCCAGAAAAGAAAGTTGATTGTACATAGAGGATGGCATGCGGGTCCCATGACCCAGCACCTTACTCAACGTTTCAGAGGCGGCATGAGATCGAAAGAAAAAGGAAAGAGACCAAATACCAGGAGCAAAAAATAATCCAAGAAAAAGAAACTTTTATTGTACATAGAGGATGACATATGGGTCCCACTTATACAAGCTCTTCCGCCCCAAGATCTTGCAAGTTGATTGTACATAGAGGATGACATGCGGGCCCCTTGTGTCAGCAGCTTAATCAATGTTTCCAAGGCGGCAGGGGATCAAAAGAAAAAGGAAACAGCCAAAAATAAGAGGGTGAAAAAATCCAAGAAAAGAAACTTTTATAGTATCGAGGATGACATGTGGGTCCCATGAGCCAGCAGCTTCTCAACGTTTCAGAGGCTGCATGAGATCGAAAGAAAAAGGCAAGTGACCAAAAATAAGGGGGTAAAAAAAATCCAAGAAAAGAGACTTGATTGTACATAGAGGATGACATGCGGGTCCCACCAGTCAGCAGCTTACTAACGTTTCCAAGGCGGCAGGGGATGAAAAGAAAAAGGAAATAGCCAAAGATCAGAGGGTGAAAAAAATCAAAGAAAAGAAACTTTTATAGTACATAGAGGATGACATGTGGGTCCCATGGGCCAGCAGGTTCCTCAACGTTTTCAAGGGCGGCATGAGATCGAAAGAAAAAGGCAAGTGACCAAAAATCAGAGGGTGAAAAATAATCCAAAAAAAGAAACTTTTATTGTACATAGAGGATGACATGCTGTCCCAACGTTTCAAATGCGGTTTGAGATCAAAAGAAAAAGAAAGTAGCCAGAAATTAGGGGGTAAAAAAACTCCAAGAAAAGAAAATTGATTGTACATAGAGGATGACATGCGGGTCCCACGAGTTTGCAGCTTACTCAACGTTTCCAAGGCGGCAGGGGATCAAAAGAAAAAGGAAATAGCCAAAAATCAGAGAGTGAAAAAAAACCCAAGAAAATAAACTTTTGTAGTACATAGAGGATGACATGCGGGTCCCATGAGCCAGCAGGTTCCTCAACGTTTCAAACGTGGCATGGATCGAAAGAAAAAGGCAAGTGACCAAATATCAGGAGCCAAAAATAATCCAAGAAAAGAAAGTTTATTGTACGTAGAGGATGACATGCGGGTCCCATTTTGCAGCAGCGGTATCACCGTTTGAGAGGCTGCACGGGATCGAAAGAAAAAGGCAAGTGACCAAATTTGAGGTGCCAAAAAAAACTCCAAGAAAAGAAAGTTGATTGCACATAGAGGATGACATGCGGGTCCCATTTAGCAGCAGCGGTCTCAACGTTTCCAAGGCGGCACAGGACCAAAAGAAAAATGAAGTAGCCAGAAATCAGGGGGTGAAAAAAATCCAAGAAGAAAGATTTCAATTGGGCTGCATCTGGACATCTGGGCTTTCGAACTATCCTGCTTGGCCTTTTGACTCGTACAATTTCAGCCCACTCCAAAACAGGAAAGTTCCGAATTTTCTAAAAAAACAGGAAAGTCCTATGCTTCGCAAAGACAAAAAAACAAGGAGATTCAACATATAAGTTTGTTTATGTAAAAATAAAGATTTAATTATCCGTTTGAAATAGCTCAGAGCGCAATACATTGTTTATTGTCTGCAAAATAATCAAGATATCATATGTTTCTTGTACGGGGAGGCTGACATCGGGGACCCATGAGCCAACAGCGTCGTCAACGTTTTAAAGGCGGCAGGGGATGGAAAGAAAAAATAAACCAAAAATCTGTTGGTAAAAAATCCAAGAAAAGAAACATTTTCGTTCTGAGAGGATGACATGCGGGACCCATGAGGCAGCAGCATCCTCAGCGTTTATTGTTCATAGAGGTTGACATGTGGGACCCGTGAGCCAGCGGCGTCCTCAACGTTTTAAAGGCTGCAGGTGATCGAAAGAAAAAATAAGCCAAAAATCGTTTGGTCAACAAAATCCAAGAAAATAAACATTTACCGTTCTGAGAGGATGACATGCGGGACCCATGAGGCAGCAGCATCCTCAACGATTCCAAGGCGGCAGGGGAAATATCCAGAAATTAATGAGGGGTTCAAAATAAATCCATCAAAGGAAACTTTTATTGTTCATAGAGGATGACATGTGGGACCGACCTGCCAACAGCGTCCTCATCGTTTCAGAGGGGGCAGGAGATCAAAAGAAAAAGGCAAATAGCCAGAAATTAGGGGTAAAAAATAACTCCAAGAAAGGAAACTTTTATTGTTCGTAGAGGATGACATGCGGGACCCATGAGCCAGCAGCTTACTCAACGTTTCAAAGGCGGCATGAGATCGAAAGAAAAAGGCAAGTGACAAAATATCAGGAGCCAAAGATAATCCAAGAAAAGAAACTTTATTGTACGTAGAGGATGACATGCGGGTCCCATTTAGCAGCAGCGGTCTCAGCGTTTCAAATGCGGCTTGAGATCAAAAGAAAAAGAAAGTTGATTGTACATAGAGGATGACATGCGGGTCCCATGAGTCAGCAGCTTACCATACGTTTCCAAGGCGGCAGGGGATCAAAAGAAAAAGGAAATAGCCAAAAATCAGAGGGTGAAAAAAATAAAGAAAATAAACTTTTATAGTACATAGAGGATGACATGCGGGTCCCATGAGCCAGCAGGTTCCTCAACGTTTCAAACTTGGCATGAGATCGAAAGAAAAAGGCAAGTGACCAAATATGAGGAGCCAAAAATAATTCAAGAAAAGAAAGTTTTATAGTACATAGAGGATGACATGCGGGTCCCATTTAGCAGCAGCGGTATCCGTTTGAGAGGCGGCAGGGGATCAAAAGAAAAAAGAAATTGCCAAAAATCAGATGGTGAAAAAAAACAAGAAAATGAACTTTTATAGTACATAGAGGATGACATGCGGGTCCCATGAGCCTGCAGGTTCCTCAACGTTTCAAACGTGGCATGAGATCGAAAGAAAAAGGCAAGTGAAAAAATATCAGGAGCCAAAAATAATTCAAGAAAAGAAAGTTTTATAGTACATAGAGGATGACATGCGGGTCCCATTTAGCAGCAGCGGTATCAAGAGGCGGCAGGGGATCGAAAGAAAAAGTCAAGTGACCAAATATGAGGTGCCAAAAATAATCCAAGAAAAGAAAGTTTTATAGTACATAGAGGATGACATGCGGGTCCCATGAGCTGCAGGTTCCTCAACGTTTCAAACGTGGCATGAGATCGAAAGAAAAAGTCAAGTGACCAAATATGAGGTGCCAAAAAAATCCAAGAAAAGAAAGTTTTATAGTACATAGAGGATGACATGCGGGTCCCATGTGCCAGCAGCTTACTCAACGTTTCAAAGGGGCCAGGGGATCAAAAGTAAAAGGCAAGTGACGAAATATCAGGAGCCAAAAATCAGAGGGTGAAAAAAAATCCAAGAAAACAAACTTTTATAGCACATAGAGGATGACATGCGGGTCCCATGAGCCAGCAGGTTCCTCAACGTTTCAAACGTGGCATGAGATCGAAAGAAAAAGGCAAGTGACGAAATATCAGGAGCCAAAAATAATTCAAGAAAAGAAACTTGATTGTACATAGAGGATGACATGCGGGTCCCATGTGTAAGCAGCTTACTCAACGTTTCCAAGGCGGCAGGGCATCAAAAGAAAAAAGGAAATAGACAAAAATCAGAGAGTGAAAAAAACCATAGAAAATAAACTTTTATAGCACATAGAGGATGACATGCGGGTCCCACGAGCCAGCAGGTTCCTCAAAGTTTCAAACGTGGCATGAGATCGAAAGAAAAAAAGGCAAGTGACCAAATATCAGGAGCCAAAAATAATCCAAGAAAAGAAAGTTTATTGTACGTAGAGGATGACATGCGGGTCCCATTTTGCAGCAGCGGTATCACCGTTTGAGAGGCTGCACGGGATCGAAAGAAAAAGGCAAGTGACCAAATTTGAGGTGCCAAAAAAACTCCAAGAAAAGAAAGTTGATTGCACATAGAGGATGACATGCGGGTCCCATTTAGCAGCAGCGGTCTCAACGTTTCCAAGGCGGCACAGGACCAAAAGAAAAATGAAGTAGCCAGAAATCAGGGGGTGAAAAAAATCCAAGAAGAAAGATTTCAATTGGGCTGCATCTGGACATCTGGGCTTTCGAACTATCCTGCTTGGCCTTTTGACTCGTACAATTTCAGCCCACTCCAAAACAGGAAAGTTCCGAATTTTCTAAAAAAACAGGAAAGTCCTATGCTTCGCAAAGACAAAAAAACAAGGAGATTCAACATATAAGTTTGTTTATGTAAAAATAAAGATTTAATTATCCGTTTGAAATAGCTCAGAGCGCAATACATTGTTTATTGTCTGCAAAATAATCAAGATATCATATGTTTCTTGTACGGGGAGGCTGACATCGGGGACCCATGAGCCAACAGCGTCGTCAACGTTTTAAAGGCGGCAGGGGATGGAAAGAAAAAATAAACCAAAAATCTGTTGGTAAAAAATCCAAGAAAAGAAACATTTTCGTTCTGAGAGGATGACATGCGGGACCCATGAGGCAGCAGCATCCTCAGCGTTTATTGTTCATAGAGGTTGACATGTGGGACCCGTGAGCCAGCGGCGTCCTCAACGTTTTAAAGGCTGCAGGTGATCGAAAGAAAAAATAAGCCAAAAATCGTTTGGTCAACAAAATCCAAGAAAATAAACATTTACCGTTCTGAGAGGATGACATGCGGGACCCATGAGGCAGCAGCATCCTCAACGATTCCAAGGCGGCAGGGGAAATATCCAGAAATTAATGAGGGGTTCAAAATAAATCCATCAAAGGAAACTTTTATTGTTCATAGAGGATGACATGTGGGACCGACCTGCCAACAGCGTCCTCATCGTTTCAGAGGGGGCAGGAGATCAAAAGAAAAAGGCAAATAGCCAGAAATTAGGGGTAAAAAATAACTCCAAGAAAGGAAACTTTTATTGTTCGTAGAGGATGACATGCGGGACCCATGAGCCAGCAGCTTACTCAACGTTTCAAAGGCGGCATGAGATCGAAAGAAAAAGGCAAGTGACAAAATATCAGGAGCCAAAGATAATCCAAGAAAAGAAACTTTATTGTACGTAGAGGATGACATGCGGGTCCCATTTAGCAGCAGCGGTCTCAGCGTTTCAAATGCGGCTTGAGATCAAAAGAAAAAGAAAGTTGATTGTACATAGAGGATGACATGCGGGTCCCATGAGTCAGCAGCTTACCATACGTTTCCAAGGCGGCAGGGGATCAAAAGAAAAAGGAAATAGCCAAAAATCAGAGGGTGAAAAAAATAAAGAAAATAAACTTTTATAGTACATAGAGGATGACATGCGGGTCCCATGAGCCAGCAGGTTCCTCAACGTTTCAAACTTGGCATGAGATCGAAAGAAAAAGGCAAGTGACCAAATATGAGGAGCCAAAAATAATTCAAGAAAAGAAAGTTTTATAGTACATAGAGGATGACATGCGGGTCCCATTTAGCAGCAGCGGTATCAGCGTTTGAGAGGCGGCAGGGGATCAAAAGAAAAAAGAAATTGCCAAAAATCAGATGGTGAAAAAAAACCAAGAAAATGAACTTTTATAGTACATAGAGGATGACATGCGGGTCCCATGAGCCTGCAGGTTCCTCAACGTTTCAAACGTGGCATGAGATCGAAAGAAAAAGGCAAGTGAAAAAATATCAGGAGCCAAAAATAATTCAAGAAAAGAAAGTTTTATAGTACATAGAGGATGACATGCGGGTCCCATTTAGCAGCAGCGGTATCACCGTTTGAGAGGCGGCAGGGGATCGAAAGAAAAAGTCAAGTGACCAAATATGAGGTGCCAAAAATAATCCAAGAAAAGAAAGTTTTATAGTACATAGAGGATGACATGCGGGTCCCATGAGCTAGCAGGTTCCTCAACGTTTCAAACGTGGCATGAGATCGAAAGAAAAAGTCAAGTGACCAAATATGAGGTGCCAAAAAAAATCCAAGAAAAGAAAGTTTTATAGTACATAGAGGATGACATGCGGGTCCCATGTGCCAGCAGCTTACTCAACGTTTCAAAGGGGCCAGGGGATCAAAAGTAAAAGGCAAGTGACGAAATATCAGGAGCCAAAAATCAGAGGGTGAAAAAAAATCCAAGAAAACAAACTTTTATAGCACATAGAGGATGACATGCGGGTCCCATGAGCCAGCAGGTTCCTCAACGTTTCAAACGTGGCATGAGATCGAAAGAAAAAGGCAAGTGACGAAATATCAGGAGCCAAAAATAATTCAAGAAAAGAAACTTGATTGTACATAGAGGATGACATGCGGGTCCCATGTGTAAGCAGCTTACTCAACGTTTCCAAGGCGGCAGGGCATCAAAAGAAAAAGGAAATAGACAAAAATCAGAGAGTGAAAAAAACCATAGAAAATAAACTTTTATAGCACATAGAGGATGACATGCGGGTCCCACGAGCCAGCAGGTTCCTCAAAGTTTCAAACGTGGCATGAGATCGAAAGAAAAAAAGGCAAGTGACCAAATATCAGGAGCCAAAAATAATCCAAGAAAAGAAAGTTTATTGTACGTAGAGGATGACATGCGGGTCCCATTTTGCAGCAGCGGTATCACCGTTTGAGAGGCTGCACGGGATCGAAAGAAAAAGGCAAGTGACCAAATATCAGGAGCCAAAAATAATCCAAGAAAAGAAATTTTATTGTACGTAGAGGATGACATGCGGGTCCCATTTTGCAGCAGCGGTCTCAACGTTTCCAAGGCGGCACAGGACCAAAAGAAAAATGAAGTAGCCAGAAATCAGGGGGTGAAAAAAATCCAAGAAGAAAGATTTCAATTGGGCTGCATCTGGACATCTGGGCTTTCGAACTATCCTGCTTGGCCTTTTGACTCGTACAATTTCAGCCCACTCCAAAACAGGAAAGTTCCGAATTTTCTAAAAAAACAGGAAAGTCCTATGCTTCGCAAAGACAAAAAAACAAGGAGATTCAACATATAAGTTTGTTTATGTAAAAATAAAGATTTAATTATCCGTTTGAAATAGCTCAGAGCGCAATACATTGTTTATTGTCTGCAAAATAATCAAGATATCATATGTTTCTTGTACGGGGAGGCTGACATCGGGGACCCATGAGCCAACAGCGTCGTCAACGTTTTAAAGGCGGCAGGGGATGGAAAGAAAAAATAAACCAAAAATCTGTTGGTAAAAAATCCAAGAAAAGAAACATTTTCGTTCTGAGAGGATGACATGCGGGACCCATGAGGCAGCAGCATCCTCAGCGTTTATTGTTCATAGAGGTTGACATGTGGGACCCGTGAGCCAGCGGCGTCCTCAACGTTTTAAAGGCTGCAGGTGATCGAAAGAAAAAATAAGCCAAAAATCGTTTGGTCAACAAAATCCAAGAAAATAAACATTTACCGTTCTGAGAGGATGACATGCGGGACCCATGAGGCAGCAGCATCCTCAACGATTCCAAGGCGGCAGGGGAAATATCCAGAAATTAATGAGGGGTTCAAAATAAATCCATCAAAGGAAACTTTTATTGTTCATAGAGGATGACATGTGGGACCGACCTGCCAACAGCGTCCTCATCGTTTCAGAGGGGGCAGGAGATCAAAAGAAAAAGGCAAATAGCCAGAAATTAGGGGTAAAAAATAACTCCAAGAAAGGAAACTTTTATTGTTCGTAGAGGATGACATGCGGGACCCATGAGCCAGCAGCTTACTCAACGTTTCAAAGGCGGCATGAGATCGAAAGAAAAAGGCAAGTGACAAAATATCAGGAGCCAAAGATAATCCAAGAAAAGAAACTTTATTGTACGTAGAGGATGACATGCGGGTCCCATTTAGCAGCAGCGGTCTCAACGTTTCAAATGCGGCTTGAGATCAAAAGAAAAAGAAAGTTGATTGTACATAGAGGATGACATGCGGGTCCCATGAGTCAGCAGCTTACCATACGTTTCCAAGGCGGCAGGGGATCAAAAGAAAAAGGAAATAGCCAAAAATCAGAGGGTGAAAAAAATAAAGAAAATAAACTTTTATAGTACATAGAGGATGACATGCGGGTCCCATGAGCCAGCAGGTTCCTCAACGTTTCAAACTTGGCATGAGATCGAAAGAAAAAGGCAAGTGACCAAATATGAGGAGCCAAAAATAATTCAAGAAAAGAAAGTTTTATAGTACATAGAGGATGACATGCGGGTCCCATTTAGCAGCAGCCAGCGTTTGAGAGGCGGCAGGGGATCAAAAGAAAAAAGAAATTGCCAAAAATCAGATGGTGAAAAAAACCAAGAAAATGAACTTTTATAGTACATAGAGGATGACATGCGGGTCCCATGAGCCAGCAGGTTCCTCAACGTTTCAAACGTGGCATGAGATCGAAAGAAAAAGGCAAGTGAAAAAATATCAGGAGCCAAAAATAATTCAAGAAAAGAAAGTTTTATAGTACATAGAGGATGACATGCGGGTCCCATTTAGCAGCAGCGGTATCACCGTTTGAGAGGCAGCAGGGGATCGAAAGAAAAAGTCAAGTGACCAAATATGAGGTGCCAAAAATAATCCAAGAAAAGAAAGTTTTATAGTACATAGAGGATGACATGCGGGTCCCATGAGCCTGCAGGTTCCTCAACGTTTCAAACGTGGCATGAGATCGAAAGAAAAAGTCAAGTGACCAAATATGAGGTGCCAAAAAAATCCAAGAAAAGAAAGTTTTATAGTACAGAGGATGACATGCGGGTCCCATTTAGCAGCAGCGGTATCACCGTTTGAGAGGCAGCAGGTGATCGAAAGAAAAAGTCAAGTGACCAAATATGAGGTGCCAAAAAAATCCAAGAAAAGAAAGTTTTATAGTACATAGAGGATGACATGCGGGTCCCATTTAGCAACAGCGGTATCACCGTTTGAGGCGGCAGGGGATCGAAAGAAAAAGGTAAGTGACCAAATATGAGGTGCCAAAAATAATTCAAGAAAAGAAAGTTTTATAGTACATAGAGGATGACATGCGGGTCCCATTTAGCAGCAGCGGTATCACCGTTTGAGAGGCGGTGGGGATCGAAAGAAAAAGGCAAGTGACCAAATTTGAGGTGCCAAAAAAACTCCAAGAAAAGAAAGTTGATTGCACATAGAGGATGACATGCGGGTCCCATTTAGCAGCAGCGGTCTCAACGTTTCCAAGGCGGCAAGGGATCAAAAGAAAAAGGAAGTAGCCAGAAATCAGGGGGTCAAAAAAATCCAAGAATAGAAAGAATTTTGGTTCATAGAGGATGACATGCGGGACCCATGATCCTGCATCGTAAACGGCTCGATCGGAGAACGTTGAACGAGATGGCGCGATCTAGAAAAAAACAATGCCAGAGAGGCTGCCATCTGGGCCCTACATCCCTCGGCGGTGCGGATTTGCGTTGACTCGGCCGGCGAACCCGAGATTTCGAGATGCACCACGTCCCGGGCCACCATACGCGACGTTTTGGCCGCTTTCGTCGGGCTAGGTGGCCTCAAAAACGAGAAAAAAAAGTTTTGACATGCACCACGGAGGGACCAAAATCGTCGGCCATGGTACACCAGCAACCACGGCGCGACTTCAACTTCGTCCTATAGGATTATTTCCTATTGGATATGTTCATATGAATCAAACTACTAGTGTAGGAAATATTCCTATAAGATCTAAATCCTATTATCTTATACCAACCTAATATGAATCAAAGAAGCCCTAAAGGATTTTCGAAGGAATCATGTACGAAGTATGATTTTTCTAAGTCACCCAACATATATACTAGGAATAGAACTAAGTAGTACCATATACTTAGGCCCGCATGCACAAATATTAAGTGTGGATTGAGGAAGTCGATAACTTGGGAAAAAACTTTCGCAACTGCACACCTATGTTACCACCCTTGCGACGCTAATTGTCGTAGAGCTGACCTAGAACGAACTCTTGTCTCGGTTAACATGAGAGAGATAAGGGATAAATACAATTGTGATACACTTTCCTAATATTTTGTTGAATGAGATAATCTTGTGTTTTCCTAATAGGGTTAATTAAGTACACATTTGGCAGCTCGTGTGTTGCATACGTTGGTGAACTTTAGACCCCAACTATATATTATTATTTGAACTCACCTCTAACACTTAATTATGTATAATAAGGTCCCTAACTGACCTCAAACACAATTAGGTATAACAGCGGTCCATAACTAACCTCAAACACTTAATTAGGTCTAACATTGCCCCCTTAGACTACCCACAATGGGAGTATCATAGGTAGTACACTATCATGCATCTCATGCTTGCAAAAAAGCTGATGTGGCACTGCAATTAAAGATGAGAGAGAGGATTATAATATCATAGGTAGATACCGTATCATAGCACGTAGTACTAGAAAATTTAATGTTAAATAATCTTGTACATAGATCTGCATTGAGATTCTACAAATCAATTAATATAAGAAGATTATGATACTAGTACATGATACCATGCATCGTTGACATAGTAACATGTAGTATTAATTGTATCATACACACCATACTTTTATATATGATACTATGCATTGTGACTAGTATTACTGACCTCATATATACGCTTACTTAGGTCAAACAATGGTCTTTTAAGTAGTATCGGTTTAATGAAGGTTGACCTATTTTTAACTTCATTTGTGCACTAGTAGATATGATTTGGCCCATTTTTATCCATAGGCTCATCTGATGTGATGTCTGCTATATATATTGTCTTCGATGAGTATCACGCGCATTACATACTCATACCATAGAACGAAGATGAAACCCCTTACCCTCAGCGACGTACGCAACATGGTGTTTGGGTTGAATGGCCCACCCTATTTTAAAATGTTTTAGTTAATTAATTATGTAAAAAATTATCACATATAAAGTGGAAAAAAGAAAATTAGTAAGGTGTGCCCACCTGGCCTACGGTTGTTTTGTGCGTCCTCCACTGCGTACTCCTCTTGATCTGTGACGATGAACATAGTTCTTTAGAACACATGCAACACTTACAGTTGATAGGCCGTTGCAAAGCTAATCAATGATAAAACCTGCTTTTATAATCCATTGTACTTTGATTTAATTAGTCCCTCTAATGGACCCCAACTATGTGTGCTTGAGATTTAGCAAAATGCTTTGCCGCCGTGCCACATAACAAATAATAAACAGACCAATCAAGTTTTTATCATTGCTAGACCTAACTAAGTGTTCAAGTGCTCAATTTTGACCACATTAGAGTTGAGGGGCCAAACATAATTCTTAAATACGTGAGGGACCGAACATATACTTCTAAACACCCGAGGGACAAGACAAATTTGAGTACTATTGTTATTATTAGACTAGTCACAATGGGGAGTATCATATAATAGTATCATACATATGATACTAATGTACGATATTATTTTCACAGTCCATAGTATCATCATGTAGTAGTATAATATGTTACATGTATTTAGGGATTTGTAGAATCTCAATACAAAAGTGTGTACAAGATTTGTTTGGCAGTAATTTTTCTAGTTCTACATGATATGATACGATATCTACCTATGATACCACTATCGTCTCTTTCATCATTAACTGATATGACACATCAACATTTTGCATGCATGTAGTGCATGATACTACTTATGATATTGCCATTGCGAGTAGTCTCCCTTTGTCCTAGAGTACAATGCCAATTTGTTTTCAGAGGCAAACTTAGACTAATACTTGGGCCCGCCAATTATGAGTTGCATGTCATTCAAAACTATATCATCGGATGCTTGTTTCGATGAACTTTCCAATGGTATATTTTGCGGATGTCATAAAATTAGGCTGGTCATACTATTTCTATAGTGGGTAGTATCATGGAGTAGTATCATAGTAATGCTACATTTATTATTTTTTAGAATCTCAATGCAAATTTGTGTACAAGATTTGTTTAGCATTAAGTTTTCTCGTTGTTTGCGCTATGATACAATATCTACCTATGTTACACTAATCTCCTCTCTCCTACTTAATTAGCTGCCACATCAACATTTTTGTGGGACCAATGTGTATGATACTAGCTATGATACTAGCACTATCATGTGGGTACCTAAATCTCGAGTCAAAGTTTGACACGAAACCGATGTGGACTTTATTCATGGTGGAAGGGAGTAACAATCATAAGCACATTATTATTATTGTTTGAACAACATTTTATTTGATGTGCCATAAGAAGTTTAGAAACTCCTAGCCTGCGGAGGTGGCGTTTTGGCACACGCGTGCATATGCACCAATTATAGAAAATGATTAAAAAAAATTATATAAATGTTAATTTTTTTGGTATACATTGTGACATCATATGTTCGTTCACAAGTTTTCGTGGAAAAACGACATTTTGTGTGGCGTGTAAAAAAAGGCAAAAAATATACTGTACGTAGTCGTGTTACAACATCAAAATTTGTCTTTTTTATAGGAGCCACATAATTTTTTTGTGAGAAAACTTGTGTACCAACATAAAATGTCTAGATATACATGTAAAATTTTAGTTTAGAATTTTTTGACACTTTGAAATATGGATTCACATAATGGGAGCATATGCTCCTATGAGGCAAAGTGCATTTCCGCTAGCCCCCGCCATTTCTTATATCTCTATATTGTCTATATATCTATACCTCTACCTCTACCCCCTTGGATTCCTGAACAGACGTACAGTACTAGTAGGGCCTACTATTTATTATTATTACATACTCTAAAAAAAAACCTACTGCAGCCAAAATTTAATATCATCGAGCGGTAAAATTCCCCGCCAACGCCCAAATATCTCGCGCCGCAAAGTTTCAGATCTGCGAATATTTTTTTCCTCAAAAGAAGGACTGCGAAATTCCCTTCTACTCCTCTATCGCCCAGCTTCGCCCAGCTTCGCCCTAGTTTCGCCCGCAAGCCCTCAGAGAAACCGCCCCTCTTGCCTACCTCCAGATCTTCCCGGCCGCCGCACTTCGCCGTTCAAGCTGCCACGGCTTCAAACCCCGAGGCTGCCCTATCCGCTTGATCCGCACCTACTCCGGCGTCCACCGCACCGTATCTCGTTCGCCGACTCTATCGACCACCGCACCTGACCAGCTTCGCCGACACCGACGCCCCCGTGCACTGCACATCATCTGCTTCACCGACCTTCTAGTTCGGCCGGCGCGCTGAACACTTCATCGACCGCCCAGCATGTCCTTCTCCGACCCCCCAAGATCTGCTTCCCCGGCACCCACCGCAACAGCAGTCCCCTCGCCGACCTCCACGTCACCCGTAAGAACGCGGAACACGTCTAAACGCCGCCCAGAAATAGGTAACCAGACATCCCTGCGCGTTTTGTTCTGTTAGGAGTATTGCAGCTGACTGTATTTCTGAATTCGTGCTATATTTCTAACTTACAAGTGCTTTCGTTGATAACCACCTCATCCTTTAGGTTTAAACACGACGCATAAGTATGTTTTTCCGTGACCAAACCCACCCATTCGCTGAAACTCTACATGGTATCAGAGCCTAGGTTTCCTTCCTGCTAGCCGCCACAAACAGTACCAAACAAGTTCTTCCTTTGATCACAAAACCCACCGTTGAGATGTAGAAATCCAGGCGGCGGGAGGCCGCATCAGGTGCTCTGCGTGGGTTGCGGCTATCACACACAGCGATGTGAGCTGTGTGAGATCGGCGGCTGCTCGCGCGGGGAGAAAGAAGAGGGTGAAGATCGTTTTGGTTTAGAAAGGAGAGAAGAGGAAGTGAATCCGTGGCAGAGAGATCTGGATCCGTGTGAGGGGCAGAAGTTGGAGGCGTGCGGAGTGGGGCGAGCCTTTGAGCGCAGGGCGGAGCCGGAGGTTGGTGCTGGACGTTGACCAGCGCGAGCCGGTCGATGTGGCCAGGTGCGGTCCGCCAGGTTGGCCAGGGCGCGCAGACGAGGCGCCATCCGAGTGGAAGTGAGGAGAAAATGGAGATGTGAGGCTGTGAGGATATGTGGTGATGGAGTTGATGAGGCTGCGGTTGAGTCGTGATGGAGTTGATGAGGCTGCGGTTTAGTGGTGATGGTGATGGTTGTGGATATGTCCAGGGGAAAGGCATGCGTGCCTGAGGTGAGACTGGTTGAGGCCTGACCGGGGGATAGGCATGGGTGCTTGAGGAGTGGATGGTTGAGGCAGGAGTTGGCTGGGGGTTTGTGGGAGAGACGGAAGAGGTGGCCGGGCAGAGTGGAGAAGAGAGGCTGAGGACATTGAGGCGAGTGTGGATGGTTCTGCGGAACTTGTGTGGTGAGGCAGCCGGGGTTGTTGAGGACGTGTATGGTTAGGAGTTGTGCGTATCCCAGATGGTTGAAGCTGGATATCTTCGCTGCTGATGAAGAGATGAATCGAGATGACAAGATGATGGAAAGTGCAATGCTGTCATGTATCCTAGGAGTTATGCTGAATGTTCATTACTGGTAGTTGTCATATGTGTCATGTTGTTGTTGCAAGATGGCCATGGTTGTTTACCCATGATCATCTTGAGGGGGTGTGTTGGACCATGAGTGAGTTTAGTAGTAGCGCTGTAGTAATATTGTATCCAGTGTGAGGCCCATAGAGGCCCATGTCCAGTAGTATTGTAACCCTAACTCAGATGATATAAATACACAGTGTGGTGGTCTGAGTAACCTAACCCACCCATTCGCTGAAACTCTACAAAATATGAGCCACCAATCATGAGCCGTTGAATGCTCTACATGTCCACGATTGACAACAACAACAACAACAAAGCCTTTATTCCCAAACAAGTTGGGGTAGGCTATACAAGTCCACAATTGACACGATTACAATTTCTCACTATTTGGCCGTAGGCTACTGCTCTAGTTACATCATGTTTGATATCTTTCTGCGATCCTGTATTACATGTTTATGCACGTCATAATGCTTCTACTACTATTTGGTGTCAATTTAATTATAGCAAAGCCGTGACTCGTAACTGTTTGTTGTTATTACACGTGCAGCAGGCACATCTTACACTCATAAACGTAGAGTAAAGCTCGCCTATAATCATGTAAGTACCTGCTGTTTTTTGTATATTGCTTAATGCAAACTTCTATATCTTGGACCTGTTTCTGTTTACAATTGGCCTCTCCTTCATGCAGAGGAGAAACAGTGAGGCACCAGGTTCTTCTGTCCAAGTACCCGATGAGGTCCGTGTGACTCAAAAAAAAGCTCACGTAAGTTCCCTGTTTTTTTTGGAATGTTAATTTACCTCCTGTGCATAGTTCAATTGCATCATTTTCTGTATGTTGCACTACCTAAGTTGCCTAATGGAATCTAATAAAATATAAACAATGACCATATGGAACATTGCACACTGCCTTTGACCCATCTGGCATCCGGCATGCCTGGGTATAAGTTACATGATTTGGCTATGTTAATACAAGTCCTGAAATTCTATTATGTTAATTTTTTGCCTGTTGCTTCATTGAGTTTGCCTGTTGTTCCATGGCTAGTGCATGAAGTTTGATAGAAATGATCCTAGCTGAAATGATGCACTTTGTGTTTTTTTATTGCTTTATTCCTAACCTAGCTTCCTATTCTACTTGAAACATGATTGCTTTATTCCTAACCTAGCTTCCTATTCTACTTGAAACATGGTGAAAAAATAGTTATATTACTTGTTTAAATGTCTAGCTTTGTTTTTCTGAGTCCCATTGACATGATGTGGTATATCCATATTCAAATGATCTGGCTGTTTATATAATACGCTCCATGTTCAATTGCTTCATTCAGTTTCTAGTAATCTATTATACATGATGCACATGGTGCTACTTGTTATATGCCCTTTTTTGTTTGAGTTTGATCATGAATTCAAGATTAAGCATTGCCTAAACGTTGACCAACGTAGGAAGATTCCCTCCCTTGTCTATACGTTGTGAGATAGATGATGAGACCTCTCTAGCAGCGAATTTATACGCGCTAGATAACACCCCGTTTAATTCGGTCCTGTTGGGACTCGAACCCGGGTGGGCTGGCTGCGCACTCGCAAGCCTTGCCACTGAGCTAGCACTCAGTTCTCAGATTAAGCAATGCCTCGTTATGCTTAATTTAAATGTTATGGCACTTCATACAAGCCATACAATTAATTGTTGCATTGACCTTCTGCGATGTCGAAGGCACTATCTGAGTCATGCTTAAATCAATCATACATTATTTTCCTAATAGTATCAAATCCAACATGCACATCTTTTGACTGTATTTGGCTATTTGCTAGATTTCTTCTGTGCAGTGACCTGGCTTCGTTATTGGGCACATGATGTCTAGTTGCTTGGTTCATTGTATACATCATCGCCATGATCTAGTTTGGTTTGTTCTAAGAGGCATGTGGCTTAACTGGTTTCTTTGTTGTATCTGCCCATGGTTCTTTCAAAATTATGTCAACAATGCTGTTTGTTTGCCTTGTATTGTATTGCATTTTAACTTGTTTTGTCTTAGTTTCAGCCTGCAAACAAAGCTGTAATGTCAGTAGGGACAACCCATTTATCAAGTGTTGCGGTCATTTCACAGAGCAACAGTGACAGTGGCACGTGCTCTCATTGGTCCACTGAGTCCAGTACACCAACCATTCCAGAAGAAATAGATGTACGAGGCTCTATTTTTGATTGCTTGTTGTGTTATATCAGCTCAATGATGTTCTTGAAATTGGAGGTCTTTTATTGCATCATATGATGTTGTAACTTGTTTTATCTAAATTTCAGGCTTCAAATAAAGCTACAATGCCAGAAGCAAGGGCCAATGCCTCAAGTATTGATGTTTCACAAAGCAGCAGTGAGAGTGCATATTGCTCGCATAGGCCCATGGTATCTATTGGTCAACTTAATCCGGCACAAAGAGATTTCGGGGATGCACTCCAAGAGGCAGTTGATATATTTGGGCGGGAAAACAAAGATGCTGATGAATTAATTGCCAAGACACGCCAAGAGATACATGAATTGAAAAATAGGCAAACTTTGACAGAAAATGTTCTAAAGAATCTCCTATGCACTTGTCATGGTAAGCCAGTTGTGATGTGTCTGGGAATTGAAGGTGTCTAAATAAACTTTGATTCTGTTGTTCAGTCAAGTGGACTGCTGATGCCAATGCTGTAACTAATTACTGCTCAAAATTTCGTTCAAAATTTCCTGGTCTGTAATAATTGCAAATTTTGTTGTTGTACTAAAATTAGATATGTTCCATGTGGCTGCTGTATTTTGTGTGAAATAATATCCTGATGTGTACTTCAATTAAACCATAAATCGACTGCATGCTGAAAATTTGAATCTGAGCGCACGTGTGAACTGTTTTCTGCTCGTAATGCAATAACGGCTGTTTCTTGGAAGGACTACGTACATGGGTGAAAAGTTAGAGAAGCTACAGTACTCTAACTTGAAGGTGAAAAGTTAGAGAAGCTACAGTACTCTAACTTTCCTTCCCCCAAACCATATGTCTAAAATCCAAATAATTTAAATTAATTTGCACAATACAAACTTGTGTCTTGCATTTGAAGTAATTACATGCAGAGAAAATTATGGTGTAATAAAATTTAGTTTAGTTTTTAAACATCTACAGTAATCACCTTTATTAGTTAAAGACAGTGCATAACCTTGTACTTATGCTACAGAAGCCTGACTTTGCTTCTTTATTTTTCCTGACTTAGCTCCTTCACGTTAGAGGATACGGTTCCCGTACATGGTAGCCCATTAATAATTATGCCTGCTAGCAAGATAGATGGTCCTTATTATAGTCAGGCATGTCAACTTGTATGATTAAAAGTAGTTCGTACACATTAAATCTACCATCTGCATTTTTCTCTGTAATAACTTTTCTTTTTACACAACTCAAAACTTGTCTGGCTAATTGTCAACACCCGGATTTTTAAGTCCAGATGCCTATTATGCCATTCATCGCAATCCCAGGAATATTGTTTTTGCGAGACATAATAGCTTGATATCACAACACATCATTTATTACAACACGAAATCGTCTTACAACAAAGGATCACATGATCCAGTCTTAATACAACATAGTGGATCTAGAGATCCTATTACAAAACACATAGCGGAAGCGAAGTAACGGTCGTGGTCCATCTGTTCCACAGGCAACTGTTGACGTCAGGAGCGGTCCTAGTTGTCGTAGACGTTCTGCTGTCCATCTTCCTCGTACAGCTGTTCACCTTCATAGTCTGGCCATTTGAATAGCCAGGGACAAAGCCATGAGTACTTTTAAAGTACTCGCAAACTAATACTAGTGTAAGCACTATTAATTGTGGTAAGGGGATACTAAGCTCTAGGTTTATTTGCATAAAGCCAAGTTTATTTCATAAACATTTAGTAAAGATGCTTGAATCCAATAGACTACTCAAGTGGGAACATTAGTGTCATTCCCACAACTCAGTTGTGATTCAATCCCAAATCACCATTCAACTTGCAACAGCAAGTCACCAGTCAACTTGCATCACCAAGTCATATGTCACATTTTTGAAAATGGTCTGATGACGGAACAGTATGGCCTTTCCAATCGTCCGTAACCGTGGACACGGCTATTCGAATAGTTCTACACTCTGCAGAGGTCGTACACTTGTGCCACAATATTTGCAATAATCCGTCAGGGTTAACTGGCCCTGATTTATCATACTCCGTATGCGGACTACCAACCATAACCTTTCACTTATATACTCTAGTACAGGCACCTCTCCCCATGAGCTTGGCCTCCCGGTGAAGAACCAACCTGTTAACCCGGGAACTGCACAGGGCTTGGGCCGGACAATTCACCTCATTCACGTCATTTCGCAATATCTCATATTGCTTCGGAGGCAGCCCTTGGCATAACCCCTATGACGCTTGTTTAGAGGGAACCCATACTAAAGCACATAAATTTCTAGTTAAGCCCGTACCCATTTTGGGTATTGTGGGGGTACTTTCAAAATTGGAATGGTATCGCATCCGAACCCAACCATCAGTTTTATATCAAAAATCACCATCTTCTCTTGGTCATATTCACCTTCAAAGTCATTCAATGGAATGAACCATCATTCCAAGGTTTCAACTTCATTTCAAAGTCACATGTTCCCATCTAGAGTAATCCAATTTTAATTGATTAGCGATAGCAACTATATGAGGGGTGCTATCTAGCTTTGAGTGGTGCCAATCTGAATCAAGTATTGTTCTACTCTAGACCAAGTGAATCATGAATCAAAAATTAAGCTTTGATAAACCAAAGTCAAAAACTTGTAAGGTAAAAACTTGGGATAGGATCTTTAAGCATAAATTAAATGAGGATGAGGCCTTGCTCTTGTAGAGTTTTGCCTTAGGGTATCTTGCAAGAATATTAGCTTGCAGTAGTCTAGCTTGCAAGGTATTAGCTTGCTTGTAGGGGTAACATTAATATCAGCTTGCCTTGATTGGTGAAGTGATCAAAGTATTCTTCTTCTTCCTCTTGGTAGAATACCTCCTCCTCTTGATAGTCTCCGGTACTAGCGTCTATAAACGAATACGAGGATACAATCACCAAACAATACTTAAGCACTCTTAATTAGCCTTAGTGGCTCACACAATGATCTAGCATTACTACTTAATATTTATTACAAGATTATGCTAGGTTTTCCTTATTTAATAATAGGAAAATAATTTCCTCTCATTGAATCTTCTTAAGATTTAATTTCTCTTATGAATACTATATGACCTAGGTTGACCAAAGTCAACCTCTTCATACTTATCATTTGAGAAAATGATTTAAATGAGGTTCCATACCTCATGTAATTTAATACTAACATGGTAGTGATTTAATGCCACCAATAATTTAAGGTGAGGTTACTTGGATTATGATTACTACCTCATATTGTATTACTTGAGAACAAGATTTAAATGAGAGGAGTATCTCTCATATGATTTAACACATAGTGATGATTTATTTAAAGGACTATTATTGTGGTGTTTTAATATTCTCAAAATAACCAGGGATGATCCCTTGTTGACCAAGGTCAACACTTCACACTTAGTATTTGAGAGGAGTGAGTTAAATGAGATTCATCATCTCATGTGATTTAATTAATTAAATACTATGTAGATTTAAGAGTTATAAATGAGCAAGTATGAGCTTAGGGAATTAAAGGTCAACACATTACTTCCTATTATTTGAGAAAGATAATTTAAATGAGGTGAGCACCTCATACTATTTTAGTAACACCTTGTAATGGTTTACTATTATTAATTAATTAAAAGTGAATTTTACTTGACCATGGGATCTACTTCATATTAATATGGTTGAGGTAAGATTTAAATGAGACCAAAGTCTATTATATGATTTAATAAGTAGGTTTGAAATATTTAAATACTACTTATGAGAAAGATTAAGTATTTTCAAATATAAACCTATGGGTCATTAATTATGTGTTATTAATTCTCATTGAACTATTTGGATTAATGACTTATGTGAGAAACTATACCTCATATAAGTTAAACTATCATCTAAATGATTAACCTCTCTAATTAACCAAGCATGAGACTTATTTGATCAAGGTCAGTACCTCTATTTGAATTACTTAAGATCACAATTTAAATGAGAGAGAAGCCCTCATACTATTTAAATAATTCTATGTGTATGTATTAAATGAACTAGAAATGGTTCCATAGCCATTATTTAACTCTAGTTTATGATCATGCAAAACAACCATGCTATATTTTTGCATAATCAATTAGATTATGTCAAGAGTGATTTATTAGAGTTGGAATCAACTTAAAATCATTTATAGATAATTTCTAATATTTATTTGAAGTCAGAAAAGTCCCTGCCTTATTATTTTTATCATTTAAATTTTATTTCGAATTTGGACATGAGGCCAGTGCCATTATTTAGGCAATTTCATGAGGTTTCCAAATATATAAAATTTGTTAAATTTGGTTCAGTAGAATTTAAACTATTTAAATTTGAAGTTGGCACCAGTATTGAATTTGAACTAAATGGATTAATTCGAGTTTGAATTAATGGGCCACGCGGGAAAAATCTAACGGGCTAAACCGAATACGTGGGCCGGCCCAACTAACGTTTCACCGCCGCGGGCCAGCTGACATGGTGGGGTCTACACGTCGGCGACTTACGAACACCGAATCGGTACGCGTTAAGTGATCCGTCCGATCGAACCGATCGCACGGTCGAGGAGCTTCGTCGTCTCCGACGAGATGTCGGCGTGCTGGCGGCGTACCTAGGGGGTCGGAGGGCGCTGTGGGTCGCCGGAGGTTGCTGGCGCGGGTCGAGGCGACGTTGGCGAGGTGGTAGAGGCTCCTGGTACAGTGGCGGAGCTTGGGGAGGCGTGGATCGATGGCGAGGATCTGCGGGCTCCGGCGGCTCCGAGCTTCGAATTGGGGCGACTCCGAGTTCTAGTGCAATTGATCGGTGGGGAATGCTCAGTGAGAAGAGAGGAGTGGATGGGATGCAGGAGAAGGCGCCGATCGTCGCTATTTATAGCATCGTATGGTGGCCGTGGTGTGCTGGGAAGGGTCGACCATGGCGCGGCGTCTACGCGCGCGCGCAGGCAGATGCGCGCCTGTAGGCGACGGCTAGGCGATGCTAGCGCGCTTGATGGCGCGCCAAATGATGGCCTGTGGCGTCCTGGCGACAGTGGTGTACGCGCAGTACCGGCGCGGCAGGTCGGCGATCATGGCGACGGCTAGATGGTTCCCGCGAGTCTAGTTGGTTATCTAGCATGGTTCGGGTGCGGTGTAGGGCGCGGGTGCACGAGAAGAGAGGGAGGGATGGACGAGCGCGTCCAGGGCGAGCGCGTGCGGCGGGTACCGTGGCATGCCCGTGCACGCTCGGCTGCACTGGACACGGTGATCATGTCGGTTAGGGCCGTGGAAGCTTCCTCTTGTCCCGAACCTTGTCTAGCTTACTCGTAAGGTGATAGGGGCTAGTTTGACAAGGTTGGGGGAAGAGGTGAGGTACGGTAGGGTTTGGGCATGGGTGTGTCCAACATGGCCGGCATGGTGGGTTTCTTGATCATGGCTGTACTTTACTCGACCAAACAGGTCTTGATGGGGGAGGTACAAGAGTGTGATGATCACCAAAAGAAAGTGGTGGAGGCTTTGGACCAGAGGTTTATAGCATGTTTCATATTTCCAGATTTGTGCACACAAGGTGCTCGACACAATGGCCGCATGAACTTTTATTTGGATTTTTGCAATTCTTTTTGGTGGAGCTTATTTATATATTAATTGTGATTGAATGGTGGTGGTGGTGGTCAATTTGGTCAAGGTTTACAAGAATTCCAAAATGTGCTCATCTTCACATAGTTTCAAAGTCTCCACTTGTCAATCTTATTCTGGTCAACCTAGTCAATATTATCCATGATGGTCAACATGAAAGTTGTTGACCTTCATGTGGTCTTGGATGACATGGTCATAGTTGACCAAGTTTAGTTGAAGAAAAGTCAAAGCCAGAGGGGTAAAGAGGGGAACATTTTATAAAGTGACAAAATGACCATTATCACATGTATGTTGAATTTGAGTTTTGCTTTGATTTAATTCTTGATCCAATGATGCAATTGTGTTAGTTTATCATATTGAAGTATTTTAGAAGCAATGGGGCAAGCAAATTTGGCCTTGGTGAAGGATTTGCATTTTGGCATATGTGTATGTGAGTGAATTTTGGGAATTCTCTCCCTATTTGATTTCTATCCATTTGATTTGACTTTGGTTGACTCTAATGTGGTTCTTATGAGTTTAGAAACATTTTAAGAGCATTGAAACTAAATCAAATGGTCTTGTTCAAAGATTTGCAAAATTGGCTTTAACACATAAGGAATGAGGTGTCCAATTTTCATAACTTGTACTAGGGTTGTTCTTGCTTCACTTGAACATGGGTTAGGGTCCATTTAGTGTTATATTAGGTTTAGAGAGGGTTTCACACCATTTGGTCAAGGTTTGAAGACATAGGTCAATGTTTGGTGAAATGCCCATGTGTCACATATGCTTTTATGCATATGTGGTATTTTATTTTTACTTTGACTTGGTTTGGCCCAATTGGTTTTGTTGAATGTTGAAATGATATATGGAGGTGATCCAACCATTCACAACAAGTCCTAGGGTTAGTTTTCTTAAATTCACATATTTGCTATTTAGCTCTCATATGCCTCTATGGCATTTTTAGTTTTCTTTTTATTCTTTTTGGTTTCAACTTGGCAATGATTTAGGAAGTGCTATATAAGGTTTACAAAGCTTTTCCAATCTTTTAAATAAAGTGAAAAGGTCTAGGGTAAATATTTATAATTGTAGCCATAGGCACATATGCCTTTTTCCTATTTAATTTCCTTTTATTTTATTTTCACTAGAATGATGAGAAGAGGGGTGAGTCTTTAGGGTTTATGATTATTTCAATTACTCATAACAAGCAATCATGGCAATAGCACAAGACTTATGCAAGATTATTACTTACCAAGCTTAATTTAATAAAAGTTTTTGTTGGTTCCAAAATTTGGAACTAGGGAACTTTGTTTGTTTTGTGTTGTATTTTCTGGGATGTCTGGCTAATATGAAATTTGAGATGGCAAAACCCGGGAAAGATAAAGATATCACCAAAAACTCTTTCCTGCGAAATGCTGGGTTTTGAAGCCCAAGTCCAAGTCTTTCTCTGCTCAAGTTTTGGAGGAACAACTCCAAGTAGAACGAGTTGCAACAGCTATGCTAAGAACAAAAGTTGACATGTTGAGATCGAGATTAGAAGCATGTGATGCCCTACTGCACGAGGCCAATCAAGTTCGTTATAATCTCCCAAAGACTAAGAAAATGCCATAGATAATTGGAGATGAACACTAACATAGTGAGTACATTGGTCTTGTGAAATGTTTCCTTAGATTAAGGCACCGTTCAGACTTTTGTTGGTGGATGCATTTATCTGCGGTTGGGATCAACTTGGTAGTTGTTCCTGTGGATGTTATATAAATTAATTGCCTAGCCTTTTTTGAATCAGTTCGAACTTAAATGGTATCATAGCCAAGGTCTCAAGTTTGAATTGTCGAACGTGTGGTTTAATTTAATCTCTGTCGGGCGGCAAAATCTCCCACCAATCCTGAAATATTTCAAACGCATTTTTGAATGGGATTAAGAAGATAGATCATGATCATGGTAGTGACCTATATTCAACGTGATGATGATTTGATTTTGCACTCGGCCATGAACAGAGGTACTAGTACGGTGTCACAATTTTTTATCATTATACTTGTACCTTAGCGAAATTCAAAATCTCATAGCGGCAAAACTTCCCGCCCACAAAATACAAAAATTTCACACGCTTCCAAATTCCCATTCTACCCCTGTGGAGATGACAGCAAAGTCGGTTGGTGAGGGGTTTGCCCGTCATTTTTTCGATCACCACCTCCCTAGCCCGGAAACCCTCCCAAAAAAATACATTTCCTTCAGTCTCTCATCTGAGACCACCCACCGGAACTTCTCAAGTCCCTCTCTCTACCACCTCCACGACCACCGCACCGGAACATCCCCGCCGGACTTCCCTGGCCTACCCGAGCCCTCGCGATCCTCGTCATCCGGCTGCCTGCCGGAGCCGCTTCATCGACGCCGTCATCAACCGGACCGGATCATCCCCGCCGAACCTCGAAACCATATGCTCATCCAGCAGTCTACCGCAGTCGCTTCAGCTGCGGTATCGTCCACCCCGCCGGAGCCGCTTCGCCGGATCCGTCGTCCACCGCATCGGATCTTGCTCACCGACACCGCTGTGCATGAACCGGATCTGCTTCACCGGCGCAGTGCATGATCTAAACTCTTCTACTGTCGCTTTTCTATTGCTTGCCTGCAAGTTCTTGTTTAATCTTGGGGGAACCTGTTTGTGCTAACGACGCGCCGTTACGTTTTTGCAGATGAGATGAGTAACCATGAAGTGTAATGGCCGTCTCTCCAACCCCAAGTAGCACATGTAGCGTACTTCATCACCGGATCTATCAACCCCAGGAAGATCTGCTGTGACTCCCACAGAGTGCTTCTCCTAATGTAAGTCCCTTGTTTTAGCGCCATGTTCTGGGTTCAGATGCTTGTTTGTCTGAAGCTCTTTTAGTTCATTCCTAGCTATGACCGTAACACGTTGCTATTTTCTACTTCATTGCTAACTTTAAGCGATTGAACATTTTGGTTTGCATTCCCTGCTCTGTAGATGTAGCCATCATAACTTCTATCTTGCTCAGTCGTTGTTACAAAAATTATACTGTAGGTATTATAGTAACATCCTGCTATTATTTAGTTCATGGCCAATTTTAAGTAATTGCACATGTTGGTTCGCATTCCCTGCTCTATAGCTTTTGGCATCGTAACTTCTATATTTGGTTTACATTCCCTGCTCTGTAGATCTAGCCATCATAACTTTATCTTGCTCAGTCGTTGTTACAAAAATTATGGCCTGCTACTATGTTGTTTGTGCCAATTTTTTACTCCATGAACATGTTGGCTTGCATTCCCTGTACTACAGGTGATGCCATTGTTTTGTATCTAGTTCATTGTAAGCTAACAAAGTAAGGACTTAGTTTGGCATGCTATCACTCTGCTATCTAGCCTGTAGTACAAATAAACTTGTCATACTACTAGATAATAATTTTGCGTGCCATCTTGTTCTTCAAAAGCTGCATTATTGACTTGTTTCTCTGACTTGGCATGACGCTCACATATGGAAAGCTGAACATATTGGTTTGCATTCCCTCTTATACAAGTTCACAGGTGATCCCACTATATTCTGTATCTGGTCCATCCTAAGCTCCAGCATTAACTATCCTCCATGTGTTGCTCATTACAAGTTTATATCCCGAAACATCTTGATTTGCATCCCCTTCACTATAAGTTCAGGAGTATTATTTAGTTCACGGCCAAAATGAAGTAATTGCACTTGGCACATGTTGGTTCACATTCCCTCCTCTTTAGCTTTTGCCATCGTAACTTCTATTTTTGGTTTACATTCCCTGCTCTGTAGATGTAGCCATCATAACTTCATCTTGCTCAGTCGTTGTTACAAAATTTATAGCCTGCTACTATGTTGTTCATGCCAATTTTGTACTCCCTGAACATGTTGGTTTGCATGGGACTCGACAGTAGTAAGTCTGCTGTTTCATTCTAACATGCTCTGTTATATTGGTTGTTGGTATGCGGCATGCACTCTTTGTTTGCTTATTGTGCGCATTACAATGATCTTGTTATAACGACGAAATGATGAGTTCCAAATTCTTTGCCAAACAATATTGTAGTGTCATTGCCTTTCCATTGTTGCTGTCTTAACTTGTAATGTCTTTGTTTCAGATATAGGTGCTGCATGGACAACTTAAAAGATTGCCGGATCGCTTCATTGTATTGCTAGGTTTAATTACCATTCAATTTCTCTGGGTTCTGTAATATTTTTTCAATGCCTTGCAGCTGATGTAATATTTAGTTAGTTTTTATAGTTCTTTCGCGCATTTTTTCTTTGGTGCTTGTGGTAAGTGAGGCTATCCGACAGAAATCAATGCTGCGTAAATATTCTCAGTATCTAAATCACGAATTCCCATCCCTTAAACGGCCCAATTAAGCGAAATCACATATGTGCCTGCCCGCAAAATCCTAAAGCGCATATTATGCCGGCATATAAACAACTAAACGGGCTGGCCCACTTACTTCTTGGGCCAGCCCATTTGATTTACGGTGGACCCCACACACTAATTGGGCTGGCCCACTTGCTTTAAGGTGGACCCCACCAACTACTGGGCCGGCCCACTAATTAGTTGGGCCAGCCCATTTGCTTTTTTGGAGGACCCCACATAATAAATGGGCCGGCCCTTTAAGAGGAAAGTGGGACCCACCTGTGTTTTTGGCCCGGCCCAATATCTTGTTGGGCCGGCCCACTTGCTATATTGTGGACCCCACATACTAGATGGGCCGGCCCTTTAACGGGAAAGTGGGGCCCACCTGTGTATTGGGCGGCCCACTATCTTGTTGGGCCGGCCCACTTGCTCTATGGTGGTCCCACATGGTAAATGGGCCGGCCCTTTAAGTGGAAGGTGGGACCCACTTTGTGTTTTTGGCCGGCCACTATCTTGTTGGGGCCCACTTTCTATATGGTGGACCCCACATACCAAATGGGCGGCCCATTAACAGGAATGTGGGACCCACTGTGTTTTTGGCCCGGCCCACTATCTTGGTGGGCCAGCCCACTGGCTATATGGTGGGCCCCACATACTAAATGGGCGGCCCTTTAACGGAAAGTGGGACCCACCTATGTTTTTGGCCGGCCCACTATTTTGTTGGGCCGGCCCACTTGCTATATGGTGGACCCCACAAACTAAATGGGATCCTTTAGCTGGAAAGTGGGACCCACTGTTTTTGGCCCGCCCACTAGCTTGTTGGGGCCCACTTGCTATACGGTGGACCCCACACACTAAATGGGTCGGCCTTCTAACAGGAAAGTGGGACCCACCGTGTTTTGGCCCGGCCCACTTGCTTGGGCCGGCCCGTTCTGTAAGGTGGACCCCACATGTTAAATGGGCCGGCCCATTTAAGTTTTGACCAGATCAACCTTAGAGGTTAGGCCCGGCCCACTTAACTAATGGACCAGCCCAGCTATATAGTTGACCGGTCAAACTATGTCATCTGGCCCGGCCCGCTTAAGACGTGGCAGGCCTCGTGTGGGCCTACCATCTACCACGGGGTTTCAGCCGGTTAACGCCGTTAACTGGCAGTTAACGGCGTCTGCCACGTGTCAGTTTGCATGACGTCAGCAGTCAACGGGCTCCCGAAAACACTTCCGCAACGGTCCGATTTTCCGTGGCGGAAGGGCGCCCAAGCGCGACGGACCGAAAAAATCGTCGTTGGACTTTGCCTGACGCAGTTTCGACAACAGAACCCATATCGTCGGGTTAGGCCCATAGGCGACGAAAAATGCCCCTTAGTTGACGATTTTGGGACGTTGTCTATCAGAACTTTTCTTGTAGTGTTTCCGATCGACCCTCCGGATGAATTCTGGATTCCGGCTAGGTCAAACCCCGTCAGGCTCTCCATCGTCCCAATCGGCGGCATCCACATCTTCATCGGCGAAACCGTCGATTCCGACGGAAACGCTGGTAAGTAACGCTGACGCGTCCGCCGCTGAGCTGGACGCCGTCGCGAAGATCCGATCTGAGTCGCAGGAACTTCCTAAGGAAGATTCCGCCTTAGATCTGAAAAAATCAAAGCCCACCCAATCCGCCCCTGAGCAGGAGAAAACGGTGGAAGACCAATGCAGATCCGCCTGGGTCTCCCAGGTGTTAGAGAAGCAAAGGTGTCACTTCGTGCACTTCTTGGCCCATACCGCAGGAGACGCCCTCCATGAGGACGAGGCCGATCCTTTGCAGGTTGAGGCACCCGGAAACAACGTAGCTCCGGATCAGCAAGAGGCATCGGAGACAGCGACGCTCCGGGACAAGAGGAAGCCGGAAACCCTGAGGAATCAATCCTCGGCAACTTAAGCCCAAATTCCGACGATGCCTCCTCAATAGGCACAGAAGAATACAACCGCTTGACGAAGGAGCTCGAGATCGGGGAAGAAGCTGACGGTGCCTCGTCCATGAATACGGAAGAGTTTAACCACAAGCTAGAAGAGCTCGGAGGCGGAGAGCAAGCTACCGGAGAATCCGCCCAGCCCATGCAGGTCCTCGCAACCGTGGCACCGCTGGATCAGCAGGAAACGGAAGACGAAGACTCCAACTCCGATCCAGGACCATCCAACGCAGGATCTCCGTTAACACGGGAACGACCGCGTAAGGAAGTCCTATCCCCAGAAGAGGTGGTCGAGCAAGCACGCATGGATTTGGTCGCGAAGTCGATGTCCTCAACAAGCCGATAACCCCCGATAACGCCGCAGATCTGGAGGCTTTGGAAGCCAGAAGGAAGGAGATGCGGCCAAGAAGTTTGCCAACACCGCAATGCTGGAAGAGAGGACGAAGCTGCGAACTTTGTGGTCCACTTTCAAAAGAAGGATCGCGAGGTCGACGAATCACTTGCGAAAGTCAAGCAGCTCCGAAAGGATGGCCTGTGCGCAGGAGGAGGTTGATAGAATCGTTCGAGAAGCCATCCCCCCCGCAAGATCACCTTCGCAACTCCCACAGAGCAACGCTCACAACTCCAAAGGACAACATGAAGAAGGCTGCGGAGCTCCTGAAAAAGAAGGACGAGGAGATTGACATCAACTACGTCCGGAAGCTCGTTGCTTCAGCAATGCAGCAACAGAGCAAGGCAGACACTTCGCGCAGGTTGGAATCCAATCCGGATCATTGCATATCCACCGCGCAGAAGGACGCCATAGCAAGTCAACATCGTGATGGCGAGTCGCGCACCGGATCCACGGAGCGCAGGAGGAAAGTCAGAGAACATCCGAATCCAATCCCGGTGCCCTCGGATTCAACCCCGAAAAACCCGGCAAAGGGAAAGGACCCGATGTATACTGGCAGAGACAAGTATCGTGTTCCATCACCACCACCCCGAGCTTCGCGTCCTCCGCTACCCCCTCGACGTCGCAGTCCTGCCGGAAACACCAGGCCCCATGGGCCAGGTGGAATCAACATCCGCGACAACATGCCACCGCCTAGGAACAGGAGCAGGGAGCGCACGCCGGAGCCACGCAGGAGCCGGAACCAAGACCGTGAGCCTGAGCCTCGTCGGAACCAAGACCGCGAGCCAGAGCCTCGCAGAAGCCAAGGACGCGAGGCTGAACCCAAGGAGTCGGAACGAAGAGCGCGCCGAGCCTCGCAGGAGCCGGAACGACGGAGGCGACCACCACCAAGAGGAAGGGAGTCACCGAAGCCGGAGCCAGCCGCGGGAGCAGCGCCGAGAATCTGAAGGCGGAAGAACATCTTACAGGCCCCCTCGCAGATCTCCCTCGCCACCACCCAGTGGAGGCGGAGGTGGAGGCGGAGGCGGAGGCCGGAGATCCCGTTCCCGCTCAAAGTCACCCGGCGGCGGTCCTCGCGACGCTCGGGAACGCCTCAACGAGTACAGATCCGACTACATTGGTCCAAAGTGCTTTGGCCAGATGATCCGAGAGGAACCAAAGCCAAGAAGCTTGAACCTTAAGCTACCCGGAAACCTGAAGCATTATGATGGCAGCGAGAGGCCGGATACCTGGATTGAGGATTACTACAATGCAGTAACCTTTGCCGGAGGAACCCCGAATATAGCCTGCCGCATGCTCCAGTTGTACCTTATTGGTCCAGCTCGTGTTTGGCTCAGCGACCTCGAGGAAAACACCATCTTTTGCTGGTTTGACCTGAAGAAGGCTTTCGAGAACCACTTCAGGGGCACCTACAAGAGACCGGCCACCACCAGCGACCTTCAAGCTTGCATCCAGAAGAAGGGTGAAACATCCAGAAGTTTCCTCACCCGATGGTTGGCAACCAGAAACGAGTGCGAGAACGTAGATAACCGCACAGCAATGCACGCCTTCATTGGTGGCTTGCAGCGTGGGGGGCTGCTGCGCCACAAGCTTACTTGCCTGGTGAATGCGAACAAGCTCACCCTTGATGAGATGATAAACATCGCCAGCGATCACACTGCCGCCGATGACGACGCAGGCGGAGATCTTGCAGCTACAGCCATACCCCTGCACCAACAAAAGAAAAACCGTGACAATGGCGTCAGCAACAGCAACAAGTGGAAGAACCCCCCTGAAGACCAGAAGGGCGGAGGATCCGACATGGTTGCCATGACGTTCCAACGCGGAGGTTCAGGAGGAGGAAGAGGCCGCGGACGTGGAGGCGGAGCAGGCAGGGGCCAGCAGTGCGCTGACGAGGTCACTGATACGCGTAGATGTACACGTCCGTTGGGAACCCCAAGTGGAAGGTATGATGCGTATAGAAGCAAGTTTCCCTCAGTATGAAACCAAGGTTTAATCGAACCCGGTAGGAGCCAAGAAGCACGTTGAAGGTTGATGGTCGCGAAATGTGATGCGGCGCAACACCAGGGATTCCGGCGCCAACGCGGAACCTGCACAACACAACCCAAGTACTTTGCCCCAACGAAACAGTGAGGTTGTCAATCTCACCGGCTTGCTCTAACAAAGGATTAAACGTATCGAGTGGAAGATGTTTGCAAAGAAAACAGTAAACACAGTAGATTGTATGCTATGTAAAGAATAGGACCGGGGTCCACAGTTCACTAGGTGTCTCTCCCATAAGATAAAAGCATGTTGGGTGAACAAATTACAGTCGGGCAATTGACAAATAGAGAAAGGCATAACAATGCATATACATGATATGATAAATATAGTGAGATTTAATCCGGGCATTACGACAAAGTACATAGACCGCCATCCAACTGCATCTATGCCTAAAAAGTCCACCTTCAGGTTATCATCCGAACCCCATTCAGTATTAAGTTGCTAAGCAACAGACAATTGCATTAAGTATGGTGCGTAATGTAATCGACAACTACATCCTTAGACATAGCATCAATGTTTTATCCCTAGTGGCAACAGCACATCACAACCTTAGAACCTACTGTCACGATCCCAGGTGTCAATGAAGGCATGAACCCACTATCGAGCATAAATACCCCCTCTTGGAGTTAAGAGCAAAAACTTGGCCAGAGCCTCTACTAATAACGGAGAGCATGCAAGATCATAAACAACACATAAACAATAGATTGATAATCACCATAACATAGTATTCTCTATCCATCGGATCCCGACAAACACAACATATAGTATTACAGATAGATGATCTTGATCATGTTAGGCAGCTCACAAGATCCAACAATGAAGCACAACAAGGAGAAGACGACCATCTAGCTACTGCTATGGACCCATGGTCCAGGGGTGAACTACTCACTCATCACTCCGGAGGCGACCATGGCGGTGTAGAGTCCTCCGGGAGATGAATCCCCTCTCCGGCAGGGTGAGGCGATCTCCTGAATCCCCGAGATGGGATTCGCGGCGGCGTCTCGGAAGGTTTTCCGTATCGTGGCTCTCGGGGGTTTCACGACGGAGACTTTAAGTAGGCGGAAGGGCGCGGGGGGCCACAGGTGCCCCGGGGGTAGGGCCGCGCGGCCGGGGCCTGGGCGCGCCGCCCTAGCCCTGGCTGCCTCGTGGCCCCACTTTGTTATCTCTTCGGTCTTCTGGAAGCTTCGTGCAAAAATAGGACCCTGGGAAAGTTTCGTCCAATTCCGAGAATATTTCCTTACTAGGATTTCTGAAACCAAAAACAGCAACCGGCTCTTCGGCATCTTGTTAATAGGTTAGTTCCGGAAAATGCATAAATATGACATATAATGTGCATAAAACATGTAGGTATCATCAATAAAGTAGCATGGAACATAAGAAATTATCGATATGTTGGAGACGTATCAGCATCCCCAAGCTTAGTTCTGCTCGTCCCGAGCAGGTAAAACGATAACAAAGATAATTTCTGAAGTGACATGCCATCATAATCTTGATCATACTATTTGTAAACATATGTAATGAATGCAGCGATCAAAACAAAGGTAATGACATGAGTAAACAACTGAATCATAAAGCAAAGACTTTTCATGAATAGTACTTCAAGACAAGCATCAATAAGTCTTGCATAAGAGTTAACTCATAAAGCAATAAATCAAAGTAAAGGTATTGAAGCAACACATAGGAAGATTAAGTTTCAGCGGTTGCTTTCAACTTATAACATGTATATCTCATGGATAGTGTCAACATAAAGTAATATAACAAGTGCAATATGCAAGTATGTAGGAATCAATGCACAGTTCACACAAGTGTTTGCTTCTTAAGGTGGAAGGAGATAGGTAAACTGACTCAACAATAAAAGTAAAAGAATGGTCCTTCAAAGAGGAAAGCATCGATTGCTGTATTTGTGCTAGAGCTTTTATTTTGAAAACATGAAACAATTTTGTCAACGGTAGTAATAAAGCATATGAGTTATGTAAATTATATCTTACAAGTTGCAAGCCTCATGCATAGTATACTAATAGTGCCCGCACCTCGTCCTACTTAGCTTGGACTACCGGATCTTCGCATGCCATGTTTCAACCAAGTGTCACAAAGGGGTACCTCCATGCCGCTGTACAAAGGTCTAAGGAGAATGCTCGCATTTTGGATTTCTCGCTTTTGATTATTCTCAACTTAGACATCCATACCGGGACAACATGGACAACAGATAATGGACTCCTCTTAAATGCATAAGCATGTAGCAATGATTATTATTCTCATATGAGATTGAGGATATATGTCCAAAACTGAAACTTCAACCATGATTCATGGCTTTAGTTAGCGGCCCAATGTTCTTCTCTAACAATTTTGCATGCTCCAACCACTAAAATGATAGATCCTTCAGACAAGACGGACATGCATAGCAACTCACATGATATTCAACAATAGTTGATGGCGTTCCCCAGAAGCATGGTTATCGCACAACAAGCAACTTAATAAAACATAAAGTGCATAAGTACATATTCAATACTACGATAGTTTTTAAGGCTATTTTGTCCCATGAGCTATATATTGCAAAGGTGAATGATGGAATTTTAAAGGTAGCACTCAAGCAATTTACTTTGGAATGGCGGAGAAATACCATGTAGTAGGTAGGTATGGTGGACACAAATGGCATAGTAGTTGGCTCAAGGATTTTGGATGCATGAGAAGTATTCCCTCTCGATACAAGGTTTAGGCTAGCAAGGTTATTTGAAGCAAACTCAAGGATGAACAAGTGCAGCAAAACTCACATAAAAGACATATTGTAAACATTATAAGACTCTACACCGTCTTCCTTGTTGTTCAAAACTCAATACTAGATATTATCTAGACCTTAGAGAGACCAAATATGCAAATCAAATTTTAGCAAGCTCTATGTATTTCTTCATTAATGGGTGCAAAGCATATGATGCAAGAGCTTAAACATGAGCACAACAATTGCAAAGTATCACATTGTCCAAGACATTTTAGAATTACCACATGTAGCATTTTCCAATTCCAACCATATAACAATTTAACGAAGAAGAAACTTCGCCTTGAACATTATGAGTAAAGCCTAAGGACACATGTGTCCATATGCAACAGCGGAGCGTGTCTCTCTCCCACAAAGTGAATGATAGGATCCATTTTATTCAAACAAAAACAAAAACAAAAACAAACCGACGCTCCAAGTAAAGAACACAAGATGTGATTGAATAAAAATATAGTTTCAGGGGAGGAACCTGATGATGTTGTCGATGAAGAAGGGGATGCCTTGGGCATCCCCAAGCTTAGACGCTTGAGTCTTCTTAGAATATGCAGGGGTGAACCACGGGGCATCCCCAAGCTTAGAGCTTTCACTCCTCTTGATCATAGTATATCATTCTCCTCTCTTGACCCTTGAAAACTTCCTTCACACCAAACTTCAAGCAAACTCATTAGAGGGTTAGTGCACAATTAATAATTCACTCATTCAGAGGTGACACAATCATTATTTTCACTTCTGGACATTGCATAATGCTACTGGACATTAATGGATCAAAGAAATAAATCCAACATAGCAAAAGAGGCAATGCGAAATAAAAGGCAGAATCTGTCAAAAACAGAACAGTCCGTAAAGACGAATTTAAAGCTGGCACCAGACTTGCTCAAATGGAAAAACTCAAAACTAATGAAAGTTGCGTACATATCTGAGGATCACGCTCGTAAATTGGCAGATTTTTCGAATTTTCTACAGAGAACTGTGCCCAGATTCGTGACAGACAGCAATGCTGTTTCTGCGCAGCGATCCTAAATATAACATCAACTTTGACATAGAAACTTTACTTGGCACAAAAACATGATAAGGAGAGGTTGCTACAGTAGTAAACAACTTCCAAGACTCAACAAAACAAAAAATTGCTGTAGGTAAAAACATGGGTTGTCTCCCATAAGCGCTTTTCTTTAACGCCTTTCAGCTAGGCGCAGAAAGTGCAAATCAAGTATTATCGAGAGATGAAGCATCAACATCATAACTTGTTCTAATAATAGAATCAAAAGGCAACTTCATTCTCTTTCTAGGAAAGTGTTCCATACCTTTCTTGAGAGGAAATTGATATTTAATATTACCTTCCCTCATATCAATAACAGCACCAACAGTTCGAAGAAAAGGTCTTCCCAACACAATAGGACAAGATGCATTGCATTCGATATCCAAGACAACAAAATCAACGGGGACAAGGTTATTGTTAACCGTAATGTGCACATTATCAATCCTCCCCAAAGGTTTCTTTTTAACATTATCGGCAAGATTAACATCCAAATAACAATTCTTCAATGGTGGCAAGTCAAGCATATCATAAATCTTTTTAGGCATAACAGAAATACTTGCACCAAGATCACATAAAGCATTACATTCAAAGTCATTGAATTTCATTTTAATGATGGGCTCCCAACCATCTTCTAACTTTCTAGGAATAGAAGTTTCAAGTTTTAGTTTCTCTTCTCTAGCTTTTATGAGAGCATTTGTAATATGTTTTGTAAAGGCTAAATTTATAGCACTAGCATTAGGACTTTTAGCAAGTTTTTGTAAGAACTTTATAACTTCAGAGATGTGGCAATCATCAAAATCCAAATCATTATGAGCTACAGCAATGGGATCATTGTTCCCAAGGTTGGAAAAAATTTCAGCAGTTTTATCAAGCAGTTTTAGCAATTTCAGGCAGTTTTGTTTGCTTTGCACTAGGAGTAGAAACATTGCCAACACCAATTATTTTACCATTGATAGTAGGAGGTGCAGCAACATGTGAAGAATTAGCATTACTAGTGGTGGTAATAGTCCAAACTTTAGCTACATTATTCTCTTTAGCTAGTTTTTCATTTTCTTCTCTATCCCACCTAGCACGCAATTCAACCATTAATCTTATATTCTCATTAATTCTAACTTGGATGGCATTTGCTGTAGTAGTAATCTTATTATCAATATCATTATTAGGCATAACTTTCAATTTTAAAAGATTAACATCAGAGGCAAGTCTATCAACTCTAGAAGCAATAGTATCAATTTTATCAAGCTTTTCCTCAACAGATTTGTTAAAAGCAGTTTGTGTACTAATAAATTCTTTAAGCATAGCTTCAAGACCAGAGGGTACACTCCTATTATTGTTGTAAGAATTCCCATAAGAATTACCATAACCATTACCATTAGCAGAAGGATATGGCCTATAGTTATTACCAGAGTTGTTCCTATAAGCATTGTTGTTGAAATTATTATTTTTAATGAAATTCACATCAACATTTTCTTCTTGAGCAACCAATGAAGCTAAAGGAACATTATTTGGATCAACATTAGATCTACCATTCACAAGCATAGACATAATCACATCAATTTTATCACTCAAGGAAGAGGTTTCTTCAACAGAATTTACCTTCTTACCTTGTGGAGCTCTTTCCGTGTGCCACTCAGAGTAATTTATCATCATATCATCAAGAAGTTTTGTAGCCGCCCCCAATGTGATGGACATAAAGGTACCTCCAGCAGCTGAATCCAATAAATTCCGCGAAGAAAAATTTAGTCCTGCATAGAAGGTTTGGATGATCATCCAAGTAGTCAGTCCATGGGTTGGGCAATTCTTTACCAAAGTTTTCATTCTCTCCCATGCTTGAGCAACATGTTCAGTATCTAATTGCTTAAAATTCATTATGCTACTTCTCAAAGATATAATTTTAGCGGGAGGATAATATCTACCAATAAAAGCATCCTTGCATTTAGTCCATGAATCAATACTATTCTTAGGCAAAGATAGCAACCAATCTTTAGCTCTTCCTCTTAATGAGAAAGGAAACACTTTCAATTTAATAATATCACCATCTACATCTTTATACTTTTGCATTTCACAAAGTTCAACAAAATTATTAAGATGGGCAGCAGCATCATCAGAACTAACACCAGAAAATTGATCTCTCATAACCAAGTTCAGTAAAGCAGGTTTAATTTCAAAGAATTCTGCTGTAGTAGCAGGTGGAGCAATAGGTGTGCATAGGAAATCATTATTATTTGCATTTGTGAAGTCACACAACTTAGTATTTTCAGGGGTATTCATTTTAGCAACGGTAAATAAAACAAACTAGATAAAGTAAATGCAAGTAACTAATTTTTTGTGTTTTCGATATAGAGAGCAAGACAATAAATAAAGTAAAACTAGCAACTAATTTTTTTGTATTTTGATTTAGTGCAGCAAACAAAGTAGTAAATAAAATAAAGCAAGACAAAAACAAAGTAAAGAGATTGAGAAGTGGAGACTCCCCTTGCAGCGTGTCTTGATCTCCCCGGCAACGGCGCCAGAAATTTAGCTTGATACGCGTAGATGCACACGTCCGTTGGGAACCCCAAGTGGAAGGTATGATGCGTATAGAAGCAAGTTTCCCTCAGTATGAAACCAAGGTTTAATCGAACCAGTAGGAGCCAAGAAGCACGTTGAAGGTTGATGGTCGCGAAATGTGATGCGGCGCAACACCAGGATTCCGGCGCCAACGCGGAACCTGCACAACACAACCAAGTACTTTGCCCCAACGAAGCAGTGAGGTTGTCAATCTCACCGGCTTGCTGTAACAAAGGATTAAACGTATCGAGTGGAAGATGTTTGCAAAGAAAACAGTAAACACAATTGCGTAGATTGTATGCTATGTAAAGAATAGGACCGGGGTCCACAGTTCACTAGAGGTGTCTCTCCCATAAGATAAAAGCATGTTGGGTGAACAATTTAGTCGGGCAATTGACAAATAGAGAAAGGCATAACAATGCATATACATGATATGATAAATATAGTGAGATTTAATCCGGGCATTACGACAAAGTACATAGACCGCCATCCAACTGCATCTATGCCTAAAAAGTCCACCTTCAGGTTATCATCCGAACCCCATTCGGTATTAAGTTGCTAAGCAACAGACAATTGCATTAAGTATGGTGCGTAATGTAATCGACAACTACATCCTTAGACATAGCATCAATGTTTTATCCCTAGTGGCAACAGCACATCACAACCTTAGAACCTACTGTCACGATCCCAGGTGTCAATGAAGGCATGAACCCACTATTGAGCATAAATACCCCCTCTTGGAGTTAAGAGCAAAAACTTGGCCAGAGCCTCTACTAATAACGGAGAGCATGCAAGATCATAAACAACACATAAACAATAGATTGATAATCACCATAACATAGTATTCTCTATCCATCGGATCCCGACAAACACAACATATAGTATTACAGATAGATGATCTTGATCATGTTAGGCAGCTCACAAGATCCAACAATGAAGCACAACAAGGAGAAGACGACCATCTAGCTACTGCTATGGACCCATGGTCCAGGGGTGAACTACTCACTCATCACTCCGGGCGACCATGGCGGTGTAGAGTCCTCCGGGAGATGAATCCCTCTCGGCAGGGTGCGGAGGCGATCTCCTGAATCCCCGAGATGGGATTCGCGGCGGCGCGTCTCGGAAGGTTTTCCGTATCGTGGCTCTCACTGGGGGTTTCGCGACGGAGACTTTAAGTAGGCGGAGAGGGCAACGGGGGCCACACGAGGTGCCGGGGGTAGGGCCGCGCGCCGGGGCTGGGCCGCGCCGCCTAGCCTGGCTGCCTCGTGGCCCCACTCGTTATCTCTTCGGTCTTCTTGAAGCTTCGTGCAAAAATAGGACCCTGGGCGAAAGTTTCGTCCAATTCCGAGAATATTTCCTTACTAGGATTTCTGAAACCAAAAACAGCACAGCAACTGGCTCTTCGGCATCTTGTTAATAGGTTAGTTCCAGAAAATGCATAAATATGACATATAATGTGCATAAAACATGTAGGTATCATCAATAAAGTAGCATGGAACATAAGAAATTATCGATACGTTGGAGACGTATCAGTCACCGCAGCCGGATCCCGCACCCCCCAAACGTACGAAGAATACAGGGATATGCCGTGCCTGGCTCATCTAGATCCGGCTACGGGCAAATCCACTCACACCAATTGCAACTGCAAGTGGGTCAACGATCGAAGAATGACCCGGAGGCAGGGTACAAGCGAGCCCGGAAGCACCGCCCACGCGGCAAAGGAGGCAAGGGCAAGAACAAGGACAAAGAAGAGGACAGTTCCGAGGCTATGGACGAGGATGACGCTTCGCCGGAACCCAAGGAGGGTACCGCAGCTAACAAATCCAACCCCTTCGGCAAAAAGAGTGTCGGAACCTACCACACCTTCCTCGGAACCCCAACTGTCCGCGCGAAAAAATCGGCGCTCCGGCTCTTGAACGCCACAGTTCCGGCTGTGCCGCAGTATGTCAAGTGGTCGGAGAAAGCCTGTACCTTTGACAGGTCGGATCACCCGGCCGTCATCCCCAAAGAGTGCTACGCTCTGGTTGTAAGTCCCCGCATAGACGGGTATGACTTCTCCAAGTGCCTTATGGATGGCGGAGCTAGCCTGAACATCATGTACCTGGAGACCCTGGAGAAGATGAACCTCACCAAGGAACAGCTCAAGCACAGCACCACTGAATTTCATGGTGTGGTTCCGGGTAAGAAGGCAAACTCCCTGGGCAGCATCAAACTTCCCGTGGCCTTCGGCGATGTTAACAATTACCGCGAAGAGATGATCACGTTCGAAGTAGTGCCCTTCAAGAGCTCCTACCATGTAATCTTCGGCAGGCCCACCTACCACAAGTTCCACGCCAGGGCATGCTACATCTACAACAAGCTCAAGATTCCGGGTCCTAACGGCATGATCACCGTGTCCGGAGACTACAAGAAAGCTAGGGACTGCGAGGAGGGCGAGGCCGCCTTTGCAGAATCCGTCATATCTGGAGAGGAGCTGCAAGGCTACAGAGCCGCGGTGGATCCGACTGAGATGCAGACCACCAAGAAGCAGATCTCCGAACAGAAGACCTCGTTCAAGGCCGCGATAGAAACCAAGAAGCATGACCTCGTTGAAGGTGACAACTCCAAGCAGGTTTCAGTCGGAGCCAACATGGACCCCAAATAGGAAAGCGCGCTCGTCGAGTTCCTCCGAGCTAACATGGATATCTTCGCATGGCAACCTTCTGACATGTCCGGAGTACCAAGGGAACTCGCCGAGCACTACCTCAACATAAATCCGGGTGCAAAACCGGTGAAGCAAGCTATGCGACGCTTTGGAGATAAGAAGCGCCGCGCCATAGGAATGGAATTAGCAAAGTTACTAGAGGCAGGTTTTGTAGTAGAAGTTATCCATACTGAGTGGGTCGCAAACCCCGTCCTTGTACCCAAAAAGAATTCTGAAATACTAAGAATGTGCATCGATTACTCCGGCTTGAATAAGCATTGTCCGAAGGATCCGTTCCCCTTGCCGCGCATTGACCAAGTCATTGATTCGACGGCAGGGGCGGAACTTCTGTGTTTTCTTGACGCATATTCCGGGTATCATCAGATCCGGATGAAGGAGTCTGACCAAAAGGCGACCTCTTTCATCACACCCTTTGGCACATACTGCTATGTTACCATGCCTTTTGGCTTGAAAAACGCAGGTGCCACATACCAACGTACGATGCAGCGGTGCCTGAAGGACCAGATTGGCCGGAACGTGCACGCTTACGTCGACGACATCGCGGTCATGACCCGAAAGGGATCCGACCTGCTGAGCGACCTCAAGGAAACCTTCGATAATCTCCGACGGTACAAGATGATGTTAAATCCGCTGAAGTGCGTCTTTGGCGTACCAGCCGGAAAACTCCTTGGCTTCATCGTTTCCCACAGGGGCATTGAAGTTAACCCGGAAAAAATCAAGGCTATCCTGAACATCAAGCGGCCAACTTGTCTCAAAGATGTGCAACGATTAACTGGTTGCGTTGCGGCAATCAGTAGATTTGTTAGCCGTCTTGGCGAGAAGGCCCTACCTCTATACAAGCTGCTGAAGAAAACAGACAAATTTGTCTGGGATGAGGCAGCAGACGAAGCACTTCAGGAGTTGAAGAACATACTCTCCTCCCCACCCATATTGGCAGCTCCAGCTGAGTCAGAGCCTATGCTCCTCTATATGGCAGCCACCAACAAAGTCATCAGCCTCGTAATTGTGGTGGTGCGACAGGAAGAAGGACATGAGCACGGAGTCCAAAGGCCAGTCTATTACATTAGCGAAGTCTTGACGGAATCCAAGCAGAGATACCCTCACTTTCAGAAGCTAGCCTACGGAGTATTCCTAGGTAGCCGGAAGCTGAGACACTACTTCCAGGAGCACCCAATGACAGTGGTGAGCAAGGCTCCCCTGGCAACTATCATCAACAACTCCGACGCAACAGGGCGTGTAGCAAAATGGGGCATTGAGTTATCTGCCTTTGACATCAACTACGAAGCCCGAACTGCAATCAAGTCTCAAGTTCTAGCGGATTTCATCGCGGATTGGACTGAAGCACCGGAGGGCACACCTGTGCCGGAACCTGAAGCTTGGGTCATGCACTTTGACGGATCCAAGCAACATCAAGGCTCGGGGGCTGGAGTTACCCTGAAGTCACCTACCGGAGAAGAACTGCAGTACGTTCTGCAGATCCACTTCGAAGCTACAAACAATATGGCGGAATACGAGGCTCTACTACACGGTCTGCGCATCGCTAAGGAAATTGGGATCAAGCACATCATATGCTGCGGAGATTCCGACCTGGTGGCACAACAAGTAGCCGGAACCTGGAACGCCAGAAACTCCGTCATGGCGGCTTACAGAGACGAAGTTGACGAGATCGCCAAGTGCTTCCTCGGATACGAAGTCAAGTACGTCAGGAGAGACGATAACACAGCAGCAGATATGCTGTCCAAGCTCGGATCCGGCAGGAAACCAATTCCGCCTGGCATTTTCCTTGAGCATCTACGGGTACCCTCAGTGAAGGGCGCAAACCCGGAAAATCCTGATCTGGCAGTTTCTCCGGCTAAGGAAGTGATGGCAGTCATTCCGGCCTGGACTCAGCCGTTCCTGGATTACCTCATTGATCGAAAGTTGCCGGAGGACGAGGTCCACGCACGACAGATCATCAGACGAGCAAGATCCTACACAATTGTTGATGGACAGCTCTACAAACGAAGTGCAAACGGGGTATTTCTCAAATGCGTCTCTAGTCAAGATGGCATTGAAATCCTCCGAGAGATCCACGCAGGGGATTGCGGGCATCATGCCGCCCCCAGGTCCCTCGTTGCAAAAGCTTTCCGGTTAGGATTTTACTGGCTAACAGCTAAAGAAGATGCTGAGAAGCTGGTAAAAACTTGCCGAGGTTGTCAGTACTACGCTACTCAACCAAACGCTCCAGCCCAAGAGCTGAAGACCATACCTATCACCTGGCCGTTCGCGGTCTGGGGGCTTGATATGGTTGGTAAGTTAAAGAAATCATCTCCTGGTGGTCATGAATACCTCCTGGTCGCTATTGACAAGTTCAGTAAGTGGATCGAGGCAAAGCCAGTGAGAAAAGCCGACGGTGCTACGGCACTAAAATTTGTTTGCAGCCTCGTAACGAGATTCGGCATCCCACACAGCATAATCACAGATAATGGCACAAACTTTGCGCAAGGAGAACTCAAGGATTATTGAAGTTGGGATCCGGCTTGACCTTGCATCTGTGGCCCATCCACAATCCAACGGTCAGGTTGAACGAGCCAATGGCCTTATACTAGCCGGAATCAAACCTCGCCTTGAAGAACCGCTGCAACGTGCAGCCGGAGCTTGGGCTGATGAACTGGACTCTGTTCTGTGGAGTTTGCGAACTACCCCTAACAGGTCAACAGGATTTACTCCTTTCTTCCTGGTATACGGATCCGAAGCTGTGCTCCCCACTGACATCATCCATGATTCACCGCGAGTTTCCGCCTACAATGAAGAAACTGCTGACGAGGCTCGACAGCTATCTGTGGACCTGATCGAAGAAGCTCGGAATTTAGCTGACCAACGCTCCACCATTTATCAGCAGAAGCTCCGACGCTATCACAGCCGTCGAGTTCGGAACCGCTCGTTCATGGTCGGAGACTTAGTCCTCCGCCTTCGCCAGGTGAAAGATCACAAGCTGCAATCTCCATGGGAAGGACCTTTTGTCATCAGCAAAGTGCTACACAACGGATCTTATTACCTTGTTGATTTCCGGGAATTAAAAGACAGACCTGCCAACTGGCACCGGAAACGAAAACGAGAGGATCCGGGTGACATATATGATGAAACAGATCGTCCCTGGAATATAGCACAGCTACGTCCTTTCCACACTTAGCGCTTTACGCATTACATACCTTGTAATATATATGATACATGATCAATGAAATAAAGCTTTTGGTTCACTCTTAGAGTCTTTTACCTCCTTTAATTTTTCATTTTTGGATCGTGTATGTTTTCCGACTAAAACCGCAGAGCTGGATCTTTCCGCCTAGGCGTGTATGAAAGTTGTGATTTTCAAAATCGTCCTTTAGGACATAAGCTTAAGTTTTCTGGTGGAAAAGTTTTTCGTTGCGAACTCATGGATTCCTGGTAGCGATTTCCGGCACCTAGGCTGGGGGCTTGTTTCCGCGGTTATGGACGGACGCCATTGGGCTTCGTCGCCGCAGGCGAGCGTTTCCGGCCAAAGGTCTTCCGGCTCGTGGAAGGTCAAATGAGCAAGCCAGAAAATTAATAAGTCAGCACTTGCTTTTAACAAACGTAACATGCAAATAATATAATGGATAGCAGGATAAGTTTTCTCCGCCCATGCATGCGTGTTCCGCTCCTATCTACTTAAGAATTTAAGTTATATTACAAACCCTCTCGGGGCCAAAATGATGCATTGTTTTTTTCCATCTTCCCACAAGAACAAGTCTTTCACTTTTCCTTCGCCGGAGAAGTTTCCGCGTCAACCTCAGTTGCAGGAGCATCTGCCTCTTCATCCTTAGCCGGAGAGGAGACGTCGTCATCATTTTCTTCCTCATCTGTGGCCGGAGTTCCTGCGCCACCTTGGTCCTGGAGCTTGTCCAGGTATGGCTTCCGGATTGAGCAGGTTTGGCCTCCGCCTCACGTTCCTTGAGAAGCTCAGCTTCGAGGGGCTCGTCGGCTGGAAGCACCACCTTGTCGTAAAATTCGTTGTGGCGAATTCTCCGGGCGATGCGAGTATCGTAGCCGCTAACTGCATCAAGCAGCGCGCCAACATCCGCATCCGCCGGTACACCAGTAGTCACCCTGTCGACGTCCATATCCGGGTTGTGCCCCAAACACATGGCCAGGGACATAGCAGCTGCGCCTCGAGCTGAAGACGCTTGCAGATCCACCACCAGCTCCGGAAGCATGTCCATCCTGGTGATAAGATCGCGAACATCACAGCTTTGGTTTTTCTTGATATTCAGGTTATGGAAAATTTTCCGGGCAGCGGATATGAGATCCTGGCAGTCGTCGCCAGCCAGCTGAATCAGATCGTCCCGGGGGAATTGGCTCCGACGCTCCTCGTCATATCCAAGAGGATCTGGGGACAACAATACCAAAATAAGTACAACAGGTTGGGGTTTGTCATACGTTGCTATATATCGGAATCTTACCAAGGACACCGGAGATCAGCCAGTCCCATGACGCCTCCGCAGTCTCCATATATTTTCGGAGCCCACCAAGTTCTTTCTGTTGCTTCTTAATGGTGTCGCTATCAGTGTTTCTCTTCAGCTGAAACTACCCCTCCTTTTGGATGAGCTCCGAGTTCTTCTCAGCCAGTTTCTTCTCCGCCTCTGCAAGCTTCGTCTCAAGAGTTTTCTGGGAGGCGCGCAGGGTTTCCAGTTCGGAGGAGGCTGCAGCGAGGGACGAGGATGCACCTACTCAAAGATACGTAAAACATCAAGTTTAAAAATGCGGAACATAATCCACAGGCATCAGATAGTCGGAAACCAACCTAGGGCTTCTGACAGCTGTTTCTTTAGCTCCGCGTTCTCCGTTCGGAAGTGTTGGATCCTTTCCGCCTGGCTGATAGTACGCGCGCTGCAGAGCAATGTTTTTGTGCAGCTCATAATGCAGAGCTTTTTGTTCCTGAAAATACAGTCAGAGCCGGAGTGAGTTCCACAAGTTTTATATGGTTCAAGTCTCTCTAAAGCATTGTTGCTGGAAATCTTTCCGCAATAATGCTTGGGGGCTACCACGACATTTAAATCTTCCTTCAGTTTGAATTTTTCTCTAAGTATTCAGATGCTAACTACGTTAGTTTCCGCCTAAATACTTGGGGGCTACTGGGGAGTTACCTTTTGCTTGCATACAAGTTTGTCGAAGAACAGGCCAACATCTTTTTTGAACTCCTGGATCTCCGACGTCTCGACGTCTGGTTTACCCCAGGCATTTTTCAGCATAGAGTTGAGCAGATCTTGCTCTAATTCCCACTTTCCGCCTCAGTTAGTTTGTTAAAAAACTTGGTGGCATAGGCTTTTGGGACGGAGATAAGATCAGCCGGATCTCCAAAATTCTTGGGGAAAACGACCATGTCACCAGTGGCAGCTTCAGCTTTGCCGGAGGAATTGACTTCTACTTCTTCAAGGCCTTGCCCTTCAGATTTGTCTTGAACGGGGCCGTTGCCGCCGGAACTTTCTCCGCCCGCTCTGTCGCTGCTAACCGGAATTATTTCCGGTGGAGTGGGAGCATCAGGAGCATGAGATTGATCTGCGGGAGGAGGAGACGGCTGTGGGGTAGCTGGGGGAGCGCTTGGCGGAGCTGGCGTCGAGGGACCAACAGCAGGGGACTTCTTATGCATAAACTTTGTTATAGGCTCCTGAACATTGGTCCGCGCGGTGGTTGGGGTCGGATTCCTGCAATCGAGCGAAGGAAAAGTATAAATAACACAGCTTACCAAGATAAAAGACGCATCATACTTGGAAACTTACGCTGCGCCCGGAATGATGGGACGCGAATTTCTTCCGGCTGTTGACAGCAGCCTGAGGCGCTCGCGCTCCGCCTTCTTGGAGTTAAGCGGAGGCGGCTTGGTCACCTTGGGTTTCTTGGCGGAAGCCTCGCTGCTAGCTCCGGCTTCGGAGCCGGAAGCTTTGGCGCGGGGACGCTTCGAAGGTCGAGGGGCAGCCTTTCTAGGCACTCGCTCCTCTTCCTCCTCAGGGTCTTCCGGATCCTCCTCCGCCGATTCGCCGCTAACAGGGACTCGGAGTATGTTGCGCAGGTTCTCCTCTGCCATAGAATCGAGCTGCGAGCAGAACAAGTTAAACAACACTGAAGATATGAGAAGTTGAAAAACGGTGCAGGGGCATGTGCTTACCGAAGGACACTGGTCCTGCGTGTAAATGTCCTTGATCAGTTCCGGGATTGGTTGTCCCCGGCCTATCTTCACCAACGTCTTGAATCTCCTCTTGAGAGAGTCAACCGGAAGATTGTGACGCGTTACCCGGAGAAGATCATCCGTCCCAGTATACGCGCACATCAGGCGTGCGTTGTAGCGTAGAGGCTGGATTCTCCGGGAAAATCAGCTGAGTGTTAGCTGAGCTCCGGTTAGTCCATCGTGAACCAACCAAGAGATTCTCCGAGCAGCCTTCTCCAGTATCAGAGTCTGGGCAAGCGAAGGGATGAAGCTCCAGCTAGCCAGTTTTTCTGGAGGATTGTTGTTGAAGGCAGGGAGCCCGTCATGGACGTTCGGAACTGATGAGTTCTTCACGTAAAACCATCCGGCATTCCAATACCGGACGGACTCGTGGGAATCATGAGGCGGATACATGCGGCCGGAGCGCAGCATAAATGTCATACTCCCGCAATTCAGCATAGCTTTGTATTTTGTCTCTTTCTTCACTCGGAAGAAAAACTGCCACAACGTGACGCTTGGTCGGATCCCCAGATGCCCTTCGCAGAGAGTTGCAAAGTTGGAGAGGAGGAGGTATGAGTTCGGGCAGATGTTGTGGGGTTGAAGCCCGTACGTGTCGAGGATGGAGAGGAAGAATTCCGAACAGGGGAGCGACAGACCGCGCTCAACCCATGCCTTGGTCATGACTCGTTCGTCCGGTTCGGGTTTGGGGACGTCGGAGTCGCGCATGAAGCTCTAGTACTCGGAGATCATGCCCTTGTTCTGAAGCTCTCTAAGCTCCACGTCAGTGGTTTCGCAAGGCCACCATTGGCCTCTCTCTCCTTCGCGGATCCGGGCCTTGGACGCCCTCTTATTCTCCGACTCCTGGACCTTGGCTGCCATTCTAGCTTGGCCTTGGAGTTCTTCTTCGAGCTCTTGAGCGGTTGGAATCCGGCCTAGTTTGTACTGGAAGAGGCGGAGAATGGTTGAGCAAGCCTAATGTCGAAACGTATGGTGGTAGATATGAAATGGGATCCGGACAGATTGGTTCTATAGTTCTGAGTTCCGGACTACTCGGAGAACTACCAGTACAGTGTGAATCATGCGGCATGCTTCCGGCTGCACCCATGCAAACTAAGTTGAGTAACCGGAAACTACGCTAGTGTACTTCTTCTTCTACAAGTCCGGTGCACGTACCGTTAATGGCGCGGCGGTCCGGCGAGGCTCCGGTGGGATGAAGGTCGCCAAACTTGAAGTAAACCTCGCACTTTGACCACCAATCGGCGGCGGGGAGAAATTCCCGATCAACCGTGGGGATCTTAGTGCGGAAGGAGGCTTGGAGCGGCTGCGAGAGAAGCTTCCCGTGGAGAAAGCTCGCCGGAGTCGAGATCTGACGGGCGGCGCGGCGCGAGGAGGAAGACGAAGTGGTGAGGAGGTGAAAAGAATGAGAAGTTACCGCACGCGACGGCTATTTATAGACCCAACGCGAAGATTCGTGTTTCGGATCCAACGGTGGAAACTGAACGGTCTCGCCGTTGGATGCATGACGCGTGTCTTAGGTTAAAAACGGTAAAATGACGTGGAGGTAACTTAACCGTGCGCTCCCTAAATTTCCGGCTGAAGATTCGCATCTCTGAAAATTTAGCGCGGGAAAGTAGGAGGTTGTGCGCGGGAAAGATGGAAACTCCGTTACATTATCGTTACTGAGGGACAGATGATTTCCGAGAAGATGATGTCGGAAACAATAAAGTTTGGAAGCTCTTCAAGATTCTCTTCGGTTCCGAGTTGATTGAGGTCGGAGGAATGATGAATCTCGGAGAACTTCGGGGGCTACTGTTGTGGGTATACTTTATGGGTATATCAACGACATGGCCTGGATCCGGCAAGCCCGGGTGGCCCACAGACGGTGATGGTGGCATACGGCCCATCGGGCGGCCCAGTTGCTGTTGATCGTGAAGGATGAAGTCCAGCCCAGGAACGAGGAGCCGGATCTCAACCGACCTACGAAGGAGGCCGGATCCGTGGAGGCCCATAAAGTATCCGGATCCAGCACGCCATAGGAAGGCGGATCCTTGACGTACACGGCAAGATATTGTATCGTAGTTAGGCAACTTGTATTCCGGCTAGGACTCTCCATGTAAACCCTAGATCCGTGCGTCTATATAAGCCGGATCCCGGGAGCCCTAGAGGCACAACCACAACCATTGTAACAACGCGCAAGCGCCCAGATAATTCCAGACAAGCAGCAGTAGGCCCTGTCATCGTGCAGGTGTTCTGAAGCTGGGTAACTCGCGTACAACCGTCCCGAGGACACTGATACATCTCAAACGTATCTATAATTTCTTATGTTCCATGCTACTTTATTGATGATACCTACATGTTTTATACACATTATATGTCATTATTATGCGTTTTCCGGAACTAACCTATTGACGAGATGCCGAAGGCCAGTTGTTCTTTGTTTTTGGTTTCAGAAATCCTAGTAAGGAAATATTCTCGGAATTGGACGAAATCAACGCCCGGGGTCCTATTTTTGCACGAAGCTTCCAGAAGACCGAAAGGATAACGAAGTGGGGCGACGAGGCGCCGCCACGCAGGGCCGCGCGGCCAGGCTGGGCCGCGCCGCCCTGGTGTGTGGGGCCCTCGTGCCGCCCCTTGACTTGCCCTTTCGCCTACTTAAAGCCTTCGTCGCGAAACCCCCACCGAGAGCCACGATACGGAAAACCTTCCAGAGACGCCGCCGCCGCGAATCCCATCTCGGGGATTCGGAGATCGCCTCCGGCCTGCCGGAGAGGGGAATCATCTCTGGAGGACTCTTCATCGCCATGATCGCCTCCGGAGTGATGAGTGAGTAGTTCACCCCTGGACTATGGGTCCATAGCAGTAGCTAGATGGTCGTCTTCTCCTAATTGTGCTTCATTGTTGGATCTTGTGAGCTGCCTAACATGATCAAGATCATCTATCTGTAATACTATATGTTGTGTTTGTCGGGATCCGATGGATAGAGAATACTATGTTATGGTGATTATCAATCTATTACTTATGTGTTGTTTATGATCTTGCATGCTCTCCGTTATTAGTAGAGGCTCTGGCCAAGTTTTTGCTCTTAACTCCAAGAGGGGGTATTTATGCTCGATAGTGGGTTCATGCCTCCATTGATACCTGGGACAGTGACAGAAAGTTCTAAGGTTGTGGATGTGCTGTTGCCACTAAGGATAAAACATTGATGCTATGTCTAAGGATGTAGTTGTTGATTACATTACGCACCATACTTAATGCAATTGTCTGTTGCTTGCAACTTAATACTGGATGGGGTTCGGATGATAACCTGAAGGTGGACTTTTTAGGCATAGATGCATGCTGGATGGCGGTCTATGTACTTTGTCGTAATGATTAAATCTCACTATATTTATCATATCATGTATATGCATTGTTATGCCCTTTTCTATTTGTCAATTGCCCGACTGTAATTTGTTCACCCAACATGCTTTAATCTTATGGGAGAGACACCTCTAGTGAACTGTGGACCCCGGTCCTATTCTTTACATCGCATACAATCTACTGCAATACTTTTTACTGTTTTCTTCGCAAACAATCATCTTCCACACAATACGGTTAATCCTTTGTTACAGCAAGCCGGTGAGATTGACAACCTCACTGTTTCGTTGGGGCAAAGTACTTTGGTTGTGTTGTGCAGGTTCCACGTTGGCGCCGGAATCCCTGGTGTTGCGCCGCATCACATTTCGCCACCATCAACCTTCAACGTGCTTCTTGGCTCCTCCTGGTTCGATTAAACCTTGGTTTCTTTCTGAGGAAAACTTGCTATTGTGCGCATCATACCTTCCTCTTGGGGTTCCCAACGAACGTGTGAGTTACACGCCATCAAGCTCTTTTTCTGGCGCCGTTGCCGGGGAGATCAAGACACGCTGCAAGGGGAGTCTCCACTTCCCAATCTCTTTACTTTGTTTTTGTCTTGCTTTATTTTATTTAGTACTTTGTTTGCTGCACCTAAACAAAACACAAAAAAATTAATTGCTAGTTTTACTTTATTTACTGTCTTGCTCTTTATATCAAAAACACACAAAAAATTAGTTACTTGCATTTACTTTATCTAGTTTGCTTTATTTACTATTGCTAAAATGAATACCCCTGAAAATACTAAGTTGTGTGACTTCACAAACACAAATAATAATGATTTCTTATGTACACCTATTGCTCCACCTGCTACTACAGCAGAATTCTTTGAAATTAAACCTGCTTTACTGAACCTTGTTATGAGAGATCAATTTTACTGTCTTGCTCTCTGTCACGAATTCTGGCATAAGTCTCTGTATAAAATTCGAAAAAATCTGCAAAATTACGAGCGTGATCCTCAGATATGTACGCAACTTTCATTAGTTATGAGTTTTTCCATTTGAGCAAGTCTAGTGCCCCTTTCAGGTTCATCTTTACGGACTGTTCTGTTTTTGACAGATTCTGCCTTTTATTTCGCATTGCCGTATTTGCTATGTTGGATGAATTTCTTTGATCCATTAATGTCCAGTAGCTTTGTGCAATGTCCAGAAGTGTTAAGAATGATTGTGTCACCTCTGAATATGTGAATTATTAATTATGCACTAACCCTCTAATGAGTTTGCTTGAAGTTTGGTGTGAAGGAAGTTTTCAAGGGTCAAGAGAGGAGTGTGATATACTATGATCAAGAGGAGTGAAAGCTCTAAGCTTGGGGATGCCCCCGTGGTTCACCCCTGCATATTTTAAGAAGACTCAAGCGTCTAAGCTTGGGGATGCCCAAGGCATCCCCTTCTTCATCGACAACATCATCAGGTTCCTCCCCTGAAACTATATTTTTATTCAATCACATCTTTTGTTCTTTACTTGGAGCGTCGGTTTGTTTTTGTTTTGTTTTTGTTTGAATAAAATGGATCCTAGCATTCACTTTGTGGGAGAGAGACACGCTCCGCTGTTGCATATGGACAAATATGTCCTTAGGCTTTACTCATAATGTTCAAGGCGAAGGTTGAAACTTCTTCGTTAAATTGTTATATGGTTGGAATTGGGAAATGCTACATGTAGTAATTCTAAAATGTCTTGGATAATGTGATACTTGGCAATTGTTGTGCTCATGTTTAAGCTCTTGCATCATATACTTTGCACCCATTAATGAAGAAATACATAGAGCTTGCTAAAATTTGGTTTGCATATTTGGTCTATCTAAGGTCTAGATAATTTCTAGTATTGAGTTTTGAACAACAAGGAAGACGGTGTAGAGTCTTATAATGTTTACAATATGTCTTTTATGTGAGTTTTGTTGCACCGGTTCATCCTTGAGTTTGCTTCAAATAACCTTGCTAGCCTAAACCTTGTATCGAGAGGGAATACTTCTCATGCATCCAAAATCCTTGAGCCAACCACTATGCCATTTGTGTCCACCATACCTACCTACTACATGGTATTTCTCCGCCATTCCAAAGTAAATTTCTTGAGTGCTACCTTTAAATTTCCATCATTCGCCTTTGCAATATATAGCTCATCGGACAAAATAGCCTTAAAAACTATTGTGGTATTGAATATGTACTTATGCACTTTATCTCTTATTAAGTTGCTTGTTGTGCGATAACCATGCTTCTGGGGACGCCATCAACTCTTTGTTGAATATCATGTGAGTTGCTATGCATGTCCGTCTTGTCTGAAGTAAGAGAGATCTACCACCTTAATGGTTAGAGCATGCATATTGTTAGAGAAGAACATTGGGCCGCTAACTAAAGCCATGAATCATGGTGGAAGTTTCAGTTTTGGACATATATCCTCAATCTCATATGAGAACACTAATTGTTGCCACATGCTTATGCATTAAAGAGGAGTCCATTATCTGTTGTCCATGTTGTCCCGGTATGGATGTCTAAGTTGAGAATAATCAAAAGCGAGAAATCCAAAATGCGAGCTTTCTCCTTAGACCTTTGTACAGGCGGCATGGAGGTACCCCTTTGTGACACTTGGTTAAAACATGTGTATTGCGATGATCCGGTAGTCCAAGCTAATTAGGACAAGGTGCGGGCACTATTAGTATACTATGCATGAGGCTTGCAACTTGTAAGATATAATTTACATAATACATATGCTTTATTACTACCGTTGACAAAATTGTTTCATGTTTTCAAAATAAAAGCTCTAGCACAAATATAGCAATCGATGCTTTCCTCTTTGAAGGACCTTTCTTTTACTTTTATGTTGAGTCAGTTCACCTATCTCTCTCCACCTCAAGAAGCAAACACTTGTGTGAATTGTGCATTGATTCCTACATACTTGCATATTGCACTTGCTATATTACTTTACATTGACACTATCCATGAGATATATATGTTATAAGTTGAAAGCAACCGCTGAAACTTAATCTTCCTTTATGTTGCTTCAATACCTTTTACTTTGAATTATTGCTTTACGAGCTAACTCTTATGCAAGACTTATTGATGCTTGTCTTGAAGTACTATTCATGAAAAGTCTTTGCTTTATGATTCATTTGTTTACTCATGTCATTACCATTGTTTGGATCGCTGCATTCATCTCATATGCTTACAATAGTATGATCAAGGTTATGATGGCATGTCACTTAAGAAATTATCATTGTTATCGTTTACCTACTCGAGGACGAGTAGGAACTAAGCTTTGGGATGCTTGATACGTCTCAAACGTATCTATAATTTCTTATGTTCCATGCTACTTTATTGATGATACCTACATGTTTTATACACATTATATGTCATTATTATGCGTTTTCCGGAACTAACCTATTGACGATGCCGAAGGCCAGTTCTTTTTCTGCTGTTTTTGGTTTCAGAAATCCTAGTAAGGAAATATTCTCGCAATTGGACGAAATCAACGCCCAGGGTCCTATTTTTGCACGAAGCTTCCGTGAAAGGATAACGAAGTGGGCGACGAGGCGCCGCCACGCCAGGGCGCGCGGCCAGGGCTGGGCCGCGCCGCCCTGGTGTGTGGGGCCCTCGTGCGCCCCTTGATTTGCCCTTTCGCCTACTTAAAGCCTCGTCGCGAAACCCCCGTACCGAGAGCCACGATACGGAAAACCTTCGAGAGACGCCGCCGTGAATCCCATCTCGGGGGATTCGGGAGATCGCCTCCGGCACCCTGAGAGGGAATCATCTCCCGGAGGACTCTTCATCGCCATGATCGCCTCCGGAGTGATGAGTGAGTAGTTCCCCCTGGACTATGGGTCCATAGCAGTAGCTAGATGGTCGTCTTCTCCTAATTGTGCTTCATTGTTGGATCTTGTGAGCTGCCTAACATGATCAAGATCATCTATCTGTAATACTATATGTTGTGTTTGTCGGGATCCGATGGATAGAGAATACTATGTTATGGTGATTATCAATCTATTACTTATGTGTTGTTTATGATCTTGCATGCTCTCCGTTATTAGTAGAGGCTCTGGCCAAGTTTTTGCTCTTAACTCCAAGAGGGGGTATTTATGCTCGATAGTGGGTTCATGCCTCCATTGATACCTGGGACAGTGACAGAAAGTTCTAAGGTTGTGGATGTGCTGTTGCCACTAGGGATAAAACATTGATGCTATGTCTAAGGATGTAGTTGTTGATTACATTACACACCATACTTAATGCAATTGTCTGTTGCTTGCAACTTAATACTGGATGGGGTTCGGATGATAACCTGAAGGTGGACTTTTTAGGCATAGATGCATGCTGGATGGCGGTCTATGTACTTTGTCGTAATGCCCTGATTAAATCTCACTATATTTATCATATCATGTATATGCATTGTTATGCCCTTTTCTATTTGTCAATTGCCCGACTGTAATTTGTTCACCCAACATGCTTCAATCTTATGGGAGAGACACCTCTAGTGAACTGTGGACCCCGGTCCTATTCTTTACATCGCATACAATCTACTGCAAAACTTGTTTTACTGTTTTCTTCGCAAACAATCATCTTCCACACAATACGGTTAATCCTTTGTTACAGCAAGCCGGTGAGATTGACAACCTCACTGTTTCGTTGGGGCAAAGTACTTTGGTTGTGTTGTGCAGGTTCCACGTTGCCGGAATCCCTGGTGTTGCGCCGCATCACATTTCGCCACCATCAACCTTCAACGTGCTTCTTGGCTCCTCCTGGTTCGATTAAACCTTGGTTTCTTTCTGAGGGAAAACTTGCTGTTGTGCGCATCATACCTTCCTCTTGGGGTTCCCAATGAACGTGTGAGTTACACGCCATCAAGCTCTTTTTCTGGCGCCGTTGCCGGGAGATCAAGACACGCTGCAAGGGGAGTCTCCACTTCCCAATCTCTTTACTTTGTTTTTGCCTTGCTTTATTTTATTTACTACTTTGTTTGCTGCACCTAAACAAAACACAAAAAAATTAGTTGCTAGTTTTACTTTATTTATTGTCTTGCTCTCTATATCAAAAACACAAAAAAAAATTAGTTACTTGCATTTACTTTATCTAGTTTGCTTTATTTACTATTGCTAAAATGAATACCCCTGAAAATACTAAGTTGTGTGACTTCACAAACACAAATAATAATGATTTCTTATGTACACCTATTGCTCCACCTGCTACTACAGCAGAATTCTTTGAAATTAAACCTGCTTTACTGAACCTTGTTATGAGAGATCAATTTTCTGGTGTTAGTTCTGATGATGCTGCTGCCCATCTTAATAATTTTGTTGAACTTTGTGAAATGCAAAAATATAAGGATGTAGATGGTGATATTATTAAATTGAAAGTGTTTCCTTTCTCATTAAGAGGAAGAGCTAAAGATTGGTTGCTATCTTTGCCTAAGAATAGTATTGATTCATGGACTAAATGTAAGGATGCTTTTATTGGTAGATATTATCCTCCCGCTAAAATTATATCTTTGAGAAGTAGCATAATGAATTTTAAGCAATTAGATACTGAACATGTTGCTCAAGCATGGGAGAGAATGAAAACTTTGGTAAAGAATTGCCCAACCCATGGACTGACTACTTGGATGATCATCCAAACCTTCTATGCAGGACTAAATTTTTCTTCGCGGAATTTATTGGATTCAGCTGCTGGAGGTACCTTTATGTCCATCACTTTGGGGGCGGCTACAAAGCTTCTTGATGATATGATGATAAATTACTCTGAATGGCACACGGAAAGAGCTCCACAAGGTAAGAAGGTAAATTCTGTTGAAGAAACCTCTTCCTTGAGTGATAAGATTGATGTGATTATGTCTATGCTTGTGAATGGTAGATCTAATGTAGATCCAAATAATGTTCCTTTAGCTTCATTGGTTGCTCAAGAAGAAAATGTTGATGTGAATTTCATTAAAAATAATAATTTCAACAACAATGCTTATAGGAACAACTCTGGTAATAACTATAGGCCATATCCTTCTGCTAATGGTAGTGGTTATGGTAATTCTTATGGGAATTCTTACAACAATAATAGGAGTGTACCCCCTGGTCTTGAAGCCATGCTTAAAGAATTTATTAGTACACAAACTGCTTTTAACAAATCTGTTGAGGAAAAGCTTGATAAAATTGATATTATTGCTTCTAGAGTTGATAGACTTGCCTCCGATGTTGATCTATTAAAATTGAAAGTTATGCCTAATAATGATATTGATAATAAGATTACTACTACAGCAAATGCCATCCAAGTTAGAATTAATGAGAATATAAGATTAATGGCTGAATTGCGTGCTAGGTGGGATAGAGAAGAAAATGAAAAACTAGCTAAAGAGAATAATGTAGCTAAAGTTTGGACTATTACCACCATTAGTAATGATAATGATTCACATGTTGCTGCACCTCCTACTATCAATGGTAAAATAATTGGTGTTGGCAATGTTTCTACTCCTAGTGCAAAGCGTACAAAACTGCCTGAAATTGCTAAAACTGCTGAAACTGCTTGTGATAAAACTGCTGAAATTTTTTCCAACCTTGGGGACAATGATCCCATTGATGTAGCTCATAATGATTTAGATTTTGATGATTGCCACATCTCTGAAGTTATAAAGTTCTTACAAAAACTTGCTAAAAGTCCTAATGCTAGTGTTATAAATTTGGCCTTTACAAAACATATTACAAATGCTCTCATAAAAGCTAGAGAAGAGAAACTAAAACTTGAAACTTATATTCCTAGAAAGTTAGAAGATGGTTGGGAGCCCATCATTAAAATGAAATTCAATGACTTTGAATGTAATGCTTTATGTGATCTTGGTGCAAGTATTTCTGTTATGCCTAAAAAGATTTATGATATGCTTGACTTGCCACCATTGAAGAATTGTTATTTGGATGTTAATCTTGCCGATAATGTTAAAAAGAAACCTTTGGGGAGGATTGATAATGTGCGCATTACGGTTAACAATAACCTTGTCCCCATTGATTTTGTTGTCTTGGATATCGAATGCAATGCATCTTGTCCTATTGTGTTGGGAAGACCTTTTCTTCGAACCGTTGGTGCTGTTATTGATATGAGGGAAGGTAATATTAAATATCAATTTCCTCTCAAGAAAGGTATGGAACACTTCCCTAGAAAGAGAATGAAGTTGCCTTTTGATTCTATTATTAGAACAAGTTATGATGTTGATGCTTCTACTCTTGATGTTACTTGATTTACACTTTCTGCGCCTAGCTGAAAGGCGTTATGGGAGACAACCCATGTTTTTACTACAGCAATTTTTGTTTTATATTTGAGTCTTGGAAGTTGTTTACTACTGTAGCAACCTCTCCTTATCATGTTTTTGTGCCAAGTAAAGTTTCTATGCTAAAGTTGATGTTATATTTGGGATCTCTGCGCAGAAACAGCATTGCTGTCTGTCACGAATTCTGGCATAAGTCTCTGTAGAAAATTCGAAAAAATCTGCAAAATTACGAGCGTGATCCTCAGATATGTACGCAACTTTCATTAGTTCTGAGTTTTTCCATTTGAGCAAGTCTAGTGCCTCTTTCAGGTTCGTATTTACGGACTGTTCTGTTTTGACAGATTCTGCCTTTTATTTCGCATTGCCGTATTTGCTATGTTGGATGAATTTCTTTGATCCATTAATGTCCAGTAGCTTTGTGCAATGTCCAGAAGTGTTAAGAATGATTGTGTCACCTCTGAATATGTGAATTATTAATTGTGCACTAACCCTCTAATGAGTTTGCTTGAAGTTTGGTGTGAAGGAAGTTTTTGAAGGGTCAAGAGAGGATTATGATATACTATGATCAAGAGGAGTGAAAGCTCTAAGCTTGGGGATGCCCCCGTGGTTCACCCCTGCATATTTTAAGAAGACTCAAGCGTCTAAGCTTGGGGATGCCCAAGGCATCCCCTTCTTCATCGACAACATCATCAGGTTCCTCCCCTGAAACTATATTTTTATTCAGTCACATCTTTTGTTCTTTACTTGGAGCGTCGGTTTGTTTTTGTTTTTGTTTGAATAAAATGGATCCTAGCATTCACTTTGTGGGAGAGAGACACGCTCCGCTGTTGCATATGGACAAATATGTCCTTAGGCTTTACTCATAATGTTCAAGGCGAAGGTTGAAACTTCTTCGTTAAATTGTTATATGGTTGGAATTGGGAAATGCTACATGTAGTAATTCTAAAATGGCTTGGATAATATGATGCTTAGCAATTGTTGTGCTCATGTTTAAGCTCTTGCATCATATACTTTGCACCCATTAATTAAGAAATACATAGAGCTTGCTAAAATTTGGTTTGCATATTTTGGTCTCTCTAAGGTCTAGATAATTTCTAGTATTGATTTTTGAACAACAAGGAAGACGGTGTAGAGTCTTATAATGTTTACAATATGTCTTTTATGTGAGTTTTGTTGCACCGGTTCATCCTTGAGTTTGCTTCAAATAACCTTGCTAGCCTAAACCTTGTATCGAGAGGGAATACTTCTCATGCATCCAAAATCCTTGAGCCAACCACTATGCCATTTGTGTCCACCATACCTACCTACTACATGGTATTTCTCCGCCATTCCAAAGTAAATTTCTTGAGTGCTACCTTTAAATTTCCATCATTCGCCTTTGCAATATATAGCTCATCGAACAAAATAGCCTTAAAAACTATTGTGGTATTGAATATGTACTTATGCACTTTATCTCTTATTAAGTTGCTTGTTGTGCGATAACCATGCTCTGGGGACGCCATCAACTCTTTGTTGAATATCATGTGAGTTGCTATGCATGTCCGTCTTGTCTAAAGTAAGAGAGATCTACCACCTTAATGGTTAGAGCATGCATATTGTTAGAGAAGAACATTGGGCCGCTAACTAAAGCCATGAATCATGGTGGAAGTTTCAGTTTTGGACATATATCCTCAATCTCATATGAGAACACTAATTGTTGCCACATGCTTATGCATTAAAGAGGAGTCCATTATCTGTTGTCCATGTTGTCCCGGTATGGATGTCTAAGTTGAGAATAATCAAAAGCGAGAAATCCAAAATGCGAGCTTTCTCCTTAGACCTTTGTACAGGCGGCATGGAGGTACCCCTTTGTGACACTTGGTTAAAACATGTGTATTGCGATGATCCGGTAGTCCAAGCTAATTAGGACAAGGTGCGGGCACTATTAGTATACTATGCATGAGGCTTGCAACTTGTAAGATATAATTTACATAATACATATGCTTTATTACTACCGTTGACAAAATTGTTTCATGTTTTCAAAATAAAAGCTCTAGCACAAATATAGCAATCGATGCTTTCCTCTTTGAAGGACCTTTCTTTTACTTTTATGTTGAGTCAGTTCACCTATCTCTCTCCACCTCAAGAAGCAAACACTTGTGTGAATTGTGCATTGATTCCTACATACTTGCATATTGCACTTGCTATATTACTTTACATTGACACTATCCATGAGATATATATGTTATAAGTTGAAAGCAACCGCTGAAACTTAATCTTCCTTTATGTTGCTTCAATACCTTTTACTTTGCATTATTGCTTTACGAGCTAACTCTTATGCAAGACTTATTGATGCTTGTCTTGAAGTACTATTCATGAAAAGTCTTTGCTTTATGATTCATTTGTTTACTCATGTCATTACCATTGTTTGGATCGCTGCATTCATCTCATATGCTTACAATAGTATGATCAAGGTTATGATGGCATGTCACTTAAAAATTATCATTGTTATCGTTTACCTACTCGAGGACGAGTAGGAACTAAGCTTTGGGATGCTTGATACGTCTCAAACGTATCTATAATTTCTTATGTTCCATGCTACTTTATTGATGATACCTACATGTTTTATACACATTATATGTCATTATTATGCGTTTTCGGAACTAACCTATTGACGAGATGGGCCGGTTCTTTTTCTGTGTTTTTGGTTTCAGAAATCCTAGTAAGGAAATATTCTCGCAATTGGACGAAATCAACGCCAGGGTCCTATTTTGCACGAAGCTTCGAAGACCGAAAGGATAACGAAGTGGGGCGACGAGGTGCCACCACGCCGGGGCCGCGCGGCCAGGGCTGGGCCCGCGCCGCCCTGGTGTGTGGGCCCTCGTGCCGCCCCTTGACTTGCCCTTTCTTAAAGCCTCCGTCGCGAAACCCCAGTCGAGAGCCACGATACGGAAAACCTTCCAGACGCCGCCGCCGCAAATCCCATCTCGGGGATTCAGAGATCGCCTCCGGCACCCTGCCGGAGAGGGGAATCATCTCCGGAGGACTCTTCATCGCCATGATCGCCTCCGGAGTGATGAGTGAGTAGTTCACCCCTGGACTATGGGTCCATAGCAGTAGCTAGATGGTCGTCTTCTCCTAATTGTGCTTCATTGTTGGATCTTGTGAGCTGCCTAACATGATCAAGATCATCTATCTGTAATACTATATGTTGTGTTTGTCGGGATCCGATGGATAGAGAATACTATGTTATGGTGATTATCAATCTATTACTTATGTGTTGTTTATGATCTTGCATGCTCTCCGTTATTAGTAGAGGCTCTGGCCAAGTTTTTGCTCTTAACTCCAAGAGGGGGTATTTATGCTCGATAGTGGGTTCATGCCTCCATTGATACCTGGGACAGTGACAGAAAGTTCTAAGGTTGTGGATGTCTGTTGCCACTAGGGATAAAACATTGATGCTATGTCTAAGGATGTAGTTGTTGATTACATTACGCACCATACTTAATGCAATTGTCTGTTGCTTGCAACTTAATACTGGATGGGGTTCGGATGATAACCTGAAGGTGGACTTTTTAGGCATAGATGCATGTTGGATGGTGGTCTATGTACTTTGTCGTAATGCCGATTAAATCTCACTATATTTATCATATCATGTATATGCATTGTTATGCCCTTTTCTATTTGTCAATTGCCCGACTGTAATTTGTTCACCCAACATGCTTTAATCTTATGGGAGAGACACCTCTAGTGAACTGTGGACCCCGGTCCTATTCTTTACATCGCATACAATCTACTGCAATACTTGTTTTACTGTTTTCTTCGCAAACAATCATCTTCCACACAATACGGTTAATCCTTTGTTACAGCAAGCCGGTGAGATTGACAACCTCACTGTTTCGTTGGGGCAAAGTACTTTGGTTGTGTTGTGCAGGTTCCACGTTGGCGCCGGAATCCCTGGTGTTGCGCCGCATCACATTTCGCCACCATCAACCTTCAACGTGCTTCTTGGCTCCTCCTGGTTCAATTAAACCTTGGTTTCTTTCTGAGGGAAAACTTGCTGCTGTGCGCATCATACCTTCCTCTTGGGGTTCCCAACGAACGTGTGAGTTACACGCCATCAGACACTCCGCCCTATGGCCCCTACTTCTTTTCCCCCTCGTGAGGATCCCTCCTCCGAGGTACCATCTACTAAGCAACGACACTAACTTATGTGTTAAGCAATAGATGATCAAAGTATTATTATAGAGCATGAGAAGATACAAGGTTGACCGAAAACTAAGAGCAAAAATTGGATTCAAGTTGGTCAACACATGAAGCATAAAGAATGTACCACATGGGATCGTGTGATCTTGTGGTATGATAATCCTTGTCAAGTATTCTTTATGAACTAACCCATCATATATGTGAATTTGTGTTGTCTATGTGGGTTAGGTATCTTTCCATGGACATGCATCAAAAGCAAGATCTCATATAGCCTATGAGAGGATGGCATCAAGTGGTGACGTCATCAAGATTGAGAAGGGAAAGTTCAAGATGAGCATATCGAGAATCTCATGCTTGAAGCTTGGCGTCCATTTGGTGATAATGGTCTTGTGAATACGTTGTAGGGATTCGTAGCATAGAAAACAAAAAAATTCCTACTACAAGAACGAATAACAAGCCAAGATCTAATCTAGTAGATGGTAGCAACGAGGTGAAGATCAACATACCCTTGAAGATCGCTAAGCGTTAACGAGATAAATCTTTTGGTGGACGTAGTCGATCACTTGCCGCTTTCAAAAGCGCGTAGAAGATCTTGACGGTGCCACAATCGGGCAGCACCTCCGCACTCGTTCACACGTACGGTGTTGATGATAACGTCCTTCTCCACGTTCCAGCGGGCAGCGGATGTAGTAGATCCTCCTCGGAATCCAGCCAGCACGACGGCGTGGTGACGGTGGTGGTGGAGATCTCCGGCAGCGCTTCGCCGTAAGGAAATAGGAGGGAGTAGCTATGGTTTGGGAGAGGGGGGCACTTGGGGTGCCGGCTTGGGAGCCCCTTGGTGGTGCGGCTGGATTGGTGTGTTCAGCCCCCTCCCTCTCCTCCTCTATATATAGGTGGAAAACCTAGGGTTCCCCAAAAACCACTTTGGAGTCCAAATCCCAAACTTACCAAAATTGGAAACCTAAAAGGGATTTCTCCCTTTCCTTCTTCTATGGTCGGCCAACAAGGTGGAGTCCACCATGGACTCCACCTTCCCACTTGGTTGGCTGGGCTGGTGGAGTCCCTCCGGGACTCTACCTGCCATAGTGATTTATTCCGGACGATTCTAGAATCTTCTACAACCTTCCATAAATGCACCGGACCATTCCCAAACTTAGAATGTGACTTACTGATGACCCACAAGTATAGGGGGTGTATCGTAGTACTTTCGATAAATAAGAGTGTCGAACCCAACGAGGAGCAGAAGGTGTTGACAAGCAGTTTCGATGAAGAATTCACTGTAAATGCTCACATACTAGTATTCAGGGGGTTTTGATATAGCAGATAAATAAAGTACAAGTAAATAAAATGCGAGAGAAATAATTGCAGCGAGTGGCCCAATCCTTTTTAGCACAAAGGACAAGCCGATTTGTTTACTTATAATGACCAAACGTTCTTGAGGACACACAGGGATTTTAGTCTAGTGCTTTCGCTTCCTATAGTTGATTAATCTTCATTGTTTTGATAAGTCTTGTGTGGGTGAACCTATGCTAATGCACCGCCTTTCCTAGGACTAATACATACTTGTGATTATACCCTTGCAAGCATCCGCAAAAACAAGAAAGTAATTAAGATAAATCTAACCATAGCCTTAAACTCTGAGATCCTGCTATCCCTCCTGCATCGATATACTAACGGGGGTTTAGGTTTCTGTCACTCCGGCAACCCCGCAATTAGCAAACGAATACAAGATGTACTCCCCTAGGCCCATAAAGGTGAAGTATCATGTAGTCGACGTTCACATGACACCACTAGAAGAATAACACCACAACTTAAATATCAAACCATTAAATATTACTCAACATAGTTCACTACTAACATTTAGACTTCACCCATGTCCTCAAGAACTAAACGAACTACTCACGAGACATCATATGTAACATAATCAGAGGTGATATGATGATGAATAACAATCTGAACATAAACCTTGGTTCAATGGTTTCACTCAATAGCATCAATAACAAGCAGTAATCAACACCGGGAGAGTTTCCCCTATCAAACAATCAAGATTCAACCCTAGATGTTACAGCGGTGACGAGATGCAGCGGTGGAGATGGCGGTGGAGATGGTGGAGATGATGATGATGATCCCAATGATGTCCTGCTCGATGATGATGGCGATGGCGTCGATTTCCCCCTCCGGGAGGGAATTTCCCCGGCGGATTCCTGCCCGGAGAGCTCTTCTCTCTCGGTGTCTTTCCGCCCCAGAGCGGTGTGCGATTCTCCGTAACTCCCGTGCCTTAGGTTTTCGGGACGAAGAAGTACGCCAAGGAGAGGAGGCCAGAGGGGGCTGTGGGCCCCCTCCCCACATGGCGGCGCGGCCAGGCCGGGCCCGCGCCGGCCTATGGGGGGGGGGGGCATGGTGGCCCTCTCGGCCCCTCCTTTTGGCTCTCTTCGTCTTCTGGAAAAATAGGATTTTTCATATAATTTCCGTCAATTGTTGATCTTCCGAAATATGGTGTCCTGACGGTGCTTTTTCCAGCAGAATCCTGACTCCGGTGAATAATTCTCCAATGATCATGAAACATGCAAAATAGGTGAAATAACATAAGTATCATCTCTAAATATGAAATATATCAATGAATAACAGCAAATTATGATATAAAATAGTGATGCAAAATGGACGTATCAACTCCCCCAAGCTTAGACCTCGCTTGTCCCCAAGCGAAACTGAGCTCAATAAACAAGACCACATGTTTATGGAGTGAAGAGTCGATAAATAAAATACGGACAAGAAGCATCATATTGATTCACACAAGATATTCTAGTAAACATCCTCCTCATATAACTCAACTTGAAACTAGTAAAGAGAAATCACAAATAGAGGTGCATAGGAAATCATAAAGGTTATGGCAAACTTTGTTCTAGGTCAGGGAACTACTAACGGATTGTACTTATCTTCTAAGCAAAGCTTTCATATCAGAATTTATATGGCAGGGCTCTCATCCTTAATCATAACAATCTCCTCATAATCATTGATAACTTTCAAAGTCATATTCATTCAGATAAAATTTGTACTAAACAAGAAAGCATAAAAGACATGATTAACTAAATCATAGCATAAATGGTTGGATCACAACAACTCAATTGCTTGCTTAAGATAGAGGGGAATAGGTTTACTGACTCAACATAAAAGTAAAAGATAGGCCCTTCGCAGAGGGAAGCAGGGATTAAATCATGTGCTAGAGCTTTTCAAGTTTTGAAATCATAGAAAGAGCATAAAAAGTAAGATTTTGAGCGGTGTGTGTTGTTGTCAACGAATGGTAGCGGGCACTCTAACCCCGTTGCCAAACAGACCTTCCAAGAGCGGCTCCCATGGAGGACGTCATCTCTACCAGCAAGGTAGATCATCCCCCTTCTCTTTTGTTTACACATATATTTTAGTTTTATTATGGATGACACTCCCCAACCTTTGCTTTCACAAGCCATGGCTAACCGAATCCTCGGGTGCCTTCCAACATTTCTCATACCATGGAGGAGTGTCTATTGCAAAATTAAGTTGCTTACTGATAAATCAGGGCAAAACATGTGAAGAGAATTATTAATGAAAGTTATTAATTGGGGCTGGGAACCCCGTTACTTTTGCAAAATTATTGGATAAGCGGATGTGCCGCTAGTCCATCGGTGAAAGTCCGCCCAACAAGATTGAAAGATAAAACACCACATACTTCCTCATGAGCTATAAAACATTGACACAAATAAGGAGTAATATAGTTTGAATTATTTAAAGGTAGCACATGAAGTATTTACTTGGAGTGGGTAGAAAATGGCATGGGTTTGGTCTAAGGTTTGGATGTATGAGAAGCATTCCCTCTCAATACAGGTCTTTGGCTAGCAAGGTTGGGTAGCAAGCATAAAGGTTGAGGGAAACAAACAAATATACATGTGATAGAAACAATCATGCATCTTTCTCATAAGCACAAGCAATTTTAACTTTAGAATACTAAACTCATTAGCAGAAAGATAATAAAGCAATATATCTACATGTATTTCCCTTTTCTATTTAAACATCGAAGTATTGTTGCTACTGACCAATGCTAAGTTTGCCAAAACCAAATAGATTTACTTGATGCTCCCAAAGTGATATCAATACTAATGTCAAGAGTGATCATAAAACAGAAATTTCAAACTAAAATAAGGTGTGCAGAAAATAAATGATAAGACTTCTCATTAATATTCCATAACGATAACTCACACCAACGGATACATAGATAACCAACTAAGAGAGAGATACTTCCACACTGCAAACTATTCTATATGATAACTTCCCTACTCATGATATGACACTACTTGATAGTAAAAGATAAAGATAGTGATGATGTGATACCGCGGCACTCCCCCAAGCTTGGAACAAACCAAGGGGATGCCAATACCGATGATGAATTACTCCTCCGGTGGCGATGATGGTGGATTCTTCTCGTCATCAGACTTCCAGGGAAGAGGCTCTCCATCAACAAACGATGTCTTGGTCTCGGGAATCCTGAAACTAGCAGCATCGCTAATGCGTTTAAACCTGTTTTCATACTCACAGTTTTGATTCCAAACATCATAAAGTTGCGCCTGAAGTTGGTTGGTAGTGTTGTGAAGTGAGAGGATATCGCTCCACAGCTTTGCAGTCTCCTTCTCATGTTCACCAATGAGTTCGGACACAATCCTATGGAAGATATCCACTTCACGCTCAGCCATCTTCTTGTAGGTGAAGACCTCTTGTTCTAGTTTCTTCATCCTGTCCTCCAAGTTTCCTTCTCCCTTAGGTCCCCGAACATCTTCTATCTGCAACTCTCCATCTACGAGTAGCAATTCCTTGGGATGCATCTTCAACTCGCTCATGTACGGGTTGACGACGTTCTCAAAGAAGTTGTCCTTCGGAGGCTCCGACGAAGACATGGTGGCTTTAGATCTGAAAAAAATATCTGGCAGAAAACCGCTCGAAACAAAACACGTCGAGAAAACGATATACGAACCTCTGGGGATCCGGGGGATTATATAGCAAATATTTTTACGACAAAAGGAAGGTTCCAGGCCGAAAACGAGTGGAAAAGGGACGCCAAGGGGCTGTCCCCATAGGCGGCGCGGCCGGTGGGGCCCGCGCCGGCCTATGGTGACGGGCCCTCGTGCGTCTCCTCCACTCCGTTTCGATCTCGTAATTTTTCATATTTTCCATAAACAGCAGAAATATTGTTCGGAAAGTTAAACGCGGACTTTTTATTACTAAAACTGTTACCTATTCAAAGTCGAACTCTGCAGAACTGTCAAGTTGGTCTTTGATGAAAGCTTCCGGAGTCATCACTTGAATAACATCAATATCTTCATTATAAGATTCACTACTTGTGTGGCATTACCTTGCAGAGAACTAATTTTAATTGCCCCTGAACGATATACCTCCTCAATAACATATGGTCCTTCCCATTTTGAGAGTAATTTCCCTGCAAAAAATCTGAGACGAGACCGATACAATAGGACTTTATCTCCAACATTAAATTCTCTTTTAATAATTCTTCTATCATGCCACTTCTTAACTTTCTCCTTAAAAAGTTTAGCATTTTCATAAGCTTCACTTCTCCATTCATCTAAAGAACTCAATTGTAGCAACCTCTTCTTATCGGCAAGTTTAAAATCTTTATTAAGTTCTCTTACAGCCCAATAAGCTTTGTGCTCAAGTTCTAAAGGTAAATGACAAGCTTTTCCATAAACCATTTTATAAGGAGACATTCCCATAGGGTTTTTATAAGCAGTTCTATAAGCCCACAATGCTTCCTTTAACTTACTAGCCCAATTCTTTCTAGATTTATTAACAGTCTTTCCCAAGATAGCTTTAATTTCTCTATTTGATAATTCTACTTGCCCACTAGTTTGAGGATGATAAGCTGAAGCAATTCTATGATTAATACCATATTTGGCAAGAGTTTTCCTAAAACCACCATGAATAAAGTGAGAACCTCCATCAGTCATAATATATCTAGGTACTCCAAATCTAGGAAAAATAACATCTAAAAGCATTTTCAAAGAGGTCTCACCATCAGCACTTTTTGTAGGTATAGCTTCTACCCATTTAGTAACATAATCAACAGCGACAAGTATATGAGTGTTACCTTCGAAGAAGGGAAAGGACCCATGAAGTCAAATCCCCAACAATCAAATGGTTCAATAACAAGAGTATAATTCATAGGCATTTCATTGCGTCTAGAGATATTACCAACTCTTTGACATTCATCACAAGATAAGATAAACTTCCTTGCATCCTTGAAAAGTGTTGGCCAATAAAAACCTGATTGTAGAACCTTTTGCGCGGTTCTATCTCCAGCGTGATGTCCTCCATAAACACTACCATGACATTTACTCAATATATCTTGTTGTTCATATTCTGGGACACATCTTCGCATAATACCATCCACTCCTTCTTTATATAAGTGTGGGTCATCACAAAAATAATGCCTCAAATCATAAAAGAATTTCCTCCTTTGCTGAGCTGAAAAGGTTGGAGGCAAGTACTTCGGATCAATAAAGTTAGCATAATCAACATACCAAGGACTCTCTCGCGAGCTCACCTTTATTGCAGCCAATTGTTCATTTGGAAAACTATCATTAACAGGAACATGATCATAAGCAATATTTTCCAATCTAGACAAATTATCAGCAACAGGATTATCAAGACCTTTCCTATCTACAATATGTAAATCAAATTCTTGCAAAAGAAGCACCCATCTAATAAGCCTTGGCTTAGCATCTTTCTTTTCCACAAGGTACCTAATCGCAGCATGATCAGTATGAATTGTAACTTTTGAATCAACAATATAGGATCTAAACTTGTCACATGCAAAAACTACGGCTAATAACTCTTTCTCAGTTGTAGCATAATTTCTTTGAGCAGCGTCTAGAGTTTTACTAGCATAATGAATAACATTTAATTTTTTGTCTACTCGCTGTCCAAGGACAACACCTACAGAAAATCACTAGCATCACACATAATTTCAAAAGGCAAATTCCAATCGGGAGGTTCAACTACAGGAGCAGTTGTTAAGGCTTTCTTTAGAGTTTCAAAGGCTTCCTTACAATCATCATCAAAAACGAAAGGTACATCTTTTTGAAGAAGATTAGTAAGAGGCTTTGAAATTTTAGAGAAATCTTTAATAAACCTCCTATAAAAACCAGCATGACCAAGAATACTACGAATACCTTTAACATCCCTAGGATAGGGCATCTTCTCAATTGCTTCAACTTTAGCTCTATCAACTTCAATACCTCTCTCAAAAATTTTATGTCCCAATACAATTCCTTCATTAACCATAAAGTGGCATTTCTCCCAATTAAGAACAAGGTTAGTTTCTTCACATCTCTGCAAAACTTTATCAAGGTTTCGCAAGCAATTATCAAAAGAATTCCCATAGACAGAAAAATCATCCATGAATACCTCAACAATCTTTTCACAAAAGCCATGAAAAATAGCAGACATGCATCTTTGGAAAGTAGCAGGAGCATTACATAAACCAAAAGGCATACGCCTATAAGCATAAGTTCCATAGGGACAAGGGAAAGTGGTTTTCTCTTGATCTTTAGCTCTAACAGCAATTTGTGAAAACCCAGAATAACCATCAAGAAAGCAGAAATGAGTATTTTTAGACAACCTTTCTAACATTTGATCAATAAAAGGTAAAGGGTAATGATCTTTCTTAGTAACTTTATTAATTTTTCGAAAATCAATGCACATTCTATACCCTACAACTACTCTTTGAGGAATAAGCTCATCATTATCATTAGGCACAACAGTTATTCCTCCCTTCTTAGGAACACAATGTACATGACTAACCCATCTACTATCAGCAATAGGATATATAATACCTGCTTCAAGAAGTTTTAATACCTCATTTCTTACCACATCCTTCATCTTGGGAATCAGACGACGCTGATGTTCAACAACAGGTTTTGCACCATCTTCTATATTAATGGCATGTTGGCAAATAGTGGGAGAAATCCCCTTCAAGTCATCAAGAGTGTAGCCAATAGCTCCTCGGTGTTTCTTCAATATTTCCAATAACCTTTCTTCCTCAATATCTGAAAGCTTAGCACTAATAATAACAGGATATGTTTTCTTATCATCAATATAAGCATACTTAAGATTATCAGGTAATGGTTTTAAATCAAATAAAGGATCTTCCTTTGGTGGTGGTGTTACACCTAGATCTTCAACATGCAAGTCATGTTTAAGAATAGGTTGACGAAGGAAAATTTCATCAAGCTCATCCCTTTCTTCCCTAAAAACTTCACTCTCACTATTCTCCAAATGTTGTTGCAAAGGATTATTAGGAGCAAGAGCAATAGATGCACACTGTTCAACTCTAAAATCATCATTAGGCAAATCAGCTTTATAAGGAGTTTTTGCAAATTTAGAGAAGTTAAACTAATAAGATTCACCAACAAATTTAGTAACAATTTTCTCTTTCTTGCAATCTATAATAGCTCCACATGTATTCAGAAAAAGGTCTACCAAAAATAATAGGACAAGACTTACTAGCAGCAGAACCAAGTACCAAAAAGTCAGCAGGATATTTAATCTTACCACATAGAACTTCCACATCTCGAATAATACCAATAGAGAGTTTCTCTATTAGCTAGCCGAATAACCACATCAATATCTTCAAGTTCACAAGAACCAATTTCATGCATGATTTCCATGTAGAGCTCATAAGGAATGGCACTAATACTTGCACCAATATCACATAAACCATAATAGCAATGATCGCCAATTCGAACTGAGAGCACAGGAACACTGGCTTTCCTATACTTATTAGGATGCGAAACAATATTAGAAGCATCTTCACAGAAAATAATATGACCATCTTCCACATTTTCAGTCACAAGATCTTTAACTATTGCAACAGCAGGTTCAACCTTTATTTGTTCTTCGGGTTCTATAGGTTTCTTTGCACTTTTATTAACTACACTAGTTATAACAGAATACTCCTTCATTTTAGCGGGAAAGGAGTTTTTTCAATATAACCTTCAGGAAGAACATGATCAACAGTTTTAATTTCAATACATTTACCTTTAGGTGAATCAGTTTTATCTTTATAAGGTTCATGATACTTATCAAAATTCTTCCTAGGCAATTCAAAATGAGAAACAAAGGCTTTATAAATATTTGCAACAACTTGAGAGTCAAGACCATATGTAGCACTTATATTACGATATTCATCAGTATCCATAAAAGTTTCAATGCATTCATAATCATAATTTATACGACACTCTACCTTTGTCATTCTCCCATCCTTCAGTATTTTCTTGGATTCGATCAAGAAGGTCCCATTTAAACTCTTCTTTATTGTGTGTGAATGATCCAGAACAAGCAGTATCCAGCAAGGTTTTATCTTGAAAAGAAAGTCGTGCATAGAAATTATCAATGATAATATTACCAGGAAGCTCATAAATGGGGCATTTGAGCATTAAAGACTTCAATCTCCCCACGCTTGGGCAATACTCTCTCCATCATGAGGCCAGAAATTATATATACGGTTGCTTCTTTGTGAATTTCACTTGGAGGATAGAATTTGGAATAAAATAGAGGCACAATATCCTTCCAATCAAGAGAACGCCCATCCTTCAGTTTATACCAATGCGCCGCTTTACCAGACAGCGACATAACAAATAGTTTCTTCCTAACTTCATCCATTGAAATACCTGCACACTTGAATAACCCGCATAATTCATGTAAAAACAGTAAATGATCTCCAGGATGAACAGTTCCATCCCCTTCATAGCGGTTATCCACAACACGTTCAATAATTTTCATAGGTATTTTATATGGTATCACTTCCTCACCTGGCGCCTCATCCACTACCGTTGCAGTAGTAGTAGATTTCCCAAATAGAAATTCAAGGGAGGATCTCTCCATAATGAGTTAGCAGCAAGCAGAAACAAAATCAGCACGTACAGTAAAAGTTTCCTTACCAATTCCACTTACCAATAGCGCTTCACTACCCGGCAACAGCGCTAGTAAATAGTCTTGATGACCCACAAGTATAGGGGGTGTATCGTAGTACTTTAGATAAATAAGAGTGTCGAACCCAACAAGGAGAAGAAGGTGTTGACAAGCAGTTTCGATGAAGAATTCACTGTAAATGCTCATAGACAAGTATTCAGGGGGTTTTGATATAGCAGATAAATAAAGTACAAGTAAATAAATTGCGAGAGAAATAATTGCAGCGAGTGGCCCAATCCTTTTTAGCACAAAGGACAAGCCGGTTTGTTTACTTATAATGACCAAACGTTCTTGAGGACACATGGGGATTTTAGTCTAGTGCTTTCGCTTCCTATAGTTGATTAATCTTAATTGTTTTGATAAGTCTTGTGTGGGTGAACCTATGCTAATGCACCGCCCTTCCTAGGACTAATACATACTTGTGATTATACCCCTTGCAAGCATCCGCAAAAACAAGAAAGTAATTAAGATAAATCTAACCACAACCTTAAACTCTGAGATCCTGCTATCCCTCCTGCATCGATATACTAACGGGGGTTTCTGTCACTCCGGCAACCCCGCAATTAGCAAACGAATACAAGATGTACTCCCCTAGGCCCATAAAGGTGAAGTATCATGTAGTCGACGTTCACATGACACCACTAGAAGAATAACACCACAACTTAAATATCAAACCATTAAATATTACTCAACATAGTTCACTACTAACATTTAGACTTCACCCATGTCCTCAAGAACTAAACGAACTACTCACGAGACATCATATGGAACATAATCAGAGGTGATATGATGATGAATAACAATCTGAACATAAACCTTGGTTCAATGGTTTCACTCAATAGCATCAATAACAAGCAGTAATCAACACCGGGAGAGTTTCCCCTATCAAACAATCAAGATTCAACGCTAGATGTTACAGCGGTGGCGAGATGCAGCGGTGGAGATGGCGGTGTAGATGGTGGAGATGATGATGATGATCCCAATGATGTCCAGCTCGATGATGATGGCGATGGCGTCGATTTCCCCCTCCGGGAGGGAATTTCCCCGGTGGATTCCTGCCCGCCGGAGAGCTCTTTTCTCTCTGGTGTCTTTCCGCCCTGCGAGGCGGGCGTGTCGATTCTCCGTAACTCCCGTGCCTTAGGTTTGACGAAGAAGTACGCGAAGGAGAGGAGGCAGAGGGGGCTGTGGGCCCCCCCCCACATGGCGGCCAGGCCAGGGCCCGCGCTGGCCTATGGGGGGGGCCATGGCGGCCCTCCTCGGCCCCTCCTTTTGGCTCTCTTCGTCTTCTGGCAAAATAGGATTTTTCATATAATTTCCGTCAATTGTTGATCTTCCGAAATATGGTGTCCTGACGGTGCTTTTTCCAGCAGAATCCTGACTCCGGTGAATAATTCTCCAATGATCATGAAACATGCAAAATAGGTGAAATAACATAAGTATCATCTCTAAATATGAAATATATCAATGAATAACAACAAATTATGATATAAAATAGTGATGCAAAATGGACGTATCACTTACTATATATGAATCTTATTCTCCGGACCATTCCGGAACTCCTTGTGATGTCCTGGATCCCATCCGAGACTTCGAACAATATTCAAACTCCATTCCATATCTACTTAAAACGACATCGAACCTGAAGTGTGTCACCCTCTACGGTTCGTGAACTATGCATACATGATCGAGACTCTTCTCCGAGCAATAACTAATAGAGGGACCTGGATATCCACAATAGCTCCCACATATTCAACGATGACTTTATGATCGAAAGAACCATTTACATACGATACCGATTCCCTTTATCTCGCGATATTTTACTTATCCGAAGTTTGATCGTCGGTATCTCTATACCTAGTTCAACTTCGTTACCGATAACTACTCTTTACTTGTGCCTTGATATGACTTCCCTTGTGAGCCAGACACATGCTTGCAAGCTAATTGGATGACATTTCACCGAGAGGGCCCAGAGTATATCTATCTGTCATTTGGATGGACAAATCCCACTATTGATCCACGTGCTTCAACCTATATTTTTCGAACACTTAATGCCACCTTTATAACTACCCATTTACGAAGTAGTGTTTGATGTCATCAAAGCATCCATCCGGTGTAGGTTATTAACATGATCTTATGGTCGAAGGATTATGTTACTATGTATCTTAAAGCTTTAAGCGAAACAAACTTAATGACTTGATCATATGCTACACTTACTATGGGTGCATGTCCATCACATCATTCACCTAATGATATGATCTTGTTAATAACATCCAATGTTCATGATCAGGAAACCATGATCATCTATTAATCAACAAGCTAGTTTAACAAGAGACTTACTAGGGACTCCTTTATGTTTACAAAACACACAAGTATTAATGTTTCCGGTTAATACAATTATAGCATGGGATGTAAACATTTATCATGAACACTAAGATATAACAATAAACACTTTTATTATTGCCTCTTGGGCATATCTCCAACATACATGCCTTAATGAAGCTATCCCATAATGGTGTATAGGAAGAAGAAAAAAATGTGTCTTCACGAAGCAACAATGATCAAGTGAAGCATTCTGGTTTGAATGGAGCTTGAATCATTGTCATCAAGATTAAGCGGGATGCGCAAGGCAAAGGTATGGCCATGCTAGGTTTTGCTTTTACCGGTCTCAAGGTATTGTTGGGAGACCGGGTTATAGGATAGATAGCCACACTATCAAGAGGGATTTTAATTGGGTAACTTTGATCACAACGTTTTAGGGAGCTCAATCCTTTGCATACATTGCATCCCCATATTCTTGTTTCTTCTTAGTGTTTATCTGTGTGAGGTTCTTGAGCTTTTTGCTACATCTTGCTTATCACTTGTGGTATATTATCTTGTGTCTATCTTGCTTAGCTTAACTTGTTGGTGCACTTAGTTGAGCCTAGCTTATTTATGTTTTGTTCTTGTAAAATGAATGTTAGTTTAATTCCGCATTCTTACAAGCCATATCCGTAATTTTTTTTAAACGCTTATTCATCCGTTCTCTAGATGACATCTCGTCCTTTCAATTGGTATCAGACAAATGTCTCTCCTTTTTTAGGATTCACCACCTAGAGAGTAAAAAGTCGGCTAGTTGTATAGTGCACAATGATACAATTATCTTTGATGGTACAAATTATCTTTTATGGAGAAATCGCATTCTTTGTAATCTGCGGACCTTGTGTCCAAATATATAGCGATTTCTAGATGTATGTTTTCTGCTCTCATAGATCCTCAAAATCTATCTTTAGAGGATGAGAAAAATTTACATCTCGAAGCTCAAGTATCTAATGAGTTTCTATTCTCTTTGAGCCTAGAAGTTCATTTTCTCATCATGGTCTTCAAGTGCAAGTTGTCCCATGATATATGGACCAATCTTAAAAGAGCATTTGGGGGCTCCATTTTGCATATGGTAGGTGGTCTCTCTGAGGAGCTCTCTTCCCCTTCACATCGTGAAGAGCTCCAAGTTGCTTCCACCTCCGCTCGTGATGAGTTTTCATCTTCTTCCACTTCACCAACGTGTGACAAGACACAAGGTAATGATATGGTGAGTGGTGATGAAAATTGCAATGTTGATATTATGCTCACTATTGGTGATCCTTCATCTCTATCTCATTGCAATGTTTCATCTTTGGACCCAAACACATTTAGCACAAAAAATGCCTTACATGTTTGTGTTGATAGACCTTGCATATCATGTATAAATTGATTACATAAATCTCATGATGATATGGTTGCTTTGTCTTGTTGCCATGACCAAAATGCTTTTATTTCCTCTAGTTGTTTGTTAGCTAACAATGTAAAGGAAACCAAACACTACGTGGCAAGATACGATTAAGAATGGAGATTCAAGAATATCCTCATCTTCATCCTCCGGTACACACATGTGCCTTTAGGTTTTATGCTTGTAAAATGAATGTTAGTTTAGTTCTGCATTCCTACAAGCCACATCCATAATTGTTTTAAAACTCTTATTTACCCTCCTCTAGGCTACATCTCGTCCTTTCAGCCAGATGTGAAGGTGGAGGAGGAGAAGAACCCGCCAACGACCAAGTACAATAGCCAGGCCTTGGGCGAGGAGGAACTCGATGACACCGATGACTACAACGACCTCCTCGTCTAAATTATGGGTCTTAATGCACAACTGAGCCTAATTTTCTGGTTTCTCTCCCATAGAGCTATTAGCCCAATAAATAGTGGTTTTATGCATAGTTAGTACACATATGTGTAAAAAATAGGAACATCTGTGCCAGCTCGCCGCTCGAACTTTGGAACAAATTTACTTCAAAATTTGTTAGATCTGGAGAACTACTTGCTAAAACTTCCACAGTTCAGAGACTGTAGGATGCTACTAGGATGAGCCCATAACTTGCTAGGTTGCAAAGCTAGAACAAGCCAGTTGGACTTAAACTTTATTTCACCGTTCGTGTAATTGTGAGATTACATCTTTTTGTTCACGATGATTTGTCTGTAAGTTAATGTCCTTCCAAATCACTTCACATTTTGTTTCCATCTGTAAGGCAAAACCCTCCTATTACCTCTAAATTAGTCGTGGTCTGTGTAATTGGCCTGCAGAGTGTTTTGACTATTGGTCGTTCTTGGGTGCACATACCATTTCAGGCTTATGTATATTTCGCCATCCTGACACAATGAGGATTTCCGGAGTAACAAGGTTCGTTCCATTTTTGTACGCATATACAGTTACCTAGAGGACATATATGCTAAAATGCAAGAAAGATCTAAGGCTGTTATAGCAACGACAGATTTAGTACATTATTGATGTGCAAGTTGACAGTTAGCTTTCTATGCATCTTTATCCTAGATTCTCTCTCACCGTCTCTAAATATACTGCACTATTATTGTGTAAACACAAGGTTTGTCCAAATTAATGCAGGACTTGACTCTTTCTCACTTTTATGTTTGCCAAATTACAATCCTATAACTTTCCTATATGCTCAAGTTCGCTATACAATTCTATGTGAGTGAGATTTTTTCCTTCAGATATATAGGAGCCTCATGGTGCATGTTTCGAACTACAGGTTCCATACCAATCCCTCTGCTATAAACAAACTTCAGTTGAAGGTTCACTTGCAATTAAACAAACTTCAGTTTTCTACTTGTGTTATGTGGTCTGTATGAGCTGTTGGTTTGATTTGACATGTTCTAATAATAACCTGGCGCTATGGTGTTTAAACTTTTTAAATTTCTTTGATGTAGTGCCTTTTACTTGGCACATACAGAAGGTCTTGTTTTTATACTTTGTTCCTCAGTTTATCAAGGACTTGTGTTTTTTATGTTCATTATAACTTAAACTATATGAATATAAACTCATGGAGAAAGAAGGAGAGTCTCCTCAAGTGGATATATGCCGCCTGCCCAAATGATGGCAAAGCTGAGCCTTTCACAGGGAGATCACCAATGGCACTGTTCCTCAACACAATAGGCGAAGGCAAGGAAAACGAACCAAGTATAAAGAATCAAGATGATAGTCCTGTTCTACTGTGTCTTTAGGCTGTGGTTATTACCAAGTGTGGGTCCTATTTTAAATTGAATTGTACAGTTTTATTTATGTTTGATGGTATTCGATCGTTTAATGAAACTAGATAATTTCCCGCACGTTGCAGCGGGACCATCTAAATAGAAATTATATAAGCATTTATTTTATAATGATAAAACAAATCATTGGTGTTAGCAACTACTAATTTCACAGGAGCATTCTTACGTACACACTTAAAAGATGAGCCCAACAAACATGGGTATAGATATCCATATACAGTAATCATCAGAATGATACAATCATGACTTACAACAAAGTTTGACAAATTGGAAACTATGTAGATAAATATGCATTCATGTTTGATCATTTCAAGTTCACGTCTCTGGAATGGAAGGCATGTCACTCATTATCTTCCATAGATCATCAATTTCTCCTCCAAGAAGAAGCTTCATCGAAAGGAAGTAAAAAATAAGAATCATGATAATTTGTACAACTCAGTTGGCGACTCAAGCGGGTAGTCGAAAATGTTTTGCATTCCATCTGTCCTCAGAGTTGGGCTTCAATTAAATCTAAAATATCCTTTATTACCTGGGTATGTAACGTTGATCAGGCTCTGTAAGCTCCACAAATGTGCAACCAAAGGCAAAGCCGCAATGTTCTATTAGTATATTGAGTATTACGAAAAGGATGTTAGTCTACACCAAACAAAAACAGTTTGGCCAGTGCTGCACAAAATGCTTATTATGAAGTGAATCCAAATTAGTTCTTGATAACAAAGCTACGTCATAATACATACAAATTTAAAAAAAAACATTAGTTGAATTTTGTCAATTTGTAGTCAAGATTTATCATGACAGTTAATTGGTTTTGTAGACAGAAAGCACACCATGAAAATATACATTTTGTAAAAAAAGCAATAATATACATGCTTACACTCACAAGTAGTACTACTAACCACAATTCAAGCTGTGGTAGTAAAACAAAAAGGATGAGAAAACAATTGTAGCTCGTCTTGTGAACTGTTTAATAGAACCGAACAAAATTGAACATGCCCGAGCCTCTAAATAAACATGTTGAAGGTTGCTATCTCAGGTCCCTGGTTGCAACTCGAAGCAAGGATGCGCATCCAGGTGTTGTACACAAAAGGAAGAATTTGGATTTCTTGGTTAATTGAGTGTTGAGGTTATACTTGGAATTATAATCGACGGTGATCCTCCAGCTACTGGAACCTGTTGTCTATGGCATCAGCCATGATTTCCACACATATGCAAGAACTAACCCAGAACGATCAATCACTCTGACTACCAAGCAAATAACCAGCAAGCAAGAAGCCTTGCATACACAACCTAGCAGAACGGCCACATTGAAGAAGTCGCCACGGAGAATAACTTACAAATTTACCTTAATTTGATACCCAAGACCACTTTACATGGAAACATGATGGACCAATGCATACAATAAATATTTGGAAGGAAGATGTATGTACAGATCAGAGGGAATGTGCCACTCACTGTCGGGGTGATTCCCTTAATCTTTCGACCTGGAGATGGCCATTAAAGAGCACGGGAAGAGCGTTTTCATCTCCTTGGCGGAGCTTACAATGAGACAGCATACCCCGGGGAAACGATGGCCAAAATGAGCACATACATCGAGTATTTTATAGATGCTGACGGCAGAACCTTCCCGAAGGAAGGAGTGAGCATGAAGTAATGCGATGGTGGAGGAGAGACTTCATGACTCATGAGTTGAAGTAACTAATGCGATGGTGGAGGAGACTTCATGACTCATGAGAGTGCATTCACACCTTCCAGCGGGTAAAACTTGTGGTGGAGGCGATGGGATTTGATCATCTCTGATGCTTAAAGGCGAGAGGCAATCCATCAGTTACCAGACTGGTTCAGTGGAGAAGATGAAGCGGGAGGGGTTTAAGTTGATCAGTTTCTTGTGCATTGGCTGTGAGAAGGGGATGGTGGAGGTCTACAGGAGATGACAGAGCTCGGCCACTGCATTTGTTTCGTGGGAGGAAATGTTGGAGAACATGAAAGAACACAGGCGCACATCTAGATAAGTGAAAACATTCAGAAAAATCACTATTCGCTCTATTTCTTTTGCTGAAGTGGACAATTTTTTAAGGTATAAGAGAGGAATGCTGAGATGAATTGATTAGTGGGTTGTTTATGTGGGCTTGCTGAGGTGGCATAGTTGCATGTCAAGAGAAATAGGTTAGTGGGGATGAACTTCTTAGTTATATAGGATTTGTGACAAGATACAAACTTACCTGCTAATCTGCATGATTAATACACCACGTCTCCTCTATGGATGGTTTCTCATATAACCAGTTTGAATATTAGTGGAAGTGACAACTAGCATGGTGGTAGAACTACGCAACACGCCAGATCTTGCTAGTAGTTATTGATGGAGAGAGAGAGAGTGTGTGTAGAGCAGTCTCTACACACAATATATCCATATAAAATTTACTCGCATACTATAATCCTAACAATAGTGGGTCTACTATGATAAACATCAAGTATCTGGTATACAATGTATTGACATAGTTATTAGTTTACCATATGATAGGATGACGTGCTAAAAGACGATACAATGGGAGTGTCCTAACTAACAAGACCCGTCAAAGAAGCAGTATAACTTCTGATTACCCTCTTTCTCCCTCCCTCCTGTAGCAGTTCCTATCGCTCCTCTTATTGCTCCCACTAAGATATCTCTGAAGCTACCCCTACATTAGAGTTCATGGAGGGGCCTTTGAAGCCCTAGGAGCAAGAAGATGGCAGTGGTGTATCATCGTAAGGAGGCAGCAACCAACGCCAATATATTACGGAGGGCGGTCGCGTGTCAGCATGCTGATTAGAATGCGGGGGATAGGATGGGTACTTGTGACAACCATCGATACATGAGAGGAGGGGTGACGTTATGCACTGCATAGTGTAGGGGAATGCTTGAAACAACGATGCAGCGGGGTTATGAAATAAGTGGTATAGTAAATACGTTTTAATTTGTTATGCCCAACGAAGCTGAGCCATTTTTTATCATCTTACTCTATGTACATATGATGAGACATTTGTTAGTCCCATGCATTGTAGAACCCTCTATCAAGATACTTGTAAATATATACTAAAATATGCACGATCACAATATAATATATTTCAGTGGCACACTTTTTCTATAGATGTATGGATTTTTTTATGTTTTATGATTTTGTTTAAACATGTAGTCTTACTAAAAAAAATCATATCATACTAAAATTTCAAAATAAAAAAATTTATCATGGGAAAATAGACTTTCGTTAGTATGAATGAAATTTAATTGATAATGTTTGACTTGTGACTTTAAGTTTTAATAGTATTATTTGGTTAGTGTGGTTACATAAAAATGGAAAAATAATAATATTATTGTATGCTCAAATTGTACCACAGTTAAAAACTAGTTGAGGTTAAAGAAGTAATAATGTTTAGTATAAATCAGTGGAGCATAGAAAATATATACAATCTCATGAAGGTTGTGGTGTCGTCATTATCCACAACTCCGCAAGCCTCATATGAGTATTGAGACGTACAACCACTGAATGTGCATCTGCTCTCACCCGGATACTTCGAATCATTGAGATTTAGGTTAATCAAAACTTCATAGAAACGCTATGAAACATAGATTTTGAATGCATTCTTATTTACAAACTTCTGAAGAATGACAGATGTGGATTTGATGCATTATGATGGACCAATAATCAACATTTTGTATTCTAGGACACTTCTAATACCAGTGAAGCTTGAAAAAAATAACCATTTTTTCAGATCCATCTGAAATAAACTTGGATCATGCACTCACCCAAAGAAACACAACGGACCCCTATAAAATTGGACTAACAATATTATAACTAGTATAATTTGATATCAATCTCAAACAAGTTTTAGAAGACACAATAAAATAGTATGATGCCTATGAAATACGAGAGACCATAAGAAATTGTACACGAGCTTGTGTTTATCTTATCAAATATGATCCTTACCGAAACACACACTCTTGAGTGAAAAAACACCATTCATTTTCTATTTGAGGTTATGTAAAACATATGTGAAGCTGTATATGTACAAGACAAACTTATATAAGGTTTGAAGAAAAAATCATATGCCCGGTTTTTTTAAAAGTAACAACTAAAAAGGAACTATCGTGTACGAAACAAAAAAATCAATATTATGATTTTCCGTGTTTGATTGTTTTGTATTAAGAAGTGACAAGTATTATGTAAATGGTATGAGAATGTTCAAATACAATAAATCATATATTGGAAATACTAGATCACAATGAACATCTATGAAATTATGCCATTAATATGTGAACCTCAATAGAAAGCAAGTGAAAACTCATATTTGACACACGAAAAGCACGATGAAAAAATTGAGGAAAACATATATGTTATACAAAATCCGGAGAAATACATCGAACAAGTCTAACATTGTGTCATATTTTCCATGGTTTCATCAAATTCTATGAAGTTACCCTTAGTTCCAAACTTTGATTTTTTATTAATATACTCAATATTGCTCTTATTTTGAAGCTCTCATTATAAAAATGAACTTCGGGCTCAAACGATATGGAATGAGATTTAAAAGCATGTGTTGGTTGGTGGTGTTGTGCACTCCTTACCACATTGAAAAAATAACTAGATTAGATGGAAGCACCACAGAGTCTAGCCTCTGACATACGCTAAAGATGTGTCTAGAATCACCCATCCAAAATCATGCCTTGTATATGCGAAAGAAATGCATTCTCCAGAATAACTCGCCACTTAAGAGTATTTCCACCGGCGACCCCAATAGAGCCTCCAAATGATTATTGGTGTCCAAACTAAAAAAATGCTTAATACCAGCGATCTTCATACAAAATCCACGCCATCACGATCCCAATAGAAGCGCCAATGACCCCCAAGCAAACCCTGTACGAAGGGAGGCTATCGGGGGTGTCGGCGACACAAGCAACAAAACTCGACGTAGGAAGATTCCCGCATCCCTAGCATCCTTGAAACACTTGCGAGGAGGAAAATTCTGAATACTTCTGAAAAGTTGTGCATTGTAACCAGATGGAGTAGTCACCCAAGGTGGTCAAGTTTTGAGTGATGGTGTTAGTGCAGATATAAAATTTGTAGAGCTGGGACAAGGACGATAGGCCGCAACCCCAGCCATCCCCTCTCCCCTCGAATGTTTAAGTGCTTGCTACGACACGGTGTTTTCTTGTTGCTATCTTGTATTACTCAGGTGCCCTATCATACAAGGCATAATTCCCAATCCACTTGTTGATCTACAAGATTGTCTTCCTCCTATTGCCAATTTTGATGGTTGTGTGGAAGCACATAATAGGTCCAGGTACATTGGCTAGAGTGCAAGGACGCTCTGAGCTGAGCCATGGACGCCCGGGGTCGGTCCATTGATACCATGGTCCTCGGTCCCATCCAAAGCGATCAAGACCTTCCACCCCACACCGTGCGAGCTGCTTTGGGGACGCAAACCACCTTCCAAATGACAAGCGAGTGTCCTCCATTTGCATTTTCCGCGCCATCGCCAGTCCTTTCCAAAGAACCCCTTATGAGATTGTCCAACTTGTTCCTCACCCACTTTAGCAAGGGAAGAAGTGCCAAGTAGTATATTTCCAGGGCCATGATAATCGTCTTGGTGAGGACGAACCGTCCAACAATCGCGTTTTCTTTACATCCATAGTGTTTTTTCCACTTTGTCTATTATCGGTTGAAAATCCATCTTCCTCGATCTTTTTTAGTGGAGAGGCAACCCTAGATATTTTCTGGAAAGTGCAACATTTTTCGATGGAAAGATGTTGGCACGTCCATCTAAGTAAATTGCAACGAATTGGCACTTTTTTCGTCTTGTTCAGTGTCTATATGCAACAAAGTTGCATCCCCGTCTTGTCCGTGCCACGAATTCAAGCTTCTTAGGGCATGGACATCGGTGGCATACGGAACATGCTTTCCTCGGATAAAAAAGGGTCTGAAGCATCATGATTAGTTTTCTTTCTCCAACGCAAGCTACAACTAGCTCTGGGGTTCTGCACTAAAAAGAAAGGAGGGCGTCACTCCTCTGTATCTCCCATGACCATGCATTTTATCCTAGAGACCATGCATTTTATCCTAGAGATCCCGCCTCTTGCTGAAGCGACACTGACAAGCTACGGAGTGACTACTCTGACAATCCGAACCTACGTGGCATGCGGAGCAGCATGTTAGAGCTACGCGTTGGCCATGCCCTTAAAGCGCGAAGCCAATCAAACTACATGTACTTTTATTTTTGAGAATTAACTGCACAAACTTGTGGCTGAGAAGTTTTAGCAGCTTCCATAGAACTGCAAGTCTGGCCCACCTGGCAGCCCCACGGGAACGCCGGCCGTTGCCCCTTCCGTACAAACCGTCGAATCCTCTCCCAGCCCAGCCCACGAAGAAGAAGAGGCGCTGGGTTCAAACGTTCAAATTTCGAAACCCGTCGTGGCCGTCTTCCCAACAAGGCAAGCAGCCCTTCTCTCTCCCCAAAAGAACACGACTTTCTTTGACCCTCCCCTTGATTCGCGGACCTGCGGAGGAAGGAGCCTGCCCCATGGCGACGGAGACCGCCAGCGCCGGCCCGGGCGCCGCCTACGAGGAGGAGCGGAGGCAGCGGATCCTCGAGAACCTCAAGCACCTCGAGGTACGCACCAAAACAACGAGCTTTCTTCCTTTCCACCCTCTCTCGATCTCTTCCTCCGCCAACTCGCATCCGGCGAAAGACGAACCATTTCGTGACGGCCCTCACTGGCCACCGCCGATTTTTTCCGCGGATTCTTCGCAGCGGCCCCGATTCCGATCTACGCACGCATTGGGGTTTCCAGGCCACTGATTTCTCTCTGTACCATTCCCCCTTTTCTTCAGAGTCTGGGCATATCCAAGATGGCCAAGAGCTTGGTCCAGGCGACCAGGCAGCACGGCAAGGTACCTCCTTTCCCACATCGCTTGAACTCGTCGGTCTGCCGTGGTTGGTTGCGGCGGGTTTGATTCGTTCGTGCTGCGTTTCCGCAGAGCCCCCGCGCGAGCCCCAGGCCGAGGAGGAAGTTCGAGGCCGCCACCGAAGTCAGGCGCTCCTCCAGGGCCAAGACTACAGTTTCCTACAAGGAGGATGTGAGTTACTTTGTAACATTTGTACTAGTTTTTCTTCTGTCAAGTTTACTGCTCGCGGTCATGCTCTGTTTCAAGGAGGACGTATCCTTGTTCAAACTTGTTTCTTTCATTCTTGCAATCTGGTGCATCGATTAGTCTGGGGTTTATGTTCCATGGGTGACCATTTGCTGAACACTCCTGTCCGGTGCCCTCCTAAAGGCCATGAAAGACATGTGCTACATGAAGTTATATATTGCTGCTATGTTTTCAATTATACCTAGAATAACTGCAAATTAACAAATAATCTTTCAAATCTTGTTTTCTGAATTTCATGGCAACCTCAGATGAGTATTTCCAAGTGGGTCCTTAGTGCCTTGATTTTATCCCCCAGTTATAGTTTTACTTTGTTAGAGCTGTAGTCTTTCCTACTTTTCATACTTTGTGTTTCGTTTTCTGCCTGTTTACTAGTTGTACTCTGTTTGAAGGAGTATATATCCTGTTGAAAGTTGTCTCTTTCATTCTTGCAATCTGATGCATTAATTAGGCTCGGGTGAATGTTATATGGGTGACCATTGGGGGCTGGCGTCCTGTTCTGCGGTTGCTTATATAGTTAAAATCGTGTGCTATATGAGGATAGTGTTGTTATGTTTCTAAATATGTAGATAACAATTGCAGATTGAAAAATACTTTCATATCCTCAGATGAGTATTTTATAAATGGGTCCTTAGTGCCTTGATACCCCAAGTATAGTTTTACTTTGTTACAGTTGTAGTGTTTCCAAGCTGTCTTGTTCGCTTTGCAGGAGATTGTCTGTTTCTTTTTGTCATGTTAACTAGTTGCCATGCCCTGTCTGAAAGAGGATATATTCTGTTGACAGTTGTTTCTTTCATCCTTGCAATCTGATGCATTAATTGGGCTGGGGTTAATGTTATATGGGTGGGGGGCTGGCGTCCTGTTGTGTGATTGCTTACATAGCTAAAAATTTGTGTGTTTTATATTTTGAGAGAATGAAACATATGCAATCTGTAGTAAGATAGTGTTGTAATGTTTCTAAATATGTAGATTATAATTGCAGATTGAAAAAAAACTTTCATATCCTGCTTTGTGAAGTTCATGGTCACCTCATATTGTATACTTTACACAAAGGTCCTTAGTTCCTTGATTTTGTTCCCCCATTATAGATTTACTTGGTTATAGCTGTAGTGCAAGGACATCCTTTCATTTTGTTCATGAAGTAATGATTTGTTTTGCTTTGCAATTGATACTAAGTTGTCATTTGATTCTTCTCACAGTTACCTGAAGTTGACAATTTTGTGCGCCGCAGAAGGTAATATTTTCATTAGCTTTGTTGGATTATCTTGCACATGGTTGTCCCACTCTTGAAGTAATCGGCTACTTGCCTGTGTTGACCAGGGTTAGCAAAGGTCCAGACAATGGAAGGGGATACAATGGAAGAATTTCTTCTTATCAGCAACAAAAGCGTGCTTTTAAAAGAGCTGAGAAATTTCAAGATAGTCTGGACGATGGCAACCTATCGTTTGTTAAGCCCATGGTTCGATCACATGTATCTGGCTGCTTTTGGCTTGTAAGTTGGTGCTCTCTGTATGCTGTTTAACTAATATTTATACATATTATTATCAACCAAAAAAGCATCATCAATTTTCTGTTATGCAAGGGTCTGCCTTCTAGGTTTTGCAAAGATCATCTGCCTCCCAATGAGTATAAAATGGTGCTGGAGGATGAAGAGGGTGGTGAGTTTGATGTTGTATACATTGGAAATCGAACAGGTCTGAGTGGCGGATGGAGAGGCTTTTCGATGCACCATGATCTGGAAGATGGGGATTCATTGGTCTTTGAATTGGCTGAGCCTGATAGATTCAAGGTACTGTTTTTTATACTTAGTTACTTACTAAGAAAACTTCCATATTATCATTGCAAAAACTGGCAATTATGCCCCAACTGACAATTAAGGAGCTCAAACAGAACTACAGAAGTGAAAACAAAATCATAAATTTCTAACATGAATCCCTTTGAGAGAGTATGCAAGTATAATTAGGCAGGAGCCCCTAATGTATCAATGTAAACATGGGAATTGGCAAGTAAGAAAATATGTGTGCTATTGCTAATTTCTTATAGTATATTTGTGTTACTGTAAGCTGAGGCACTGTGTTGCATGTGTACTCAAACATTGATAAACATCAGTCTAGCAATTTTTTCTTATGTATATTCAGCCACAGTTTTGGGGTTGGGCTTACTTGCAAAGTTGCAATTCTTTATTTGTTGCAGGTTTACATTTTCAAAGCTATTGAGGATGCAAATGAAGCCAAGCCTGGTGATAAGACTGCTGATGTGGATACAATGGACAGCGATTCAGCCCAGGAAGAGCCTTACCAGACAGATTCACCTGCTTCTGAACCCCCTTCTAGCCCTCAACCTCTCGTAGGAGCAAAAAGAAGAAAGCTCCGTGGGAGATAGTAGCGTTCTTGTTAGATCCATCAGACCCAAAGTAGAGGTACTTAGGGCAAGTATGTTGCCGTATCAGCAATGTGCTCTCCTGCCAGGTCATCTGTTTTGCATCTTTTTGTTGGCCTCTTTCTGGAAATATGGGTGTTCAGTAATTACCCTTCCATTGCCTAGATTTAACATGTAAAGAGATGTTTTGGCACCAGTAACTGAGCACTCATAACCCCTCCATGTTATGCTAATTTGGTGTCTCAAGCGCTGCAATGTTGGTTTCTCAGTTCTGTTTACATGATTGGTGATGCTATTTTCTGTGTACTGCTGTGTACATGTTCAAAGATAGATTCATAGCTTATGTCACTATTCCTCAGTTGTTCATTCACATTATATATTTTACATCAAAGCTAACTAATTAATTAGTACTACAACACAAAGGATCCTAGTGTAACAAGTCAATGCTACAAAACATCGTTGCATTTACATGTGGACAACACCAAGATCATCGAGGAGTCAGCACCCCAGAGAGCACGCCACTGTTGGCATTGACACTGCCAGAAGTCTGCGAGACAAAGGAAGTTCCAGTTGCTGAAGCAGTTGACAAGGATTTGGTCATATCAGCCGAGTCTGTGTCTGTGGTCTCCAGCAAAACAAAATCCACCTCAGGCATCATCCTCATGATGGCCTCGAGTTCTCGGACGATCTCTGACATGGAAGGTCTGTCATCAGTCTCGTCCTGACAGCACTTGGTTGCTAGCAAGAGGAACCTGTTGATGCAGTCTGGAGGACACAGGCCCATCCGGCTGTCAACGATTTCAGAAATATCGCCTGATTGGTACGCTTTGTTTACCTATAACATGCAAAATGTAGTTCTTTCAGTAGACTGTTGGTGTTCCACTCAAATTCATGTATACTGAATATTGTTGTTATTTTCTCTGCAGACACGTATAAATCCACTGGTATCCACTCATTATAAGGTAACCAGAGATAGCACTATAGCACAACCATGTATAGATTTCCAAAAGTTAGCTAAAACTACAGTTTGAAGTGAAGATTGTTTACCTCTCTCACTATGTTTTTACCATGCTCAATTGGTTTCATCCCAGTCAGCATTTCAAGAAACACAACGCCAAGGCTATACACGTCACTCTTGTCCGTCAATTTATGAGTTAGGAAGTATTCTGGATCAAGATACCCCTGCCAAAAAGAAAGGAAACATTACTGCTCTGCAAGAAAGCAGGGCAACTGTAAGATCTCTGGTGTAACTAATACTTACCGGTGTGCCTTTAACAACAGTGGAAACATGACCTGCTAATGTCCCTTCAATATCTGGCACCGGAGCAAGCCTCGAAAGACCAAAGTCAGCCACCTTTGCAACAAATTTTGAGTCCAACAGAATGTTACTGGCCTTCACATCACGGTGAAATATAGGAGGGTTTGCATCAGTGTGTAGATACAGAATTCCCTTGGAAGCACCCAATGCAATGTGCAACCTCAAACCAAAGCCAGGAGATCGTTTGGACTTGGCTAGGATTGGAAAAAAAAAAAGAATATAATATAAGGCAAGGCGCTGGATGTCGAAAAACATTTTGAACAAGTCAAATTATCCATTTCTACACAATAAACTTTCAAGAGGTTCGAAGCATAATTAACTGGCATAAACACATCTATAAGTAAGATTCCTGAAATAGATGAGTGTACTTACAAGAAAGATGATCGCGTAAAGTGCCGTTTGGCATGAACTCATAAACTAGCATCTGCAAAACACATTTCACATGACAGCATGAGTACCACAAGTTAATAGGCATGTTCTTCAGTGTAGCATAAAGCTCATCTGCTTATCTGTATGAATTTGAAAAAAATATCATATCTAAATTAACAGTTCAAACAAAAGAGATGTACCTGTTCATCTTCTTCATCACAATAACCAACTAAAGAAACCAGATTGCGATGATGCAATCTGGATAACAACTCTATTTCTGTGCAGAACTCCTTTGAACCTTGCAGAGAATCCTCATGTGCCCGTTTGATTGCTACAATTTCTCCATCATCTAGAGTTCCTCTATAGACCTTTCCATAACCTCCTTGACCAACTTGAGCTAGTATATCAAAGTTATGGGTGGCCCTAGCCATTTCTTCAAATTTGAAGCACCTCACACCGTCAATTTTGACAGAAAATCTTGACACTGCAGATGTCAATGTGATACAAATCTTCAGGTGCTAACTCTTTAACAAGATCTCTACTAGCAATGTTTATTTGCTGAATCATCTTATTGCTTACAAAAAGTATATAATGACTTACATGATCGTCTTGAAACTGTTCTACTTCTATGTCTTGAACGCCTTCTCATTATAAGAATAGTAGCTACTGTAGAAAGTGCAAAAGCGACAGCTATTGTGCTTGCCAGGATACCTCCCATCGCAGCCTTGCTTACACCTGATGAAGCTGCATTTGGATACTCTGCAAAAAACATGTCACACAAAATACATGTTACTACTAACTGATGGGAGTAACTGACCATAGTACAGTGAGGCCATAGAACTGAATGAATCACGAGTCAAATAATTATGTTTGCAATTTAATTAGCTTCAAAGTGGGCATACCATCTGCATAGGAACCAAGTGTGAAGTTGAGAAGCTCATATGGACCAAACAGATCTAGAAGAGTAATTTCCCATCCGGCAAGTACATGTCTGAGTCGCACAACCTCGGACATATTGAACAAACTTGTATTGCTTGGAAATAATTTCAGGTGCATGTTGAGCCTTGGGCCCACCTCCCATATGTAGTTCTCAATATGCAGCTGGTAAACAAACAGTTCCAATAAAGATGTTACGTCGACCCCAAAGGCACCTTCATATGGATAGAAGTCTGTGATTCCCGGACTCTTCAGTCGAAGTCCAACTCCAAGTGGCATGGCACAAAAACAAGGTATAGGAGATGACGGGTTGTACTCATAATTTTTATCCGTTGGGCAAGGCGAACAATTTAAGCTAGTGCCCTGTATCTGTTTAGAAGTTTGCTGGTTTGCTGACCGGGGTTGACAAAGGTTGTCTATTGGAGTTCCACTAGAATTCCCACATACAGGGTTTCCACTCAACCTGCACAAATTGACAGCAGTAGTGATTACTATCCATTACATGTTTTCAGTGGAATATAATTCCTCTACACACAAACTATCAATGTGTTTATGTACGAATGCAAATTGCTAATGCATTGCATATATGAATGTGAGCGTACATCACTGTAACATTTTGGGGAGGATTAAATGCAGCTGGAATTGTCTTCAGAGAATTATTTTGGAAGTCCCTGCAAAATAAAATAGGTTTAAATTAAAACAAATAAAATATACTATATAGTAATTACTAGTGGAAAAAATCTGCAAAAGGGATCATACAGGATAAGGCTGCGATTTCCAGTAAGAATGACGTCATTCCAGATTGTCGATGGAACAGCACCATCTAGATGATTGTTTTCAACAGACCTGCAAAATGAAATTATCACGTTGCTCAAACAATACATAAAATTATATGCTTACTTGGAAGTCTTACATATGTCCATATGTGCAAATATTTTTATGCAAATAAATAAGTCATACATGATATGACTTCATTTTTTAACGATAAAGGGTAATATATTAATATCAAGAAGTTATCAAGTACTTTTATATGGTTACGTGGTATGAAATCATATCGAATGAAAAATAAAATAAGTATGATTTGTAAGATATATGTGAGTTGATCAAACTATTTAGTTTGGGAATAATACAGATGCAGATGCAAAGTTGTATTCAGTATTCTAATTTAAGAGAAAGCTGTCTGAAACAAAATTTACTAAGCTGAATGTTACACTTACAAAATCTGAAGATTAGGAAGCCCTGAGAAGTTAAATGGGACCGTTCCATTAAGCATGTTCTGTGACAAATCACTGCCAGAAAGCAGAAATTAGTCAATGACTAAATAAACTAGACAAACAATATCAGAGGCACATACATTGTAGTGATGTTTGAAGCAAGCTTATTAGTCGGTATAGATCCTGTCAGCTTGTTCCAGCTAAGATCCCTGAAAATGCATATGAATAATAGTTTAGAGTTTAGACACCTGTGGAGTTATTTCTTGAACTTAATGGACAGAAAAGGTGGTTACCCATTTTTACATAAATTTTCAAATTCAGTAATTCTTTCAGCACAAATTACTACTCTCAAACACAAATCATCGTAATGAAAAGTACCAAGTGCCACGTTCAAAGTAGCAAGCACTGGCCATAACGTCAAAAGATACTAATGGGAAAGTAACACTGTGATGTAGTTTCAGCAACACATATACTCACAGATAGACAAGTTGAGAAATGCCACTCAGATCAGGAATGGTGCCCTGCAAGCTGCAGTTCCTAAGACTCCTGATAACACAAGAAGTATTTTGGCATATTCAGTTCAACTGTATATTATGCAAATGGATATTGGCATGTTGAGAAATCATCACATGGCGGTACTTAACATTGTATAGAATATGGGTACAGAAATAAACTTACAGCTTCAGTAATGTTGATATGTTGTTGTATGTATTAGGGATGGAACTTCCGCTGAAGTTATTGTTGTCAGCCTGACTGAACACAAACATATGAATATAAGTAGCAGGTGTATGTTTTTTTTATGAGACTGTTTTCCTCAGCTTGGCAATGGGGTACATACAGTATTTTCAAAGCAGGTGCCCCCGCAAATTCAGGAGGAAGAGATCCGGACAGATTGTTATTATCAACAAGGCTGTAAAATTGCAAAATGTTAGTTGTATTACGAAATAAAGACGATTCCATAATTTTTACTGAAACTTGCATAAGAAGAAAATAGGGGAAGCAAATAGACTTCCACATACAGGTGAAGAAGCACTGGCAGTCTTGACAATTCAGATGGGATTTGTCCACTTAATGAATTGTTGTTCATGTGACTGAAATGAATCAAAAACTGATGTTAGGTTGGCAAAATGTACACAGTGATAGCAATTAGAAAACCATAGAAAAAATGGAATGAACTATTCTTACATATGTTTCGCACTTCTTAGGTTGGCAAATGACTTCGGAATCGGGCCTACTATTTGGTTTTGGTCAACTTGTAACCTGTTTAAGTTTTGAAGGTTGCCAATCTCATCTGGTAAGGAACCAGAGAGCTGATTGCCATTCAGTAGTCTGCCAAAAAAGTAAAATAACAATTAGCTTTGTCGGATAGGTAGAAGTAAGAAGTGGTGCTGGTATTCTTATATGAACACAAAAAGGTTAACACATGATGGATGGTTCAAACGAGAGGTGAGAAGAAACAAATGTAGTACTTCTGTGTAAAAGTAACTTGCAGAAGAAGTATTTGGCAGCAAAGGAACAGAAATACAGTAACGTTGACCACGCTAAGTTAGGTAAGATTGATTGAGTTTCTATAAGTCCAGTAGATACTTGGTAAACTGTCCTGGCGTAAAAGGGAAATCGTGAAAATGTGACCCAAGAGCAGTGATCAAGTGCTAAAGCACAAGAAATAAAAATGTGACAGACTTTTTTTTTTGAATGTAAAAAAGTGTGACAGACTTTGTACTTTGGAAGGTTTATTGACTTTTATGCCTTGAAGAGGGGAAGTCAAGTAAAAAAGATAGGACTTACATTAGTTTGAGTGTAGTGATGTTGCCTATCTCTTTTGGGATGCTACCTGTTAAATTGTTCCACATAAAGTCCCTTCAAGAACAAACAATAGTTAGCTAATGTACAATAGAATAGCTTGAGGATAAAAATAATAGCTACTATAAGCATGAAAAAGAAACAATAGACATCTGGATATAATAAAGTTTCAACATTATTGAGTATAAACTCTTCTCCCAGTAACCTCCCACCAAGTAGGAGAGCTTAAGCCTTTTTTATTAAATTTCTAAGAAGTCACCATGAATTTATACATCTACTGAGAATACAGTGAAATGTATCCAGCTTGATATTTAAGAAATGCGGAAGAACTTGAGGAATCAGCAACTTCACACATCAGAGTACTTACAGTGTTTTCAGCTGAGATAGAAGACTGACCTCTGGTGCCAAAGTTCCAGACAGGTTCCTCTTAAACAGCTGTCTGCATTGAATAAAATATGCTATCAGGAACAGCACAGAAATATGCCTTACCAAATAAGCTCCAGCAGTGACGTGGACCTGCAAATCTGGATCTTATGCAGGAATAGTGTTCCAGTTATTGTTGTATATTTGACCCCATTTTCTACAACTAGTATATGGTAGGAAAAATTACCAATATCAAGGTAGATGCAGACTTGCAGAGTTACCACTTACTAGTATATGCTGTTTTACTTCTGAGTAAAATATTTACTATGTTGATGAGATACTTTTAGGGAATACATTTAGTTTTACATGAACAGCTTATGGATGTGTGGATAAAATATGTACCGAAAAGGCTACTATTTATGAACAATATTTTCTGTTGTTTATCTCCAGTAGAGAGCTCAATTACGAAAATACGACAAACAAAGCAGAGTATAAAGAACAAAAATATACGTAGATACGTTGAAAAAATTAAATAGTAGTATTCATACAATTCTGTTACATGAAGATGTGCATCATTGGTTTTGTGGCAGAAAACTCCTGTCCAGTTTGATGTGCATGGGTCTCCCCTGTTCCAGTTGTCAAGGTTATTCATAGGATCAAGTAAGCTTCCCTTGATAGCCCTGAGTGCATCGACTGCATTTTGTGAAATAAAACATTCAGTTTGCATGAAAAGGTTTTACAAATTTGCAGGTAAGAAACACAAGATAGCATAGTGAAATAAAGTGCTATCTGCACTGAACATCACATATATCTGTGGACAGACACTGCTAGCTAGCAAAAGAAGTTGATTTTTCTTGTTACAAGTTCCATCAGCGAACTCGTTCAAAGCACGATGGAAGCAGTGACATACAAGATTGTAAACTATGAAGTATGCACGCCAGCAAGGGATTGATTACCTTCTGAAGGGTCAGTACTCTGCCCCAGTGCAACGTCCAAACAGGGGAGCAGGGCGACCAGGATAACCACAACACAGAGGTCACCTCCATAATTGGCCATGTTTCTCACTCAGGGAATAATCAGCAGGAACTTCTCACATCCCCAGAAGAAAAAAACACCCAAGCTGTGGATCCTAACCAAGAAATACAGAGCAGTGATTAATTGTGGTTCATTGCAACCCAAACTGTGAATGATGCCGATGGTACGACCAGAAAACATATAGTATTAGAACTGTTTGTCCTTGCATAATTATTTTAATGGAAAGGGAGCTGATGCCCGAATATTGATAATAGTCACATGCAGGCGTGCACCTACCACTCATTTGCCCAAGCAAGTAGGGCTCCTCTCAGAGCGATCAAATCAAACCTTTTTTTTTGAAAAATAAATACTGAAAAACAGACGAGCATGAATATCTTACGCGTCTGCCAGGACCACACGGTGATGAGGTCGACAGCAGCACTGATACTAACGCAGTCCTAATTTGCAGCCACGAAATGTCAACTGAAAACAACACTAGGAGATGTGTGTGCAACAGCAGGTAGTTGCGCACACGACGGTGATGGAAAAAAGTATCGACAAAGCTACCTCTCGACGGTGATCGATGGAGCTGTTAATATGGAATCTAGACTTGAAAGAGTAAAATATTTTGCGACAGTTTTAGAACAAAGATTCCAAAGGCCAAAGGCGACAGTCGGAAATGTCGGAAGCCATCAAATCAGAACCATCCGGACAAGATTTTATCAACAAAAGAAGGCCGGAATCCAGTAATAATTTGCGAATCTAACTTGAGTAAGAACAGGATTTTCAGAGGGTCGCCTAAATGGCAGCAGCATGCAGTAAACCAGAAGGAAGAATATCAGAGAGAACGGACGAACCTCGGAATCACGCACAGAATTCCTGCTCGCAAGAAGAAGCTAGGAAAACCGGAGGGGAAAAGGAGTGGCAAGCCTCGCAGCGCCGGCGTCTCGCCGGAGCCCGGATACCCTGCCCTCTTTGCTTACTCCGCCGCCGACACACACGGGCACAGCGATTCTCGTCTAGCCTCCGGCAGTAATCCGGTCGCTGCGGCGGCGTTGCTGCGGAACCTGTGTCGTGCTGATGGTAGCGAAGAGAGGGGAGGGTGGAGACAAAAGAGGCGACGAGCCGAGACTGCTTGATTGTAGGCGCGGTGGAACTGGAGTCCACAGCCGTCGTGGCGCGCGTTATATTGGTCGGGGGATCTAAAGGTATAATAGAGGCACCCCCACGGGGAACCTGGTAAATCAGATTTAACTAGCTTTTAGATTTTACCTTCATCAAATATGGGCCATCCATTTTTTTACCGTGATGGTATAAAAGATATCCCACAAAGTGAAACCCTAGCCGCCTTCCTCCAATCGCCTCGCGCTGCTCCTCCCAATCCTCTCTCGTCTCCTACCTTTGCCTTTACCCCAATCCCCTCCTGGTCAAATCTTTCAAGCCCCTCATGCTCCAACCCCCCATCCCCCTCATCTTCTCCCTCTGTCACCCCATCTCCTGTTCATCTCCATGGCCATAGTAGAAAGAGAGAGGCAAAGGGCTGAATCAGCGCCATTGCTAGAGAAGGGAGTGGTTGGTCGCCACCAGGAGGCACCACCGCCGCTCGTTGCTGGGAGGAGCCGTTGGTGGCCGGCGGGAGCAGCACAGCCCGCCGCTCCTCCACCTCCTTGTCATCACCAAGGTCGTCGTCCAGCAGTGCGATGGTCTGACCTCCTCCGCCTCTTCTTAAAAGGAGGCCTGCAACTTCTCTTTCCTGCACACGCAGGACAGACTACAAGTCTACAATGGTGGCTTGTCGGGTAAGAGGCCAGAGCAACCATGCTGGTGCGACATGTACATAGAAGATCTAGAGAGATGAAAGTCCGATCTCCTCACTGTATTTGGGAAGCTCCGCCTGGCTGCTCTCAAGTGTAGACCGCAGCAGCAGTAGTGCTGAAATTTCTTATGCCATTTGCATGCTGGCCCTTATAAAAATCTACTATTTCAATATCTACTTAGTTGTCTTAGCATGATCTAGATATCTTGAAACCAGTGTAAAAATATTCTTGAAGAAAACTGCGTTGAGTAGATTTATCAAAAATACATTCAGGTTTTTGAAACTGCCGCATGCTCGAGTAAATAAGCAAAGTTTCTAGCCGCCGCCATCTCCGCCCGCGCCTCGGCGAGCTCGGCCTGGAGTTCTGCCCTGGCGTCGGCGATTTCCGCCCTGCCCGCCAACAGGCGCTGACGTTCTAGCGCGCGCCCTGCCATCTCTGCCTCCGCAACCTCCGCCTCCGCCGCCTCCCGCTGCAGCTTCTCGGCCTGAAAGGCGTCGGCAGCTAGCTGCTCCTCCTCGCCCGGGTGGACTTGGCGGCACATCTGGACAATTTGATGCCAACTAAGGTTGTGCTCCGACGTGGATGGGTCCTAGGGTTTAGGTTGAGGTGTGCCCGTCACCCTCCCCGGCGTCTACCTTATATAGCCACGGCGCGGCGGAAAAAGACATTCGAAACGCCGGCGAAACGTGCCAATCTGTTGGCCACGCGCGGGAACGACCGTCATCGCACGGGAACCAGTAATCGCCGTCGGTAGGCGTCGACGAGATGTTAAACCGCCATTAATGAACTTGACGGTGTTTGTGCTAAATAAATGCATCCGCATCACTAGGATATTCCGACGCAAACGGTCGTCCAGGTCCGTATGGCAGTTGCGGGCCAATGGAAACGGACGTAGCGTATAATTTGAACGTCTGTTTCGCGCGTAAAATCGTTTTTACTACGATTGGATGCCTTTATGCATTCACGTGTAGCGGCCACGTACGAGCACCACCGTACAGGGCCCCCCACCGACTGATCGCAGCCAGTCGAGGCGCCTAGCTTCGTCGCGCCCTGCCGCGGCACCAGAGCAGCACACGCATCCACATTTCTTTGCAGAGTGGGCATGGCTTTACACGTGCACGCTATGCCTCAGGGCATCTCCAGCACCGCGATGTGAGCGACCATTTGTGTCCGCCGTAACCGAATATACGTCGTGCACCATCTCCAGTGGGGCGACGCAAATGACCGGATCGCCCGCAGAGACACAAACCTGGCCCGCGCGGACGCGTAAAGTGTCCGCTCGGTCCTCGCACGGGCCCGGCGTGGCACAACGCCGTCTTTCACGGCATACTGCGGCGCGCGCGGCCTGCGGGCGCGTTAATGGCGTGTCTCGGCTTCGCGAGCGTGCGCAGTAGACGTGCAGCTAGCGTGATGCAACGTCGATGCGTCTTCTCGCGATGGCGGTGCGTCGCCAGGTCTGCGGCGTTAATGGCGATGCCTCGCGTGCCTCGCGTGCGCGCGTAGTTATGGCGATGCCCCGCGTGGCGCGGCGCGCCCGCCTCCGACCTATAAAGAGGGCGCGAGCATCTCATCCTCCTCACTAAACCCTAGTCGCCCGTCGCGCCGATGCTCGCCCTAGTAGATCCACCATGAGCGCGCCGGACGCGCCGGTGCCGCGCCACCTCACCTCCACCTTCACCTCCCTCCACCTCCCGGCCTCGAGCTCCGACGAGGAGTTCGACTGAGCACCCGACCTCCTCACCGGTGAGGATGCGCGGCCCTGGCTCTCGCGGAGGAAGAAGCGAGAGGAGTGGGCGGCCCATGCGGTGGTCGGCGCCGGGCAGCGCGGCGCGGCACGCTGCGCGAGGACTCGACTCGGAGATATCTTGGTCGTCGATGATCCGATGAGCCAACGTCGGAGGAGAGGGCGGAGCGGGCCATCGTCGAGTCGTTCGAGACGCTCAAGGACGACGCCGCCAACGCGAGGTTGCGGCGAGCGCAAGAGGACGCGGCGCACCGAGCCATAGCGGCCGCGGGAGGCGGAGAAGCGTGCAACGAGCGATGCAACGGTGCGGCCCGTCCAGAAGCAATTAGTCTAGTCATCTAGGTCTACATTGTATAGTTTTTATGCATTTATATGTACTACTTTTTATGTTTTTAACTATGTTGCAATTTAAAAAATGGGTCGCCCCGGTGGGAGCACACCCAGACGCAAACGGACGCGGTCAAAATATGTCCGCGGGGCGACGTAAACGGACGCTCGCGACCACTTTTGGACGTCCGAAATGCGTCGCGCCGCTGGAGATGCCCTCATGGAGCCAGATAAAGAGCCAACAGTTGCATAGCGTGTGACATCAATCCGCATGCAGTGGCCATTGCTTTATGTCTCCTCTAGCTGAGTAGTCGACGGCAAAAAATTTAGAGAGATAGCTAGCTTTCTAGGTTGCCATGTGAAAACTATCCCCAAGTGTGGTCAGTGCCCGCATACATGCTGAAAAACAGATTCAGCGTTCGAATCATCACCGCGGAGCCTATTTGGGCCTGCTCGCGCCTGCGGGTAAAACACAAGGATCCAAAACCGAGCGGTGTACTCGGCTACACTCGCCACGCGCATGAGCTGACATGAGGCAGGTACATCTCTGCACCCCCGTTGCACTCCCTGCCAATGCATGCGTCTAATTAGGGTTCAAGCAGTACCTCACACCGTCAGTCATCCGACGGCAGCTAGGGGGCAGTGCCATCCGGTGGTAACAAATCCACTTTCAGTTGAATAACAAACATCACTCTAGATATTTGTGGGCCTGATTTTAGTGTATTTAAAAAAATTCTAACTTATAACATTTGAGCCTTCACAAATATGATATTAAGGTCGTTAAATAAAATTATATATTGAACATGTGATGGTACTGTTAGTATTTTATCTCCATATACCATGAGAGAACATAAAAATGTATTGTTGTGCTAGTTTGAGTGCCAGTTACATTACAAAAACTAAAATAGATTTATCATTATTAATCAGTAGAAGGTTCACATATTTAACCAATAGTATTATCTCTTTTTTGAATTCATGTCGAGTAGATAGCTTCTTTTTATCAGGACAAGGATAATTATGACAATACTAAAATATACAAAGAAAAATTCTTTCTGCAAGGTAGTGAAACATTAAGTGGTGACCATGAAGATATAAGACAAGAAAGCTATGTACAACTAACATACTATACTCTAGTTTAACTGTTGGGTTTTTGACAAACACATGAACTATCACATGTTTTAGCGTATGAATGCGTTATTTTCTCAAGAGCAATTATATCACTTTATCAAGAAAGTTCCGATAGTGCAACATATTGAAGAAACTGAAATAAATATGGGCACGAAAGACTCGTAACATTAACAAGAAATGCATCAGAAAACAAATATTGCATCTTGGCCCCTTTTTTTTGTTTCTAAGCCTACAACAAATAAAATGTAGAAAACTTAAACATGCACAAACTAAACTAATCTCAAAGGTTTTACAGGATGAATGGCCCATCCACCTTAAGAGATGCGAGGTATGCAATATAGTACTTATTGTTAAAATTTTAAATTTCAAGAATATTCATTTCATAGGTTTGATTTAACTTTACTGACATGAGAATTTTGAAGCCTTCATGAAATGTCTGATTATTTGCCGAACCTGTAGTTTATGAGAATACCGCAGCCAACATCTTTAATGCTGCCATCTTATCCAGTATAGTTGACCTAGGTTGATTGCAGTTCGTCTAATTGGCGCCATCTATGCAGAAGGCCACATTAAACAAGACATACTCCCTCCATCCACAAATAATTAAGTGTACGTTAGGACATATCTTAAGTCAAACGCTATTAACTTTGACTAAATTTTTAGAAAAAATAGCAGCATTTATGACACCAAATTAATAGTGTTACACTATCTTGACATGTAGTTCAATAATATAGTAGTTTCATGTCACATATGTTGTTATCTGTGTAAAAATATAGTCAACTTTCAAAATGTTTGACTTCCAATAAATGAAAACGTCCACTTATTTGCGGACGGAGGGAGTACATGCCAATCCTCCCGGAGGGTGTAAACCCTAGCGCCGCCTCTATCCTCCCACTCCTCCCGTCCGCCGTTGTCGCGGTTGCCGGTGGCGGCGGGCGACCTTTCCCCGACAGCGAGGAGTTGTGACACGGCGCGCGGTGGCCCATGAAGGTGTGCTTCGGCTGATGGTGGTCCGATGCGGCCAGGTGGTTCCGATGGCGATGGTGCGGCTCTTTGGTGATTGGGCGACGGGGAGCTTGTGGGCAGCCGGCTGGTCCAGATTTGGTCCCGTTGGAATCCATTTGGGTCTAGGCGGGCTTCCCCAGGCGCGGTGGCGAAGCTCCTGGAGGTGGAGGAGGTGCGTCGGCAGGAATGGGTGGTGGCAGCGCTGCTAGCCGACCTACTACAGCGCGGAGGAGACTTTGCAGGCCAGTTTGGACCCAACTAGGCCAATACGGGCCTCGTGTGTCTCCATTGCCACGTTCGGTCAGCTATCGTGAAGGCAGTGGAGGTAATTCCCGCCCGCATGCAGTAGTGTTGCTACCCCAACCTTGATGTCCCCTTTCCTTCCTCTAGGCCTCACGACGGTGACCACAGTGAGATGGCAAGGATGGATTCAAGACCGTGGTGGCGCGTGCTGGTGGACGGCAGGCTGGGTGGAGCACTTCGGATCGTCCGCGGCGGTGATGTTAGGGGTTGGCTCATTTGATGTTGGGGTGTAAACGGATCGGATCGGATCAAAATTTTCTCATACCATATCCTTTACCATATACTTTTCTCGGATTCAGATAGGAGTGGATATTGATCGGTTTCAAATTCGAATCCAGATATGCCAAATTGCGGATTCAAATCGGAAATAAGGCGGACTCGGTCCGGAAATAAAAAAAATAGTCGGATACATGCTCTCATTGGTAGATAGTTATAGTTCTTGCAAATCTTAGAGAGATTTAAACTTTCGTCTTGTGTACTTAAGAAAAAAAGAGGCATAATGCGCTAAAACTCAAGCACTGACAGAAATTTAGAGCTAAACATGTTCGCCAAATGAATTTGGTAACTTAATAACTACTAACCTTGCAAGATATTGGCCTTGGCTTTTGACAAAAAAAATCGGAGTATCTGGTTAAAAATCTTCGGATTATCCTAATTAAATTTTGGATAATCCATATCTCCATGTTATTTACTATACCATATCATATACCGTATTCGGAGCACCACCTTGAAATCGGATATCCTTATCTGCCAATTCTTTAAAATCAGGTATTGATACCTTAAAACAGATTCGGCATCGGTTCCGGTGCGGAAATTATCCTATCAATTTACATCTCTTGGAACTGAGTCGTCTGACCCGTATCGATCGACATAGATGCGTACGGTACACCGCACGCTACCGCTCATGAAAGTGTACGAGGGCCGCATCATTAGTGGAACCTACGTACTAGGATGATAACAGCGGTGAAAGTAAAACGGCTCAGTTTGGGTTAAATTGCACATTATCCGTTGCATTAGTCAAAAAAGCGTGGCTAGTGGAGGTGCATGCATGCTCGTGCTCTTTGGGAAAGATCAAAGATTGCTCTAAGCTTGTTCCAATCCAATTTAACAGCAAAGAGAAGGAGAGGGAGATGGAGTCATGGAGAGTGAGAGTTTTTCACCTTTAATGATGCATGCAAGCATGACTAAGTCTGGAAAGAAAGATCACGACGGGTTAAGAAGCCTTGATCTCCTCTTTTGCATCATGTTGTTGTCCCTTCGTTAAGTCCACGAGACTTGAAAGCTACTACTACTTGGTGCACAGATTAAAGATCTGGTTGGTATAAAGTTGGTTGTGATAAGCTCATTTAGTCAAATGTCCCCTTTAAAGCAGCTTTTAAAAACTATCTGGACATTCCTTTCAAGCAAGTTGGAACATATGCACCCAAAAACATAGGAGATGGAGTAGTTTTTATGTGTTCTATCAAGCATGGTAAGAACATTTGAATTTCATTCTATCGTTCATAGAATAGAGATGTGATGAAGTTTTTTTTATTTAAAAAGGTGATAAAAATTGGAAGGAAATATCAATACGGGTTAGACGATGAGGGTTGGGCGCTAGGGTATCACTTTGAGAGTCAACTCACCCACCTTGGTAGGGTGGAGGAGGCATACTGGAAGCAGCGTAGCAGACAAAACTGGTTGCTGAAGGGAGATGCCAATACCACGTGCTTCCATGCCATGGCCAATGGGTGCAAACGAAAATGCCTAATTACCAGACTGGTGTCTGAGGGTGAGGTCATCTCCGAGCCTGCTCTTCTTCAACATCATGGGTTCTACCAGGGCCTTATGAGGGCTGCTGGGGAGCCCAGGTTGCTCAGGCTGTCTCCGATCGTGTGGCACACGTTGGGGCGGGTGTCACGGGCCGAGAACGATGAGCTTATGTTGACCTTCACTCCGAAGGAATTGTACATGGTTCTTGCTGGTATGAAGGTTGATGCTGCACCGGGCCCGGATGGTCTTCCGGTGATCTTTTTTAAGAAATTATGGACCCTCACAAAACCCTACACCCTAGCCATTCTGAATGACTATGCTCTTGGGAGAGTGGATGTGGCGAGACTTAATTTTGGGATTCTCACCCTCATCCCGAAGGTGCATGTTGCGGAGGACATCCGTCAGTTTAGGCCGATAGCGTTGATTAATGTGATTTTTAGTTTGTTGCGAAAGCTAATGTGATTCGTATTTCTCCCATTGCACACCACACCATTAGCAGAGCACAGTCGGTGTTCATTAAAGGTAGGAATATTCATGAAGGGGTGGTTTCTCTCCAAGAGATTATCCATGAGACAAAAGGCTAAGAGACTTAGAGGAGTCTTTCTTAAGCTGGATTTCGAGAAAACCTATGATCGTGTGGTCTAGGCCTTTCGGTGATAAGTGCTCATCAGGAAGGGCTTTGACGCAAGATGGGTCCATCGCGCCCTTGGTTTGGTCTCGGGGGGGGGGGGCAAACTGCTATTTCCTTAAATGGGGAAGTTGCCAACTTCTTTAATTAGGAATGGGAGAGGTGTACGTCAGGGAGACCCCCTCTTACCCATCCTGTTTGATTTCGCGGTTTATGCCTTGGATGCTATCCTAGAGGCGGCCAAGGCTGCGACACACGTTCAGGGTGTGATCCCCCACCTCATCCCGGGAGGCATGTCACATCTGCAGTACGCGGACGACACGATCATCATGATCCAACCAGAGGCGCTAGCAATTACCAACGTCTAATTCCTCCTCTTATGTTTTGAGAGCATGTCGGAGCTACCCATCAATTTTCATAAGACCGAGGTGATGACCATTGGGGTCCCGGTGGAGGAGCAACAACAGATCGCTAGCATGCTTAATTGTAAGCACGTCTCCTTCCTATTCACCTACCTGGGCCTGCCCATTGGTGACCGGGCCTTAGGTGATAGTGATTGGGAACCTCTGGGCCTTAAGGTAGGCAAGAGAGCGGACCCTTGGATGTGCAAGTTCATGTCTGTCAAACCTCCCCATGCATGCCATGGGAATTTGTTTACTTGGTGTTGGGGTGCACGAGGTATTCAACAAACACAGGTCGCGCTTCTACTGGGAGGCTTCCGACACGAAGCGCAAATACCACTGAGTGCGTTGGGATGTGGTGTGCAAACCCAAATCCTTGGGGGGTCTTGGGATTGTCGACATCAAACTAATGAACATATGTCTGATGGCTAAGTGGATTTGGAAGCTGTATGCGGGTGAGCAGGGCCTCTGGGTGGACATCCTACGAAGCAAAAAATCTACATACTAAAGACCTGCTGGTTGATTCACACCAGAGTGGTTCCCAATTCTGGAACGCTATTCAGAAAGTTAAAACGGTGTTCAGCTTGGGAGCTCGGGACCAGGTGTGCAATGGTTCTTCCACTAGGCTATGGGTAGAGTGGTGTCAGGGGAAGGGACCCCTTAAGGATCGCTTCCCAACCCTATATTCTCTGGCCGTTGACCCGACTGCCTCAGTGGCTCGTGCGTACCTGAGCAGAGTTTGGCACATCCCTCTTCGCCAAGCCCTGGGGCAACGTGATCTTGCGGAGTGGGTGACCCTTACCAAAGAGCTAGGAGCCCCCCTGTCGTTGCCTATTCGACGGTACCTCGGAGGAGGGTTCCTCACGAGGGGGAGAAGAAGTAGGGGCCATAGGGCGGAGTGCACACGGGACGGTGGTACGCGAGTTACCCAGCTTCGGAACACCTCACGATGGGGCCGCGCTTGCTGGTTATCTGCGCGCGCGCGTTGTTACAATGGTTGTGGTTGTCTCGTTTCTAGCTCGAGATCCCCCTCAGGGCTCCGGGATCCGGCTTATAAAGGCGCACGGATCTAGGGTTTACATGGAGAGTCCTAGCCGGATACAAGTTGCCTAACTACGATACAATGTCTTGCCGTGTACGTCAAGGATCCACCTATTCCTAACTTGTCGTCATGGATCGGCTTCCTTCATGGGCCTTCACGGATCGACTCCGGCATAGACCTCTTCGGATCCGGGTACCTCGTAGGTCGGTTCGGATCGGGTACCTCAGGGCGGTTCGGATCCGGCTACCTTCCTAGGGCGGTTCGGATCCGGCTACCTTCTAGGGTGGTTCGGATCCGGTTACTTGTTCCTGGGCTAGACATCTTCCATCTTGATCAACAACAACTGGGCCGCCCGATGGGCCATATGCCATCACCACCATCTTCGGGCTTGCCGGAATCGGACCATGTCGATGGTATACCTATGAAGTATATCCACAACAGTAGCCCCGGAGTTCTCCAAGATTCACCGTTCTTCCATCCAGCTCAGCTTGCGCATGTATCTTCATCCTTTGGCTGGAACGAATAATAGAGAATCTTGAAGGACTCCAAACTTCATATCTCCTACCAAGTATTGGTCGGAAACTTCATGATCCAATGGTCAGATTCTTCGTAATCTTCGGTATGGATCCGACTAGCCAAATGTAGGTTCGGATCTGACTAGCCAAAATATAGGTCCGGATCCGACTACAAAATTGTAGTTGCGGATCCGACTACCAAAATTGAGGTGCGGATCCGGCTACCAAAATTCAGGTGCGGATCCGGCTACCAAAATATAGGTGCGGATCCGGCTACCAAAAATCTAGGTGAGAATCCAGCTACCAAAATCTAGGTGCGGATCCGGCTACCAAAATCTAGGTGCGGATCCGACTACCAAAAATATAGGTGCGGATCCGACTACCATAATGTAGGTGCGGATCCAGCTACCAAAACTGAGGTGCGGATCCGGCTAGTTAGCCGGATTTTCGCCATCTTCTAAATTTTCTTGACATAACCATATGTAGCCCCCGAGCGTTGAGTCGGCTTGCTCCAAGGAGACTCGATGCTCAGAAACTTAGCCCCCAAGCGTCAAGGTGGAAATTTTTCGGTTAGTTGCTCCAAAGAGAACTTCATCGATGTAGCCCCCGAGCGCCAAGGTGAATTTACTTCAAAATCCGGCTTGGAGCTCTTAGAGTAGCTTTATCTTTATATGTGACTTAGGAATAGCGTAAATCCCAAGCATCTATGCGGAAATTTCCAGCACTAATACTCGAAAGGAAACACACTTTTCACTTAAGATCAATATCGCAGCCCTCGAGGGTTGGTTCCGGCTAAGCATAGCGGAATCAAGACTCAAGTTGCTTTTCCAGCTGTGCACGCTATGGATCCGCCTAACCTTCTCTCATTGGATCCGGCTAGCTTCCCCTGGGGCTTCGCGCGGTGCTAGATCTGCTTGAAAACACCTTAAATCGAGGACTGTTGTACGTCCAAGTGTCATGTACCTGATACATAAACATAAAACATATTTGTATTAAATTGTTTCTTTGATCATGTTCAACGAACAAATGTAGGGCGGAACAAAAACGGCCTTTGAACAGATGTTTTAAAGCTGAAACTGCAGCAGTTGAACAACATAAAACTGTCAAGGCGGAAAAAACTCGACTATCTTGAACAGTTAATGTAATTTATATGTTTTAAGCAAGTGCTGGTTTATCCGTTCTTCTATGCTTGACTTTTCGCGAGACGGCAAACTTTAAACACAGAACATCTGCTGAGGCGATAGCGCTTAATAGCGAAACAATCAAGAACCTCAGAAACAGAGGCCGGGTTTAAGTACCGAAATGTCACTACTAAGGAATCCACATATAAACAACAGAAAACGTGTAGGCCAGAAAACTCAAGCTAACGCCCGAAGGCGGAAATTTTGTAGCGTACTGGAGCCTTAAGCGGCAAAAACAGTACAAAGTTTTTCACGAGCGCGAGGCAAATCGTGGAAAAGATATGACCAATAGTGAAAGCGGTAAAAGACTCAGGATATGAGTGAACCAATCTTAATCTCATGATCATAAAATTTTAAAATATTAAATATAAATAGGGACTTAGCTGTTTGGAGCGGAATCAACGTCGGTCGTGGCGGTTTTTCTTCGGCGTTCGTCGAGCCGGTGCGAGATTGATTGTCGCAGTGGTCTGTCGGTGCGATCCACCTACCAAAATTTAGGTGTGGATCCGACTTCCAAAAATTTAGGTGCGGATCCACCTACCAAAATTTTGGTATGGATCGGCTACAAGAATATAGGTGCGGATCCGACTACCAAAAATAGGTATGGATCGACAACCAAAAACGTACGCGGATCCGGCAACCAAAAATATAGGTGCGGATCCGACTACCAAAACGTAGGCGCGGATCCGGCAACCAAAAATATAGGTGCGGATCCGACTATCAAAAACGTAGGCGCGGATCCGGCAACCAAAAATATAGGTGCGGATCCGACTACCAAAAACGTAGGCGCGGATCCGGCAACAAAAATATAGGTGCGGATCCGACTATCAAAACGTAGGCGCGGATCCGGCAACCAAAAATATAGGTGCGGATCCGACTACCAAAAACGTAGGCGCGGATCCGGCAACCAAAACCAGGATTTGAATTTTTCAGATCTAAGGCGGAATCTTCCCTAGGAAGCTCCTGCGACTCAGATCGGATCTTCGCGCGTCCAGCTCGCGGCGGTCGCGTCGGCGTTACTTACCAGAGCGTTCCCATCGGAATCGACGGTTTGCCGTTGAAGATGTGGATGCCGCCGATTGGGACGATGGAGAGCTTGACGGGGTCGGTCCTAGCCGGAATTCAGCACTCGTCCGGAGGGACGATCGGAAAGTTTCCGGCGTAAAGAACACGCCCCACGCGATCGAGTCGTCGTAGCTTCCCATGGCGGAGCCCTCCCGGTTCCGGCCTCCGGACGCCTCGGCCCCACGGTGGGCGCCAGCGTCGTTGCCTATTCGACGGTACCTCGGAGGAGGGTTCCTCACGAGGGGAGAAGAAGTAGGGGCCATAGGGGCGAGTGCACAGGACGGTGTGCGAGTTACACCGGAACACTGCACGATGACGGGGCCTACTGCCGCTTGCAGGAATTATCGGCGCTTGCGCGTTGTTACAATGGTTGTGGTTGTCTCGTTTCTAGCTCGAGATCCCCTCAGGGCTCCGGGATCCGGCTTATAAAGGCGCACGGATCTAGGGTTTACATGGAGAGTCCTAGCCGGAATACAAGTTGCCTAACTACGATACAATGTCTTGCCGTGTACGTCAAGGATCCACCTATTCCTAACTTGTCGTCATGGATCCGGCTTCCTTCATGGGCCTTCACGGATCGACTCCTGGCATAGACCTCTTCGGATCCGGGTACCTCGTAGGTCGGTTCGGATCCGGGTACCTCCGGGGCGGTTCGGATCCGGCTACCTTCCTAGGGCGGTTCGGATCCGGCTACCTTTCTAGGGTGGTTCGGATCCGGCTCCTTGTTCCTGGGCTGGACATCTTCCATCTTGATCAACAGCAACTGGGCCGCCCGGTGGGCCATATGCCATCACCACCATCTTTGGGCCATCCGGGCTTGCCGGAATCGGACCATGTCGATGGTATACCTATGAAGTATATCCACAACACCCCCCCTCTCTCTCAGGAGCTGGATATCATTTCTTCGGCGCTAGAATTTTTGGGGAGGTTTACGGTACGATCCCTATATAGGAGGTTGTGTCAGGGGATACCTAGAAAGCACTATGGCGAACTATGGAAAGTTGCCATTCCTCTTAAGATCAGGGTGTTCTTGTGGCAGTTGGTTAGGAAACGACTGCCATCTCGGGACAATATCCGCCTGAGAAAAGGGCCTTCCACGGGCAAGTGTGCCTTGTGTGAAGAGTGGGAGGATATAAATCATATCTTCTTCACTTGCTCTTTGGCAAGGTTTATGTGGAGCACATTACGGGAACTACTTGGTAGCTCCTGGAACCTCCGGTGTACAACCGATGTTTTTAGATTCCTCGAGGAATGCGCCGGGCAGACTAGACGTGTTTTATCTATTTGTTGTGCGGCTCTCTGATACGTCTTCAACGTATCTATAATTTCTGATGTTCCATGCTAGTTTTATGACAATACCTACATGTTTTGTTCACACTTTATGATGTTTTGATGCATTTTCCGGAACTAACCTATTAACAAGATGAAGTGCAGTTCCTGTTTTTTTTTGGGTTCGAGAAATCCTACAAAGGAAATATTCTCGGAATTGGGACGAAATCAACGGACCTTATTTTCCCCGGAAGCTTCCAGAGCCGGAGAGGCACCGGAGGGAGACTGGGGGCCCACCCCACAAGGCGGCGCGGCCAAGGGGGGGGCGCGCTCCCCTATGGTGTGGGACCACCAGGTCTCCTCCGAGGCTGCCCTTCCGCCTATATATTGTCTCCCCCTCGAAAATCCTAAAATAATAAGCCACGGGACGAGAAAAGTTACGCAGCCGCCGCCATCGCGAAGTCAAGTTCGAGGGACAGAAGTCTCTGTTCCGGCATGCCGCCGGGACGGGGAATTGCCCCGGAAGTCATCTCCATCGACACCACCGCCATCTTCATCGCCGTTGCTGTCTCCCATGATGAGGAGGGAGTAGTTCTCCCTCGAGACTGAGGGCTCTACCGGTAGCTATGTGGTTAATCTCTCTCTCTCTCATGTAACTCAATACAATGATCTCATGAGCCGCCTTACATGATTGAGATCCATATGATGAGCTTTGTATCACTATTAATCTATGTGCTACTCTAGTGATGTTATTAAAGTAGTCTATTCCTCCTCCATGATGTAATATTGACAGTGTGTGCATCATGTAGTACTTGGCGTAGGTTATGATTGTAATCTCTTGTAGATTATGAAATTAACTATTACTATTATAGTATTGATGCGATCTATTCCCCCTTTCATAGCTATTGTTGACAGTGTGTATGCTATGTTAGTACTCGGTCTAGATTGCAAAGATCTATTATGCTCTAAAGTTTATTTAAATATGAATGCCGAATGTTGTGGCGCTTGTTAACTCCGGCTTGAGGGAGCTCTTGTAGCCCTACACAATGAATGGTGTTTGTTATCCAACAAGGGAGTGTATGTAGCACAAGTGAGGAGAAGTTATTTATTTATTATGTGATCAATGTTGAGATTGTCCACTAGTGAAAGTAGGATCCCTAGGCCTTGTTTCCAAATACTGCAAACATCGCTTGTTTCTGTTTCTTGCATCTTTACTTCTGCAATATTACCACCATCTATACCACTGTGTTTTACTATCTCTTCGCCGAACTAGTGCACATATACATCGACAAGTGTATTAGGTGTGTTGGGGACACAAGAGACTTCTTGTATCTTAATTGCGGGTTGCTTGAGAGGACTATCTTTGACCTCTACCTCGAGTTCGATAAACCTTGGGTGATTCACTTAAGGGAAACTTGCTGCTGTTCTACAAACCTCTGCTTTTGGAGGCCCAACACTGTCTACAGGAATAGAAGCGTGTGTAGTCATCAAGCTATTTTCTGGCGTCGTTGTCGGGGAGGTAAGGTAAAAGGTATTCACATCCTCCGACTACTAAGCTATTTCCTAGCACTGTTGCCGGTGTGTGAGTGCTCGAAGCTATATCCTTTAGATTCTGCAATTATATCTTTTTGTTTCTTGTTTTTATTTTCACTAGTTAGGCTTAATGGAAAACAAAAAAAATAGAGATCTTTATAGTATTTATCTTGAATTAGGACATGATGTGTTTGAAGAGAAAATTAAAAAACCCATGGAACTTTGTTTGCAAAATAGTTGTAGCAATGTTATTAGCATGAACTCTTTGAACACCATTATTGCTAAAGCTATGGAAGAATTTAAGCTTGGGGAAGCTGGTTTTGAGGAGCATGATGTTTTTAGTCCCCCAAGCATGGAGGAGAAAATTTACTTTGATGATACTTTACCGCCTATATATGATAATTACAATGATGAATATGATATTTCCAGTCCACCTACTATTGAGGAGAAAATTAACTATGATTACAATATGCCTCCTATATATGATGATTATGGTGATGAGAATAATAATGATAGCTATTTTATTGAATTTGCTCCCACTACAACTAATAAAATTGATTATGCTTATGTGAAGAGTAAATTTTTTATGCATGTAGCTCATGACAAGAATGCTTTATGTGATAGTTATATTGTTGAGTTTGTTCATGATGCTACTGAAAGTTATTATGAGAGAGGGAAACATGGTTATATGCATCTTAATAATATTAAATTTCCCCTCTTTATGTTGAGAATTTTGAAGTTACTCGTGTTTTATCTTCCTATGCTTGTCACTTTGTTCTTCATGAATTTATTTGTGTACAAGATTTATTTTCATAGGAAGTGGGTTAGGCTTAAATGTGTCTCTAATTTTCTTTTTGATGCCCTCTTTTGCTTCAACTCTTATTCTTGCTTGAGCATCATTAAAATTGCTGAGCCCATCTTAATGGCTATAAAAAAACACTTCTTGGGAGATAACCCATGTTTTTATTTTGCTACTGTTTTGTTGAGTCTTGGAAGTTGTTACTACTGTAGCAAACTCTCCTTATCATGTTTTTGTGCCAAGTAAAGTCTCTATGGTAAAGTTGATACTAGATTTGGATTACTGCGCAGAAACATAATTGCTGTCTATCACGAATTTGCGTAGATCTCTCTGTAGAAAAATCGAAAAAATCTGCCAATTTACATGCGTGATCCTCAGATATGTACGCAACTTTCATTAGTTTTGAGTTTTTCCATCTGAGCAAGTTAAGTGCCTCAGAAAAATTCGTCTTTACGGACTGTTCTGTTTTGACAGATTCTGCCTTTTATTTCGCATTGCCTCTTTTGCTATGTTGAATGGATTTCTTTGTTCCATTAACTTTAAGTAGCTTTGTGCAATGTCCAGAAGTGTTAAGAATGATTATGTCACCTCTGAATATGTGAATTTTTGATTATGCACTAACCCTCTAATGAGTTTGCTTAAAGTTTGGTGTGGAGGAAGTTTTCAAGGGTCAAGAGAAGAGGATGATACAATATGATCAAGAAGAGTGAAAAGTCTAAGCTTGGGGATGCCCCCATGGTTCATCCCTGCATATTTCAAGAAGACTCAAGCATCTAAGCTTGGGGATGCCCAAGGCATCCTTCTTCATCGACAACTTATCGGGTCACTTCTAGTGAAACTATATTTTTATTCCATCACATCTTATGTTCTTTACTTGGAGCATCTGTTTGTTTTTGTTTTTGTTTTGGTTTGAATAAAGTTGGATCCCACCATCCTTGTATTGGAGATATTACGCTCCGCTTTTTCATTTGAACACTTGTGTTCTTAGTTATGCTTTAATGTTCATGGCGAAGGCTGAAAATTGCTTCGTTAATTGCTATTTGGTTGGAATCAGAAAATGTTTCATATGGTTTTGAATAACTTGATACTTGGCAATTGTTTTGAGCTCTCATAGATCATGTTTAATCTCTTGCATCATTTAGTTTAATCTATTAGTGGAGAACTACCATAGAGCTTGTTGAAATTTGGTTTGCATGATTGGTCTCTCTAAGGTCTAGATATTTTCTGGTAAAGTGTTTGAACAACAAGGAAGACAGTGTAGAGTCTTATAATGCTTGCAATATGTTCTTGTATATATTGTCTCTGCCTCGAAAACCCTAAAATAATAAGCCACGGGACGAGAAAAGTTACGCAGCCGCCGCCATCGCGAAGTCAAGTTCGGGGGACAGAAGTCTCTGTTCGGCACCGGAATTGCCCCGGAAGTCATCTCCATCGACACCACCGCCATCTTCATCGTCGTTGCTGTCTCCCATGATCGATGAGGAGGGAGTAGTTCTCCCTCGAGGCTGAGGGCTCTACCGGTAGCTATGTGGTTAATCTCTCTCTCATGTAACTCAATACAATGATCTCATGAGCTGCCTTACATGATTGAGATCCATATGATGAGCTTTGTATCACTATTAATCTATGTGCTACTCTAGTGATGTTATTAAAGTAGTCTATTCCTCCTCCATGATGTAATGTTGACAGTATGTGCATCATGTAGTACTTGGCATAGGATATGATTGTAATCTCTTGTAGATTATGAAGTTAACTATTACTATTATAGTATTGATGCGATCTATTTCCCCTTTCATAGCAATTGTTGACACTGTGTATGCTATGTTAGTACTCGGTCTAAATTGCAAAGATCTATTATGCTCTAAAGGTTACTTAAATATGAATGTTGAATGTTGTGGCGCTTGTTAACTCCGGCTTGAGGGAGCTCTTGTAGCCCTACACAATGAATGGTGTTTGTTATCCAACAAGAGTGTATGTAGCACAAGTGAGGAGAAGTTATTTATTTATTATGTGATCAATGTTGAGAGTATCCACTAGTGAAAGTAGGATCCCTAGGCCTTGTTTCCAAATACTGCAAACATCGCTTGTTTTACTGCATCTTTACTTCCTGCAATATTACCACCATCTATACCACTGTGTTTTACTATCTCTTCGCCGAACTAGTGCACATATACATCGACAAGTGTATTAGGTGTGTTGGGAACACAAGAGACTTCTTGTATCTTAATTGCAGGGTTGCTTGAGAGGACTATCTTTGACCTCTACCTCCCTGAGTTCGATAAACCTTGGGTGATTCACTTAAGGGAAACTTGTTGCTGTTCTACAAACCTCTGCTCTTGGAGGCCCAACACTGTCTACAGGAATAGAAGCGTGTGTAGACATCACTCTCATGTGATCCCTTTGAAATGTTAGGAACAAGTTTTCGATTGAGGGCAAGTTTCCTTCGCAGCCGGCTGACGTCATATACAAAATGTCCATGTACTTACATGTATGGAAGCCAGTGGCTACGAGGCAGGATCGCGAGGCGTTGGATATGACGATTGGACGGATTCGCTCTTTCCATGCTGCGGTACGAGAGGAGATGACGCCGCCATGAGTCTATATCTCTGTTGTATCGTCAGTAGTTTGTAGGTTCAGCTTGTGGGCTCTTGGACCTGTTTAGCATGTAGTGCATGATGGTTTCGTTTTCTATTTGATGGGTCGGGTGACCCCTTGACATGTTTGTTGTGGTGTGTGGAACTGTTTGGATATGTGTTGTACTCTGCCGTGTGTAGCTTTATTGAATTAAAGCATGGCTCGTCTTGAGCCTACCGTCTAATACGGGTTAAGAAGCCTTGATCTTCTCTTTTTCCCTCACGTTGTTGTCCCTTCGTCAAGTCCACGAGACTTGAAAGCTCATTTAGTCCTACTTGTGCACTGATGAAGGATCTGGTTGGTATAAAGTTGGTTGTGCTAAGCTCATTTAGTCAAATGTCCCATTAAAGACAGCTTTTAAAAACTATATATCTGAAACTTTTTCTTTTCCCTTTCAAGCAAGTCGGATCATATCCATCCAGAAACATAGGAGATGGATTTTGAGGGGGCAATCTGCATTCCTGGGCTTATCTAGCTTTTATGTGTTCTATCGAGCATGGCAGGAACATTTGGATTTCATTCTATTATTCTTACATTTGGCGCAATAACGTTTGTTCAGAGACTCTGAAAATAATCACATATAGCCAAAAACCTTGACCATAATGGCTTCTTTTTTTTGGCAAAACCACAGTGGCTTCTTGAAAGCACCATATTCCAGCTACAATAGAAGAAGAGCAGGGAAGCCAAGCGAGTTGGCCTCAGTGGACACAAGTGGCCGTATGCCGTAAACAAATGTACTATATGTAGCCTGTGGACAGCAGTGATCTAGTGACGTTGATTGGTGAATGACAAAATGCAGCTGCGCACCGAGAAATTATAAGCAAGACCAAAGGTTGACGTCGATGGAAGCGGAAGCATAGGCTTTAGACAACGTTGGCAGCGTTCCCACTGCTTACTCCTACGCGGCGACACACTGACGATAGCATGATACACTTCACCTTAGCTAGACTGGTTAACCAAATGGCCATCAACTAGTGCGAAATTCGAAGGGAAACTTCTATTCTACTCCCTCCAATCCATAATAAGTGGAACCTCGACACGTATTATAGATCGTTGGTAGTACTAAATATTCTGATCTTTTCTTTCACCGTGCTGTTTTGGACGAAGAATTCGCCAAAATAATCGTCTAACTAATAATCAATTTGCTGCTAGCCAGGCAAAACAGATTTCTTCTGGATTAGTCGAGTTGCATTATCGCTGCCGTGGCGAGCGCAAACTATGTAGCCCGCACGTCACGGCGGGATCCTCTAGCAAGACAACGCAACTGACGACAGAGCATAGAAAAACCCAAGCTCTCATTCATTCATTCCAATCGGTTGGGACGTGCGGCCGTGCCACAAGAAACACAATCCATTACTTTAGATTTGGTCAAGAACGCACGCGCTGACTGCAAGCAGCTGCTTGTCGTTGAAGATACTGGTGATGAGCACCAGGAGAATATGACAACGACTACATTGATTTCAGTGGCTTGTCGACGGCCTGGAACAAGAAAGCCACCATGACCCAACTCCACAATGGACGACAGGTTAATGAGCTCATACAGAAGAAAATTTTCCACAGATCAATAATGACAAGAACTGCCGAGCATAACTCCGGTGCTGACAGAATGGTCGATTGAGTCAATGTACTTGACAGATTGATTCGAAAACAGTTTCTTCATTACGAGTCCAGACTTCCATGGTATCATGTGTCGTACATGGAAACCCATGAACCGTCTCCTTCCTAGTACAACGATACTTTCCTACTTGCATAAAAACTGAACAGGACCTGGGAGAGAGACAGCCTATTGCACATGGCATGGCATCAGTCTCTCGAGTCACTGTTACACAGAGCTCGTCTGCTGATCATTCCTTCTGCACTGGAGGAAATTGTGCCGGTCGTCGGTTGTCGCTCTTCTAGAGACGAGACGGGTGCCACGCCGCCACCGGCATCTAGAGTCTGGGGTACCAGAACATTCCCTTGATGCCCTGAGGGTCGGCTTCGAACCCCATGTTCTTGTAGAAGTCTACGACTGCAATTAAAAGGATACAGGAAGAAAGTTGAACGGTCCGTTAGTCTGCTGAAATGGCACTAGTGTGGTGCATTCTGTGGTTTTTACGATATGCACCCCCTATGAACAGAAGAATATCCATTTTCATGAATTTTGAGCAGGTGAAATGCCCTAGTGTGCTGCATCGCGTGTATACAGCACAAGGAATGCACAATTCTATCTAGCAATTCTACTCAGAAAGGTCTTGCGAATCTCAGTATGTTTTTGGCAGAAGAAATGCAGTTGTGGGGATGTAGTCTCGCACCTTTACTGTCTGCAAATAGTGTAATGTTGTTGATATCTCTCTGAAGCAAAGTACGGATTACTTTCTCCATGAGTGTTTTTCCGAGACCTTGACCCTGAAATAGTAGCATGTGTAAGCCATCGTGAAGTCCAAGATCCTTAATGTAACGAATAGAAGCGTGGACTCAGATTGTCATAACAGAAAGCAAAAAATGTTGATTAATTGACCTGATAGGATGGGTCGACGAGAACATCCCAGATTGTGGCATTGAAGGCATGGTCTGAAGTTGCTCGCGCCATGCCAATTAGTTGCTTCCTCTCTTCTCCCTCTGTCAAATAACTTCTACAAGTACACTCAGATGTTCATCATCTAGAAAAATGAATTTCTGCAAATAATCTTCTGATTAGGATGCGTGGTTCAACTTTATCCGCAGGAACACACAAGACCCAGAAACAACGCGGAAATTTACCTGTTTCCGAAGAACTAATTATGGAATGCAGCGTAGCGACCAAGTAGCTGTTTCTTAAGGATGCAGCTATTTTAGTTAGAGGTCTGCGTGGCCATCCTACCTATGAGATCAATATTGCAAACATTAATATTTTCTACTGAACAAATTTCTAAGGAGATAACATGAACTTGCGGAAACTGACGTAACCAAAACTATAGCCTAACCCTGCAGAAATATCAAAGTGCTTTTGAAGAAGGATCACCTTATCACATAAGGCTTGGAGATCATATACATCAATATCGCCAGCTGAAGAAAACATGATTTGCTCTGTGCTACCATCAGGGAGTGTCCTTTCCAAAAGCATTAGCTCCTCAGGTATAGGTTCTTCGTCTTCAATTGGTGTTGAAGGTGGCTCTACTGTCTCTGTACTGTTATTAGTATTTAAAAATCTGCAAGACAAAACCAATGACTCCTTTCTTCAGAAACTACAAATTTAAGAAGCACAGTTTGTGACAACTAGATAACACTCCAAAGGTATGTAACATACAAGAAAGACCGAGTTTCCAGGCTTCATTTTCAGTATTGCTTAGTTGACTCAACAACAAAAGGAAAATATTGAACTATATTAAAATTAAAGTAGTAGGATTTCGGAATATAGTGTATTTATTTACCATGGTAGATAATATGGAGATATATTGGGAGCGTAATGTAAACTGTCCCAACCCAGACAATATGGGAAATCTGGACTTGCTTAACCTTTTTCATCAAAGGACAAAAATTTGGGAAATAGTGATTTATTTACACCAGTAGATAACATCAGAGTATGAAGATATATTCAAAACTGCGACGTAAAAGTAAATTTTAGTAATGGTGCACAAATGTACTTTACCCAGATTTGAGAGAGTCCCATAGACCAGCCCTCAAGGACCAAGATGTTGAAGACCGTCTTTTCGCTGCAATCAAAACATGAGACCATCAGAGGTTGGCTACTACATTTTAGTTCAGCATGTTAGAAGTAGTATTGGTTCTAGACTCTATTACGTATTGTAATTTGTATCCAGTTGTGCACCGCATTGTGCAATATAAATAGAACAGAGATGAGACTCGGGTTGTATCCGAGTAGACCTAAGTCGTTTGACATGGTATCAGGAGCCTGGACTTCCGTTACCTCTACCTGATCGCCAAACCCTAAGCCATCCCCGCCGCCGCCGCCGCCGCCCAAAAATCGTCGGCCGCTGCTCTACATCGCCGCCATGGCTTCTCCCTCGACGGCTGCCCCTGGGATCTTCCTCGGCGAGCCCCCGTCAGAGAAACTTACCCGTGAAAACTACACGCTCTGGCGCGCACAGGTTCTTCCTGCCATCCGGGGCGCGCAACTCGTCGATCTGCTGGAAGGTGTCGAGGCTGCCCCGCCGAAAAAGCTCGCCGTCGAAGCGACGGACAAAGACAAAGAGCCCACGGAGGTTCCCAACCCCGCCTACGGGTCATGGCTTGCGCGGGACCAGATCCTGCTCAGCTACCTCCTCAAGTCTCTCTCCCGTGAAGTTCTTACTCACGTTCATCGGATCGAGCACTCCGCTGGCATCTGGCACGCGGTGGAGGAGATGTTCGCCGCCCAACATCAATCCAAGATCACGAATCTTCGGGTTGCCCTTGCCAACACCAAGAAGCTCAGTATGACTACACCGGCGTTCCTAGCAAAGATGCAGTCTATCGCCGATGACCTGGCTGCTGCTGGTCGCCCTGTTCCTGATGATGAGATGGTGTCATACATCCTGGCCGGGCTTGGCTCTGGCTACACACCCCTGGTGGCTGCGATTGGACTGATCCGCAGCAAATTAACGCTCAGCGAGTTATTCTCTCATCTGCTCGCATACGATGAGCGCAATGCCATGCTGGACAACCAGCCCTCTGATACGTTTGACACCTCTGCCAACGCTGCGTCGCGTCAATATCGTCCCCGCTCCAATGATGGTTCTCGCGGTGGCAGACGTGATGACAGAAGAGATGATCGCCGCGATGACCGGCGCAATGAACGGCGCGATGATCGCCGTGATGATCGTCCTCGCCAAGGACGTGGAGCTGGTCGTGCTCAAAACCCCGGAGGAGGGCGCGGCCGTGGTCGCGGACGCCGCCGCACCACACCCTGGGTTGACACTACGTGTCAAATCTGTAATAAGGAGGGCCATGCTGCCAAGGATTGCTGGTGGCGATTCACTGATGATGATGATGACTCCTATGGTGATAAGGAGGTGAATGCTGCATACGGAGTTGATACAAACTGGTACTCCGACACTGGAGCCACTCATCATATTACTGGCGAGCTCCATAATCTGACCATGCGTGACACATATCGAGGCAATGATAGGGTCAACACAGCTAGTGGACAAGGTATGAGTATCTCTCATGTTGGTAGTTCAATAATTCGTAGTCCTGCTCAGAATTTCCATCTTCGAAATATACTTCATGTTCCACATGCATCCAAAAACCTGCTCTCTGTTCATCGCTTCACCCTAGATAATCGTGTCTTTATTGAATTTCACCCGTTCTATTTTCTTATTAAGGATCAGGTCACGCGGAAAATACTCCATAGGGGACGATGTGTTGGTGGTCTCTACCCTCTTATTTCCTCCATGATGTCCTCTCCACACCAGTCGAAGCATGCTTTCCTCGCCGCCAAGCCCTCACAAGCAAAGTGGCATAGTCGCCTTGGTCATCCGTCATTAGCTATTGTTAGTCAAATACTTAGCAAAAATAAGCTTCCTTTTGTTAGAGATATGAGCATCGAGTCAGTGTGTGATTCATGTCAACAGGCTAAGAGTCATCAGCTTCCATACCCCACTTCCACTAGTGTTTCCACAGCTCCCTTACAGTTAGTGTTTTCTGATGTTTGGGGTCCTGCATCTTCCTCTGTTGGTAGACATGAGTACTATGTAAGCTTTATTGATGACTATAGTAAGTTTACATGGATATATTTGCTTAAAAAGAAATCCGATGTGTTTTCTGCCTTTACTAATTTCCAGAAACTTGTTGAACGCAAGCTTGATCGAAAGATTCTTACTGTTCAATCAGATTGGGGAGGAGAGTATGTCAAATTAAACTCTTTCTTCCAAACACAAGGCATTGCTCATCATGTCTCATGTCCACATGCTCACCAACAAAACGGTTCGGCAGAACGAAAACATCGCCACATTGTTGAAGTAGGACTTGCCCTACTAGCTCATGCTCATATGCCCTTGAAATTTTGGGATGAAGCTTTCCTCACTGCCACATATCTTATTAACATGCTCCCTAGTCGAGTTATCAATCATGATACACCTGTTCATCGCCTCTTAGGAACTACACCTGACTACACCTCTCTTAGAGTGTTTGGTTGTGCCTGCTGGCCGAACCTTCGCCCCTACAACAAACGCAAACTCGCTTTCCGCTCCACGCAGTGTGTATTCCTAGGATACAGTCCTCGCCACAAAGGTGTCAAGTGCCTTGAAGTTTCTTCTGGTCGAGTCTATATTTCCCGTGATGTTGTTTTTGACGAGGCAGTGTTTCCTTTTCAACATCTGCATCCTAATGCTGGTGCCTTACTCCGCCAAGAAATTCTTCTACTCGACCCATCCCTTCGGAATTCTGAACATGACTTCGATTATATTGAATCTACTGATTTGGGTAATACTGATGCTTCTAACACTGCTCCTAGTCCTCCAGGTCATGTCTTGCAGGACTCACAGCATGCTCCTCTACACACCGGTCAAAATTTCAGGCAAAACGGTGTTGAAACGAGCCCACAACAGTCACATGAAATATCAGCACAACAAGACAGCAGCACGTCTGACGAGAACCGCACGTCTGACGAGAATGATTCTCCGACAGCATCGTCGCCGGGATCTGCGCCTGGATCCTCCTCGGATCGCGTCTCTGCCAGGACTGACGCGCCGGGATCCCGAGGATCCTCCTCTGGCGCTGCAGCCCGTGGTGGCGTGTCCCCTGCGACGCGGTCCCCCGCAGCACGGTCGCCCGGATCTTCTGCGCCCAGTTCCCCGTCTGGTGCCTCCTCCGCCACGCAGTCAAACACACAGGCGACCTCAGGATCCTCTGCATCGGCTGCTGCCCCAGATACTTCTGCTCATGATACGGCTGTGATCACGAGGGGACAGGGATCTTCTGCTCCCAGCCACAATGTAGCTTCATCTGTGTCACGACCTGTTACTCGAGCTTCAAGAGGAATTAAGAAGCCCAAAGAATACACTGATGGGTCGGTACGGTGGTGTCTCTCTGCCTCTCAAGATGAGCCTACTGATCTACAAACAGCTCTTGCAGATACAAAGTGGAAAGGTGCTATGTGTGAAGAATATGATGCTCTCATGAAAAACAAAACTTGGAGGCTTGTGCCGTATAGACATGGCACAAATGTCATCGATTGTCGATGGATCTACAAGATTAAGCGTAAGGCTGATGGAACCATTGACAGATACAAGGCCAGGTTGGTGGCCAAAGGGTTCAAACAAAGATATGGGTTAGACTATGAGGACACCTTCAGTCCTGTTGTCAAGATTGCCACTGTTCGCCTTGTTCTAGCACTTGCTGTATCCAGGGGATGGAGTTTGCGACAGCTAGATGTAAAGAACGCGTTTCTACACGGTGTTCTGGAAGAAGAGGTCTACTTAAGACAACCACCAGGTTTTGAAGATAAGAGAAGACCGCAGTATGTGTGCAAACTTGACAAGGCATTGTATGGTCTGAAACAAGCACCTCGTGCATGGTATGCTCGCCTAAGCTCTCAGTTAATTCGACTTGGTTTTGTTGCATCCAAGTCTGACACATCCTTGTTCATCTATCGCAAGTCTCATGTCACCATTTTCATGCTCATCTATGTTGATGATATTATAGTTGCTAGCTCCTCTAAAGCTGCAACAGATGCACTGTTAAAGGACTTGAGTAAGGAATTTGCTCTTAACGATCTTGGTGATCTTCATTATTTTCTGGGTATTGAAGTTCAGAAGAAAGATGATGGACTTGTGTTAAATCAAGCTAAATATGCACGGGATGTGATTGCTCGAGTTGGTATGAAGGATTGCAAAGGAGCACCAACACCATTATCTTCTTCAGAAAAGATTTCAGCTTATGAAGGAGAGCTTCTAGGGCCTGAAGATAGCACCAAATACAGAAGTATAGTAGGTGCATTACAGTATCTTACTCTTACTAGACCTGACATTGCTTATGCTGTGAATAAAATATGTCAGTATTTGCATGCGCCTACTACTCTGCATTGGACTGCAGCAAAGAGAGTGCTGAGGTATGTGCAACATACAGTTGATGTTGGTCTGACGTTCACGAGGTCACGCTCCACTCTTGTCAGTGCATTTTCAGATGCTGATTGGGCAGGTTGTGAAGATGATCGCAGGTCAACTGGAGGGTTTGCTATTTTTCTTGGACCGAATCTTATATCCTGGAGTGCCAAGAAGCAAGCCACAGTCTCTCGTTCCAGTACTGAGGCAGAATATAAGTCTGTAGCAAATGCTACAGCAGAGGTAATATGGATACAGTCTTTACTTGCAGAACTTGGAGTCAAATTGACTCAGCCGCCATGCCTATGGTGTGATAATCTTGGAGCAACATACTTATCAGCAAATCCTGTATTCCATGCACGTGCCAAACATATTGAGATCGATTTTCATTTTGTGCGAGAAAGAGTTCTCAAGAAGCAGCTGGATATTCGCTTTGTTCCGTCTAGGGATCAAGTTGCCGATGGGTTCACAAAACCTCTCCCTGTTCGTAGTTTTGAGAAATTTAAGTATAATCTCAACTTGGCCAAGTTGTGATTAAGGGAGGGTGTTAGAAGTAGTATTGGTTCTAGACTCTATTACGTATTGTAATTTGTATCCAGCTGTGCACCGCATTGTGCAATATAAATAGAACAGAGATGAGACTCGGGTTGTATCCGAGTAGACCTAAGTCGTTTGACACAGCAAACAAACATGTATGCTTCATGAACAGGTCGACAGGTCACAAACAATATATTCAGCATACCAATAACTAGTGGATGGTAAGATAACCGAGGAACGGGAGTTTATATTACAGGAAAACTGAAAAACAGTGGTGCAACCATGGCATCTTGGCTAGTACCATGCTGATTTTTAAGCGGTAATCTATCGGAAAAAATCCACGGGGCCATTTTAACACAGGCTATGCAAATAAACTAGGTGGCATTTGACGACGGGCACAACAACATGAGAGACATGCCATCCTCCAAACATTAACAGGAAAAAGGGAATGGTAGAAACTATTTGCAGAGAAATTATGAATTAACCACCACATCAGTTTGATGCAAGTTATCGGCAGCATATTCATAAGGGATTTGCTAGTTTTCCGTGCTCAGTCAGGTCGTACATCATTTGATTTGCATCGTGATTCATGCGAGTCATGAGTTACAACATTAGTTGCAACTGAGATTAGATGATATCATCTGACTGAGAACGAAGTTAGTTCTCAGTCGACTGAGAAATAGTCCCACCCCATTCATAATCTCATTGGATATACCGCCGGTTTTACAGTTGACACACACACACACACACACACATATTCGGGTCATTGTTAGCACTGGACACATACGTAACTACAGCTAAAGTATGCATAAACCTGAATCGATCCCCATGATCTGACCACTGTCACCTGCGACGCGAGAATCCGCTGCAGTTTATGAGGGATAGAGAGAAAAACCGCACCTTGCTTCCGACTGTGGAGGAACCTCGGCGCGGGGACTCCGTCCCGAGCATCCAAACGGCACGCGGTCGGGATGCAGACGCCGCATCTGCGATATAGGGAGAGAGAAGAAGGAATCAGCGCCGAACAGGGACGAGAAATTGATTCGGGGCTAGCTGCTCGGTGCGCGCTTTACATTGAAGAGGAAGGGGTGACGGCGAAGGCGGCCATGGTGCTCGCTGCCTGTCGATTCCGGCAGCTCGCGTGCCTCCGGAGGACGGCGGGGGAAGAGGGGGCTCACGCAGTGTGCGTGCGGCTGTCGCTCACGGCCAGTCGTCGCGTCGGGGCGGTGGATAAGGGCAGGTCAGGTGGGACTGAGACCGAACGGCAGGGAAGAAGAGGCGCAGATTCTCATCCGGTGGGCTCGGCGTCCACTGGGCCTGGAAACGAGAAGCGGTAGTGGACCACATCAGGATACTGGCCCGTTTGGACTTTGCAGCGGCGAAAAGCAAATAAGGATTTTTTTTTCGAGCAGCATGGAGCAATACAACAGACAAAAAAGATTTTTTTTCTATAGAGGAGTATTTTTGCCAGTAAAAACGAAATTATATTTTATGAAAAATCCTGTACAGAAAATAAGACAATCTAGGTGTGTTGTACTGAGTGACTCAAACAAAACTCTTCTAACCGAATTCGGACTTACCTCTCTTTTGGATGGCAATGTATGGTAGAAATGGAATGGGTATGTTCAAAATGGTTTTGCTATTTTCAAGGCGGTTGATTAATAAATAATTATTTTAACTCAACACAAAAAAAATCTGACATCTGGATTCCTACAAGTATAAGAGGATGTGTAGATCTTCATCAGACCTTATTGATGTCGACTAAAAAATTGAAATTTCGAAGTCAACACTAAAAACAATCGGACCTGATCATCTAGATTCATGCAAGTATAAAAGGACGAGCGGATCTTTATGGGATGACTGCCGACATCCTCCAACAAATAACTAATTCTAAGTCGTCTGAGCTACAAATACTCCCCTTTTAATTTCATATATGTAAATGCCATGCCGCACACACCCATGCGGCCATGCCAAGCCCTTATGCTCCATTGCTCCATGGACAACACTCGGGCAGTAAAACCCTAGAATAGAGTTCTACTCCCCAATCAACTCTACCGTCACGACAACTAGTGGTAGGCTCATCGTCCTAAATATGTGCATGCCCTGATTCTTGGCGTGGAAACTATGTTCGTAGAGTGTTCTTTTCACGCACGGCCATATCGGTATATTGCATATTGCACGTGCATGTCCTTGAGGTGGATGTGAGCTTGTGGTGTGTGCCACTCGCCTCCTTAGAGTAGTTGATGTGATGAGGTCCAACTCCATATCAAATCGTAATTCAATGTATTTATAAAACGCACGTGGCGGTGTTTTGTATGCAAGTCCTTCTTAGAGGTATCACCTTGAAGTATATACCATGGTACAATTGCAAATGTTTCACACCCGGACTTCGCATAGCTAGATGCACAAAGCAAAACAAAACCAAATAAAAAGGGCTATAAATCAGCAACCACGCCTTCTGCAGATGCCCGTTGGCGATAAACCTTTGGCATGTAATGTTAGAGGTGTGGGAGCTGCCAGACCCTTTGACGATCCCAAATGTGGGATCCGAGTGGGTGATGCACCTTCTCCATGGGAAGATGGAGCTGGAGCGCTTACGGATCATGATGTTGTTGTGGAGAATCTGGTACGTGCGGAATGAGGTGGTTCATCACAAGCCACCACCGCCCGCTGAAGCCTCGAGGCGGTTCCTTTGCAGCTACGTCGACTCGCTGCTCACGATCAAGTATTACCCACACGACGATGGGGTGAAGGGGAAGGCGCCTGTAGATAATCATGTGGTGGCAGGTCCTTCTGGCTTCTGCTGCCAAGGAGAGATGGACACGACCCCCAGCGGGATGGGGGAAGCTCAATGTTGATGGCTCTTATGTGGAGGCGACGAAGGAGGGTGGAGCTGGCATGATTCTGCGTGATGAAGCGGGGAGCATCCTTTTCTCCCCTTGCCGATATATCCCTTCATGTTCTTCTCCGCTAGAGGTGGAATTAGCTGCATGCTTGGAGGGTTGCACCCTTGCCTTGGAATAGAGTAGTACGCCGTTCATTGTTGAACTAGATTGCTCCTATGCTGTGAGGATGATTAACAATGTTGTAGAAGAGAGATCTGAGCAAACCTTCATGGTGAAGGAGATTCGCCGTCTCCTGCGTGAGAGATTAGAGTCTAAGGTGGTTGGTATTAGGAGAGAGCAAAACTTAGTGAGCGATGCTCTAGCCAAAATGGCTCGAACGGACCGCACGACTGATGTTTGGGTACGTTCGGAACCAAGCTTGATACCTAGACTCTGTAGCGAGGACTGTAATTCTGGTGTTTAAGTAATACAATTTCTATTCGCAAAAAAAAAATCAGCAACCACGAATAACGAATGAATCAACGCACTAAGAAACACCACATACCAACATAAATTTCCTACACATTGTGAAATTAGGTTCTCTTTTCTGAACGGAATTGCATGATCGATCTTTGCTGGTACGCGCGCTGTTTTATTGCTACTACATTAGCAAAGTACAATACAGTAGATACACACCGTACATGCAGATCGACATAGATCTGACAGGGGTGTATATGCTACACTGTGTAACACAGCGTCCGCAAGTAATTCAGTCAGTTACAAATGCGACAACATACATGTCGCTGCAGGTATCGTAAACAATGGTATTGGTACACATAAAGAAACTTGGAATACAAGAAGAAGCGTCATGAACAGCTCCTGATTTATTAAAAAAATACTACTGTAATCGATAGTAGTCCAAAGGAAAGTCATTGCGACACCTACTGACCGTAGAGCTTCTTCCTGATCTGCAAGAGAGGGACATTTGAAGTGAGTGTAGGCGTGTAGCTGACACAGATAGTAGCCATAAAGCAGACCAGCGCGAAGAGGAGCAGAGAAGGACGAAGCAGGGGCAGCGATGGCGCGTACCTCAGGAAGCTTTTGCCTGAAGGAGACGTCCACCCTGGCGTCCAGCGTGTTGTCGCAGACGATCTTGCCGTCCTGCGACGCGAGCACGACGCCTCCCCAGCTACGCACGTTCGTCCATGTCCAAAATCAGTCACCCGATCAGTAAAGGTTACTGAATCGCAATCGATCGGCAATGGAGGTAGGCGAGATCGATGCAGGAAGCCGTTAGAAAAAAAAAAGTACAAACCAGGAGGGTCCATGCCCTGCGTCATTGATCCTCTGCGGCGGGAGGTAGACCCTGCCATCGATGATGATCTTGGGGAGGTTCACCTTGTTCTTCTCGGCGTACTCCTTCTTGGCCGCCTCCAGCACCGGCTCCACGTGGACGCGGTCCGCCTCCCTGCACCGCAGCACCACCGACGGCTCACGCAGCCGGAGCAGGCTCTGCAGCTCGATCCATCCATCCATGGACAGACATCGTCAGTTGTTACTCTGGATGTTCTGAAGCAGCAAGATATACTGAACGAACCTGCACGATGAGGCCCTTGAGGATCTTCCTGTAGACGTTGGTGTCCTTGGTGACGCGGAGGAGCGTCTTGCACGTGTTCTCCCTCATCTCGCTCACGATGTCCTCCTGCGCCTGCAGCACCTTGATGCGCGCCGTGTTCAGCTCCATTGAGTACTCACTGTCAGGATATGTATGGCAATCAATTCATCAGCGGCAGATGTTGAAGAAATTTCGCATTGTCATAAGCGAGATCGAGATCGAGATTCTGATCGAGTTAACTGGCATGCATGCATGTGTAAGTGTGCTCACATCTTCCTGCGTACGTCCACCTGCTTCTGCTTGCGCTCGTAGTCCTGCCTGATCTTCCTCTTCTCCGACTCCACCAGCTGCAGCTTCTCTATGTTGAACTCCTGAAGGCAGGCGCGGATTCATGCAATTCAATGTTCGCTGATTAATGTTTTAAATGTTGAACAAATTAATATAGATGATCGATTAAGGTGATAAGAAACCAGATACCTCCTCTGCGGCAACCGAGATCTCGCTGGCTTTCTCCTCGGCCTCCTGCTGGATGAACCGGACCATCTGCTGGATCTGCTTCCCGACGTCGGCATCGTTCATCTTGGATGATGATCTATTGATCACTTGGAGTCGTGGTGCCGAATGCCCAATCTCTCGAACAATGCTCGTACTTGGTTTTCTTTCTCTCGATCTGCTTCTATCTTAGATCAGGCAAAATCTGTCCCCAGTAAGGGTTGTGTGTTGTTGTTTTTTCCGATCCTTTGGATGGACGAGAGCCAAAGGAGAGAGAGGGAGAAAGCCAAAGATAACCAACGCAGAGTTCGGATCACATGCATGCATGGGAGAAGAGCAGAGTGCATACGTGTGAGGAGCGGGGGGACTCGTCCTCCTACCAAATTTGGCTTTCCGTTTCTTCCATGCAACCTCTCCATTGGTTTTTTTTTTTTATAGCAAAATCCATTCGACGAGCTGCTTTGGCTGCGTAGTCATTTGACTACACATCTTTTTTGCAATACAAGCTTGAAGTGTGTATAAAATAATTAAAAATTTACATAAGTATATGTATTTAACTACACAACTTTAACATGACTACGCAGTGTTAATGTTCTGGCTCCGCCATATTAATACTCAAATAAACTTGTATCATTTCTAAGATTAGTATATATAATTCTAAGGGAATCAAGGCGAACACTAGGCATTAGCCGCCTGTAAAAACGCGAATTCCACGCGTCCGATGATGGTACAAAACCGATTCGCATGTAACAATTATTATTGTAGTATGTAACATCGGTCTCCAACAATTTTTATTTAGTCGCGAAATAATGGTACAAAAATGGTTCGTATGTATCATCTTTTTTTAGAGTATGTACATTTGTGTCCAACAATTTTCCTATAGAGTGAAATTATGGTGCAAAAAGATCCGTCAATGGTACAAAATAATTTTGAATGTACTTTTTTCTTTGTGTATGCAACATTTTTAAAATTGTTACATTGTTTCACAACATTTCTCTACAGAAAATCCAACATTTTTGACTAATCTATTCAACATTATAGGACCACATATGTAACCTTGGTGCAATTTCTCTGTATCATATACACAAAAATCATCGTATCACTTTGCACATAGTTACACAACAAAAAAGAGTAACATATTTACCAGATCATGATACCTATGTAACATAGAAAAAGATCCCCACAAATTGGTTTTCTCTATCGATAATGGAGGCACCATCATGGACGAATCGAGCTCGTGGGTGACGAATCCATCGCGCCATAGACCCGTTGGGGCCAGATCGGTCAATCCCCAGCCCATCCACTTATGGGGTGTCTCGTCTTCTCCAAGTCTGGTGTGTGGGAACTTATTGAGCTCCATGGCGAGCTCGTCGGTGCTGCGCGGAGAAGCTTCGAGTGAGGACGTGTGCTCTCTACCACATGGTCACACGGTAGCGGCCGGAGCACGCGACAGAGACCCGCTCGCGTAGGTCGGCTACTTGGACGCGAGCTCGTGGTGGCAGGAGGCGGAGCGCGCGGTGGAGGCCTGCTCTTGGCGGTGGCCAGCTACCAGGGACATCCTCGGCCGGTTCGCGGCGGAAAACTATCCCTTGTCCCCAAGAATGCGCTTTTGTTCCTTTTCTTTCCTTTCATGCGCGCGAGAGAATGCCGCCGGCCAGACCATCTAAACGTGACGTGACCTGACCTGCGTTTTTCTTGACCATCGAGGTGAGCGTACCGACCATCGATCTGATCGCGCGGACCATGGGAACCGGCAAGCGCGTGGCAAGGCAGAGGAGAAATGTCATTCTACCATGGATGGGACATCCCGTGCATTTTTTGCCCGTTAGATTCACAATGTTTTCTGCTTTTAGATTCGTGTTGCACAAATCATTCAGTTTCATTGTGTTTCAGAAATGTGAATCGGATTGTCTTGCAGTGAAACATGTTTCTTTATTGCAGGAGGTCCGGTACTTTCACCACTCTCCAGGGCAGAGCCTACCTCGCCGCTCCATCCATCAAATAGCAAAAGCACTGTTCGTATGCGCGCCACGTTCCTCCCAATGCGCATGCACTGTATCCGCATCAACAACGCCAGGCCGACATTTCGAACGCAAGCTGAGAGTGAGAGCTCTCCTCCGACTCGGAAGCAAGCTCAGATGGGAGCCGGCCGGAATTCGACTTGGACCGGCACGCGCCCATCTATAAACTTTCACCTGTTTGCCCGATCAAGGGCAGCACAGGCATAGCCCATCGAGATCGATCGGACACGCGCCACAACTTTCCGTCGATGGAAGCCAGCAAGTTTGGTTTCGGCCTGGACATGCCGCCGGCGTTCAAGTTCGACCCCACGGACGCCGACATCGTCGGCCACTACCTCCTCCCGCGCGCGCTCGGCATCCCCAACCCTCACGAACACGCCATCATCAAGGACTTCGACCCCGGCAAGGCCCCACCGTGGGACATCCTCCGCCGCGCCGCCGACGAAAACCACGCGGTCCACGCCTTCTTCTTCTGCCCGGCCACGGACGCGTCCAAGAACGGCGGCCGCAAGAGCCGCACCGTGCCGAACGCCGGCGTGTGGCAGGGGCAGAAGGGGACCGAGGAGACCATCACCCTGCTAGCTCCCGGCGGCGGCGCCGAGGTGGACATCAGGTACAAGCGCTACAACCTCACCTTCATACACCACGGCCGCCCTTCCGGCTACGTCATGCACGAGTACGAGATCCTCTCGCCGCCGTTCCCTGGCACCGTGCTCACCCGCCTCAAGCTCAAGGCCAAAAAGAACGCCAACGGGCCGCCCGTCGCCAACGCACAGGCACAACCCGTGGTTCCACCACAGCTCCCACACACACACCAGACGGGCCCGAGCTACGACTACCAATACCATGCCGCCGCGGGATTTGCTGCCGCGCAAGATGGCGCTCTATATGACAGTAATGGCTACGACTATGCTCCTCCTCTCGAGTATGACCTCCCAGTGTGCGAGTACGACAACAACTACTACTACAATGCCGCCGAGATGATGGATGACGGGGAGGGATTCACTGCCGCGCAAGCCGATGCTTTCTATCGCGGCGGAACGGTGGAGACGGCCGGCGACTACTACTACGATCCTTCCAACTACGTCCCTCAGTGTGGCGGCGCCGGCGAGTACGACAACAACTGCTACAATGCCGCCGAGATTATGATAAACGGGGAGAGATTCACTGGCGCGCAAGCCGATGCTTTCTGTGGCGACGGAATAGCGGAGACGGCCGCCGAATACTACGATCCTTCCAGCAACTACGTCCCTGAGTGTGCCGGCGAGTACAGCGACTATTGCGTCGATTACCAACAGCAACAGGGCGCGAGCAACCAATATCAGGCCGAAGATGCCGCCGGGATGTGCACTGGCGGCGGCGGGTTCATTGGCGAGCAACAAGCTGCCGCTCACCATGGCAACAACGATAAGGGCTGTGTCGCGCACTCCACTGACGACATCGCCTTCTACAACAACGACTACGATCCTTCCAACTACGTCCCCGAGTGTGGCGGCGAGTACAGTTACTGCAAGGGCGTGTACGAACAGCGGCAATATCAGCAGGACCCCAGCAATTGCCAATGCCAGGCCGGAGACGCCGCTGTGATGTGCGCAGAGGGTGTCGTTGCCTCCGAGCAGCAAACTGGTGCTATCTGTGGCAACAGCGATAGCGGCATTATAGCAGGAACAGAGACGACAAGGCACTCAACTATTTCGCTCTGCGTCGACGACGAGGAGTACAAGTGCGACGACAACAACTTCTACAACATCTTGTTCGACAACGGAAATGAGGTTGAGGATGATTTCATCTGTGACCACAACGACGCTGGCGATTCGGCTAATGTATTGGATTCCAATCGCGCGCCACAAAAAAGGGCGCGACCCAATGGTTATTAGAGCGACGATTTTCTTTGCAAGAAACATAAGTTGCTAGGGAGCCGTGGGATCAGAAAATTGGATGATCAGATCGCGTCACCTTGGGCAACATCGGAGCTAACGTTCCCGCGATATAAAATCTGAATGTAGCAGTGTAACATCTCCAATGAGGACTTTCCTTCTTTTTTTGCCTCTATGGGCGTGTGCTCTAAGTCGCCTGTGACTACCACATCCAAATTTAGTGTAAAAACTTTCTATCTACAGTATGACATATCCGGTCTTTGAAAATAACATTATATCTATTCTTATACTACAAAAAGACACATGCACAGCTTGTGTGTTCTTTAAAGAAAGATGCTCATGTATTGATGGTGACCCTCTTGCAGAAAGCTTCGTTTTTAGGGAAGTGAGTCTAGCTCAACTGGTTGGGGAAGTGGATGTACAAATCCAGCACTCATGCAATTTATCTTGAGAACTATGCTTTAATCTTAATCAAGATTAAAAATCTTAGTGCTCATGCCAAATGACTGTGTGCATCTCTGGTTGGTGCAGAGGCCGGGAAGTGAAATTCTTTCCATTTAAATTATGATAAAGTCAATTGGTCTTTTCTCAATCAGACACTCAGAATGAAAGGTTTTTCACCAAAGTAGAGAGCGTTGATCAATAATTTTGTGTATGGAGGAAGTGTAGCGATTCGTGTCAATGATGATACGAGACGCTTTTTCCAGCAAAAGGTTCACGAAGCGATTGACATAGGCATCCCAAATGGGCTCCAGACCCGGGATTTACTGAAGGCCCACTATCCGAAGAATAAGAAGATTCGGGAGCCCAAGATGTATTAAGGAAAGCTAGAGTTGTAATAGGAAGTGTTATTTGTAATCTGGCGGGACGAGTTAGAAACCGTCCCGGACTCGTAACTTGTACAATACGAAACCCTCGGCTCCACCTCCTATATAAGGGGAGTCGAGACAAAAAAGGATCGAATCTACTGTCAACATAACCCTAGTTTTCATAATCGTCGAGTACTTTTCGCCTAAAACTTCGAGGTCTACTTGCCCTCTACTTCCCAAAACCCTAGTCTACAATGTAGGCATTGACAAGTTAATCCTTTGTCAATTGGCGCCGTCTGTGGGGATTAGAGGTTGCAAGGAGCTGATCTCGATGGTACGTTCAAGATCTTCGACTTCATCAACAGCAAGCAACGCGATGGATCGAGGTAACAAGAGAAAAACTGATCTATTCAATTTTATTCCTCACCCGCCCTCCCGTATGGATGCATGTGCCTATGGAGGAGCCCATCATCATGACGTTCGGAGAATTCCGATTTGGCGTCAACAAGGAAGGATCCTACCGTCTCGAAGTTCCGATCTCGTCGGAATTTTCAGCGGTCGATTCTAACTTTTCGTCGAGTGACGAGGAGTTTTCGTCGCCATACTTCGTCGATAACAAGGCAAGCCGAAAGCTCGCCAAGATCTTCAGCAATACATCCTTCGAGTCATCTGCGGACTCCTTTATAAGCAGCGACTCCCAGCGTCGACAGCTTCAACTTCATCGACAAGTCTGCTGCCATCGGAAAGGTCTTCACCACTCTACATGATGGTGTCACCAATCCTGATAAAAATCAATGCACAAGATATCATCGGATCTATGTGGTAGAAGGCAGGCACATCGGACCCGCAAACATCAGAGGCTTTCGACGAGTTGGGAAATCCATACGTCGATCCCGCGATCTCGGACATGGCTTAGGCACTAAATATCCTGGATCCTCAACTCGCGCAAAGTCAGCTCCGCAAGAAGCGTGGGATAGGGCCGCGAAAGCCATGGATGGTTCAGAACCTATGACCACCACTGCTACTGTACAAGAACTTCAAGCATATCAATATAGACTTTCGAGTAAGCGAGAATTGGAAAAACAGACAACATCCTGAATAGAGAAAGAAAGACTTCGCATCAAGCGAAGCAGATTTAAGTCGACAATCTAGAACTTCGGGAGACAGTCACAGAGAAGCTCGGAGAGCAATGTCGGTGCAAAACATACCCGAAGAGAGAGGAAACATAATCCAAAATCTCGACATGTCCTTTATGTCGATCGATGAAAGAGGAAATATCATCCCAAAAGAGGCAGGTTACATGGCAACACAAGCTTATATCTTGGCATCCAGACCACCTCCTGGGGACCCGAGAGAACCATTGTTCAATATGGCGATGGCTGGAGTAGGAGTTATGGGAACGCGTTTGCAACAACGCCTCCCGAAGAAAATCCTAGGCAAAATAGTCCACGACCCACGCAGCAGTTCAAGACCCACCAAGAGCAAGTGGAGCAAGAGACACAGTCCAAGTAAGGGTGGACAGAGCGCGACAAGAAAGGAGGGAGCGTCGGCACTCGCCGAACGAACGAAGATATGTGTGGACTCCCGTGCTTTACGAGAAGAGTTCGAAAAACTCGAGTCCCAAAAGGGTTCAAGTTACCGAAAATTTCAAGAAGTTCGACGGCCTGCAAGACCCAGGATTGGCTCGTGGATTATCTCGAGATGGTAAAGCTGGTAGGAGGAACAGAGCAACGACTATGCAAAGTATCCAAGTTCACTTGAGTGGTGCCGCGAGATCTTGGATAAAGAAACTCCCCTTAAATTCCATCGACAGTGGGAGACCTTTGAGGACATCTTCGTGAAAAACTTCCGATCCACGTGCAAGAAACCTGCATCGTTGGAAGAGCTGAGGGCATGCCGACAAAAACACGACGAGTCGATGAGGAAGTATATACAGCGATGGAACATCATAAAGAACTCGGAGAAGATATATCGACGAGAGGGCAATAGATGCGTTTGTGGCAGGTCCGCCGAGCAGATTTCATCGAGGACTTAGGGAGAACAAACCCTAAGACCATATCAGCACTCATGGAGATAGCCAATAAATGGGCAGATGGAGAAGACGCAATATACAACAAGCGACACGGGTCGCCAGAAGAAGATCGTGGTCGAAATTATCAAAATAGAAGGCGATTTTCTCGCCGGTTTACAACAACGACGCCCGGCCATATATCGGCTGGTTTTCGAGGAAATCCTGGAGGAAATAGTCGAGATGACTATCAAAGGAGTAATGAGCAGCAAGGCGACAATAGAGGTGATTTCGTGGCAACAGGCAAAATAGTGGACCAAGGATTCAAAGACCTTATGTGTCTCCCGAAGAGATGATGAACGGTCCGTGTCAAATGCACTTTTACCTCGACAACAATGGAAAGAGACAACAGGACATCTCGGAAAGATGCCGCAATTTTCGGGCAATGCTGCGAGCCGCGGAATCGCAAATGCCCAAGCAAATAACAGAAATCCTCGGGAGCCAAGGAGCGAGATTCACCTTCCACCTCCTCCCGCAATTACCGACGACGAACAGCTTAGAATTGCGGCAGCACCACATCCACCTCCATATGTTGACCCCAACTCTAACGGTGTGGTCTCGATGATTCAGAAAGCTAGGGCGCAGAAGGTAATATCTCGACAAGTGTTCATGGCGAGAAGATGCCTCCACCAACGTGGAGTACTTAAATTGGTCGGGGCAAGACATCGGCTTCACAATTGCAGATCATCCGCAGCAAGTTCCTCGACCAGGACAATCGCACTCATCCTACCCGCATAATTGCTGGTTTTGATGTGTCGAGAGTTTTCATAGATGGCGCAGCAGCTTAAACCTCATGTATGCAGATACATTGAGGAAAATGAACATATCCCTGGCAAACCTGAAACCAACCGATACACGTTTCCATGGGATTACAGGAGAAGCCAAGTTACCCATTGGGCAAAATAAACCTCGACGTTGGTTTGGAACCGAAAACTGGATAGAGAATGAGTTCGAAGTTGTGGATTTCCCATCGAGTATCACGCCTTGTTGGGACGACCAGCATATGCTAGGTTCATGGCGTGCCACATTATACATATCTGTTGTGGAGGTTGCCGGGCCCAAGGGACCTATCACAATCAAAGGAAGTTTCGCGTTATCGATAAATGCGACAAGGATTTTCATCGACTATCGAAACTTTCGGGATGCAAGCAGAATATGCGGCGCTTCACTGATTATGACGTGCTGAGGTAGGAAGATCTTCTAAGGAGCCAACTTTCAACACAAACAAGGATTCAAAAGAGGTACAGATCCACGAGATCCAAAGAAAACGACGTCCATTAAACATGGATGTCGCATAGAAAGCGCGCTCGTCGAGTTCCTCCGTGAGCACTGGAAAATCTTTGCATGGTGTCCAGCTGACATGCCAGGAGGGAACTTGCCGAGCACCACCTCAATTTGGATCCTCTCGCACGACCAGTAAAGCAACCTTTGCGGCGTTTCGGAACCTAGCCGCAAAGCCATGTTATCGAAATAGATCGACTCAAAGATGCGGGTTCATCGAGAAATATCTACAGAAGCCACATGGGTAGCTAACCCAGTGATGGTGCCGAAGAAACACACAATAGTCCTTCGCATGTGCGTCGACTTCACGTGTCTCAATAAACATTGTCCCAAGGATCACTTTCCCTCCCAAGGATCGATCAAATCATCGACTCCACGGATGCGAACGTCTTTCCTTCTTGACGCATATTCTGGTTATAACCAGATCAGATTAAAAGAGGAAGATGAAGCCAAGACAGCGTTTATCACACCTTATGGCGTGTTTTGCTACAAAACAATGCCCTTTGGTCTAAAAACGCGGGAGCAACATACGGATGATGCAGAAGTGCCTAGCAACACAGATCGGGAAAAATGTACAAGTCTACATCGACGATGTCGTAATAACATCAAAGAAAGGGACTTTGATCGAAGATCTGAAGGAAACCTTCGACAACCTCGACAAATTCTGCCTCAAGTTGAACCCGACAAAGTGCTCTTTTGGAGTTCCCGCTGGAGAACTTCTCGGGTTCTTAGTATCAGCAAGAGGGATTGAAGCTAATCCCGAAAAATACAGGCCATCGTTACTATGAGAAAGCCAACAAAGTTGAAAGAAATACAACAGCTAACGGGGCGAGTCGCGCTTTAAGCGTTCGTCGCAGGCTAGGAGAAAAGGCGCTGCCGTTCTATGCATTGATCAAACAAGGAGAAAAATTTCAATGGAACGAGGAAGCAGACGAGCCTTCGAGAACCTCAAGCGAGCAATTTCGACACCGATATTAGTGGCGCCAAAAGAGAAAGAACCTCTCCTCTTGTATATTGCGCTACACCTCAGGTGGTCAGCACGGCCCTAGTAGTCGAAAGGGAAGAAGAAGGCAAGCTTCATGGAGTTCAAAGCCAGTATACTTCATCGAATGCGTCGCCGTCAAAACAGAGGTACCCGCAATATCAAAAGCTAGCATATGGAGTATTCACGACAGCAAGAAAATTGCGACACTATTTTTCGGCGCACCCGATAATAGTGGTCAACGAGGCTCCCTTATCAAATATATTGAACAACCCAGAAGCTACGGGTCGTGTCTCCTTTGGGGAATAGAACTTTCCCTCGGGACATCACGTATGAAAAAGAAAAGCAATAAAATCGCAGATCTTACCAGATTTCATTGCAGAATGGATGGAGCTACAAAACACGGGACCCCCAGATTTATCGAGAACTTGGACCATGAACTTCGACGGGTCCAAAAGATTGGAAGGTGCTGGAGCGGCGTGATATTGGTATCACGAAGGCGACAAGTTGAAGTACGTTTTGCGGATGACGTTCCCAAACGCGTCTAACAATGAAGCAGAATATGAAGCTCTCATACACGGGATGAAGATGGCGAAAGCTTAGGTGCAACCCGACTGAAAATTTCGGCGACTCACGGTTGGTAGCACGGCAAGTCATGAATCAATGCGATGCGAGTCAACGAAAGTATGATAGCATACAAAGAGGTGTACAATGAGCTGGAGAAGTTATTCGATGGTTGTGAGGTAAACCACATCACGGGATGAGCAACGATGAAGCGACGTTCTCGCAAACATTGGGTCACAATGCCTCGCGATTCCTCCAGGTGTGTTCTGGGAAGAGATTAGCGAGAGATCAACAAAGCCAGCAAAAACAAAGAAGGAGAAAAAAGAGAAACCCTCGAGTATCGCCAAAGACACGCGAAGAAGAAGAAGAGCAAGAGCTAGTCATGATGGTGCAAATTCCATGGATGCAGGCTTACATATCATATATCCTGGAAAACCATACCCGACGATCCAGTCGAAGCAAGGCGAATAATTAGGCGATCAAAAGCTTTTACTGTGGTAAAGGGGAGCTGTACAAACGCAGTATTTCGGGTGTGCTACAACGGTGTGTTACACCCGAAGAAGGAAGGATCATCCTAAAGGACGTGCATGAAGGAATATGCGGGCATCACGCGAGTAGCCGAGCCATTGCGGCCAAAGTCTTGAGGATTTTATTGGCTAACAGCAATCGAGGATGCGAAGGAAATAGTGCGAACCTGTGATGCGTGCCAAAGGTTTGCGGCAAGACCTCACTCACAGCAGAACTTATGCCAATCCCACTATCTTGGCCCTTTGCTCAATGGGGTCTCGACATGGTGGGTAAATTGCACAAAGCTTCGCCAGGAGGTTACGAGTATATGCTGGTTGCTGTCGACAAATTTACAAAGTGGATAGAAGCCAAGCCGATAAATTCACCGGACGGCGCATCGGCAATTAAGTTCGTGAAAAGCATCGTCTTTAGATTTGGAGTCCCTCACAGCATCGTCACAGACAACGGCAGTAACTTCACGTCCAAAGAGTTCAAAGCATATTGCGAAGTGGGCATCAATTGAGTTTGCGTCATTGCGCATCCACGGACCAACGGACAAGTCGAGAAGGCCAACGGCATCATCGCAATGGCATCAGAAGCGCCTGCTAGGTCCATGAAAAAGCTCGGCATACTTGGCGGGAGGAGTTACCAAGTGTGTTGTGGAGTATCGAACAACACCAAATACGGCGACACAAGAAACACCGTTTTTCGGTCCATGGAGCTGAAGCAGTCTGATAGAAATAGAGCACGATTCTCCAAGAGTCACAGAATATGATGAAGAAACCTCGAGAGAAGCCTTGGAGGACGATGTCGATGCACTTGACGAAGCTCGAGACGAAGTCCTATCACGAGTCGCCAAATATCAACAGGACCTGAAGAATTACCACAGCGACGATCGCGCCAAGATCTTTTCAAGTCGGTGATCTAGTTTGCGACTTAATCAAAAAAGTCACGAAAAACTCGAATCACCATGGCTTGGACCCTACATCATCACGAGGTAATCGAAGGAGGAGCATACGAATCAAAGACAAGAAGAGAGGATTGCGGAGCCAAATCCCTGGAACGTGCACAACTCGGCGTTTTTACGCTTAGATGCGAAATATAGTCTCCTCTGTAAACATACAATGTCTGGCCCGCGAGTTTTCAGACGCACTCTTTTCCTTTTCGAGGCACCGAGTGGGCCGGAGAAGGTTTTTAATGAGGCGGACTCGCGGTGCTGCAATATAATAAAGATAGTGGAATTATATATCTTCTTCCCGACAAGACTAGGGGTTTTTCCCCTACATGATACAATATACATAAACACAGTGTCGACAAACGCAAAAGAAGCATCTTGCCTTGGTAAAAATACCTCGCCAAAGTAAAAAGAGATACAGACAAAATAGTGATTAACAAAAGACTCGGGGGCTTACACCCACAAAAATAGTATACAGTGTACATTATTTTGCCTTGGTTTAAAAACCTCGCATTACACAAATACAGCGAATAGCCACCGAAAATACTCGGGGGCTAGACAAATATAGACATATGATGATTGCTTCACAATATAGTCATAATCATGATTTACAAGGGAAAATTATCTACCAAAGAAAAATAATCAGTCTTGATTTAATATATTATCAAGGGTCTGTTTTCCTCAGGCAGCGCCAAGAAAATCAGCATAATGACCGTCTGCAAAAAAGTCGGCATCCATCCGAAGAAGGTCTTCAATCATTTCTTCGGCTATAGGTGAAACCTTCGTGTTAATACGATCGACACCAACTCTTCGGCGCCGTACCTTCTCGTGAACTTTTTCAACAACTTGGGTCAGAGCTTCGAGTGGCAGATTTGAAGCATGATAAGGGCAAATCGCGCCAGCCACCAGTTGAGCCTTGACAAAGTTATGGATCCTGTGGGCATCCTTAAACTTCTCCACTAACTCGGGAAGAGTTTTTGGTTGAATGTTCCGAGGAAACATAGAGTTATAAACCATAGACAAAGTCCTTGTACAGAAGTCAAGATACTCGCGAACCTGAAGCGCGCGATCTTGAAATCTTACGATTTGGCGAGTCCGTTCAGGCGTGCCCCAAAAGTCGACCCATGTTCACGTGCAAGCCGAAGAAGAACATTGGAACGAGCCTCGACACGTTCATCTTCAGTCGCAGTATCCAAAAAAGAACCTATTGTTTCATGAAACAAGTCAGTGGGTAATGAAGAGGCAAGCAGCAAAGGAAAAGAAGAAGCAAGGCAAGTATAATGAAACTTACCCGCCATATCCAAGCTAGCATCCATTAGGAGTTGGAACATAGAGTTTTCTCGAGACGTAGCTGCAGCAGCCTCAGTAACAGCGGCGTCCTTCTCAGTCATGGCATCTTGGGCTTGTTGAAGTGCAATTTTCTCCCTTTGAGATGATTCTCGAGATTGCTCCATAAGCATAAGCGATTGTTTCTTCGTGGATTGAAGTTGTCGTCGAAGTTCTTGTAAATCTTCCGACAAGGGTATGCCGGAAGAACCTTCAAGAAAATTGTCATCGGTCTTTACTTTCTTCGACAAGGAAGACGCGGGAGCAGCATCAGGAGAAGAAGGATTCGTCGAATAATTATCAAATATCAACTGGAAAAGAAAATCTCCGAATCAAAGATAGCACCAAAAGGAATTTCATTGATTGTAGAAAATTTACATGGCCATTACAAAAGAAGTTCTCCTAAGGGACTGGCAGGGAACTTGTCGCCAAGACTAGAATGGCGACAATAGCAAAGGAAATAAAGAAAGCAAAAACTAGACCTCCGGTCTTGAAGAGCTAGGAGTCGACGATGGCTTGATCCCGAGATAGGCCAGGATCTTCTTTGTGTTGAGCTTCGCCGCTTTGATCAAGGATCGCCATTTAGCTTGCTCTATTTGCTCCGTGTCGCCAACTTTGGCCCAGTCAATAGTTTGTTGACTGTCAGCAACTAGAGCAACGTGCCCACGGCAATCTTCATGTTCTCATGACGCATCTTCAGCCCAAGATCTTCGGGAGGATTAAAACACTTGGCAAGACCAAGGAAAGTTGCGGGCTCCTCTTTCTTCGGGAAGAAGTATGGGAAAAGCTTCGACAACCCCGCCCAGCTTCATCCATGCCTTCACGCTTCCGTCCCGTGAAACTCAAGGAACGACATGGCGTCAAGAAGAACATCGTTGTCGGGATCCTCAAGTTCAAATTCTTGCGAGGTCCTATCTGACAACATAAAAATAGAAATTTTTGTCAACAAATAAGTGCAAAAAAGGAAAATCCAAAGGGTATGCAATGGTGCAGATGCTTACCGACAAAGCGACGACTTTGTGTCTTTATGCGTTTGATGATCGCCGCTCGCGAGCAGATTGTGCAGTTATGTGATCACTCAGCGAAGTCTCGGCGTCATGCACGTTTCGAAGATCCTCGACACCAGCAGCATCGAGACTTGGCCTTGTCGCCTTCTTGCCTAGCTTTAATCGCATCGACTCGGCCTTCTTACGAGCCTCTTCACATTGCTCTAGCTTAAGAGCAAGCGTGTCAGCACGTTCGTTGGCTCCGCGTTTCTCTGAAAAAGGAAGAAAAGATTGGTTATAAACGTCGATAAGTCATGCAGAAAGGATGTAGAAAATAGTCAAACAGTACCTTCATTCTTGCTGGCATAATCACGGTACCCAACAAATTGGGCACCGATGCGAAGAAGCTCTTTAATCAAAGGCTGTGAAAAAAGAGACAAAGGAAGAAAATGTTGGCATGAGAAAAATGACGACACATAAGAGCAAATAGAAAACAACTGCAAGAGTTATAGCAACTTACATCATCCAAAAGAGGGTTAGAAGAGCTACTCGACTGAAGAGTAAGCTCTGGATTTATTTCAACCCTTGCCCTTTTTGGAGAAGGGACAAGGGGGCTTGCCGGAGGAGTAGTAGCGCCGATATTCGAGAAGGCGACGTTTCTCTTTCTCGACTGGCGTATCCGAGGCAATTAATGTATGTGACGTGCTCGTGCGAGCAGCCACAACAGCAGTTGGTACTTCTTCCTCATCATCACTACAAGCAAGTGTCGACAATATAAAAAGCAAGATAGACAAGAATCTTCGAGTACAAGTAAACAAGAAAAAAAGGTACTTACGAACTAATGAGAGACTCGAGGTATGGATCATAGCCGGCCTTCGGTGCGAAGGAACAGCTTCGTCGACTTTGGAGGTGCCGGAATCTTCGACATCATCCCTTTTCCTTTTGTTCCTTGGAGAAACAGCAGGAGGAAGAGATTGTGCCGACGCAGTGGCTTCAGAGACATCCTCTTTTTCATCGGATCCCGCAGATTTTCGAGATTCTGCGGGTTCATTTGTGAAGGAGGGGGCATCGGGGTTATCATCGGAGATAACAGCCCTTTCTTCGACTTCCCCACCTTCAGGAAGAGGAGGAAGTGAAACAAGATTTGGATGATCCTGTATAAAAAGAGGGAAAGTTTGTCAGAAGTGAATAACAACACAAAAAAGCAAGGCGATAGACAAATTACACGACAATGTTTACCTTGGGAAGCGCATGGGCGGCGCTATATGGTTTTACGCGGCAAGTGGAAGGGATGGAGTCTTTCTTCTTAAGAGAGGAAATCCTATGGATAAGTCTATCCAAATCCTTGACTTCCAAATTCGTCGACAGGCGATTTGCGTCTTCATCGCCAGCGTAATTCCAGAAAGGGTTTTTGCGAGCCTGAAGAGGCTGCACCCTAGTCCTAAGGAAGTCGTTATGTCTGGATGCTGATAATTCTTTTCCACGAGTATTTTGCAACTCATGGATACGAGTCATCAGGGCCTCTGTCGAAGTCCTTTCTTCCTCGGTAGCTTCTGCGTCCCAAGAACGGCGGCGAAGGATTTTCTCGGCACCGTCAAAAGGAGGAATATTATCCTCGAGGCAGCCATCGTTCTCTTCGCGAATGTACAACCACTTCTTGCGCCATCCTTGAACGGAGTCAGGGAGTTTGACGTCGAAATAGTTGACAGAGGAGCGAACAGAAATAACAACGCCGCCTATATTATAGGCGACATTGGCAGAGCCATTACGGCGACAAAAGAAGATGCGCTTCCATAATGCCCAGTTAGGCTGGACACCAAGGAAGGCCTCGCAAAGAGTGATAAAAATAGAAATGTGAAGGATAGAGTTGGGTGTGAGGTGGTGAAGTTGGAGACCATAAACATAAAGTAGTCCCCGAAGAAAAGGGTGAATGGGGGCGGAAAGACCACGGATGAGATGATCAACGAAACTTACCCGATACCCCATTGGAGGGGATGGGTAGCTCTCTTCACTGGGAAAGCAAACAGCTTTGGGCTTCTTGGTAATCCCCAGCTTCTTCATCAGATTGAGGTCTTGGTTGGTGATCTTGGACCTCTCCCACTCCGCCGCTCCCAGATCCGCGGCGGCCATCGATGAGTCAGGTGTGCTGTGCCTGGTCAATCGACGCGGTGGCATCAACAACGGCGAAGAGGAGCAGCTACGAAGCGAAGAGCTTGGGGAGATGAGGAGTGCAGAAAGATATTTTGCAAAGGGGAATAGATGTGCGGCGCAAGCGAAGGAATGGACCGAGGTTAAAGAAAGGTTTATATAGGATTCGGACGAAGCAGTGCACCGTTGGATGAAGAAATCGTGTGGTGAAAAAGGATCTCGTAGATACAAGGGTAAAAAGGTATTTTTACTGGGAAGGAATGGAACAGGCATTACTGTACGTGCGCCAGAAAAGCGGAGGACGTGTGTCCCCCACTTGCACGACGTGTCAACGTGGTGGGAACAATGGACCCACAAGGCAGAAAAAATCCCAATTACTGATAGAGATGAAGAGAATTTGACAAAGGAAAATATGTCGACAAGAAAAATAAAAAAGAGAATGGCGACAGGGTAAATCATTTGAATACTTTTGGAGCCTTTTGGTCAAATACAAGTTTTCGCCCAAATGCTCGGGGGCTACTCTGGAAAAATAGAAAATTTCGAGTATGACAATATAGCAATGGCGAGAGCCTATGACCAAATCCAAGAATTTGTTCATAGCCTCGGGGGCTACTCCCATCGGGAGCGCTGGTCGCGCACCCGATAAATATAAAAATATCGAGAAGGATTATAAATATAGCGGCAAAGGATACTAATCTGTGGAGCCTACACCCAAGCACAAGTTCTTGGCTGTAGCCTCGGGGGCTACTCCATCGGGAACGCTGTTCGCGTGCCCGATGAATTTTTCAAAAAATAGAAAGAAGTGAGTATATTTCGAGTTACACGAGATAACTCTACATATACTCCCATCGGGAAGACAAAATAAAGTCATCAAATATGACTCGATAAAATGTGCTATTCCAAAGGCGAAAAGCACTCGACAATATATTCTCAGAACGCCAAAGTTGCGATCAATTTCTGAATGCCGCAAATTTGCGAAGGTAAGACCCAGATCCGTTCTTGGGCGTGGCATCGCCAAAGACTGCGCTCGCTACTTTTATCCGTATCAAGATACGAAGAAAATCCTAACGGACGCGTTAGGTGCCGATAAATTTGACGGGACTCGACGAATGGTAAGACCTTAAGTGGCACTGTCGAAGTTTACACCAGTATCCCGAGATCATGTCCAGGACGTGATCTTGAAGTAGGTTTTTGCGGATTGCCACTAGAGCGGTTAACTAGTACCGATCCGTCGATGAACTAGCCCCAACTACCATTATCCCTGTACAATATAGAATTTTATGTGAAGGAGTATGGATAAAAGCTCTCGAACAAAAATAAACGGGAGAGATTTTCCCCGACTCTACGATTCAAGCAAAATCTGGGGCTACTGACATAGGCATCCCAAATGGGCTGCCAAGATAGTACCCGGGATTTGAAGGCCCACTATCCGAAGAATAAGAAGATTGGGAGCCCAAGATGTATTAAGAAAAGCTAGAGTTGTAATAGGAAGTGTTATTTGTAATCTGGCGGACGAGTTAGAAACCGTCCCGGACTTGTAACTTGTACATACGAAACCCTCGGCTCCACCTCCTATATAAGGGGAGTCGAGGGACAAAGAAAGGATCGAATCTATCAACGTAACCCTAGTTTTCATAATCGTCGAGTACTTTTCGCCTAAACCTTCGAGGTCTACTTGCCCTCTACTTCCAGCAAAACCCTAGTCTACAATCTGTAGGCATTGACAAGTTAATCCTTTGTCAGCGATCCTCTATCACCACTTTTATTCAACATTGTGGCGGATGTGCTCGCTATCTTGATTGAACGTGCTAAATCTGATGGTCAAATTGAAGGAGTGATCTCACATTTAGTTGATGGGGGTTTATCAATTCTTCAGTACGCCGATGATATAATTTTATTTATGGAACATGATCTCGATAAAGCTCAAAATCTAAAGCTAATCTTGGCAGCTTTTGAGTATTTATCGGGACTCAAAATAAACTTCCATAAAAATGATTTTTTTTGTTTTGGGGATGCTCAGGAATCAGTTGTCGAGTATTCGAAACTGTTTGGCTGTGGGCAAGGCCAGTTTCCTATCAACTATTTAGGTATCCCGATTCATTATCGGAGATTAACGATGGCTGAGTGGAAATTAGTCGAGGAAAGACTTAGTAGTTGGAAAAGTAAAATGCTATCCCTAAGAGGAAGATTGGTTCTCATTAATGCAGTTCTCACCAATATGGTGTTGTATATGATATCCTTCTTCATCCTACCAAAATGTGTATTACACAAGTTCGATTATTATAGATCGAGATTCTTTTGGCAAGGAGATAGTGAGAAAAACAAATATCGACTGGTCAAGTGGTCTGTCGTATGCCGACCCAAGGATATGGGTGGGCTAGGAGTTCACGATATCAAGTCAAGAACTCAGCCTTACTAGGTAAGTAGGCGCCAAAGCGTTATCCCAGGTCCTTTGGAAACCGGGAGACTCGCATTTTTTGGCTGACCTAATGGCAACGAAGAAATTCTTCTTCAGATATGGTACTTTCAATATTAAAAATGGATCACAGATAAGGTTCTGGGAGGATACTTGGCTAGGTAATAAGCCTCTCTCTAAACAATATCCTGCGCTATATAGCATTGTTCGTCGCAAAAGTGATACCATTGCATTAGTAATGGCAACCTCACCCCCGACTGTGACGTTTAGACGGGATTTAATCGGTCTGAGACTTCGCGCATGAAATGCCTTACTGTTACGTTTGGAATCCATTCAGTTGTCTGAGGGGCATGATGAATTTCATTGGAACTTACATCCCAATGGGAAATTCTCTGTAAGTTCTTTGTACAATGTCATTATCCAACCGGAAATACCAGTTGATAAAACAAAAGATTTGGAAGATGAAAATACCACTCAAAATTAAGATTTTTGCCTGGTATTTGCATCGAGGAGTAATCCTAACCAAAGATAATCTTGCGAAACGCAATTGGCATGGGAGTATGCAGTGTGTTTTTTTGTCAACACAGTGAGACAATTAAACATGTGTTCTTCCAATGCCGCTTTGCCAGATCTATATAGTCATGCATCCAAGTAGCTTCTGATCTGTATCCTCCGACTAATGTTGCCAATATCTTTGGTAATTGGCTTCATGGTATCGATCACAGATTTAGAACGTTTATTAGGGTGGGGGCGCTTGACATTATATGGTCGCTATGGCTGTTTAGAAATTCCAAAGTTTTTAATGTCAAGAATTGTTCTCTCTTGCAGGTTATCTACAGAGGTACCGCTATTCTTCATTCGTGGTCTGCACTGCAGAAGGTGGAGAACCGCGACCTATTTACGGAGGTCTGTACACGGTTGGAGGATACGGCGATTAATACTTTTTCCTTACATGGGTGGCAGCATAATCTACGGATTGGACTTCCGCCTTCACCTTAGGCGTTTTACATTTGCTCAAGTCTGATATGTACTTCGCCTTTTTTTAGCACTCCAGATTTTTGAGATTCTTTAAACGACTGTGTGCATCTTAGCTATACAGAGGTCGGGTGTAAATGCTTTTGTAAATAATAAAGCACCCATTATCAAAAAAGCATCGTTTCAAAACAGAAACAAAAAAATCTTCTTCTTTAGGCAGTTTTGCTCGTAATTGAGTCAAATGGTGGTGTACGTCGACCATGCATTTTATGTAATGAATTAATTTGCACGATTGGTTTCTTACTAAATCTTACATGGTTCAACTAAATATATTTACTAGCTGATTTAATAAAATGTTGCATGCATCAATCGATGCAGTGTCGCCTGAAATCTATATTCACTCCGGCACAATCATACACAATTATGGAACCCATCGCAGTTGTTTCTTTTTAAACGGAGACAAAAGGTTTGCCTCGTTCTATTAAGTAAGGAGAATTTTGACAAGAAAATAAAAGAAACTTATTATATCCAGATTACTCTCCTGGCATCAAATCACTCAAACGTTTCGCACCCATAATTAATAACCCAAAGTTTCAACTCCTTCTTTATCTTCTCGAAGATCACCGTCGTTGGCACTTGTTTGCTGAAAAATACCCGTGCATTTCATTCATTCCATATTTCTTAGGAGGTGAGAAGAGTGATGGATGCGACGACCTTGTGGTCCGGGGAGGCGGAACCAGTCATGCCATGCCACTGATCTTCTAAGGATTTTGCCGGCCATTGCAGAAGGCCGAGGCTGAAAAGGCCAACCACCAATGTGGTATCCATAGTGGAAGTATATATACCCCAAATGCTTGCCTATCAACAAAGCTCTCATTTTTAACCTCGGACTATTGCTCGGCACAAATAATCACACATATATCACAGATATTCATTTGGATCATAGGTGTAGATGCATCCATTGTTCAAAAACAATTTTATAATGTATAAAATTAGTAAGAATTATCAAGATGCACATCCATACATTCTATGTCCGCGCACAAAATTTCGTGATAAAATGACATTTTTTGTGGACCATGTGAAAAAAGACAATTTTCAGTGCTTCAAAATAGCTTTTTACGAAGCATTTTCTTGTATAGGCCACACAAAAATTCCCCAAAATTCTGTGTCTGAACATCTCATGTCCAAATATACACATGCAAATTTCGTACAGATTTGTTTATTGACATTTTGAAATGCATTCAAAATATATTTTATATAACTGCGAGCCGAAACACCATGTCCCATATGTCATCATATGGCTAAGAGAGATTTCATGTTTTTCTTTTAAGAATTGATTTTGTTTACAGTTGATTTTGTTTAGAATTGATTTCCTGAATTACGGGTCTATTCCAGTGACGCTTCCAAGTATCAAGCTTATCAGGTCCATTAAACATACGCGATAGGCCTAACATCAACTTTAGCAGGGCATCTCAAAAAAAAAAAAACTTTAGCAGGCCCGTTTTTTGGGAGCTCCTCGCCATCGATTTGGTCGGCAGGCGCGCAAAGGGAGCTGCTTTACACCGACCTGGTCGGTGTATAACAGCCACCAAACCCCCCAGATCTTTGTTGGGCCGGTCTACGGTTCGCTCAGAGACTGGTTTCCTGTGGATTCGGTGCAGACGGACCATGTTGGGCCGGGCCAAGTTTGTTTTTCTTTTTTCCTTACTTATTTTTTCTCTATTTTAAATCTGAACCGTTTCAAATTTAAACAAATTTCGAATTGAACGATTTTTGAATTTAAACAAATTTCAAAAATTGAACGATTTTTTCGAATTTGAATAAATTTTGAAATTGAACAATTTTCAAATTTGAATAAATTTTGAAATTGAAGGATTTTCGAATTTTCACAAATTTCGAATTTACACACTTTTTGACTTTGAACATTTTTGAAATTTGAAATTTTTTCAGATTTGAACAAAAAGAAGAAAGAAAAACAAAATAAGAAAGAAAACAGAAAAGAAAAAGGAAAAAAATAAAAAAACGAAAAAAGAAACAGAAAATCGAAAAAAGGCAGCGAACTGGGCCTGGCCCAAACCCGACCATAGGGTGTGCGGTGGCCGGTAGCCACCGACCTGGTCGGTGTATAGGTTTTTCCGCGCGCAAATGCCGCACACTGTCCCGCACGCCGACGTGGCTAGCTAGGACGCGGCCCAACAGGTAATGTAGTTTTGTTTTGTTTTGTTTCTTTTTCGTTTCTTTTCTTTTTTTCTTGTTTCTTATCTCTATTTTTTGGAATATTTATTTTAACAGAACTATTTTCCTGAAACTAATATTTAAAAAATGAACATTTTTAATTTTTAAGAAAATTCAAATATCTGAACATTTTTAAATTTTGAACAATTTGACATTCAAACAATTTTTATTGGAACAATTTTTTGTTTTTGGTTTTCAAATTTAAACGTTTTCTAGATTTGAACGTTTCTTAAAATCAAACAATTTTCAAATTTGAACATTTTTAATTTAAATATTTTCTCAATTTGAACAATTTTAAAAAATTATTATTTTAAAGCTGAAAAATAAATTTAAAAAACCAAAAATAGAAAACAGAAAATAAACAGAAAATAAAAAAACCGAAATGGAAAACCGAACTATTGCAGGCTAACAGAAAAAATGGGCCTGGCCCAAACCCGACCGGGGGGTGTGCGGTGGCCGGTAGCCACGGACCCGAAAACTCTAGAAAAAGGCCGACCTCTGGGAAGGGAATGGACTTGCTCCGCGCTCGACACGTGGGTGAACGTGGGGCGCGCAATTTGCCGGTGGACTGCCTCCGCGCGCGACACGTGTTGCTTTCTGGTTAGTTTGCGAACCGTCCATTTCTCGTAACGGGCGCGCTTCCCAGTTAACGGGTTTACGGGTACCCGATTCGCGTTTGACTTTATCTCCGTTTTTCCCTTAGTCTTCTTCTTTCGTCGCCTATCTTCGTGGCTCGCTGTTTCGGTGGTCGTCTCGTCGGCGGCGCAGCTATTTTCCCTTCTCCTCCGTTGCTGTCGGGAACCTCTCGCAACTCATCGTCGGCGGACGTTTTTCCTGCTCCAGTGGTAAGCGCCGTCGTGTTTTTCTGCCTGCTTAGGGTTTCTAAGATCTTGGTTTTTCCCTTTGATTCGATTAGATCGAATCAGTTTTTCCCTTTGTATTTCCGGGCTGTGAGTTTTCTGGGGAATTAATGGGAGGGAGGTAGCACTTTCAATTGGAAAAATGCGGAAGGCGGATGCAGATGCGTTTTCTCTGAGTAAAGTCGGTACTTTTTTCGTCGATTTCTTTCGCCGCCTCTTGGTTGCACACCTTCTGAGGAACATTGCCGTTGATTATGCGGCGCCGGAGTGGCCGCTCCGTTACACATCTCGTGATGACATGCATGTTATTATTTACGGTTTGTTTGTCTTTTTTCTTGACGATTTACCCGCCTTGGAGGAGCCGCTGAGTTTCCCGTCTCGTGTTGACATGCAAATGCGACGATGCTGCTTGTTCTTGTGGTTTCTATCTGTGTATTTTGTTTTAGGGTTTATATGTATCCCACATCGTACCTGAACTAGTTTTAGGGTTGTGCAGTGCTTGTTCATAAGATGGTTTTGTACTTCTGTGTGTTATTATCTAGTACTTGTGTGTCCAGCCTTTTCTGCCGGGACTTGCTTTCCTTTGTCTCTGGTACTTGTTATTGTTTGTCCTTGGTACTCGTGTGATAATTTGTTCTGTACCTGTGTAGCTCAATCTATCGTACTTGTGCACCTATATCTCTTGTACTTGTGCACCTATATCTCTTGTACTTGTGCTCCTATATCTCTTGTACTTGTGCACCTATATCTCTTGTACTTGTGCACCTATATCTCTTATACTTGTGCACCTATATCTCTTGTACTTGTGCTCCTATATCTATTGTACTTATGCACCTATATCTCTTGTACTTGTGCTCCTATATCTCTTGTACTTGTGCTCCTATATCTCTTGTACTTGTGCTCCTATATCTCTTGTACTTGTGCTCCTATATCTCTTGTACTTGTACTTGTGCACCTACTTGTATTGTAATTGTGTACTGGTAAATTCATATTGGTCTGTTTTCTATAGTTTTCGTTGTGCTAGTTTTTATCTAGTTGTCTAGTTTCCTTTGGTCTATTTGTTGTAGAGTTAGCGGTACCAAAGGTGCTAGTGTTTTCTTTTTTCTAGAGTTTTCGGTCTGTAAATTATGTTGGTTTCTCTTGGACTCTTTTTTCGTCGTCCTGTTTTCTCTAGTTTCAAAAGTTATAAGATGCACACATCGTACCTGAACTATTTTTACAGTTCTCCAGTGCTTGTTAAGAAGGTGGTTTGGTACTTCTTTGTGCTATAGTTTTGTACCTGTGTGTGTGTCCAGCCGTTTGTGGCGGGTACTTGTTCGATTTTTGTCTTTGGTACTCGTGTGGCAATTTGTTCTTTAGTTGTTCTCTTATTTCTCTGGTACTTGTGCACCTAATGGTGTTTTAGTTGCATACCCATATAATTGTGTAATTTGTGTTAACAGGTTGGAAAAGATGTCAGAGCCAGGTTTTCACTCTCGTGCGGATATTCCCGACCATCTTCGTGAAGCAGTTGATCGTCACATTTCAGATATGTTTCCTGGTGAAATGCATAATGATGTGAGCTTTTTGTTATGTTTTTTGATTTTTAATTACTGTGTTATTGTAAACTGCATTCTTAATTGTGTTTTTTTTTTGTTTACAGTTACGTTGTGGAAGACTTTCTTCACTTCCTCAATGATAAGAATGGGACATGGTCTTGTTGACCAGATGCGTGATATGCTTTCTCTTTTGTCAATTGAGTTGAAAAGGCAGCCATGTACTTGCAAGGGAAAGGAGCCTGAAACTGAAAATGTTGTTGGAGGTAGTTCTATGGCCCAGAAGTATGATGCCTATCCAGACACCGATTCTGATGATTGTCTTGAGCGTTTGGAGCTAACTGAGGAAGAGGATATTCCTGTATCTGCTTTGCATAGAATTTTGTTTGCTGATGTACTTCAGGCTCCTAGGAATTACATTGAAGGGTAACCGTTGGAATTCAATTTTCCATTTATTGTTTCATCTATTTTTTTTATAGACTGATGGTTATTCTTGTTGTTTTTAACAATTGCAGTAGTGAGAAAATACTTGAAGTTGGTGGAAAGTCTGTCAGCTGGCATAGTTTCTACCTTGCAATGAAGGGTGGTGGGTTTATGGATCCTTCTGTTATGGATGTTTTTCTTAAGTGCGTTGATGATGGTCTTGATTTCTTATATACTAGATGATACCCCGCGCGTTGCTGCGAAAACATTGTGGAGTAAAATTTTTAAAATGTGAAATTGAAATCTAAGATAAATCATTTTGGAATGATTTCAGTGAACAAAATCAGGAGGACCACAAAAGGTCTAAGGTATTCGTAAAGCACAAATGGAAAAAAATTATGTAGATAATACAGTCAAAAGCAGCCATCAAAACTGAACATAAAATGATTTACTTTCCTAATTACAAAATATATATGGTCATTGTTTTTAAAAGGTCATACCTTTTGTAATTATAAATATGTTCATTTTTGTAGAAAAAGGTCACCATGGATTTATTGCTCATATAATATATAGTTACATCGTCCATGAGTTTTTTGCAAGGAAAGCTAGCCAGGGCGTTCATTGACTATTATTAGGAAGAAAAAACCTAGCTATTTAATATGATGTCCATTTGCCATCCTTTGATGATACTTGAGATCGAACTTCCCAATGTCAATATCCAATTTACTCAATGCACTCAGCATATACATCAACTGCTTCATCCCACTATTATTCCTCTCCTGCAGAATAGTAATCAAATGGGCAAGCGCAAAGAGTGAAAATATATCACTATTAATTTTCAATGATTACATGGTAACCATTTACAATAATGAAAAGTGCTGATCCATGATAGTACAATTTGAAATGAAAAGTAACCACATATTCAATCTTGCATTTTAAAAGGGCTACACATTGGAGCGACTGCACACTGACGCGTGGTTAAAGGTATATATAGAGTTCAATCGGAGAGAATTTCACAACACACCTTAACAGTTAACACGTAGTTCCTCCCTTCACAACTGAGGTTGGATGAAGGGATATATGTTGGGCAGTAAAAATAATTTTAATAATCGTAATCATAGAACAGTTAATTAGCATAAAATTTCAAAGAATTTGGAACGACATACCTCGTGTGTTATGGAAAATGAATGTAGTCCATTAAGCAAACCTGAAGGCTTTCGACAAAGGTTATAGTATCACATATAAAGCAACTGCATGCACTTACACCTGTAACTACATTATATATGTGAGGAAACTTTCCAGCAGGAATAGAAGATATATCAGTACATATATACCAGATTATTGTAGATAAGCTGTAAAAGAGGCATGCCACATCTAATATGCAATTGAAAGTTAGTACTTGAGATGACAATGTAAATAAACAAACTTCGTTAGTGTAGTTTCAAAATTGAGTAGTGAAATATGTAATTATTTGAATCATCAACGTCTGCACTGATAAATGAAGACAATACTGAATATCATTAGAGCAATCAGGGATTCAGGGTGAGCGCACCTTACATATGCTCCTTCTATATTTGCTCAGATCAAAGCTACCATTTCTTGCTGCTGATTATACGAATATGAGCAACTCCATGGCTTCCTTTTGACATCCCTCCACCCACGTGAACCTAAGAGCCTGAATCAAAGCCAATCAAAATTTGCAGGATGAAATACGAAACTGCAAATCTAAGAACAGGCAAAGCTCCTGGAATCTACACCTAAAAAATCTATTAAACGCAGGGCGGGCAGGTAACTCTAAGAACCATGGTTAGTACAGGCACCGGTGTATGGGCGGGCAGGCTGCCGGCAACGATCCGGCGGGGTGTTCCAATGGCACGAATGGTTCCACTTTGACGAAGCCATGCATGGAAAGCCAGAGATGTGACCAATCCAATTAATCCAAACAAAACGCGGTGATTTTGAGCTAGCAGGCATGATCTAATCAAATCGTTGGAGGGGCAACCTACCAGATTGGAAAGATATGTTGAGGGATTGGAAAGACAAAGGAGAGATTAAAATCGGAAGCGGCCAGTACCAGCATGGATGCCATTAGCAGAGGCCGCGACGCAAGCACGGATTGGCATGATTGAATATTGATGCAGATGGTCGCACGGAATTGGTTTGTAACCTGGAGGACGTGGTGGCGGATCAGTTCCATCGAGCACTTTTTACTTGATCAGTGCTCGATTTATTGGGCGGTTTCTCGAGCATTTGTGGTGAGGGGGACGTTCATGGTAAGAACATTTGTGGCAGGAGGCTGGACGGTCGCGGACTCGCGGCAGAGTAATTAGCGCCGGTAATTAGCCAATACGGAATGCGAACAGCAACTGCCTTTTCTTTTAGAAACGGCGGCCCGAGCGAGTCTAGACTCCCAACATGTGTCTGCCAGCCCACGAAGGGGGTTCCGGCCCAGGTGGCTCGACGTACACAGAATTACTTTGGGACTCATGACCGATGTAGCGACATTGTGGGATAAAGGAGATGACGTGGCTCGCTGTGAGATCAGCAAAATGGGGCCATCTATTAAGAAAGAGAAGATTCCAAGTTCTTTGGCGGTACGTCATGTGTATATGTTTTAGATTTTTTTTTAACTAGATATTTTAGCATTTAGTTTTTTAATCATTTTCTTGTTTCTTTTTTCAGCATATCCTTGATGTGGATGAGGCGGACCCTATTCATCTGGCTGCAAGTTTTGCTGAACATGATCTGAAGTACTATAATTTGAATAGGGAAGAGGTATGTTTTGTCTTGTTTTGTTTGACGCTTATGTTTTTTCTATTACAAGTATCTTGGATGCTTTCTTATTTCTCGTGGGATTGTTTATTTTCAAACAGGTCTACATTACTTGTTGCGATTACACCCATTGGTGGGTTATCTTTGTCGACATCCATTTCAGGAAATTTAGAGTGTCTAGCTCACTGGAGTTGACTGAAGCTCAGATGGCTTCTACTGAAAGAATTGTATGGTTTTCGTTGTAATCTAACTAATTAAATAATTATTTACACATGACAGCAATAACTTTTATTTTTTATTGTTTTCAGTGCAAATCATTCAAGAAACTTTACAGTCATCTTCATGGTGTTGAGGGATTAAACATCTCATCGTTCAAGATAAAAGTTTGCGGCACCCCTTCTTGTTCAGAGTAATCGTCTTTTCATAATGTGAATTATGATTTTATTTTATTTACTGTGTTTGGATTTAGTTGTTTTTTTCTTTTTTGTCCATTAGGAGAAGCGCGAGGCGTGACTGTGGTATCTATGCAATGAGGTTTATTTGGATGTTCAAGGCTAATTTTTACCCACATGTATTCAAGGTAGGTAATGTGTTGTGTACATAGTTTTATACTTTTTTTCAATAGAATGTAAGGCGGTTTTTTTAGTACCTGTTCACTGTATAATACTACATGTCAATGGTTCTGTTTAGTACTTGTACATCTTGTGTACTTTTCCGTTCGGAGCATGTGCGTTCTGAATTTTTGTGTATTCTTGTTGAAGATAATTAACCATTGTGTTGTTTCGTGTTTTTCAGACTGACATTGAAAGTTTTCGACAGTACTTCGCTGGAGTGATGCTCACTTATGATTCTCCTGATTATCTGGCAAGTTTCGTACGCGAACAGATTGAAGAATTCGAAAGTAAGAACTGTTTTACAATGGTTATCCTTTTTTCGTCCAGTGAAGTCAATGAAGTGAACTTGATTGTACAAAATAAGGAAATGAAGTACATAAGAACATTACATATTCATTCCATTGTTTCTATCATATATTCTAAAATATTCCTGTGGCCTCCTCCTTGTGTGATTTCTATTTTTATTGTTCTCCTTTGATATCCTTTGCTCATCTTCGACCTCTGCAAAATAAATATATTTCAAATTTATGTTTAGCTTTTTGGAGAAAGCTTAATATTTACATCATTAGGTTTTCATAACTGACAAAAGTAATTTCATGGGCACACTTACCGTTTTAATATGTCTTGTGTTCCAAATACTAGATATTCCATGTTACACCTTATTCTTCCGTTGTGGTAGTACATACCGTGCGTGTTTCCTGGTATTCTTGTTCTTTCTGTTGTGTTGTTATCATCATTTGTGTGTCTATCTGTTGATTGATCCTGTGCTGTATTGCTTGTATACCTTTGCTGTGATGCTGCTTCCTGTGCTGCTGCTGCTGCTGCCTGCTGCCTGTGCTGCTATTTCTGCTTTCAGTGTTTCACATCCCGTTTTGTTGTGTCCTGATACTTTGCAGTGGCCGCATGTTATTTGTCTAGTTTTCTGTTTTTTTTCTGAACCTGGCATCATTCTGTCTCCTCTTTTTGTTCCTCTTCTGTCGGACATTGGTGGGTCACGTAATGTTTCGTTGCTAGCTGTTTCTTCATCGTGTAGTTTTTTGGCTCCTTCATCTTCTCTGATTGCTGCCAGCACTTTTGTTTCCATATCACGCATACACTGAATCATGACATTATATGCTTTGTCAATTGGGCACGCTTTGTTGCAAAGTTCTGCCATATGGCTCATCACACCGGCAAACTTTAGTGTTTCATCTCCGCAAGTAGCATCTGCGACATTTCCTAATGTTGCGAGTTCCGTGTCTATGTCTTTTCTCCATCTTTGAATCACAAAACTCTCTGGCAAATCACTGATCTCCATGTGAACCATTGCTTTTATCACATGGCAGCAATGTATACCATCCCTCTGCATCTTCTTGCAGGAACACATGAAGTTTCTTTTTTCATCGTCAAATGTGACGTCGAAACACTCCCTTTTGAATTCCATGTGGTCGTAGGATTTCACTATTCTTTTCAGCCGGAGGTGGCGACCAGGTTCAAGAGATCCATCTACCTTGAATGCTGTGTTGTTTGTTATCTCGATCTGGAACTTCTCGAATATGTCATTTGTGAATTGTTCAAGAGCTTGCTTCTCAAACGGGTGTCTTGTTACTGCTTTTGCTGTTTTGAGTGATGATACGAGCTTCTTCTTGTCCAGGGCAGATAAGCACTTGTCTTGTATAACCTCGTATTGTTCTAGGAACATTGTTATTGTGTCTGTGTGCTGGCTATAGCATTTCCACATGTTATTTGTGCTCTCGCTCCTTCCTGTGCTTGATGAGAATGGGAAAAAATTATCCATGAAGTACGCTGGTACCCACCTGTGTCTTATTCTGTATAACTTGCTTAGGTGTTTTTCTCCGCCAGCATTGTAATCCTTTATCACTTTATTCCATCCCATTTCGAACTCAGCTGGTGTGAATGCGTTCTTTGCAACGTACATTAGCATTTCTGACAATCCTGTATTTTTTGCAAAGAAGGTGCTCTCTTTCTGACTCATCTTGGTCACGATGTGGAAGTAGCAGTTCCTGTGGGTTGTAGTCTTTAGAACTGTCTTTATTGCTTTCTTCATTGCTTTGTCCTGATCTGTTATTATTGTCTTTGGTTCTTTTCCACCCATGGCCTGAACAAATGTTTCCAGCACCCATATGAATGTATCTGTTTTTTGATCCTTGAGCAGAGCAACGGCAAACAGTACTGTGGAGCCGTGATTGTTCACCCCCACTATAGGAACAAATGGTAAGCCGTACTTGTTTGTGCTGAAAGTTGTGTCGAAAGATATGTAGTCACCGAACAGCTTGTAGTTCATTACGCACATTGCGTCCATCCAAAACAGGCTGCGAACCCTTTTTTCACTGTCTATCTCCATGGCATAATAGAAGCCAGGTACTGTTTTCTGGAGTGTCTTGAAGCGTTCCAGGCACTTCTGAATGTCATGGTCCTTTTCAATTTGTTGTTGTTGACTTTTTATGTTGCTTAGATCAACAGCATCGAAGGGTATTCCGCGGAATTTCCCTCTGATTGACCGGAAGATTAACATCATCTTCCTTGGTGGCAGACGTCCCATCTGTAGTAGATGAATTAATCTCCTGTCGAGATCAGTCATCCTTTTGTGACAGTGTGCAAACCTAATGAGATAGTCTGTTGGCTCCAGCGGATGGTTGTGTTCTAAGTGGACCTTCTTGATGTACCAGTATCCATCAAATTCTCTTACAATTATGTGTGCTTTACAGCCAGTCTTCAGTAGTATATTTGTTCTCCTCTGAGACGATGTTTTGGCATCTGTGTTTGTGCATCCTTCCTTGTTACATGTGAATGTTTGCATGTAAATTTCTCCGTTTTTTCCTGATCTCTTGCTGCTGAACTTCTTCACTGCAAATCCTTCCTTTCTTGCATACAGAGCGTATCTGTAGAATGCATCGTCTCTTGTTTTGAAGCGGGCACCTTCCTTTGGTATAGCTGCACTGATAATCTCTTCAACTGCTGGGTAGTCATCTGTGTTGAACATCTTGTCCATTTCTTCTTCCATCTTTGTTGGAGGATCTGGATTTATTTCTGGATCATCATCGTTCAGTTCTTCTTTTGTTTCTTGTTTAGTAGCTTGTTCCTCTGTGGACGAGTTTGATTGTCCTGTGCTGTGTTTCTGCGATGATGAATAAGCTTCCTTTTGACTTGTTTCCTTTGAGGCACTTGTTTCTTCATCGGTACTTCCCATTCCTCTGGTTTCCTGAATTCATAACATTTACATTGTGCATCAGTTTTGTAAGATGGTGTTTCACAGGTCTACATATTTTAGTGTTTATTTTCCACATATAACACAGCGTGGACTGTTTCAAAAATCAAAATTACGTACCTGGTGATCGATGTTTTTATTTCCCGATGTTTCTGTACATGTGTATGCTTCATATGTTTCCTGTAAATTAAAGGTTTACAGTTAATTTTTTTAATGCATTGTTTTAAATGAACTTGATAATTTTAGTGCATACATGTAGTTACTACCTTTGTATTGCTTGTTGTGCTATCACTGGAGTTGGTGTTGGCTGTAGCAAACTTCATTTCCTGAAGATAAGTAAATCAAGTAAACTTTATGTTAGATTCCTGGTTTACTGATGTTTCTCCAGAGTGCATAATCATTGTACCTTGCTAATTTTTGCTGGTATTGGTTGCTTTTGTGTTTTCCAGTTATTCTGTTTGTCTGGTATACCATATTTGCTGCTTGGACCTGCATGTTGTTTCATTCCTGCCTGGTTGCTGTAAACCTCCTGCAAAATAGATATACATTTAATTTTGTCAGGATATTTTTTAATCACAGTTTCTGTTGTCGTCATTGTGAGAAGTGTTGATCAACTGTAATCTACATGCCTTTTTGATGTCTTCTTTGTTTTGTTGAGATTGTTGTCGGGAGGTCTCGTGCTTGTCTACTAGCTTGATCTGTGTGTTGTTGTTGTCGTTGTTGTCGTCAGACATATCATCGTCCTCGATTTCTTTGAATAAACCCTGAGAAATGGATAAATAATTATCAGGATTTATCCTAAAAATGTTTTGACTTTGTGCTTTACTTCTATAACCTTTGTTACTTACCTCGTAACTTGATGAGCTTCTTTGCATGTATTTTCCCGCTGGTGTAGCTGAGCTGTTCTGGCTGCTTGTTGCTGACACATAATTATGCTTTCCTGTTTGTTCGTGATGTTTTTGTCTCACATTGTTGCCATCAGCATCCTGTAAGAAGATTGACAGTCAGTAATATTACTATCACAGAAAATAATTACTTTTAATTATATTTGTTAAATTGATTCAATAATATGTACTAATGAATTTTCAGTGCCATATGTATTAATTAATTTTACCAACCTTCATTGTGAAGTTTTGCGATTGATATGATTTGACGTTGCTTGCATGCAGGGAAGGATACTCTCTTGAACAAGCGTAGGAGGGAGCATACTGATTGATATTCTCAGAGGTTAGCAATTTTTTTTCCTTCATCCCTCTATCCAATTCCATTGTTGAGCTGTTGCTGGAAGCTTCTTCCTTCTTTACTTCAATTAGAGATCGTTTAAGGTGAGCACACTGCACTCTGTACTGTGACTCAGCTTGTTTAAGTTTATTTTGTTGCATTTTCTCCTTTTTATTCTTCCATGCGTGTATTCTTGCCTGAAAAAAAAAATGATTATAAAATTTTGTGTACATGCATGTCAAAAAAAAGGAATAATAGTTTATTTTGTGTACATTTTAAATGCAGATATATGATCACATTACAAATAAATCACAATAAGGTCATATTATAGGTACAGTACTAGAAGTTGTGTACCTGTTGACATGTGTAAGCTGTTGTTGCCTGGAATTGTTTCTAGTGCTTCTTACTACTATGGGCTAGTACTTCTTGAACAACATAGGCACGATAATACTGTTGCTTTTGTTTGACAGCATGGAAATTGTTTTTCCAAGCAATTGTTACTAGTACTTGTTAATATGAATAGTTACTAGTAATAGTTAATATGAAATCATTATATGCACAAGTTTGTCTGTTTTCTCCATGCAGTTTTACTAGTACTTGTTAACATGGTGAATTGGTACTTCCCTGTACGACAAAGTTTAGCACTATAGCATAACGGGGAGGTGCTTGTAAGTAGAATGGATTTTGATAAGTTTTACCATTTTTGCAACTTTTGCCATCTGTTCAGCAGTTAGTGGTATCTTTACTCCAGGTGGCAGCTTGTTCAACCACATTATTTGTTGTTCTTCATCCTTGTTTTGTGGTGCCCATGTTTCATCCATCTTCTCTGATGATTCTTTTTTTTTCCTCTCCAGCCCTGCAGGAGTATGAAATGTTGAAGTTCAAGACTATGAAGAGCAAGCGTGTAAGGTTGAGAAGTTTGAGTGCTACTTTTTGACAAGTATTCAGAAGGAAATGTGCAAGTTTGAATTTACGACTAGTTTTGATGAGTATCCAGTGTTTGAACTTGTTTAGTGCGTGTTTGAGTGGTTAGTCTGTGCCTGTTTGTATTCCAGAATCAACGAGAAAGAAACCTGGTGAATTTACCTATGAGGTTGTTCCGATCAGATGTATTTTGCACTTTGCCTAATACTGCAGATCTGCGAGATCAGCTTCTCTCATCCCTTGTTTGTTCCCTTGTGTTTATATTTTCTCTCCTGCACGTCCGAATTTTGAATCTAAGGAAAAAAAATATTGATGAAAAATTGCGATTCACTGAAGTACATGTTAGTTGTGGATGGGGTTCCAGCTGTAGAGCGAGAAAAATTGGGGCACGGAATAGTACGTTTCAAATCTACGAACGTGGAATTTAGATGTTTACCTTGAGTTCGTGATCGTTCGTCTTCCTTCGTCTTCGTTGGTGGCTTCGTCGTTCCCCTCGTCTGGATCTGGATTTGAATTTTGAATCTGTTGGAGAGAGAGGAGGAGATGGAAAGCGTGATCCTGTTGTCCACCAAAAGTGGAGGATTAGTTAAGATTTCTACCTTCGAGATAATTCTTATCCTGCATTTGTGGGCCAGCATATTTCATTAAATGGGAGTTGGTGTTTCAGTATGACATGTGGGTCCTCCTTGTTCTGATCATTCCTTTTCTTCGTGGATGACATGTGGGACTGTGGATGGGAGGATTTATTCTACTTCACTTTCCCATTTTTCTTCTGTGACGTCCCCGTAATTTTTGGCGTCATTCATTGATCCCGTGAGCCATCTTCTTCCTCCCTCTTGCCCTCTTCGTACGCTTGCGCCCCCCATCTCAGATCTGTTTTTGAAACCTCTCGTCTGGCATGCTTCCTAACCCTATTTATCGTTTGATTTCTTTCTTCGATTGTTGAATGTAGGCGGCGGGTTCTCAATAAAGATCCCCGTGGATTTTTCGGCTGGTTTTGTGAGTTCTCGTTGTTTTCTCGTAGCCTGCGTTGTTCAATGGATGATGAAGCTGCTGTACCTCGTGATGGTGAAGATGAGGTCACCCCTCAATTATCTGATACGCAGTCTTTTTCCGTTGATGGTACTGAGTTGGTGACTCAGGAATTCATGGTGCGTGACCAGCTTGAGCAGGATAGGATGAGAATGGAGAAGAAAGTATCTGCTACTAATGAAAAAATTGAACAGCACAGATTGAGAAAATCTTGGTTAGTTTATATTATTTGTTATTCCTATATATGTTTGTTCATGCTTCTGGTTTATTTTCATGTCTTGATCATGTGTTTATGTGTTTTCTGTTTTCCAGTTCTGGATCTATCCCTAATGGTTCATCAGAATTTAGTACAAAACTTAGCCTTCCAAAGTTCATTTCTGTTTGCAAGTCCCTTAGCCCCAAACAAAGGGGTTATGTTGCTGATATAGGTCAAGGATCTCTCCTTGATATTCGTCTTGAAGAGATACCAAGGGCTTTTGTTGCTTGGATTGTCAGCAACTATGTTGCTTCAAAGAGGATGTTTGTCTTCAAAAGTGGCTTTGACTTCGCTTTCAATGCACTGTGTGTCCATAAGGTTTTAGGCACACCAATTGGAGGACGGCGCATTCCTATCAAGTGCAGTGAGCAATTCAGGGATGTCGTTAGGAATCGGTCATGTTGTGAAGGCAGTACCCCAACTATAAATGAGCTAATGAATATGCTGTCTTCTGACTTGGAAGAGGAAGATTTCAAGATATATTGGATGATGTTCTGTATTACTGCATTTCTATGTCCAACGACGTATGAGTGCGTCAGTCCTGACTACCTTTCAGCACTTGAGGGTCCTTCTGAGGAAATCTGCACGTATGATTGGTCTTCAGCAGTGTTTCAGAAACTTTCAGCTTCCATGAAAACGTTCGTTGATTGTGGTCTACAGGGTGCTCTCTGTGGTTGCTTGGTTGTTCCTCTGGTTAGTAACTCCTTTAGTTTCTCATCAGCTGCTGTTGTCATGTTATTGATTAATTCTATCTGAGTGCCTGATTTTTTTTTGTGCTTTGTTGTTCTTTGTAGATGACTTACTTAGAATATCTTGATATAAAAGTCAAAGAGCTTGCTAGTGTTGTTCCAAGAATTAGTGTATGGGATTCAGTGACAGTTAGTGAATTTGAAAAACTTGACTTGGTTTCTGCGGAGGATGGAACCTATGGCGAAATACCGGTTAGTGTATTTCATTGTCTGATGATGAGCAATACATGTTTTAAAATTTTATGTTTATGTGTTGTCCCTAAACTGTGTTTTTTATTTTTCATTGTGTGTGTTATAATTAGCTGAAGGATGTGAGACGTACTCCGTTTCATCAGAGTGGGTCTTCCACTTTCTTTATTGGAGATCTGCATCCCGGTCTCGAGACGTTTCTTTGCTCCTTTGTGAAGCCTGCGATGCGTCCATTGGTACGTTTATTGTGATGTTCTGTTTTAATTGACATCTGTAGTGTAATGTTTTATAGTTCGAAGCAGTTGTCTGCAATTACTAATTTTTTGTTTTGTTTTTTTTTTTTTTTTTTTTTTTTGATTTTGCAACAGGCTGTTGATGACCTGAAAGAAATTCAGCAGGGCTTGTACTTTGAGATATTTTCTGCAATTCAGCCAATCATCAACAATAAGATTGCCAATGTTTTGCAGCTTGCGAGCCACTATAATGAACGAAGATTTTGCACATCTGAAGATAAACAGGGTGGTTCTTGTTCAAGGCCATGGTTCAGTAATATGGCGAATTGTCTGGGTATACTCAATGATTTTGATCATATATACCGCTCGAATGGAACGGGAGATAGCCCATGTGTCGTTAGAACTCAATCAAATCAAGAAGTCTCCGTATTGAATGACCAAACATACAGCTTGCCAGAAAGCCAGAACAGGAATAAGGGTATTGCTAGTAATGCTGAGATGTGCGATGACATGTGGCGTGAGCAAATCATGCCGATTAGTCAGAATGTTTATAAACAGATTAGGTTGCTTCAACAGCTCATTCCTATTAATTGCAAATACACTCCAAATGCATTGTATAAGGAGTATCTGCTGAATCTCGAAGCGTATCTTGATCGCGTCGTGGAGGATCTTCCATCAATACTCCCATCCGAAGGAGCGTTGGATTTGCTTGTGCAGAAGGGAGTTGTTTGCAACTGTTGTGGACTTTTGAATAGTCCTCTTGCTTCTGAAACTTGCAACTGCTCGGTTGCCTTAGATACTGGTAAGAGCGCAGTTGGTGAGAGGTTAAACATTCCCTCTGTTACCCCCGTGAAGGTGCATGACAATGTTAGACAAGTTTATGCATCTGTAGGAAATGAAGCTGTCCTTGGTAAGATCGAGGTTGGTTTTCCTGAGTCCACTAGCAAAGGGAGCGGCTCAGCTGCGTGTTCTTCGGGTGCTACTACGAAAACCTGCAAGGCCGACTCTCTGGCTTGTGTTAACGCTGATAGAGTAGATTGCAAAGATGGCTCATCCGGTAATTCTAACGATCCAACAGTTGAAGTTAAACAAATTGGCAAGAAACTGGAAGTCGAAACTCAATCTTATTGCACTACAGCTGCAGAACCTGCAATCAATCCCACTGCTTTTGCTGATGAGCATGCTAAGGTTTCCACTTCTAATAATCCAGCTACTGGTCTTGAAGATTCTCTTCTACTCCCGTCTTCGAAGAGAAATTCATCTGAGTCTCTCGGTTTCCAGCATGACTCATCTGCGAAGAAACAAAAGATGTCTGTACTGGAGGATGGTAGCTCAAAGATGGCAAGTGGAGCAGACCAAACTAGTTATATTGTTCCATGTGACCCGTTGGATGAACCTTCTGCTTGGGAAGAAATAGAAAGGATTGAGAGGACGAAAACGCTTGCAATGAAGAAATTTTCATATTCATCACCCTCAGATGTCTTGTTGGCTGAACATTTGGTGCCTGTTGGAAGTGTTTGTATGCCATCTAGTACTCAACACCAGTATCTAGACGGAGTCCCTGGTATGTCGCAGCCATCCCAACCAGGATTGTCATCTGGTTATCAGGGCATTCTCCGTGATCGAAATGGAAGAACATTCCATGGAGGGCGAAGGACTGTTAATTTCGCAGACCCTCCTGCCTCCCAAGCTATTATTTCTAACATTGATGGTTTGCACCTGTCAAATCATTCATCTTTGCAAGCAGTAAACACACCTGGAAGGACAATATCTGTGCCTGGTTTTAACACTGGGTTTGCTGGTTATAGACATGAGAGATCTATTGCTTATGAAGGGTCTTCTCTTCAGAGCTCTTACAACACTGGTCATAACAGCTCTTACAACACGCTTGGGCAGCAAAATTTTCAGAGCTCTCAAAGTGCAGGGAGGTATAATGGTAGCCAACATGACGATGAAGATGTGGGTGGGAACGCTGGTTATGTGGTTACTCCTTTTCCGGAATTCATGATTCGATCTCCACGTGCTTGTGCTACGCCGCAGTATCACCAGAGGAATTATGGTGAACAGCAGGTACGATTTAACACGAGTCTGTCACAAGGCACATATAATAGAGGATCAACAGCAGGGCTTTCACAAAGTCAACCTTTGCATCATGGAAACCATCGCCCCTTCCTCTCAATTAGAGATTCGACGCAGGCTGAGATTGATATGATGGAGTGGGTGCGAAAGTATTTACCAGCGCAATTTGGTAGAAGGTATCCTACTATTTCATGCCACTGGTTTTCCATTTTATTTAATCATTTTAAATAATCTTTTTGCTGTGTTGTGATTTTGTTTTGTTGTGCAGCCCAAGAATTGTTGAGACAAGGGGAAGATGGGCCACTCACAGAAATTTTGGGTTGTCAATGCAACCTGGTGGTTATGTTCATGACTACGTTATGAATGTATTTGCTGCCACTGTAATGGAAGAGCAGTATGACAACAGTGTCTTCCTTAATCAACAGCGTTCCCAGTGCCTAAAGTACATAATGTACAGTGAGAGTGTAGTAAGTTTTTACTATTTCTTTTTTGTTTATTAAATATGGATATTTTTCTACTTTTTTATGGATAATTGTTTGGCAGAATGGTAAAATCAGTTTTTTTTTTCTTTCTACTTTGCTAGAGGGCATTCAGGGAATTGGGTGCTGATCCGAACGCACTGAAGAATTACATTATGGAGCCTAATTTACCCTGTAGGATATATCACTTTGATGTTGTGAGTATTTTGTTTTGTATGATATTTGTATCTTGAATATATATATTGTCTAGTATGCCAAAAGTTTTCCTTTTATGTTTTATAATTGAATTTGGTTTCAACTGCTATTTCAACTCTTTTGCAACTATTTGATTTTTTGTATTTTAAAAATTACACTTGTCCTTTTAATTTTATTTTTTTAGCTATTTTTAAAAATTTGGTTGTTTTTCAGGTAATTCTTCCTGTTAGAGATAATCACTTTTGGATTGTGGTTGTCGCTAATTTGACTGCGGTTTGAGACATATTGTCCTTATTATGATGCTACTGTAGCAGAAAATATTGCAATGACTGTTATTGATAACTTCAAGAAGGCTTATACAGCAGCATATTACTCTGAGCGTTATGATATTTATAACTTTCAGGTGATGCCTGCCCAAATCGTTTCTGACAACATCAATGAGTAAGTAAAATTTTAAGAGATTGTATTTATCAGTGTGTTTCTATGTGTCTTTGTTTTGTTCTGTGGTAATTCATATAGTTTTATTTTCTTGTTCTTACTCAAACTGTTTTTAGGAACGACTCTGGACCTCAAGCTATGAAAGTAATTCTTCAACATTGCGGTGGTTTCCAGCATAAGATAAGAGAAGTAAGTCTTTGTCTATGTTTTTCTTGGCATATGTAATTGTTGGTCTGCATATAATTTTCATTTGTTAATTGCAGAATGATGTTATCAAGCTGCGTGAGCAGCTGGTGTTCTATATGCTAACTTTCCAAGGTAATGCAAAGAAAATGCCTGCAGTCGTTGATATAATGAGAAAGCATGCAAGACGGTGAATGTTGCTCGATAAGGATATACAAACCCGTTCGGAAAGAAACATGTTTCTCTGTTTGTATTCCGACAGTATCGTTGATTCTCCGTTATGGTTCTATTTATATTTTAGTTTGTGCTTTAACTATTTGTAACTGAACCCAAGAATCTCCTGTTTTGTACTGTCACCTTGTGTTGAACATCTGTGGTTTCGCTTTTCTGGCATATATTTGTCTGTACTTGTACTCTTATGTCTTACGTACTTGATATTTGCTTCCTGATGTACTTACGCCTTTATTGTGACTGTGAGACACTTACTATTCCTTGCTATGTTTCCCTCAAGTTATGAAAATGTTATTGTGTCTGTTGCTGTAGTTAATACTTGTGATTGTAGTTTATATTTTAGCTTATATTTTAGCTGTATTTGTACTCTTGTGTATTATGTACCTACGACTTTCGTGTTGTTGTACTTAGACCTGTACCTTCATGCACCCATCACCGCTGTACTGTAGACACCTCACACACCTGTACCTTCCATCAGAACCCACAATTTGCAGACAAATATAAAGAAACAGTTATGTTTTTCTCTTGCTGCCTAAACTGTACTCGTGCACCCTTCACCGCTGTACTCCACCCTGCTGGCACATGTCCATTCCCAGATAATCATAAAACATGCGGAAAACATAGGGAAACACTCTTGTGCTCCTCTTGCTAATGAAGCTGTACTTGTGCACCGATCACCTCTGTACTTGACACCTTACACTGTACTTTCTTGAATAACCCAAAATTTGGACAAAATAGTAAACAGTCATGTTTTGGTCTTGCTGCCTAACCTGTACTCGTTCAACCGCTGTACTCGACCTTGCTGGCACATGTCCATTGGCAAAATAACTAAAAACATGCGGAAAACATAGGGAAACACTCTGTGCTCCTCTTGCTAATGAAGCTGTACTCGTGCACCGATCACCTCTGTACTTGACACACCTTACACCTGTACTTTCTTGAATAACCCAAAATTTGCAGACAAAATTAGTGAAACAGTCGTGTATTCCTCTTGCTGCCTAAGCTGTACTCGTGCGTCTTCAACCGCTTTACTCGACCTTGCTGGCACATGTCCATTCGCAAAATAACAAAAAACATGCAGAAAACATAGGGAAACAATACTGTACCCCTCTTCCTATCGAAGATGTACTCTTGCATCCATCACTGATGTACTCGATACACCTTGCACCTGTACTGTCTTGAATAACCCAAAATTTGCGGACAAAATTAGTGAAACAGTTATGTATTCCTCTTGCTGCCTAAGCTGTACTCGTGCGCCTTCAACCGCTGTACTCGACCTTGCTGGCACATGTCCATTCGCAAAATAACAAAAAACATGCAGAAAACATAGGGAAACAATACTGTACCCCTCTTCCTATCGAAGATGTACTCTTGCATCCATCACTGATGTACTCGATACACCTTGCACCTGTACTGTCTTGAATAACCCAAAATTTGAGACAAAATTAGTGAAACAGTTATGTATTCCTCTTGCTGCCTAACCTGTACTCGTGCGCCTTCACCGCTGTACTCGACCTTGCTGGCACATGTCCATTCGCAAAATAACAAAAAACATGCGGAAAACATAGGGAAACAATACTGTACCCCTTTTCCTATCGAAGATGTACTCGTGCATCCATCACTGTACTCGATACACCTTGCACTGTACATTCGTGCAGAACACAAAATTTGCAGACAAAATGAGTGAAACAGTTATGTATTCTTCTTGCTGCCTAAGCTGTACTCGTGCGCCTTCAACGTACTCGACTGATATTTTACATGGGGAACTATTGAGTACTATTGGTTAATAGTTTTTTCAAGTCTTGTTTTGTGTACTTGTTCCGCCATTGAAATGTACTTTATTCTTGATAGGTGCTGTGCTTATGCCTTTTGTCGTTGTACTTACGCCTTGAAATGTGGCATACTTGGGACTCTTCTGTCGTTGTACTTACGGCTTGTTTATGTACGACGGTGAACATTTACAGTTCTTTGGTACCGCTTTGTTGCCTGTGGCGGTGATTGAATTTATTAATAAAATAATGAGCTAGTAATGCGCATGTTTCATGGGGAACTGGAAACGATTAGTCAATAACCTACTTACTTCTCCTTGAATTTGCACTGGTGGCTGGTGCCGTGGAGCGTTGGAGAGTCCTGCGAGTGAGATTCTTTCCTTTCGAATTCCCGACTTTTGATTTACTTTCACTCACTGATGAGTGGGCCAACATAAAGTGGGTGCCGCGTGTTAGTGACTTGAAGCCACTCTATGGTATGTAAAATGGCGCCGTTCAGTCGTCGTACTAGGAGCATCTGGTGGTTTGCGCTCCGAGTCCGCCGGTTTTATATTCTGTTCCTTCCTGGTTAGGGTTTCCGTCTTCGCTCCGCTCTCTGCTCACCATCTTCCCTTCCTGGTTAGGGTTCCCGTCTCCGCTCCGCTCTCTGCTCAACATCTTCCCTTCCTGGTTAGGGTTTCCGTAATATGTTCATTTCTTTGTTTGTTTATTTCCCTCGTAAATTCATTCTGTAATCCTATAGATATATTGTTTATGTTTCTGGTGTAGTTCTTATTTTGTTTCCTCTTTATTCCTCTTATACTTTTTCTCGGACATCCTCTATTTCTCACGCTTTGTAACTACCTCCTTTTCGTCTATTTCTTCCAGATCTGTATCTATTTCTTATCCTAAACTGCTGCTTTTGTAGATAAGGAGTTTACGAACCATAGATTTATCTTTTTTATATTAATAGCATGCTCGTTTGTTGCAAGATTTCTTATTCAAGTTAGTTGGAGGCATCATTTCCTTCTCTTCCAAACCATTAGTTTGTTCGGTCGATTGTATTGGTTTTTTCTTTATTTCTTCCAGATCTGTATCTATTTCTTATTTTTAAACTGCGGTTTTTGTAGATGATGAGTCTACGAACCATAGAAATATCTTTTTTATATTTCTAGCATGCTCGTTTGTTGCAAGATTTCCTGCTCTTATAGAACATTATTTTGTTCGGTGATTGTATGGGTCCAAATGATATTTGTTCTTTATTTTCATTATTCTTTCTTGTGGTGTTGTAGAAGCTGGAACACGCAAAACACGGTTTGTGATGGATTCTGGTGAAGCTTCAAAAAGGCCCTTGGTTGATGATGCAGTTGATCTTGGAGAAGCTTCAGTTGATGTCGCAGATGCTTCAAAAATCCGTAATTTTGAAGATATTGCCAAGGTATTTGTTTAGTTCTTATTTTTTCAGTTATCTTGCACAGGAATATACGCGCTTACTAACTTTTATCCCTCTTGTTTGTAATTCAATTTTCTAGAGTATAAACCTGAGTACGAAACTTCCAAGGATTACAATGGATATGCTTGGAATTGATGTTGGTCCTGTCGATACAATTGGAAAAGCTACGTTTAGTGTATCCAGGTTTTTTACCAGCACATTCGTTGTCGCTCATGCTTTGAGCAAGTTTCTTGGTCACACAAAGTTCCTTGCCATTGAGAACTACCATCATGGAAGTGTTCTTGTCAAGTTCCAAGATCCTAGTGACCTGCAGAAAGTTACTGGCCACATATTCAATTATGAATTTTTTGGACCCTTCCATGTCAGTCAAGTTGACTATGTTGAAGCTCAACCTACCGATTATGCAGAGTTGTTAGATGGTTTTGCATCCAAATCCAACTTCTGAAATTGTTTGTGGCAAATTGTTACATCGTGCCGTGTTGGTTATGGTTGTTTTGTAAGACTTTATTGTGCCGTGTTGGTTATGGTTGTCTTGTAAGACTTTATTGTGTCGTGTTTGGTATGTTTATCTTGTAAGACTTTATGTTGTTGAGTACAATGTAATGTACCATGTACGTGGTACTTGACTTTAATTATCTTCTGTTTATTGATGTACTCACCTCGTATTTATCTTTGGTTTATAGTTCAATTTAGCTAGTATCTGTGGAATTTACATATTTACCTATGTACTATTATGGGGATTGCCAGTCTGTTGTTTTTTGCTCATATTTTCGATCATCCGTGTTGTTTTATCTTTATGTTTCCGTTTCTCTGCGAGGTAGGTACTGGTGCTAAGAGTGTCGAGTACATTTTTGCAGGAGAGACTAGTGCCTGTGTATCATGAATAGGGGAGTGCTATTTAATTTCTGTTGGTTTCTTGTCAGGTTTTCTATTGTACATCGTAGGTACAGGTGGTTTATGGTATGGAGTACAGTTTTTCTACTGAGACGAGTACGTCTGCAGGACGAGTAGGAGTACCAGAATATATGTGGTGGTTTTCGTTATTGCTTTCGATTCTGCGGAGTAGGTATTGGTGCTAGGAATGTCGAGTACAATTTTGCAGCAGAGACGAGTGCATGTGTATCAAGAATAGGAGTTTTAGATAATCTCTGTTGGTTTTATTGTCAGGATTTCTGTTGTACAACGTAGGTACAGGTGCTTTATTGTATGGAGTACAGTGGTTCTACTGAGACGAGTACATATTCGGCACGAGCAGGAGTATCAGATTATCTGTGGTGGTTTTCATTACTACTTTCGATTCTGCGGGGTAGGTACTGATGCTAAGTGTATCGAGTACATTTTTTCAGTAGATACAAGTGCATCTGTACCATGAATAGGAGTGCCAGTTAATTTCTGTTGGTTTTCTTTGTCAGGATTTGTGTTGTATAACGTAGGTACAGGTGATTTATTGGTGGAGTACAGTGGTTCTACTGAGTCGAGTACCTCTGCTGCACGAGTAGGAGTATCGATTATCTGTGGTGGTTTTCGTTAATACTTTGTATTCTGCCGGATTGGTATTGGTGCTAAATGTATCTAGTAAATTTATGCAGTAGAATCAAGTGCAGCTTTACCATGAATAGAAGTGCCAGATAATTTCTGTTTGTTTCTTGTCAGGTTTTCTATTTTATATTGTAGGTACAGGTGCAGCTTTATGGTGTATAGTACAATGGTTCTACTGAGACGAGTAGTAGGTACAGATCAGAGAGCAACATTTTGGTTTATTACTACTAGGTTGATTATAGGTTAATTTATGCAACCCGCGTAGTAGGTACAGATCAGAGAGCAACATTGTATTCCACACAGGAACACACATAATAGCTGTATAATTTAGGGTAATTGTTGTACACAATAAAATATGTCCAACATATTCGGCAAACATTGGGAAACACTACTGTACCCCTCTTGCTAACGAATCTGTACTCGTGCATCCATTACCGCTGTACAATAAGACCTTACACTGTACCTTCTTGCAGAACACAAAATTTGCAAAAAAAATATAGAGAAACAGTTGCTCTTGCTGCCTAACATGTACTCGTGCGCCTTTAACCGCTGTACTCGACCCTCTGGCGCATGTCCTTCCCAAGGAAGAAACAACGTGCAGAAAAAAAATGGAAACACGCCTGTACTTCTCTTGCTGCGAAGCTGTACTCGTGCACGCATCACGCTGTACTCGAACACACGACAATTGTACTTTCTTGAATAACCCAAAATTTGCGGACAAATATAGAAAAACAGTCATGTGTTCTTCTTTGGCTAACATGTACTCGTGCGCCCTTCACCGCTGTAATTTTCCTTGCGGCACATGTCCATTCGCAAGTAACAATAAACATGCAGAAAACATAGAGAAACAATACTGTACCCCTCTTCCCTGTCTGCTCGTGCACCGAACACCATTGTACTTGACACACTTTACACCTGTACTCTCTTGAATAACCTAAAATTTGAGACAAAATTAGTGAAACAGTTATGTATTCCTCTTGCTGGCTAACTGTACTCGTGCGCCTTCAACCGCTGTACTCGACCTGGCACATGTCCATTCGCAAAATAACAAAACAAAGAAAACATAGGGAAACAATACTGTACCCCTTTTCCTATCGAAGATGTACTCGTGCATCCATGTACTCGATACACCTTGCACTGTACATTCGTAGAACACAAAATTTGCAGACAAAATGAGTGAAACAGTTATGTATTCTTCTTGCTGCCTTTGTACTCGTGCGCCTTCAACCGCTGTACTCACTGATATTTTACATGGGGAACTATTGAGTACTATTGGTTAATAGTTTTTTCAAGTCTTGTTTTGTGTACTTGTTCCGCCATTGAAATGTACTTTATTCTTGATAGGTGCTGTGCTTATGCCTTTTGTCGTTGTACTTACGCCTTGAAATGTGGCATACTTGGGACTCTTCTGTCGTTGTACTTACGGCTTGTTTATGTACGACGGTGAACATTTACAGTTCTTTGGTACCGCTTTGTTGCCTGTGGCGGTGATTGAATTTATTAATAAAATAATGAGCTAGTAATGCGCATGTTTCATGGGGAACTGGAAACGATTAGTCAATAACCTACTTACTTCTCCTTGAATTTGCACTGGTGGCTGGTGCCGTGGAGCGTCGGAGAGTCCTGCGAGTGAGATTCTTTCCTTTCGAATTCCCGACTTTTGATTTACTTTCACTCACTGATGAGTGGGCCAACATAAAGTGGGTGCCGCGTGTTAGTGACTTGAAGCCACTCTCTGGTACGTAAAATGGCGCCGTTCAGTCGTCGTACTAGGAGCATCTGGTGGTTTGCGCTCCGAGTCCGCCGGTTTTATATTCTGTTCCTTCCTGGTTAGGGTTTCCGTCTTCGCTCCGCTCTCTGCTCCATCTTCTCTTCCTGGTTAGGGTTCCCGTCTCCGCTCCGCTCTCTGCTCAACATCTTCCCTTCCTGGTTAGGGTTTCCGTAATATGTTCATTTCTTTGTTTGTTTATTTCCCTCGTAAATTCATTCTGTAATCCTATAGATATATTGTTTATGTTTCTGGTGTAGTTCTTATTTTGTTTCTTCTTTATTCCTCTTAAACTTTTTCTCGGACATCCTCTATTTCTCACGCTTTGTAACTACCTCCTTTTCGTCTATTTCTTCCAGATCTGTATCTATTTCTTATCCTAAACTGCTGCTTTTGTAGATGAGCAGTTTACGAACCATAGATTTATCTTTTTTATATTAATAGCATGCTCGTTTGTTGCAAGATTTCTTATTCAAGTTAGTTGGAGGCATCATTTCCTTCTCTTTCAAACCATTATTTTGTTCGGTCGATTGTATTGGTTTTTTCTTTATTTCTTCCAGATCTGTATCTATTTCTTATTTCTAAATTGCGGTTTTTGTAGATGATGAGTCTAAGAACCATAGAATTATCTTTTTTATATTTCTAGCATGCTCGTTTGTTGCAAGATTTCCTGCTCTTATAGAACATTATTTTGTTCGGTTGCTTGTATGGGTCCAAATGATATTTGTTCTTTATTTTCATTATTTTTTCTTGTGGTGTTGTAGAAGCTGGTACTCACAAAGCACGGTTTGTGATGGATTCTGGTGAAGCTTCAAAAAGGTCCTTGGTTGAGGATGCAGTTGATCTCGGAGAAGTTTCAAAAAAGCCTAGGGTTGAAGATGCAGTTGATGAGGCATATGCTTCAAGAATCCGTAAGTTCGAAGATATTGCCAAGGTATTTGTTTTTTTTTTTTTATTTTTTCAGTCATCTTGCACAGGAATATACGCACTTACTAACTTTGATCCCTCTTGTTTGAAATTCAATTTTCTAGAATATAAACCCAAGTACGGAACTTCCAAGGATTACAATGGATATGCTTGGAATTGATGTTGGTCCTGTTGATACAATTGGAGAAGCTACGTTTAGTATATCAGTGTTTTTTACCAGCACATTTGTTGTCGCTCATGCTTTGAGCAAGTTTCTTGGTCACACAAAGTTCCTTGCCATGGAGAACTACCATCATGGAAGTGTTCTTGTCAAGTTCCAAGATCCTAGTGACCTGCATAAAGTTACTGGCCACATATTCAATTATGACTTTTTTGGACCCTTCCATGTCAGACAAGTTTACTATGTTGAAGCTCAACCTACCGATTATGCAGAGGTGTTAGATGCTTTTGCATCCAAATCCAACTTCTGAAGTTGTGTGTGGCAGATTGTTACATCGTGCCGTGTTGGTTATGGTTGTTTTGTAAGACTTTATTGTGCCGTGTTGGTTATGGTTGTCTTGTAAGACTTTATTGTGTCGTGTTCGGTATGGTTATCTTGTAAGACTTTATGTTGTTGAGTACAATGTAATGTACCATGTACGTGGTACTTTACTTTAATTATCTTCTGTTTATTCTTGTATACACCTCGTATTTATCTATGGTTTATAGTTCAGTTTAGCTAGTATCTGTGGAATTTACACATTTACATATGTACTATTATGGGGACTGCTAGTCTGTTGTTTTTTGCTCATATTTTCGATCATCCGTGTTGTTTTATCTTTATATTTGCGTTTTTCTGCGAGGTAGGTACTGGTGCTAAGAGTGTCGAGTACATTTTTGCAGCAGAGACGAGTGCATGTGTATCATGAATAGGGGAGTGCTATATAATTTCTGTTGGTTTCTTGTCAGGTTTTCATTGTACATCGTAGGTACAGGTGCTTTATGGTATGGAGTACAATTGTTCTACTGAGACGAGTACGTCTGCAGCACGAGTAGGAGTACCAGATTATATGTTGTGGTTTTCGTTATTGCTTTCGATTCTGCGGAGGTACTGGTGCTAGGAATGTCGAGTACAATTTTGCAGCAGAGACGAGTGCATGTGTATCAAGAATAGGAGTTTTATATAATCTCTGTTGGTTTTATTGTCGGATTTTGTTGTACAACGTAGGTCAGGTGCTTTATTGTATTGAGTACAGTGGTTCTACTGAGACGAGTACATATTCGGCACGGCAGGAGTATCAGATTATCTGTGGTGGTTTTTATTACTACTTTCGATTCTGCGGGGTAGGTACTGATGCTAAGTGTATCGAGTACATTTTTTCAGTAGATACAAGTACATCTGTACCATGAATAGGAGTGCCAGTTAATTTCTGTTGGTTTTCTTTGTCAGGATTTGTGTTGTATAACGTAGGTACAGGTGATTTATTGGGTGGAGTACAGTGGTTCTACTGAGTCGAGTACCTCTGCTGCACGAGTAGGAGTATCTGATTATCTGTGGTGGTTTTCGTTAATACTTTCTATTCTGCTGGATTGGTATTGGTGCTAGGTGTATCTAGTAAATTTATGCAGTAGATTCAAGTGCAGCTTTACCATGAATAGGAGTGCCAGATAATTTCTGCTTGTTTCTTGTCAGGTTTTCTATTGTATATTGTATGTACAGGTGCTTTATGGTGTAGAGTACAGTGGTTCTACTGAGACGAGTACATTTGTAGCACGAGTAGGAGTACACAATGGTTATACTGAGACGATTACACGTTTGGCACAAAGAGGATTACTAGCTTGATTCTAGGTTAATTTACGCAACCCGCACAGTAGGTGTCCACAATAAAATATGTATTCCACACAGAAACACACATAATTTATGGTAATCGGTGTCCACAATAAAATATGTCCAACATATTCGGCAAATATAATACGCACATAACTTAAGCTACCAGGTTATAAATAAAGATCCATGCTTATGTATTCTTCCTCATTCATCGTCGGAAACTACAATCACTTCGTTGCAGCTTTTGCCTGGCGTGTCACACATGCATTTTCTTGCACGTCCACTGTCCCTGTTGATTCTATCATTGATTGCTTGTTTTTTGGATTGTGCGACTCCCATCAGCATATCAATGGTGAAGACAACATCATCTTTCCTCTGTTGTATTGCACCAGGAGTTGCTTCATGGTAGTTTAGGTCGTCCAGTGACTCTAGGCTGGCATAGTAAAGTTTCCTTTCATCCTCGTCCACTGGAATTAGGTCCTCCATGTGAATAAAGTCTCTGTATTTTTCATCATCGTCAGATTCTGATTCACTGTCCCTTGTTAGCATTGCTTCATCACCATCACCATCATCAGCATCATCACCATCATCATCATCAGCAGCAGCATTGCCTCCTTGCACAACATTATCTGAGTGATGTTCCTGTTCTTCATCACTTATAACAATCAGTTCAACCTCCTCGTGTTCATGATGGGTGCTCATGATTTCCTCATCTTTATCAACCTCTTTATTTTTATCCATGGCGTACTGATCCTTGTTCAAGCTTGATTCTGTTGCCTGCATTTATTCAACAGCAGTTGTAGTTTATATAAATTATTTTAGTTTGTCTTAGTATCCACTTGTACAACTGTAGATAGTGAACCCACACATCTGATCTAACTGCATTGTGATGTACATTAATTCCCAGACAGGTAGATTAAATTCACCACATGACAATGTAATACATATAACATGACAGAACAATTATATGTAGCATCTTATATTTGGATAAAACAACTCATATAATATATACTCTAGAGGTACAATAAAATCACTTACTCATAAATTCATCTTGTTTAATTGTAACAATATTATCTGAAACTGTAACTAATCAACATAGCAGTTTTTGTTTTAAAAGGTCAACAAGAACATATAATACTGAGCCGTTGTTTTCGTTTTACCTCATGAGCTGTCTCCCGGGCACATGACTCTTTGGGGAGAACCACAGCAGGGACGCGTCTGGAAGTTCTTCTGATTGTCGAGCAGGAGGAGAGGGATGCCATCCTTAGGAAGGGAGAAAAGCCGATGAACGATGCAGGTCTTACATTGATTGATCTGGGGGGGTCAGGGTACGCTCGTGTGGACACTCCCGTTCTTGAGCGGCGGTATGGCAAGACATGGGTGCAGATTTGCGCGCGGGAGCGGCGGCATGGATTCATTAGGCGAGGGATCTGTATGATTGATGGGAGGTACGGAATATGGCGCGGAGGGATCGGTGTGGTAGATCGCCTCCTCCATCGGCTATCCATAGCTACCCGCGACATCGATTTTGCCCACGGATTTGTGATGGGAGGAGGAGTTTTGTGTCGAATATGGAGATGAAACTAGGGTTTGGTAAGAGTTGTCTTCCTTCACGCGTGGGCGTGTGTCGTAGCGACATGTAGCATAAATAGAAGTCCACAGCGTTTGGCGGGAAAGTATTCCCGGACTCATCTTTTTCCCGCCAATGAATAATGGGATGTAGATCCCGCATCCTGGAGCTGTTTTTCGTTTTCTCTAGCGCAGGTACATTTTTCAGAGGGGCGTCGAGTACGGCAATGACGGCTAGTCGAGTAAAGGTGAAACAAGGGTTTGGTAAGAGTTGTTTCTCTGGAAATAATTATGTTTTCTCTAGGGCAAGTACATGTGCAACTATTGTGAAGCACCAATAGGAGCACGGTATTGTGTTTCTCTTTTGATTTATCTGGGAGAATTTCGTTTTCTCTAGCGCAGGTACATGTTATAAGGGATGTCGATTACGGCGATGACGGCTAGTCGAGTACGGTTTCCGCACCGGGAGGAATTCAGGTCTGTGTTTCTTTTCCGCTCTATCTATTGCAGGTACAAGTTCAAATGCAAGGAAAGTACAGCGTTGAAGGCTAGTCGAGTACATGTTTCGCACCAAGTGGAGTACATGATTTTGTCTCTTTCCGTTTGCTCTAGGGCAGGTACAAGTGTAAAACGTGTCGAATACAGCGGTGACGTCTAGTCGAGTACAGTCTAGGAATGAAGAGGAGTACAGGATTGTGTCTCTCTCTTTTTTCTCTAGCGTAGTTACAGGAATAAAAGGACGACCAAGATGGGCAGTCCAATGAGATAGATTTTGTGAATGATCGTATATTAGGAAATGCTACTACTATAATAACTGTATAGTGTTGTAACTACGGTGTTATTTTATTTCAAAAATAAATAACGCACATTTTGTTTAATTAACTAAATCATGGTTGATAAAATCTGTCTCTTATTCGGGACCCACGTGTCAGCATTACTCTGTGCCGTTTCGTCCCCTCCGTCTTTCCGCCCACCGTCTTCCTCCCCTACCCGCAAAACTTCCCAGTTTTGAAAGCAGACTAGAATTTGGGAAAACCGCAAGAGCGTCGCCGGAGAAGCCGCCGCGCCGAGGAAGAGGGTCCTTTGCCTCCCATAACTGTTGCGCACGGTATCAGCCGATTCGCCCGTACCTACTCTGCTGCTTTGCTCCGTTCGCGCCGGCCCTTATCGTGCTGGAATTGTTTTGTCGGTCCCGCCGCTGCTGATCTAGGGTTTCACAGGCCGCCTGAGTCCAAGGTCTTCTACAACGAGATGTCGTCATTTTGCGATCATCCCCGCCGTTAAATCCTGGTACACTGCTCCGTTGTCTAATTTTAAGAAACCCTAGGGCGTAATAGCTTTTGGACTGTTGAATATTCCCAATCTGCTTTAGGGTTTCCTTTGTTCTACGGTGCTTCAGATTCGCTTGATCGGCAATTTGATTTTGGCTGTATGTTGTGTTCTGGTTTGTTAATACTTGAGGCCCGCCTTGATTTGTACTTCAGCCTCGTTTGTTTCTGTACTTGTACTTATCCCCATGTTCAAACTTTAGTCCTGGGACAAAACAGTCAGGTAGTAGTTAATTTGTTCTTGTTCATTCTTCTGTTGTTGTGTTTTCATTTATTTTTGCAGTGCAGCGGATTGATTGCGTTTGTGCCTGTACTCGTCAACTATTTAGAATTAATAGTTAAAGCTACTTTAGTCAGTATTTGCTTGTAATCTGTTTCTGAAAATCATTGGTTTCTTCTTGCTGTTGTGTATATATGCTTTGATGCAGGAACCTAACACGGTTTTTTGTGGATATTTTATTTTTGTTACGCAGATAATTTCTCAAGATCTCCAACAAGCAGGACCATTGGTGATACACTGTTTCTTTTAAGCACACAAGAGGCAGACACGGAATACCCACTCGCAGAGAGTCTTCCAGTTGAAGATAGAGCTGATCCTGCAGATATTCCAGTTCTGAACCCGAGAAGGAAGGAAAAAACTTTTACTTCTGTTTTCTCAAGAAGGCCGAAAAGGAAGGCTGGAAACGACGACAAGATGCATAATTCCAACACCAATTGTAGAGATGATGAAGTAGCTGCTCGTCCTGTTGAAAATGCAAAGGAGTGTGCCACTTCACTGACTGCTGCTGATATTAAGAAGGGTAGTCAGGTGCCCAAGCCGTTTAGGACAGATAACAGAGACATAACAGTTGCTTGTGAGAAGAAGGAAATTGGGCATAAGAAGAAGGGAATTAAAAGAGCCAAGCATGCTAGAGAATCTGTAGTTCTGCATACAGAGGGGAAGGTAGATGAAGGAACAAATGACGGAGCTAATCCGGCATCTTCATCCCAGGTTGTATTATACGATCCCCGTGTTGAAAGGTGTGAAGTAGACACTTCAATGAAGGGAACGGTTGAAAAAAGGACCAAAAGGTCCTTACCAAGCAAAGACAGTGGAAAGAAAGTTTTGCCTGCAAAAAGGATAAAGGTAAACAAGGATCTTTTGCCTAGCGAAGACAGTGAAGATCCTTCGGACAAGGACCATGTTATGAGTCAGATGTCAATCCAAACAATTATTGATGCTGCAAAACAACTGGCGAGGATCCCTAATCTTATAGAGAGTGTTAGAGATGCAGGGTTTGGTCCTTTCATAGACACTAAAATAAAGGGATCAGTCAACCGTAAGTGCATTTCTTTCATTCTAAAGAAGATAGATATTCCTACAATGACGGTGACATTCTCTGAAGAGAAGAAGATAGAAATAAATCGCTACGCTATCCACCATATATATGGCATACCAAATGGAAATGTGTCAGCTCCAAGGCCGAATGAAACCAGAGAAGTCCTGGCAGAACTCAGGCAAGAACTTGGGTTCAAATCGGGTGAAAATATCAATGCAAGGAAACTTCTTGTTAAGCTAAAATCTATGCTCGATGAGCATTTTAGTCCTAACAATCCAGTGGAAATCAATACAGACCTTGCACTGAAGATCTTCTATCTCATATTGTTTAATAAAGGTTTATGCGTTGGAATTGGATCACGCATAACTGCAAAAGAAGCAAGCATGGTTAAAGGACTTGATTATGGCAAAATGAAAGATATGGATTTCTGTCAGCTAGTGGTGGATGAGCTGCAGATTTCAGCGACTCACTGGCAGAGTTACAAGGTGTTAGCAAATAAGCACTTGGAAGGATTAGCTGTAGCACCGCTAATAATGTACCTGGATTCTCTTATTTACAAAGACTTAGCTCATATGGGAAAGGAGACACCTCGGGTGTTGGTTCTTGATGAACAAAAATTAACAGCAATTTCAAGAGCTGACAGGGACATGGCAGCGCAAAAAGGGAGCGAAGACTGGGCTTTTGGAAAAATAATTGTAAGCATGCTCTTGAAACAAACATTTTTCATATTTTGTTTCTTAGTTTTTTTCGATCTATCTATTTGCCATTGTAATGTAAGTTTAATCTTTTTATCAGACTTGGAAGGCACAAGATGATAGAGTTTACAGGACAATATCAGAAGAAAAAGCAGAGGAAACAATGGCAAAGAGACACAGATCCATTTGCTTTCCTGTTGCAGGAAGTTCATTTCACGGTGGCGATGACATGCCTGCGCGAACCGCACCTGAGCAACAAGGAGCCCTGATGATAGCAAACAGCTATACTGTCCAGAGCGATACGATTAACAGCATCAAGAACCTGATGCAACAGGCTTTAAATTTTACAGGCAGTCTGCTGACTACATCGCAGTTGCTAGATAGAGATATACCCGGGGATAATGATGACAGAAAGATTGAAAACCTCAAGGTCCAAACAACCAACCTCTTATCGATGTTTGATTTGTTTGGAGATGAGCAGAGATATTTTCTTGACAGACACCGTACAGATGGACGTGTCAGTGAAACCAACAAATTGACATCAATTCCTGATGCGAATAAGACACATCAAACCGTGGAGGTTGATGCAGGGAAGGTAATCCTTTAATACACTCGCACATTTTTGTATAGCTTTGTATAGGCTAATTGGCAAAAGCATAAGCATGTGTGGAATTCAGTATTTGTACTCATTATTCATTGCTAACTGTACTCCATGTGTTGTCAGGCGACTTGCAAACAAAAGAAGAAAAAACGTAAACTCTCGAGTAAAACAGGCAGCATTGGAGACAAGCTGCTAGAAGAAACCCATCTTGACCCCATGGAGCATCAGGCTGGTTTTCTCCCAGATATCTCCGAGAACATCCAAGAATCCAATAAGGATTTAGCCATCCAAATGTCCTGTGAAAAGGTACTAACTACAAAATAACCAATTCAGTGTTAATTTTTAAATTGCCCAAAACAGGGTGCTGCAGCTCACATGCCAGAGATTGTAACAAGTGTTGCTACAATCACTGAAATGAGTACCGATAAGCTAGCGGAATCACTTGATCCAAAAGTGAACCATAATTTTTTAATCATTACACTATGAAATAAATTATTATACAACTCATTAATTTTGGCCAACCACTCATTAACAGGATCAAGAGAAAACATGTACAAGCCAAACCACGATTGAAGAAGTTCATAACCCATCGGATAACATGCAGGAAGGAATCCAGGTACACTATTATATGTTTTTATATATCACTGTGTTTGTGCAATATGGAGACACAATTGCAATACATGTACACGGCAGCTTTGTAATAAATTATGGATATATATAATTTTCTGTATAACCTTAACGTGAAGTTTAATATCATCGGTGCAACCGAGTCTAGTTGGAGAAAAAATATAAATATAAGCATCCGCACATCCATGTGTTAACTGTATTAATAAATGTGCTTCATGTATTAACTTTATTTTGCCATCTCTATTATACGTAACTTCAGGCGACTGACGAACAACAAGCATGCATCGGAGAACAGCAGCTGAGAGAACCCCCTCTTGCTCCAGAGCAAACTATTGGACTTCTTCTACGTACAGAAGAATCCATCAAGGAACCAGCCACTGAAACGTCTGGTAAAGAGGTACTAATTTATATATTTTCAAATTTAGCACTATTTTGTTTCTCAGATATAAATGTTTCTAAATTCTTGTACAGGATGCGGGAACTTCGAATGCTAATGCCGAAGCTGATGCGCCATACGTTGAAACAAGTGCTGCTACTGTTAGTCAGAAAAGTGCTGATATGATAGCGGAGTCATCTGATCGAAACGTAAACCATCAAACATTTTATCATTCTAGTTAGATAACTTATTATATAACTCATTAACTATGGCCAACAGAATTCCATTGAAAAGCAGGATCAAAACATAAAATCTGCAAGTGCAACCAATAGTGAAGAAGTTCATAACCCAGGGGATTACATGGAAGGAGAGCAGGCGGAACATGATCTTGTGCCTGACGTAGCACATGCAGACCAGTGCACTTCAGACAACTTGTTGGAAGATTGCGTGGAGGGCTCAAAAGCACGAATAGAAGATGAAAACTCAGCCGCAGAGGAGCTATGCAATAAGGTTGTTGAGAATACACGCGCAGACGATGATGTGCAAGTTACCCAACAAATGGGTCTTGCGTGCACAGGCAAGTTCATGGATGGGACCTTTTTTTTACCGTGCTATTTGTTAATTTACATAATACAGTTTCTTTTTATTTTCTTTCAGGCAATTATGACCAGCTCAAAATATCTCCACCAACGACTGAACAAATTGACGAAGAAGCCACAGGAGCTTTCTTATCGGTAACTTGTCGCAATGTAATACAAGTCCATCGATCTACCAAAGTTGTATGGAATTTGATGTTAGTGCATCTCCTAATGCTGCCAACCAGGATTCTAAAACCTCGACGGGCTCAGATGGCGATGGCTGTGACGTATCTGTAGTTGCAACCACTGTGGGGGAGCCCTCAACGGCTATAGCACCCGAGGATGGGCAAACGCTTGAGGATGGCCAGCACATAGGCAAGTACAGAAAATACATTCTTACCTTTTTTCCAAAGTGTACACTGAAATGTCCACCAATTCATGTTTCCACAGTACAAGAAACTACTCAATCTGTGCCAAGCGAACTTATGTCTGAGGAGTCAGGAGATGCAAAACCTAAGGAAATCGTGGAGGGTTCATGTGCTACTGCTGACCAGAATGCAGATGATGCTCTTATCAAAGGTGCACACCCAATCATGGAATAAATATTTTAAAAGTAGTATATTGGTCTCTCCATATGATGCACAACCAAAATTGATTACATTCATGCCAGCTCATGTATTTTTTTTTTTGGAAAGATGTCTGCGATGAAGGTAACAGAATGGAAGAGAACGAGTCAGCCAAAACTGGTGGTAACACAGCTGATGGGGGAGAGGAAACCAACGTCGTGTCATGTAACCGCGATGAACATGAGCAGGTGATTTTCCTATCTCTTTAATTGCATACGAGACATACAGCAAGACACCATTATGTTGTATTGTTCATTGTGTCATCCAGCAAATTATCAAGGAGACGTTTGAGGAGTCAGGAGATGCAAAACCTAAGGAAATCATAGAGGGTCCATGTGCTACTGCTGATCAGAATGGAGATGATGCTCTTATCAAAGGTGTACACCCAATCATGGAATAAATACTTTAAAAGTAGTATATTGGTCTCTCCATGTGATGCACACCCAGATTTGATTACATTCATGCCAGCTCATGTATTTTTTTTTTTTGAAAGATGTCTCCGATGAAGGTAACAGAATGGAAGAGAACGAGTCAGCCAAAACTGGTGGTAACACAGCTGATGGGGAAGAGGAAACCAACGTCGTGTCAGGTCACCGCGATGAACAAGAGCAGGTGATTTTCCTATCTTTTTAATTGTATAAGAGACATACAGCAAGACACCATTATGTTGTATTGTTCATTATGTCATCCAGCAAGTTATCAAGGAGACGTTGTGGGTGCAATCTGAAGCGAATGAAAACAGCAACATTGCACCAGAAGAGACATCAGATCCAACCATGACCATTCAGGACGAATTGAAAATCATCATGGATAATTACACGAGTGAAGGCAAGAGTCGAAAAACCCCTGTTGCATATTTAAAATTTTGCAAAGTTCGTAATCTATTTTTCCCATAAACTAAACATATGTTAGAATAACTGGTGTTCGTAATCTATCATATGTGTGAAAAAAAAGTATAATCATTCGCTGCAGCTGTTGACAAAACTCTTGAAGATGGGTATGATACCATTACTGATTTTGTCTATCAAGAAGTATGCAAGTACAGTACCAGATCATGTATCACTGAGAATCAGGATCCATCCAGCAGGGAACGCATGGAAAAATTTAGGTATCGTGTTTTGGCATATGTAAGTACCGTCAATGTAAAAACACTGCCTGACAAATAAATTATTAAATTTTTGCAGGAATCAGAAGTTTATTGGACATGGTGAGATGGATGTTACAGTTGGTGATGTTGCTGACTCATTTGAAGATGGTGCTCCTATTAAAACTAGTATCATGACAATCATGGTAGATCTAGCGCGGGATATTTTTGTAAGCCCTGAAACCAAACGTCTAATAGTGCCATTCATGGCAGTGGTAAGAAAAATTATTATTATTATTTTTCTTCATGCATGTTTTTGTGCGGAAATTTGAGGCGGCGCTAACATAAAAATATAACACCCACACAGTTAAGGTGCAACAGGATTAATAGGAACAATGATGGCAAAATGAATACGAGGAAATTGGTAAATCTCGTCAAGGCAATTAATCCGGTTGAAGATTGTTTCCAGTTGGACAAATACGATATTGTAAGTTTCAGTGTGGTGTCCATAATTATCTTAAAAGAAAAAGAGTGCCTCAAACAAATAGTTGGATTGCATTTTTTGTTCGTGGAGATAAAAATTCCATGTTTCCAAGAAGGAGATGAAGAGTGTCCTGTGGGTCACTATTTCGTCATGTCCGTGAATTTAAAGAAGAAGCGGTTTGAACTTCTGGACTCACTTGGAGGGACAGGAGCTGAACAGCACTTTGTTAACACTGCTGACGTGTTCAAGGAAATTTGGAAGGAAGCGTACAAACAAAGCAACGGAAAGCTGTCACCTGAAAATCTCGACGAATTTTCGTACCAGAGGCCTAAAGTTATTCCACTTCAGGGAGAAACGTAAGAATTGTTGGACATTTATTAAATAAGAATTGCTGAACCTTTATTTATATATAAAGACATGCTAATGATTTCCATGGTGATCAACGCAGGTTAAACTGTGGAGTCTACATGGTGATTTTCCTCATGTTCTGGAGTGGAAAGTCTCTGATGTTCATTCGACCGGACGATGTATTGTACATCAGAAAAAGATTATTATACATGATCCTTATGTGGGAAAGTTTGGATGTTAATTTTGGTCTGATTGAAACAATCGACAAAGGTAGTTAGTACTGCGCATTTCTTAATAAAGATTTACTGCGCATATAGAAATTTCACGACATATTTATATTCTTGTTTTTTTTGTTTGTTGTAGGTAAGCTTAAAAAATCGTTTCGGGAGAGTACAAAATAATCAGGAAGATAACAACTGTGAGGCCAAACATGGTTGTTATCGTGGACCTACCTGATGTCAATATACCAGAACCTAGGGAGATCGATGATGGAAAAGAAAACTATCCTGAAGAACAAGAATATATACTCATCGGTAGCCAGGAAGACTACAGCATGGAATGCTTGAAGGAAAGACGCAGAGCGGAAGAAACAACAGAGGACGGCAAAGAAGACAAAGAAACAACAAAGAGCGGCGAAGAGGACAAGAATCAGAAGCAACAGAAATCTGTTGTCGCCATAAACTTTGAAGACAACAGCACTGAATACTTGAGGAATAGAGAAGCAAGAGTTGACGATCCCTCAAGATTGCAGCAAGTTTTGTTTACTCCAATAAACAGAACCTCTTCTTCACCGCCTGGTTATAAAATTGATAAAGATAAGTACTGTAGCCTCACGGGGTCACAAAGTCTTGAGACTCAACCGAAGGTTTTAAATTCCAGTTACGTAGAGGTTGAGCATAGAACTAATTTAGACAAACTGAAGAGGGACATTGTTACTCCGTCCAACGTCACGACAACAAAGAGACCGAGAGCTACTGCAAAAAGGTTATGCGAGCCTGTGCCAGATCATAGACCAAGGAAGTTCAAGTACCAGAAACAAGCAAACTCCTTATATGACATCGTACTGAAAAGAAAGAAATATGATGAGTAAGTATTTCATCTTGCACTGCATAATGTTCATCTCTTCAACTTGTTGTTTTTTAACCTCTGGATTATCATGCAGGACTGAGGTATTCAATGCACCAATTATGCACAGTGTTGTTCCTGGCCTTGATTGCTCTTACACGGGCGCTGAAATTAAAAAACAATTTGGTGTTAATCAGTTACTGGATGGTACTTCCATGGACTACATCATTGACGAGATGAGGAGTACGTCCGATTTGTATGCTACTGGAGAACGAGTCTTGTTAAGCCAAGGATTTATCATGGTACGCATTGCAGTCAATAATGTATGCTGCACTATACCAATTATTATATTGTGCACTAACTACTGATATAATCCATGTTTGATATGTATGATGCAGCATGTTCTCGGGGTGACTGTTTGGTCTCAGACACAAGAGCAAGTCGAAGAATCCGTTCAAAAAATGAATGATTCAACTACCTACACAGAAGATTTTAACCTGGATATTGCAATGGAAAATTTCTATAGCTATGTTGACAGATCAAAGTGCCTCCTCGATGCAAAACTTGTAAGCTCCCTGCCTCTATAGGTGCAACATCATTACAGCGTACATATCTACTATTTCCATCTTGTTCTTATATGTCCAATCTCCAAACAGATAATGATGACGTACTTCAAAAGTTCTCACCATATTTTGTATGTGATGAACAAATATACACAAAAGTTCGAAATATTGGACTCTAGAAACTATGGTGAAAAAAGGTGATGTCCAACTTTATACAAGGAGCAGATTCCACACGGAATGCGGGAAAATAGTAAGTAGAGAAAAATTCCAGATGCATGCTTTTCAAATAATACTATTTGTTGTTGTCAACCATTATTTTACAATCATTTATTCCCTTATTCCTACAGATGGCAAGGATGGAACTTTTACTCAGGCGTGTTTACGGTAACGACAAATACAGTAAAAGTAATCAACCAAAGAGCTGGGTTGCCTGTGCAAAAAAGCCAAGATATATCCCATGCCCACACCAAGGAATAAACCAGTGTGCATTTTATGTTCTGAAGGGTGCGTACCTATATGATGGGATTCGTCTATTGGATGAAAATGACGGATATGAGCCAATTGTAAAGGATCATGTAAGTGTTACTGAAATACACATTTTTTAATAAGATGCAGTGTCTGTAGGATATGCTGTAATTGTAACTACTGTCGTCTCCATTCATTGCAGCCCAAGATAAACTCCATCAAAGGTGAGTACCTGTACGCTTTAATATTCACCCTGCGCAACAAGGTGATTTTGCCACATGGAATCCAAGAGTTACAACCAACTACCCCACTTTACGGATGATGCTGTCATAGTAAGCATGTTCACATGTTCAGCAATGAATTTTAACAAGACAATGACTTGTCTCATTTATTTATTAATTACTTTCATCTACTTTGTTTTTGTAGCACATTCCCTATGGTGGTGGTGGACAGTGCACGATACATCAGTGCGCTTGCGTAAATTTAAGTACTAGTATGTGAAACATCTTGGTTAATACAACCGTAGTGAATCAGATAGTAAACTTCACTACATTGTGATTTATTAGTACTTGTGAATATCTGGAGGTGTACTTTTGTGTCAGTACTTGTTAATCCCATAGAAGCAGTCATATATCTCGTGCAGCATTCCCACTGTACTCCTCTTGCTAACGATGCTGTACCTTCATATGCACTGCAGAATCAAATTTGCAAATATTTATTTGAAGTAAACACATCCCTTCTTCTTAAGATTTACTAGTGCGCCTTCCACCACTCGAAACGAAATGGCACCTGTCTCTTCACAGAGAACAACAAAAATGGAGAAAACATAGGGAAACACTACTGCCCTCTTCTATCGAAGCTGTATCGTCACCCATCACCGTTGTACTCGATACACCTGTACCTTCTTGCAGAACCCGATATTTGCACAAATATAGTGAAACAGTAATGTACTCCTCTTGCTGCCCAAGATGTACTGTGCGCCTTCAACCGATGTACTCGAAACAGCGCACCTGTCTCTTCACAGAGAATAAAAATCATGCAGAAAACATAGGGAAACACTCTGTACCCCTCTTTCTCATTTGTACTGTGTACACACCGCTGTACTCGACAGACCTTTTTGTACCTGTTGCAGAACCCGATATTTGCAGACAAATAGAGTGAACAGTAATACTCCTCTTGCTGCCTAAGATGTACTGCGCCTTCCAACTGTGATAATGCTTTTGTCTCTTCACGGAGAATAAATTATGTAGAAAACATAGGGAAACACTCGTACCCCTCTTCTTGACGAATTGTGCATCCATGACCGCTGTACTCAATGCATCTTACACATGCCTACATGTAGAATCCACAATTTGCAAAAAAAATAGAGAAACAGTCATGTATTCTTCTTGCGCCTAAGATGTACTGTGCGCCTTTAACCGCTGTACTCGACCCTGTTGGCGCATGTCCCTTCCCAAAGAACAAACAACGAGCAAACACATGGAAACACTCTGTACTTCTCTTGCTATCGAAACTGTACTCGTGCACCCATCACTCGACACACCTTACACCTGTACCTTCTTGCAGAATCCATATTTGCGTACAAATATAGTGAAACAGTATGTATTCTTCTTGCTGCCTAAGATGTACTCGTGCGCCTTTAACCGCTGTACTCGATACAGCTGCACTGTCTCTTCACCAGAATAAAATCATCCAGAAAACATAGGGAAACACTACTGTACCCCTCTTGCTAACGAATCTGTACTCGTGCATCCACCACTGTACTCAGACATTACCCCTGTGCCTACATGTAGAATCCACAATTTGCAAAAAATATAGAGAACAGTCATGTATTCTTCTTGCTGCCTAAGATGTACTCTGCTTTAACCGTGTACTCGACCCTGCTGAGCATGTCCCTTCCCAAAGAACAAACAACGAGCAGAAAACACATGGAAACGGTGCTCTTCTCTTGCTAACGGAGCTGTACTGTACCCATCACCGCGCACGACGGACCTTGCACCTGTACCTTCTTGCAGAACCCGATATTTGCGGACAAATAGTGAAACAGTAATGTACTCCTCTTGCTGCCTAAGATGTACTCGCGCCTTCCACCACTGAGCCGGCACTGTCTCTTCACAGAGAATAAAATCATGCAGAAAACATAGGGAAACACTACTGTACCCTCTTGTTGAATCTGTACTGTGCATCCATGACCGCTGTACTCAAGTTACACACATGCCTACATGTAGAATCCACAATTTGCAAATTATAGAGAAACAAGTCATGTATTCTTCTTGCTGCCTAAGATGTACTCGTGCGCATTTAACCGCTGACCCTCTGGCGCATGTCCCTTCCCAAAGAACAAACAACGCAGAAAACACATGGAAACACATGCTTCTCTTGCTACGAAACGTCGTGTACCCATCACCGCTGTACTCGACAGACCATTCTGTACCTTCTTAACCCGATATTTGCAGACAAATAGAGTGAAACAGTAATGTACTCCTCTTGCTGCCTAAGATGTACTCGTCCTCCTTCCTCCTGTACTCGACGGCGGCACTGTCTCTTCACACGAGAATAAAAATCATAAAACATAGGGAAACACTCTACCTCTTGCTGACGATGTACTCGTGCATCCATGACTGTACTCAACAGACCTTACACTGTGCCTACATGTAGAATCCACAATTTGCAAAAAAATTATAGAGAAACAGTCATGTATTCTTCTTGCTGCCTAAGATGTACTGTGCGCCTTTCTTTGTACGACCCTGTGCGCATGTCCTTCCCAAAGAACAAACAACGGTGAGAAAACACATGGAAACACGCTGTGCTTTCTTGCTAACGAAATGTACGTGCACCCATCACACCGCCTCGACTTTACACCTTGCCTTCTTCAGAACCCGATATTTGCAGACAAATATAGTGAAACAGTTATGTATTCCTCTTGCTTCCTAAGCTGTACTCGTGCGCCCTTCACCGCTGTACTCGACCCTGGTGGCACATGTCCATTCCAGAGACAAAAAATATGAAAAAATAGGAAAAGCTGTACTGCGCCCTTCACCATTGTACTGTGTGCCCTCCACCACGCCTTCGCACCGTAAGCTGTACTCGACACACCTTACACCTGTACTTTCTTGAATAACCTAAAATTTGCGGACAAATATAGAAAGAAAGTCCACTTTTGTCTGGTGTGGCTGGAGTTTGACCACGAGACTCCGCGAGTCCTCTTGCTGCCTAAGCTGTACTTGTGGACCCTTCACCGCTGTAATCGACCCTGCTGGCACATGTCCATTCGCAAGGAACAAAAAACTTGCAGAAAACTTGGAGAAACACTCGTGTACTCTACTTGGTGAAATCTGTACTTTTTCAACTCTCTCCGCTGTACTCGAGCCAAGCTGGCACCTGTACATTCCCAGATAACTCAAATCTTGCAGAAAACATATAGAAAAAACTCCTGTACTCCTCTTGGTGCCATTGCTGAACTCGATACATCTGACACCTGTCCCTCCCCAGTGAACTAAAAAACATGGTGGCAAAAAGTACTGCGACAGTGGCAGGGTTTCAATTGAATATATTCTTTTGTCAGTTTTTCGAGTGAATATATTCTGCACAGAATGACACGCAGTGGCAGCATAAAAAGCATATAAAGCATATAAAGCATGCAGCGACAAGCAACTAAGTGACAATTCTCTGACACTCAGTGACAGTTTGTGGCAATGCTAATATAAAATGCAGTCACTCTGATTACACCATCTTACTGTGTTACTTATTTATTTATCCTATGTTTTGGGTGCTTGTTGAAATTATGTAATTAACCAACGTTCTATGACAGCACTTCTGAAACATTTATTTAGTTCCTGTGCAATCCTGGAATCTTTCTCTATCTTCCTCGGCTTATAGTAGTTGCTTTGCGTTGATGATTACGGCTTGGGTCCTGTGCCCTGTCAGTGTTTCGAGTGAATATATTCTGCAAAGAATGACAAGACAAATGCAGCATAGAAACCATAAAAAGCATGCAGCGACAAGCAATCGAGTGACAATTCTCTGACTGAGTGACAATGCAATTAAAAAATGGACTGATTCTGATTCCACTGATTCCACTGATTTCTTGTAGTGACTTCTACTTTTTTCATATAAATAGTAGCTGCATTGTTGGTTTGCAGATAGAAGCCATGCAGTATTCTCGGAGATCCACTGGTTCCAGGACACAAGAACCTGCTCCTGCCAATCTCCTAGTTTACCACAGGAGAAGTGCAAGAGAGAGGGAGTTGGCAGATGAGAGGAATAGAGCATTCCTGGAGCAGGAAGCTGTGGATGGTTTGGAGCAGCTAGGTGAGTGTCTTGTTAGAACAGCTATCATGGCACTCCCTTCTCCAAATGCTCCACCTAACATTAGAAGGGCTTGTAGACCTGGCATGCCATCGATGGCTGAGTTGCCAAGAAGAGTCGATGGATTGCATCCTATGGAGGCGAGAAATCGGCATATTTGTGCAGGGGAGTACCCTCCGCTGGAACACTTGGAAAGGGCTCTTGAAGGACAGTACCTTCATGCATTGGTACCTCCTGAGACGGAGAAAGAAGTAACTGCTTCAATTGTTCTGTGCAAGGTCAAAAGGGCCATGAAGAGATGGTTGACTAGGGTGAGAAATAAATTAAGGAAGCAATAGCGTTTTGTGTCTATGCAGCCATGTAGTGTATGTGTTTCTCTGCAACCATATAGTGGGTGTACGTGTGCCACTATGTATTATCGTGCAAGGTACAATAAAACGTGTCGTTCTTAATTACCAGCACTTGCCACATACATAGAAATGCATATGCAATTAGTTAATTGCATTACTTACACGATTTTACACTAGGGATAATACAAACAAGTACGGCGTAGTCTGATTCGTAAGTACAAAAAAACATAGTACGCACGTACTGAAATATTTTTGTATCAATACTTATTAATACCAGAAAAAGCATTCATGTATTCCTCTTGCTCCCTAAGCTGTACTCGTGCAACATTCCCAATTGTACTCAACCCCTGGCATCTGTCTCTTCACATAGAACAAAAACATGCAAGAAAAACATACAAACACTACTGTACTCCTCTTGCTATCGAAAGTCATCGTGCACCCATCACCGCCTCGCACCTTACACCTGTACTTTCTTATGAGACAGATATAATGAAACTCGTGCAACATTCCCAACGTACTCGACCCCTGCTGGCACCTCTCTTCCCAATGGACAAAACACATACGAGAAACATAGGAAAACACTATTGTACTCCTCTTGCTATCGATGCTGTGCTCATGCACCCATCTGGCCCTCTGCACATCTTAAACCGCACCTTCTTGCAGAACCCAATATTTCCAGACAAATATAGTGAAAGCAGTTCTGTATTCCTCTTTTGCCTAAGTTGCCACTGTTTTCTGCTGTACTCGGTCCTGCAGCACACGTCCTTCCTAAAACAAACAACGTACAGAAAACACGGGGAAAATCCTGTGCCCTCTTGCTAACATCACCGCTGTATTGTACAAACATTACACCTGTACCTTCACAATATTTGCACACAAAAACAGAGAAGCTGTCTTGGTGCACCCTTCACTCTGCACTTCTTTTGCTTCCTAAGCTGTACTCGTACCTCCTCCACTTATGTACTCGGTCCCTTCCCTGAAAACAAATATTTATTATTTTTTATAAAATGAAAGTAATGCCTCCGCCGGACAAGTGCCAAACTGACTTAGGCACGATACAGACTACGCAAGAAGATGAACCGCCTTGCGGTTAGTCGAGTAGTGGAACCGCTTTGCGGTTAGAGGAATTGAATCGTATACATCTGTAATCTAGCGCTCTACATTCCTCTTTAAATAACCACCACCATCGCCACTAACTCCCACTTTCTCCCCTATTTTGCTTTCCAATTCCAAGGATTGATCGCCGCGGCTTACACTGCTCATCGGTAGCGATGGAGCAAGGTGACAGCAGCAACTCGAACACGCACGCGCATGTTCTTGCTTCTGGTCCGCTGGCAAACATCACTTCGCGATCAGATATTCTTACCACCGCTCGCATTGCATATGGTATACCTGAAATGCGCAATGCAATCCATGAAGACCGGAGCCTCCCGTTCGGGTCGCCGTGCATTTTGCACAGTCCACGGCCACAGGAGTATTCTGCTGATCGCAATTCGCAAGTATGTAGTTTCATTACTAGTTTGTTGTTTATGTTAGATTTTCAACTACTGTGAGATTTATGATGCAAAATTCCTATATAGGGAATTGAGGCTACCCTGACGCCATTAGACTCTGCTGCGGTACCAGCATTCGTTCCATGTAGGGTGATCGGCCGTAATAATAAACACTGGGTTGGTGCGAATGGGGACTGGGTTGCATTTGTTCAGGATCAGGCACAATGGACCTTGCTGAACGTCTACACAAAGGCGGAGATAACACTTCCTTCGATTCGCAATGTTGGGATCCATCCGGATGACCATTTCAGGTATTGCTGGACAAGTCACTATTTCACCATATTTTGATTCATTTAAGCCAACAGTTCTTATATAATACCAATCAGGTATCACTGGGAGATGGCTAGTCTCGTGTTACTAAAGATTCAGATTACTGGTGAACCATTCTTGTTTGAAGGCAGATGGCACTACTGTGCTATAGCGGTGTTTGACAAGACAATAGCAATCATGATGGGTGGAACGGACACTGACTGGAGGATCCTTAGAAATGACTTCCTTCGTCCGTCACTTTATGCTGATGCCATCTATGACGAAGGTAGGATCTATGCTGTTACGGAACCCCGTGGGGATGTACTTGTGTGGCAGCCGATGGAATATGGTAAGTTCGCATTCTATTTAATTTACAACAATATTGCACTTTTGATGTTAATTATGCCATCAAATACAGTTCACTGTTTCATAGACCAATTATAAGGCAGACTGCAATGAAAAAATCTTTCAATAAGAAATAATTTGTTCAAAATCCCCTACATTTTTTACTTTCTTCATAATTCACTTGTTTACTTAAATAACTGTCATGTTGAATATAATATAGGTATGTTCAATTTTCTCTATCCCCATTTTGATGTACTTTGCGTATATAATTTATTTTTCATGATTTTTTTTCTTAAAACAAAAATAAAAGGTGCAAGATCAGGTCCCCGTGTAATCTCGCCGCCCTTGAACGTTAATGCTGGTGACCATGATTACAGAGTCTGGTTCCTAGCGTCTGGTCTTGGTGGCAACATTATATTGGTTTGTATCCATGGTCAAGGCCAGTCTGTTGGTATTCCAACCAATTACAAGGGCAAGGATGTGTGGAATTGTCCTTCCCGGCATTGTGAAGTATATGCAAGGAATGGGCAGGTTACCGATCCTGTTGATACAGACTGGGTAAGGCTGGGAGATCTACAGGGCAGCTCTTTGTTCCTCGGCGTAAACTACCCATTCTTGCTAGATGCCCCAGAGCCAGAAGCTCACAACGCTGGCAACACATTCCCGTTGTTCAAGCCGGACAGTATTTTTGCTGCACCCAACTACGTCAACCATATACTACGGTTCCCAGATTGGTGCCGCATACCAGTTGATGGTGGGGATTCTGTAGGCTCAAGTTTTGTTTGGCGTGACCTCAACTGGGGTGAGTTTCACGAGGTACCGATGTGGTTTGTGCCAACCCTGCCATGGCCAGATATGTGAAACTTAGGTGTAGGATGTGATTTTTATGCTTGTGTGCTATGCTTTCTAACTCAATTTGTGGAACCTTGAATCTATGTATTGTATTTAAATATGTAAATTTAACATTCCCTTGAGCATCGCTGATGTATGTATTTTGTTCTTTATGTTAGATTTTTCAACTATTGTTAAGGAAAACCAACAAAGAAAACCTGGTACTATTATTCGTGCCGCATCTGTACTCGTCTCAGTAGAACCACCGTACTCGGCTTTATCATCAACTGTACCTACCCCAAAAAAGCGAAATTACGAACGAAGACCAACATATATAATCTTGTACTCCTTTTCGTGCCGCAAATTTACTCCTCTTAGTATAACCGTCGTACTCGACGTTCCTAACAACTATACATACCCCAGATAATCGGATATATGAAGGAAAACCAAACTAACTAACCTGGTACTTGTCTCCAAGATGCACTTGTACTAGTCTCGGTTTCACAACTGTACTCTAAAATACTAACAACTGTAACTACTGTAAATAAAAATTGAACGAAATCTAGCAGAAATAGAAGGACCTGCATATCTGATCTCCCTGAACATCCTGCCATGTCTGTACACGTCTGGAAGTAGAAGGACCTGCGTGTACACATATATCTGATCCAATCCACAAGCTACGTTTTCTATATATATGCATCTGGCAGCAGCTTATTACCTCTATTGCACAATTTTCCTATGATGAACTAGCAACTCCTTGTCTGTACAATTTTCAGCAACCATGCCGTATAAACACTTTTGGAAAGATGATGACCTGTAGCTTATTAAGGTATTGCATAGGCAACTATCGTGAAAAAGAAATAACAACCCAAAATGTTCGCTGAAAAAATAAAGATGACACACATACAGATTGCTTAACATAAGACATGATTCACGTGATCACGTCACAGACACATCGATGTCGAAGTTTACGTACAATGTTCATGCGCAACAAATGCTAAAACCATGTCCCAACATGGATAAAGTAATCAAAAGCTTAATACAAACAAGACAATGCACTCAAACTTCAAATGACATCAACAGAGATAACAACACCCTGCCTGCGTGTGATGATATCACCATAAGGATGGAAGAGAAACATCACCACTTGACCAGCCACTAGTCCCTTCTTTGTAGCAAAATCTTCCCATGCGTCAGGACTTATTATCATCCTACCATCAGTGGAAGGATAGAACTGTCCAACAACATCTGGTGAGTTATCTACTGATAAAACTACAGCACCTGAAGGTTCTAGCTGAAGACCTTGGACAACAATGGTTGGAATTTTCTGCACAGTACAACATAAAAGAAACAAACTAAATATATAAACAAATATATTCATGTGATGTTTTGGACTTGGAAAAACATTTAAAAAATAGAGACACATATTACATACTTACCATCAGGGATCTGTTGATATTTGTGGCAGTGAGTTTGTGGATAAACAATGGTCCCAACCCAGTGCCTCTCCTATTGATAATTGCTCTCCAACTAACCAAGATGTTTGTAGACCAATCAAGTGGCCTTGTCATAACAACAACACTGTGTCTACCATACACTGATAACAAAAAAGCAAAACGAAGAAAGTCCGAATAAGCTAATGTTTGTTTAAGGTGGAGACATATTGCATCATAAGTAAAACATATGAAAAAATAAAAATCATATAACCTTCATCTGGTTCTTCATCACTTGATTCACTGTAAGAACCACTCGAAGTATAAGACTGGACATTAATGATCTGGGACGTTGTTGATGAATTGCAAGGTCCTACTTTAATTGGTCTATCGGAGTTGTTGGTCATTTCAAACATAATGAAATCACCAGGACGAGAACCGGAATTGCATAGAAATTCCTTCCACCCCCAACCATAAAAACTAGTTACCGACTCATTCTCCACGACATTGAAAGTGTAATTGTTGCCTACATAATCAGAGACACGGACTTCACTTCTGCCAGCACATATCATGTTTATCTTGTTCCTAACATAGCATGGGACATTCTACAAGAAAGGGAAACATGCAAAATCAAACATAATGTAAAAATATAAATAATACGTTGGTGCATAAATAAATATAGTAAAAAAATGTACCAGCAAATCTTCAGACTTAACCAACAGCTCTGATATGAAAAAAGAACAATCCCTTGTTTTGGACCTGCATGGTCCATCTGGATTACCACAAACATTGCAGACCATACTGAAGAAAATCCTGCACACATGGAAAAGGAGATCCGTAAGTAAAGTTTCTTATTCACAAAAAAAGCATAAAATAGATGATCTCAAAGAGATTACATGTAATAGATATAGAAAGTATTAATTGTTAATTGTAGATCTGATCTATTACGGTTAAATCTTCAAATATGATTTGTTTTTAAAAGTTGTAGTCCATGGTACTTACCAGTTTTAGGATAAACATAGCAAAGAAAACGAAGAGACAAAAAAGGCAAAGAAAGAGGAAGATTTCTTACTGCACAAACAAGGGGGTAACGGGAATCAACAGAGATATGAGAAAACAAATATATACCCGATACAGCTATGGAGAAGACCCACCGAGACAAAGAAAGAGGACGATTACTTCGATATGGTCTGATGGACCAGCAGCACCAGCAGAATCTCTCGGCGCAGCAGAATCTCTCGGCGTGGGTGTAGATCTAGACGAGGGAAGATGGAAGAGGGAAGATGGAAGGGGGAATAGCTGTAAAGTGATAAGGTTGTCTATATATTGAATCCGAGCCGTCTCACTTCCCCAACACTGTAGCATTAAAAAAACCGGAGTAATAAAAGCATTTGACTCGGGCAGTAATAAAAAAGCATCTTGACTCAGATGCTCCCTCCATACCGGATAACTAGGCATATAACCTGACCCAGCGGGACCTACGCAATCCCTGATTGGCTCCTAATTTATACGCAGTTTCTGATGAGTAATTGGAAAAGGCAAGCAGCAGTTCCGTGCATGCGTTGGCCTCATTAGCACCACTGTACCCATCGTTCTTTACCTATGCCAGAGTAGTGGGTAAACTATCAGAGAAAAAAGGTACTCGTCTTCGAGGCGCACTTGTACTCTACTCAACAGGAAGACTGTACTCGAGAATTCTAGCAACTGTACACTACATATAATATAAATTGTGAACTAAAAGCCAACATCAGAAACTGTCGTGCCGTACCTGTACTTGTCTTAGTTGCAACTTCATACTCTAGGCTATGAACAACTGTACCTGCACAGAGAAATAACGAAACCAACGGAAAACAATATGGTAATCCTCTTTATGCGGCACCTTACTCGGTTCAATTGCTCATGCGTACTCACAAGTCTTGCACCTATACCTAGAGAAAACGGAGTTCTTTACAGAGAAACAAACAGAGACACGGCCCTGTACTCCTCTTGGTTCCGACGCTGTACTCGTCAATCATCAACGCTGTACTCCCCAAACAATGAACCTGTGCCTGCACTAGAAAAACGGATTTCTTTATGGAGAAACAAAAAGAAACAAGGTGCGTAATCCTATTAGTGTGGACGTTGTGTCTGTTATGCATAGCTGTACTCTTCAAGCCTTACATACCTGCGCTAGAGGAAACGGATATCTTCATAGATAAACAAACAAAGACACGGTCACGTAATCCTCTTGGTACGGACGCGGTACTCATCTTTCCTTCACCGCTGTACTCCTCAATCCTTGCGTATGTACCCACTGGAGGAAAACGAACCGTGCGAGAAACAAACAGAAATAATGTCCCGTACTCCTCTTGGTACGGGATTTGTACTAAATCTCTCCTTCTTGTTGTACTCCCAAGCCTTGCACTACACTAGATAAAACGGATATCTTTATAGAGAAACAAAGGAAACGCGGTCCCGTATTCCTCTTGGTGCGGACGCTGTACGCGTTTACTCTTCATAGCTGTACTCCTCAAGCCCTGCATATGTACCTGCACTAGAAGAAAACGAAGATCTTTGCGGAGAAACAAACAGAAACAATGTCCCGTACTCCTCCAGTACGGACGCACTGCTCTCCTTCAACGCTGTACTCCTCAAGCCTTGCACATGCAGCACTAGATAAAACGGATATCTTTATAGAGAAACAAAGGGAAACGCGGTCCCGTACTCCTCTTGGTGCGGACGCTGTACGCGTCTACTCTTCATAGCTGTACTCCTCAAGCCCTGCATATGTACTTGCACTAGAAGAAAACGAAGATCTTTGCAGAGAAACAAACAGAAACAATGACCCGTACTCCTCTCGGTACGGACGCTCGTCTCTCCTTCAACGCTGTACTCCTCAAGCCTTGCACCTGTACCTGCACTAGATAAAACGGATATCTTTATAGAGAAACAAAGGGAAAGCGGTACTGTTCCATTGCAACGCTGTACCGTTGGCTTTTAATAACCGTACCTATCCCAGAAGCTGCAAAAACGGACGAAACAAACGAAACAACCTGGTACTCCTCTTTGTGCTGAACTTTACTCGTCTCAGTTCTAACGTTGTACTCAAGGTTATTAACATTTGAACGTATCCAAAACAAGAAAAAACTTGAACGTAAACCAACAGGAACTATCTAGTGTTCTGATCAAATCCGTCTCACATTGTATTAATCACTCTTACCAACTGTACCTACTACAATGAAGCCCGTAGTGAGCTTGCATGCCACAAATCACCAGCAAGGTAAAGGAATCCATGCTCCCAGACAGTCAAAACATTCCACGTCTCCTGCTTCGGGCTCACCCCTCGCAATAGGATCATACCGAGCGTACACCCTCGCAAAGGCGTCCGGACACAAGATACATTCATATGAAAAAATGTCTATTTCAAACATTTCGTTGATACCAACAAAGCAAAAAAACAATACAGACAACAGATACATTCATACTAAAACAAGGCATAGTTCAAAAAAACAAGCAAATATGTGTTCATTAGAAACAACATTACAACTTTTCCTGACAGGGCAGCACTTCATTGAAAAAAAGAGGTCGGAACGCACTCCCAGCAAAAGATTAAGCAAACAAACTAATAGTTCACACGAGACATAACTAGTATTGTACAACATAGGAGTGCCTGGTCTAGCATTGATAACCAATGGATATCTTCAACTTGTCCTTCAACAAACACTTGATTCCACGTTCATCTGACATTGCAAAAACTTATATATATAGATTTATGCTGACTCAACAACATCCCAGGTGTCATTGATGTTCTGCCTGCTATAAATTGACTTGAACGATCCATCAAAATCAGGGTGTCTTTTCCTTACAGTAGCAACTTTATAAAACTTCAACATCAAGCGACCACATATGAAGAAGTGATTTATGGAAGTGAAATCAAACGCGTAACGATTGGAGAACTTCAAGTACAGCGAGCCTTCCTCATCAACAGCCCACTTCACATCTGGCAAGTTTGCAACACGCAATGCATACACAAAATCCTTAGTGAGCAAACAATCAGCAGGCCCTTCCTCCACACCAAGGATCCACATTGTTGTCGCAGACAGTGTTGGGTTCTGATGGAGCTCCACATCTTCAGGTGACGTACCAAATCCCCTCGGATAGTTGAGTATATCCATCCCTTCGTGTATAGCAAGGAACTGCTGCACATTTCCGTAGAAAAAGATATCTTCACTTGGTGGCATCAAACTAAGCGTTTGAACCTTAATACATATGATCAACTTTTCATCATGTTTGAACATGATTCGTTCTGAACCCAACAAGTATGTATCAAATGGATTACTGCATCTAACAAGCAGTTGAGAATTGTTGGATGTGTTGATCATGTATCTTATTGGAGCAGTGAAGAGTGACTGCACTGTGTGTATTGCGTTGAACAAACTCTCAGTACGAAAAGAGAAACGAACACACACAAGCATCACATCGTTCACTGCACCAGGTTCCAACCCCAGGTACTCCAAAACAAAACGTGAAACAACGGGCCTCCTAGTCTCCTCATGAGCCATAATGTGCTTTCTGTCCAAACAAATATACACATGTGTTACATGCATTCAATGATAAACTTATTAGACTATATTCCTTCACATTTATTTTAAATTTATACAGTAAAAACCAAACATTAAACTATAATTTTATGAGTGCACACATAGTACATTTTACTTGGAAAACAGAGTCAGAAAAGAAAAACAAACTAATTGCATACAGCCACCCAAATACCATAGATACAACAAACACGAGTACACAAAACAACACAAGGACAAAAATGGTACAAAAAAATAGCATGTATTAAACCAATAATATACAGATCTGTATTAAGTGGACAGCGGAAATACAACAGCGGAAATATATGAACAAAACATCAATACTAGGTGGACAAACATCAAAATCAACTGTCGGATCTGTCTATTTCAGCACTTGAAGGATAATCAATTTTTTTACCAGAAGAACAAAATGCCACCGGTAGAGGAAAGAGGGTATCCGATTAACCTGGCAGCGACGAATGAGGGCCTCCGACGTCTGTGGCCCCGAAGAATCCTCCCGACGACGAACCACCGAAGCAAATCTAACCACCTCCCCTACCTCAGCCCCGCCCCACTAGATGATATCGTTTCGTTTCCCCTTGCAAAATGTCTCCCACGCTACGGTTTGAACAGGGGGAAGAGGGTCACGGGTCTTATCCAGAAAAGAGAGGGAGGCCGTGGTGAGACACGTGCTCCCGCGCAACGCTTACACCTGTGACCTAAATGAGAACACTTGGTCACACACATTAATGATTTAAGTTCACACACTAATTCCAATCTCGAATCACATCCAACGGCACCATGGCATCTGCCGTTCGGCATTCGCGGCAGATATCCTAGCAACGTGTCTGCGACTTGTCGCCTGCTTGCGTGCCGCGCGTCGACAGCGCGACAATGGCAACCGCATGTCGTCCACACCGCTTCCTGCCACGTGCCACAGGGTAGACACGAACCGTTCCTCCCTCTCTGTTCCTCCTCAATGGCGACTCACTGCGACTACGGCGATGCGTTAGATGGTGGAAGAGGCGGCGGGCATTGCGACGAATATGGCGATAAAGTCTCGGAGTCCTGCGACACCTCGAACCCAGTCGACGGCGACGTGTCGCTGTTCCCGGCGGCTGCGTCGCCATTGCCGAAGGTTTGGAAGGAGCGCCCGGCTGAGAGCCATCGGTGGACCTCATCACTCGGCGGCGTCGAGTAAGCTTCCTTCCCTCCTCCTAGATTAGAAAATCTAGGGTTTGGCAATATCCAGAATTTTGATTTGATTTTCCTGTGGTTTTTTCTTAGCTTGGAGGATGAAGTGTGGGATGTTAGGTTTCACCTAGATGGAAAAGATAATTTGGAGAAGAAACTAAGCAAATCTTACATTACATATACCAATATGCTAGCAATGTTAGAGATACGCGGATATGGCCGGGGTTACAGCCTGTACTATGTAAAAGAAGAGGGCACGGGCATAGAAGGGATGGCACTCATCAAGAGCATGATTGACGTTGAAGAAATGCTGGAACTGTATAAGGATGCCGGATGTGTTTCCATTACTGTAACCAAGGGTGAATCAGGTCTGCCTGCAGATATAAACAGGAAACAATGTGAAGAACAAATTCCTATATCTGAAATAGGAGTGCCTGTTGTTTATTCAGTAGACATGCAGGGTGTGCTGACTACAAAATACCACTTAGTACATGCCATTCCTATATCTGTAATGTATGAGGATTGTCTGTCGATTCAAAAAACCCAGGATCCAGTTATTACAAAAGGTTCAGATGATGATATGTACTCTAGAACCACCGGGTCACAAAGTTTTCAGACTCCAACGAAGGATTCAGAGTACAATTATGTAGATGTTGAGCATACTGATAATTTAGACAAAAAGAAGAGGAAACTTGTTTCTCCATCTGACGCCACGGCAACAAAGAGACCAAAACATACTGCAAGAGATCATCGCAAGTCTGTGGCACAGTATAGACCAAAGAAGTTCAAACACCAATGCAAAGCAAAAAGACTGTACAACCTCCTAGTGACATCAAACAAATTTGCATCGTAAGTAATTTATCATGCCCTGCATAATGTTCATATCCTCCACTTGTTAATTTTAACCTTTTGGATTTCCTTGCAGAACTGAGGTATTCAATGCACCAGTTATGCACAGTGCTATTCCTGACTTCAATGTACCAAACAATGGGGATGACATTGCTAGACAATTTAGTAGTGGTCAGTTACTGGATGGTACTACATTGGACTACATCATTGACGAGATGAGGAGTACCTCCGATTTGTACGCTACTGGAGAAAGAGTGTTGTTAAGCCCAGGATTTATCATGGTATGCATTGCAGTCAACAATATATGTTGCATTATAACAGTGATTATATTGTACAATAACTACTGATATAATCTGATATAATCTATGTTTGACACGTATGATGCAGCATGTTCTCCAGGTGGGTATTTGGAATCAGACAAAAGAACAAATAGAAGAAGCCTCTAAAAAAAGGGATCAAACATTCAACTACAAAAAAGATTTCGATCTGCAAACTGCATTGGACACTTTCCCTAGATATGTTGACAAAGAAAAGAGCCTTCTTGACGCAAAACTTGTAAGCTCCCTACTTCTAAAGGTGCAATACAATTACAGCATACAGAACTACATTTTTCATCTTGTTCCTATATGTCCAATCTCAAAACAGATATTGATGCCGTACTTCAAAAGTTATCACTATACTTTGTATGTGATGAACAAATACAAAAAAGAATTCGAAATATTGGACTCTAGAAACTATGATGACACAAAGGGATGTAGTCCACTGTATACAAGGAGCACATACCATACGGAATGCGATATCATAGTAAGTAGAGAATAATTTTCCATGCTTTCAAAATAATAATATTTGTTGTTGTGGATCATTAGTTTGGAATCATTTATTTCCTGATTCCTACAGATGGCAAGGATGGAACTTCTGCTCAAAAAAGTATATGGTTTAGACGCATACAATGCAAGTAATCAACCAAAAACATGGATTTCCCTTGCAAACAAGCCAATATATATCAGGTGCCCACAACAAGGAGTAAATCAGTGCGCATTTTACTGTCTGATGGGTGCGTACCTATACGATGGAAAGGTTCTGTTGGGTAAAAGGGAAGGATATGAGCCAATTCTAAATGATCACGTAAGTGTTAGTGAACTACACATTGTTAGTAAGATACAGTGTTTATAAGATATGCAGTAACTACTATTGTCTTCGTCCATTGCAGCCCTTTATAAATGACATTAAAGCTGAGTATCTGTACATCTTAATATTCACCGTGCACAACAAGGCCAATTTGCCAGAGGAAATCCTAGAATTAAAACCTTCATGCTCATTATATGAGTGAAGAAATCATAGTAAGAATGTTCACATGTTCAAAACTGATTTTTCATACAACAATTAAATCTCTCATATATTTATTAACTTCTTATTCACTGTTTCCTTCTATAGTTTGAAGCACATCCCCTATGGTGAATGGTGGAGCACTACACATGAATCGTATGTGTCGGTTCATTTCCTCGAATACCTTTTGATGCTGTTTTGGTGACAAAAACTTGAAAACATTGTGATGGTCTTAGATCTTACTACTTGTGTTGGACCTTCATCGTGTACTGTAAACCTATATCGTGTAGAACTTTGTATACACTATAATCCAGTTTTTTTTAATGCATTTTACAAGTAAGTACTTGTGTTGAACTTGCCCTTTTATCTGGTGTTTACTGATGAGTCGCATACTAGTGAATATGCTGCAGTATGTACTTTTTATATCAGTACTTTTGTATCCCAGAGAACTGAAAACTTAGATAAAACATGAATAAACACTATGTACTCCTGTTGGTGACAAATATGTACCGTGCAACGTTGACAACTGTACTCGACCCTTCTAGCACCTGTCCCTAATCAGAGAAAACAAAACTTGCAGAAATCATATAGAAACAGTCATGTACTCCTTTTGGTGCTAAACCTGTATTCATGCAAACTTCACGACTGTATTCATCCCATGCACCTGTGTCTTCCTAGCGAACCCAAAACATGCAGAAAACATGAAAAAAAACTCACGCACTCCTATAACTTCCGAGTGTGTACTCGCGAAACATTCAACAATGTACTTGATACAGCTCACACCTGTCACTTCCCAGTGAACAAAAAAACATGATGAAAAACATAGAGAAATAGTCCTGTTATCCTCTTTTGGTGCCAAAGATGAACTCTTAAAACCATCACAATAGTTATCGATTCATTGTGACACCTGTATATTCCCAGAGAAACCAAATCTTGGAGAAAACATGAAGAAAAACAGTTCTGTACTCCAGTTGCTGTAAAACCTGAACTCGTGCAACCTTCACAACTGTACGTTGTGGCACCTGTATCTTCACAAAGAACCCAAATATTGCAGAAGCATGAAGAAACACTCCTGCAATCGACTTGGTGTCAAAGCTGACCTCGTTCAGTCTTGACAAAACTCGATCCATTGTGACATCTGTACCTTCCCACACATAACCAAATTCTTCTTGAAAACATGGAGCAACATACTTGTAATCAACTTGCTGTTTAAGTTGAATTCGTGCAACCTTCACCTGTACTCGATCCATTGTGGCACCATACCTTCACAAAGAACCCAAATATTGCAGAAAACATGGAGCAACATACTTGTAATCAACTTGTTGTTTAAATTGAACTCGTGCAACCTTCAGAACTGTACTCGATCCATTTGCCTGTACCTTCCCACACATAACCAAATTCTTGCTGAAAACATGGAGCAATCATACTTGTAATCAGCTTGCTTTAAGTTGAACTCGTGCAACTTTCACATCTGTACTCGATCCATTGTGGCACCTGTACCTTCCACATAACCAAATTCTTGCTGAAAGCATGGAGCAACATACTTGTAATCAACTTCTGTTTAAGTTGAACTGTGCAACCTTCACATCTGTACTCGACCCATTGGGGCACCTGTACCTTCCAGCATAACCAAAATTCTGCAGAAAACATGGAGCAACATCTTGTAATCAACTTGCTGTTTAAGTTGAACTCGTGCAACCTTCACATCTGTACTCGATCCATTGTGGCACCTGTACCTTCCCACGCATAACCAAATTCTTGTTGAAAACATGGAGCAACATACTTGTAATCAACTTGCTGTTTAAGTTGAACTCGTGCAACCTTCACATCTGTACTCGACCCATTGGGGCATCTTGTCAGAGAACCCAAAATTTGCAGAAAACATGGAGAAACACTCTTGTACTCAACATGGTGCCAAAGCTGAACTCGTGCATCCTTCAGAACTGTACTAGACCCATTGTGGCACCTGTACATTTCCAAAGAACACAAAACTTGCAGAAATCATAGAGAAACACTATTGTACTCGACTTGGTGCCAAAGCTGAACTCGTGCAACCTTCAGAAATGTACTCGACCCATTGTAGCACCTGTACATTGCCAAAGAACCAGCAGAAATCATGGAGAAACACTCCTGCACTCAACTTCCTGTCGTAAAAGCTGAACTCGTGCAACCTACATAACTGTACTCGACCCATTGTGGCACATGTACATTGCCAAAGAACCCAAAACTTGAAGAAATCATGGAGAAACACTCCTGCACTCCACTTCCTAAGTAAAAGCTGAACTCGTGCAACCTAAAGAACTGTATTGTACAACAGAAACCAATCATTGCAGAAAACAAGAAAACACTCATGTATTCTACTCGATGCCAAATATGAACTCGTGCAGCCACCACTCATGCTCGACGATTTTGACATGTACCTTTCAGAGAACACGGATCATGCAGAACACATGGAGAAACACGCTTGTAATACTCTTCGCACCGTAGCTGTACTCACGCACCTTTCACCACTGTAATCTTTACAAAAAAACATGCTGTACTAGATCGCCCAGTGAACAAAAAACATGCTGAACATAGATAAACACTTATGTACTCCTATTGCTTCAATCTGTACTCGTGCGCCCTTCACAACTATACTCGATACAACTTGCACCTGTATCCCAGACTAAAAGCGGGTATACTTAAGGCCCTTATCGAATGTACGTACAACAACTGGTACTCATACTTTATCAGCAGCTATACTCGTGCCAATACAACCGCTCAACCCAGTACTGATATACAAAAGAAAATTTCAATATCCAAATCACAAATTAACACACATTACATTGATTAATAATTGTATATAAACACATTACAGTAAATCATATGAATGATAACAGTATCAGTCATACATTGTAAATTTATCCAGTAATATCGTATCCCTTAATTGCCCATTTTTTCCTAGGAATTTCAAAGCTTAGCCGTGCATCCAAGGCTGCATATTTGACCTGCTCAAAACTTAATTCGGGGCTTGCCCAACCTTCCTCTCTTATTTTCTTGCACGAATCACCTTTCTTTTCCAAACTTGTCCCCAACACAGAATTTGACAGGTCATAGAGTGATGGTATTCTTACATTCTTAACACCTTGACCTAGTTTATGGATATTGATCATCTTCTGCAAGTCGAAGGCACACCTGATTTTTAATCCGTACGGCATCAGCATCCTGCGATCCATATCAATTGCTGCACCAAAAAAACAGACCTTCGCCGAGCTCAAGAATTTCTTTAACAAATCTGGAACCTTTGTTGCGTGAAATATCTGAGAAAATCGAAAATAAAGATGAACGACGTATATAATTCGGAACATTTGGTAGAAAAAAAGTATGGTCTAATTCGTGATACCTGGAAAAGAATGATGTCATTGGCAACACATAGCTGCAAAACCGCTGCACGTTGCCGTCTATCCTCTGGAAGATGTTTCTGCTTTATTCCTTTCACTTTGTCAGTGAACTCGCAATCAAGACCAACAATCTTTTGGCGTCGCAAAGGAAATCTTCTGATACGCGGTATATCCACTTCTCCATTGTTGCAGACCTTGTAGTTACAGTGACCTTGAAATCCATTGAGAGATGCTCGAACGAATATACGGTGTCACTTCCTTGGCGAGACATAACGATGGGAGAAGAAAATGATTCAAATGATGGTTTTGACACTTATCTGCTTGGTTTGAGGTTCTATTTTATAGAAGATTAACGTGGTGACGATGAGTGAGAAAACACCACTGCCGAATTATATTCCCTCATTCGGATGTGAACAGCCAGATAGCCTAAAAGCGGATTAATTACATTTAATAAATAATAACTGTGAGTTATACGTGCAAACGTGCAGACGTACGGACGTGCGAATAAGGAAGGCGTGAGGAGGAATGATTATAATCAATTATCCCTACTTATCCTATAGGGTTATCAACAAAACGGCAGGACGTTGACCGACAAAGTGCTTCCTTTTTTTTTGTTCTTGCGATCGTTGTGTTCCTAGCACTTTAGATGTGACACGTGCTTCAATTGATTCGGCCATACCATGTCTAGCAGGAAGCACCGTTCCGATGTATCTGCCACACTACCATATACTACATTAAATACCTAACAAATGACATATTTTTATCCACTACATTGCGCGGAAATTCTCCAGACACGACACGGTGCGGGAGGTTTCCTGCCTAGCCGACGTTCTATATTATCCCTCCCTCCCGCCTCATTGGTTCAAAAACCCTAGAAATATAACAATGTTCGATTCGTGCGACGACACGGCGCTAGAGACGGCCGTATAAGTCGTGTTAGCGGAACCACAACTTGCATAGTATGAGGCGTCGGAGGAGATGACACCATCAGCAACCGTAGGTGCCTATGTCGCAGACGAGAGGCAGAGCTAGGAGGCGGAGCGAAGAGAGCGCAAGGAGGCACAACAACTGTAGGACGCACGGCAGCAGGCGGAGTAGTGGGGTCAACAGAAAGAGCGGTAGAAGCGGTAGGAGGAGGAACAACTGGCATTCAAGGAGGCGGAACGGCTATATCGCCAGGAGGCATGGCGGTGGCGGGAGGCGGCAAGCCAGCGCTGGTGCTAGCCAGGCCAACATCAGTGGTGGGAGGAGCTTGCGTGAAAAACGAAACATTAGGGCGTCACCCATAGCGAAGTGCCGACGTCTCTGCCGACAACTATTTCGGGGGCGCAGATGCTCTTACATTACAAATGAAATGATTATATCACCTGTTATAATAATAATAATAAAAAAATGTACAACAGGTGTTGGATAGAAGATGATGTGACACAATTTACTAACAATTACAACCGCTGTTACTAAACTGTCCCACATCACCTCATATCCACACTCAGTTTTACCTCAACATAAATGACACGTAAGAGTAGTTGAACTCACGACCTATGCGTAACACCTTGGAACCACTAGGATATGTCATCCTTTGTGTTGCAATTCTTGTCTAATTAAACAAATACTAGTACTACCAGTACTACATAATATTCTCCCATTCCCGATGATTTTCAAAGCATTATTAAATTCGACTGACTGCCAAACACGGTTAGGGTTAGGTTTATCCACTCCTCAGCACCAGCACAGCGCGAACTATAACAGGATATTCAGAATTGCTGATATACTATAAGTCTGCCTGTGGTGAGCCCCAAACTCCCATAGGTAATTTTGTGTCAATTTTACTTTCCTGGTCCTGAATTAGACATCTAAATTATGAAAGTTCAACATAGCCAAAGATGGCAGAGGAGAAGCGTCAGACGAAACTGTGACGGAAGCTACTGCTACTGCAGATATGTTTAGCATCATCGTGGGCACACTTGTCAGGGCAGGGCCTAGAGGAGCAAATTGCAGCGGCGCAGGCAATGTTTGGATCTCAGGGGTGAGGATGACACATCGCGGAAGATGGCGGTTAGAGGACTCAACGATCTGGAGGAGATGATGCCGTAAGAGTCGTCGTGCCGGTGGTGAACCAGCTCTAACAGGCAACTCATTTAACAGACTATGTTTAAAGGTTAATGTAACAAAACATGTTTAGAGGAACAAACCATGATACTTTTAGTACAAACAAAAATGGTTCCAATTTTACATATATTATTATATAGATGGTTTTGTTGGTGCCACAGCTGTACTTGTACTAAGGTAACATATGTACTCCACCACACTGGCACAGAAAAGTTGTGGATAAACAGATAAATAAACAGTTAAGAACAACAACATCTTGAATAACCAGAAGTCTGTTAAAATTTACAATACTACATATAAGATTCTTCAATACAACACAAACAAAAGAACATATAAGAATAAAACATCCTTGAAGCAAACTTTAATACAAATTCAACCCATGGTTTAAAGAACACATCTGCAATAGAACTGACTTAAAAATACTTCACTAGCGACACTTATAGAGTTCTCAGACACTTCTTCATCTCTAAAAGCCAAATCCCCACACTACAACTGGCAAAGTAGGAATAAACCACATAGGAGACTCCACAATATCACCCCAGTTAGCCACACCATACTCAAAAGTAGAACCAATGCCAACTCCACCATTGACTGGCATCCTGCACCAATCTGGAACAGGCTGTGGTACTTGGTGGAAACGCTTGTGAGTAGCAAACACACAGTCTGGTGTGAAAACAGGAGCTGCATGGACACCGTCGACACCAGCTTCATCAGGAGGACCAAGCAGAAAAGGGTAGTTTATACCAACGAACACAGATGTGCCTTGCAGATCTTCAAGCCTGACCCAATTTGGTGTGACGGGGTCTTCACTGTAAGAATCTCTTGCATAAACATGACAACGCATCGACGGGTAATTCAGTAGCGCCCTACCCATATGATCCATGGGATCACCTTCACTGGGTTCACCATGACCTCTAACATTAATCCAAAGAATGGTGCCTTCATGCCCCGGAGAAAGGAACCACGTGCCGGGAGGAATGTTGTTACCATCATGAACAGCACCATGTAAGTTTGGCTGCTCAATAATCTCTGGAGCAGCTATCACCCGAGGAGCAGCACCAGCACATGTTTATTTGTTTAGATGTAGTTAAGATACATCAGATATTACATAACTAGGAATAACGTCATGCAAAGAACACTACGCAATAAAAAATAGTAAGAGCAAAAATAAAGAAAAAATTAAACTATAAGCACAGAAATAAAAAACTAACCCCAAATAGTAGGTTCCCAAACAAGGACGTCCCCTCTGGGTGCAGTAACAGCGTAGATCCTACCAGTCGTAAGAATGGCATCAACATACCTTGAAGGTGCAAGGTAATCATTGCGAAGGATCCTCCACTGCACGTCCCTACTACCACCACGCATGATTGCAATTATCTTATCAAACACTGCTATGACATAGTAGTTCCATTTGTTTCCAACCCTGTATGGTTCAGCAGTTATCTGAATCTTCAACAACTGCATGTGTGCCAAATCATACCGATACAAGAAAGGCCCATCAGGAACGATGCCAACGTTACGAACGGATGGCAGAGGGATCTCCTCGTCTGTGTAGACGTTAAGCAGAGACCACCGTGCTTGCTCCTGAACAACTGCAACCCATTCGCCATTGGAACCAACCCAGTGCTTGTCGCCAGGCCCCTCCTGTGTAAAAGGAACAAATGCTTTTGCGGATGGAGAGTCCAGTGGCATCAGCGATGCGTCAATACCCTGCGAATTTACGAATTCTCTAGTGTGAAATACAGTACACAAACATTTTCATGCAATCAATGGAAAACAATGAATACCTGTTCAGTGCGATCAGCGGGCCATGAACGAGGATCAGAATGCAGCAGACACGGCGATTCAAAAGGAAACCTTGCATCCTCACGGATAGCATTGCGCATACCTGGCATACCTCGGGACATTCTAGCAACGGTGATGACGTCTGAGTGAGCGCTGATATGGGTCAATGGACCAGAAGCGATCTCAGAAACGAGAGAGGAAGAACCCTGCTCCATTGATGATGATTGCAGAGAAAAAGAGTGGATTTTCCTGTACGGCAGTATATTGTTGTTTCTCAGCGGATGATGTGATAGAGACACAAGGAAATGTTCATGTTCAGAATATAAGGACTGGAGTTGGCAGTTAGTAGTAGCGGTTGCTAATTATAGACCATAAAAAACACTTATGCGCCAACACCTATAAAACCGTCAAAAGTAGTGGGGGTGAAAGCAGTTACAGGGATCAAGGGGTCGTCCATCAGTTCCAAAAATAAGTTTAATACATACCATTAAAATCATCCATTTCATTCTATGTAACCGTACTTACGCATCGATTGCATACTATGCAACCATACTTATGCATCATGCTGTACAGCAGTACAGTGCACCTGCTGGTTTAGCACTCCATCAACAAGATAAATGTACCTATGCAGCACATCGTTAGGTACTTATACATACTATGTATTAGTACTCGTGATTCTGATTGGACAGTACTCCATAACTATCAACTGGGATCAGCTGTACTCTACCCTATTACCAACTGTACCTATCACATAGAACAGAAGAAACCAACGGAAACAATCTGGTTCTCCTCTCCATGACACAACTGTCCTCGATTTAGTTGCAACACTGTACTCTACGATATTACTAACTGTACCTATCCCATAGAACCGAAGAAACCAACTATACCAACAGAAACAATCTCGTACCCCTCTCCATGCAGCACCTGTACTCCTTTCAGTTGCCACGGACTACTCCAGGCTATTAACAATATATACCTTATATAAAATGAAACATGAACAAAAACAAACAGAAACAATCTGCTGTTGCTCTTCGTAAATCAGATGTACTCCCGTCAATTTCATTTTTGTACTCCGCCCTCTTAGCAACTGTACCTACAAGAGAAATTATTATCTAAAACCAACAGACACGATATTTCTACTCGTTCCCGTTGAACAGCTGTACTGATGACAGTTTTACCACAGTACTCGTAAAGAATTTATACCATTTGAATAAGAACAAAACCAAGAAGTACAAATTCAAAAAACAAGTACCCAGACTTCCTTGCAACTTCAGCAATACCATGAAAATTACATCATACGGAAATACAGAACAGAATACAAGAACGAAGAATGAAACAAATCAGAAGATTCCACAACCAGGTTCGTTGTAGACGACGTCGCTAATACTAGACCAACAGTGGGAGGAATGAAACGCGGCACGCCTCGTTGTTGAAGACCTTGACAACGAAGCTAGCAGTATCCTCCCTGTGGCGAAAGGACAGGACATTCCCGGTGAAGACCGTAGAGAGCGCGAACATGCCCCAATCGCCAGCAAAGTACAGGCTTCCATGTTCCCAGACAGTCGACACCTTCCATGGCTCCCTTCGGACTCGCCTCTCGCAAGAGTGCATAGCCCGGATCGTACCGCGCGTACGCCTGGCAAAGGCGACCGGAAGCCTAAGCTTCATTAGCCCTGGGACGGTGACGAACACCAAGAACTCGTGCGCCGGTGACAAGGTCATCGACACCTCCTTCCACGAGCATTTCACTGGCGGCTTATTTTCCACGACGGCAACGGCCGGAATGTCCCGTGGCACCCAAAAGGTTGTTACGGCACCGGCGGACGCAGCGGCCGCGGACGCTCACGAGGCAATTCTCGCCGGTGGCAGTGACGCCCCCACTGGGCCTCGGTACATCCGCAGGCGGGGCAGCGGCAGCCTTCAACTTCCTCGACGCCCGGGGGACCTTGTCCTTGCTTCCAATAGGGCGACCGCGTCCCCGCTTCAGGTTGCTGACCGTGGAATTGGACGCCATACCTACCGTAGATGAACTTGAAAAAGATGAACAAGACAAGACTTTGGTGGATTGGAGCAACGGAGAAGCACAGGAAGTTATGGAGAGCTCCACGCAATCTATATAGATAGCGAAAACAGATTCCGAGGCGACGGATGGGACATGAATGAGCTCCCCACAGTTTTCAGTCGGGAACAGTTTTCGGAGCGACGGATGAGACTCGACGATTCCTCTCTCGAGGCAGATCCAACGGCACCATAGCAACTGCCGTTCCGCATTCGCGGCGAAGATACTAGCAACGTGTCACGCGTCCAGCCACATGCCACCGGAGGTACATGTGCAACCTTGGTTCAACCCTTACCAACAATCTGTACCCGTTTCGTGCCACGCCTGTACTCGCGCATACAGCACAAACGAACTACATAATATAAGCATCATTAGATATCACAGAAAACAGAAACTATCAACTAAAACCAAAAAGATACAATATTTGATCTTCGCGCCGCATCTGTAGTATCCCCAACAAAAACCAAAAGAAACAACCTGGTAATAATATCCATTATTAAAATAATGAATTAAATCGTTAGAGTATAAGTGGTATTGTTCAGAATATCAAAAAATCCCGCAAAAACCTGACGTGGTGGGTCCCACAATATCAACCAAATTCGTCTTCTACATCTATATTAGAACTGTATTAGGGCAAAAACCTACATACTCAACTCTAATCTACTCAAACACACACGGAAGAACTCAGCGCAAGGACGCGGTACAGGCCGACCCCGTACAAGAACTTGTCGGAGAATCAAGAAAGTCTCCACTGCTGCTCCATCCGAGGTTAGTTTCCCATCAAGCAACAGACTGCACTACGATGCCTGAATTCGTTGTCTCCACAACTGTATTCCTTATATACAAATTAGAACAAATAGACTGTGTGGCAGCTCCCATTTCTTCCCCATCACCGGTCAAGCAAAAAGTGAGGGCAAACCCTAGCGAGCCGCCAAACACCTATCCTCTCTACAATCCCCTCCTCCTCATCGACCAGCGGTGAAGGAAGCTGTGGAGATCTGAGTTGTTGCTGCGGGGATTACAGTGGCTACTCTACTCACTCGGCGACTCCGCCGGCCACCCTTCAATCCGCGACGGCGCGTGCCTTTAGAGATCTCAGATCTGTGAGTTCGGGCACAGTATGGATCAAGTCAACCGATTGCTCATCCTTTAGTTTCTTCTCCAATGGAATAGAAATTAAAGAAATAAATGGCATCTGCGTATAAAGAAGACCTTTCGTTATTAAATATTTATTTGCTTAGTAATCTGACTGTTGTAAACAGTTTTAGAACTGTAATGCACTATGTATCTCCAGCTACAAACCTTATTAATCTAAGGCAAAACTACAGCAATATGTGTGTAACCATGAGTAGAAACCAAGGAAAATTTAAATAATAACTTTAACCCCCTGCACATATTGCCTTATCAAATTAAAACATAATCACAGCTTTATGTGTGAAAGTGCGCTATGGCACTCATCTTGACAAAATTAATTTAAGAATAGTTTCCATGATAAACTTAAACAATTGCTTTCCTCCCATGCAGATGTTTGCATTTCAATTTCAGGAAGAATAGCAAAACTCCGGTATGACAAGTCAGCAGGAATCACCGTCCATGAATGAAGGTAATGCACAAACTTATCAATCAATGCAAAAATGTGTTACTCTTATGATTCTTTTGAAGTCAAACAGGCTTATCTTTAAAGCATATTTAAACAAAAAAAATCAAAATTTCTAATATAAAAATTTTCTGGTACTTATCATCCGTGACAATGAGTTTAAGATTAACTAAAACGTCTCTACAACTAAAACGCGTCTATATAAAACTATAATAGCTTCAAACAATTATATTAAATTTTAAATACGATTTCCATGTATTAACCTTTGGATAGATGATTTCTGCGATATTATTGCAGCCACTATAAATCACGAGGAAGCTCCAATTGCCCCACTAAACTTGAAGCCACTGGCGGTTGTGTTCCCAGAAGATCAAGACAACATAAATGCATTAAATGCAAATATACACTCTAAAAGGAAAAATTGTGAAGCAAGAACAAGCGCAGATTGCTCTAAAAATATTGCAACAGCAGTCAAACCGCCTCCTCGCAGAAACAATTTGAATAGCCTTGCAGGAAGAAAGCACAAGAATATATCATCAGAGAAAGAGGCAGCAAGAATGGAAAAAGAGTCTGAAAACATGTTAAAGAAAACTGCCGATATTGGTTCTAAAAGTCCAAGGAGAAGCAAACGATTGTCATCTACAAAAGAGACAGTAGTCACCAGCTCTAGCCAAAGTGCTCCAAATATCAATGAAGAAGAAAAAACACAGCCTACAAAATCTGACAAAGAAGGAAAGAAATCAGAAAACGCCGCCGCAATAAGAAAATCGTCTCGCAATACCAAACATCACGCTGAGCATGACGACAACGAAGAGAACAACACCACCGTTGAAGAAAACGATGAATACAACGAGGTAAATATGAGTATTTTCTTAGTACATTGGATGCAAAATAAATGCATTTATTATATTGTTAAACATTTTTGTCTAACACAATTGATTTTAATCATGCAGAAAATATCGGAAAATTCAGAAGATAAAAAAAATAAAGGCAAGAAACAGGAAAAGGCAAGAAGGATTGCAAAAAAGGCAAAAATAAATTTTATGGCCAGAACGATCAACAAGACAGTAAGATGCTCACTTAGACAGCTATTCACCTGTGTTGAAATATTGGAGGAACGGCATATAAAAAGGCTTCGGGATGCAGGTTTGGGTCCTTTGCTTGACAGCAAGATCAGGCAAAACATTAATATCCGACTTGCCTGCTTCCTTATGAATAGAATAGATCCAGCAACCATGACTCTGAATCTAGGAGTAGCAAACAAAGTAATTGAGATTACTTCTTATGCTATACATCTGCTGTTTGGGCTGCCAGACGGTTCAAACACAACTCCTAGACCATCAGAAAGTGGCAACGACAAAACATTACATGAGTTGAAGATTGAGCTTGGATTTAGGAAAAATGAGGATATGAATACTGATGACCTTCGCAAGCTCCTAAGACTGTTGGTTAAAGACGAAGCAAACGACGATTTAGCTCTGAAAGTATTTGTGTTGATTATGTACATGAAATTCATATGCCCTGGAACAGCTGTCCGTGTGTCAAGGGAGGCAGCAATGGTAAAAAATCTGGACATATCAAAGTTGAAGGACATGGATTTGTGTCAGTTGCTTGTAGATGAGCTCAAGAGAGCAGTCATCCAGTACAGAAAATCTAAATCAAAATGGACTGCCCTGCCTGGCTGCATCATAGCACCAGTTCTGTTATATCTTGACTGTTGTATGAAACAAGGCCTTTCAGACCTGGACACAAGAACACCTCGTACACACTTCATGGATTATGAAAAACTAAAGAGCATCGCTGCAGCAGACTGTGCTAAAAAAGGCGGGGAAGACCCCAATACCTGGATATTTGGAAACTTACCTGTAAGAAAATTTCAATGACCCTTTATCTTTTCTGTTAATTATATCTCGTACTGCATAAGTTAATACAATGTTTTCATTTTCTCATCATAACAGTGGAAAGCACCAAATGACATAGTTTACTACCAGAAAAGGAATCCACTGAAAAGAATGTATCCGCATCATGAAGACCAAATGATGTCGGCAAAGCGTACTTTCAGAGGATCAAGCATTCCAACTGGTGGTTCCATTGAAGAAGAAAACACCAATATATCAGAAGATACATTGGAACAGATTGACATCTTGCTGACTAGCGCATACGACCTATCACACAAAGTACCAACTACATTTGACCTACTCAAAAATGGAACAGCTGCTGAAAACCAAGCAACTACTGTCAAAGAAATTTCTGACAACGAAGCTAAAGTTATAGAAAGTTTACAGAAGACAACATTTCATCTCAGACAAACTTTCACATTGTTCAAGAAAGCACGGGATGAACGTTGCAAGCAAATTCAGCAAGATGAAAGGATAGCAAATAATGAGGTACGACAAAAGACATAATCACACTTGCAATTTTTTGTTGTCTCTGTTCAAATTTAACTAATTGAACTGCTTACAAATCATAAATTTAAAGTTAAAAGTACAACAATTTAAGACTAACAAAATTTAAATACAAAAAACCAGGTCGACAAAGAAGCTGCATCTCCAACTCAAGAAGGCACTGCAGAAAAAACAAGAAGTGGAAAAAATGTGAGTTAACCTCAACTACATGTCCAATACAGCAACCGTTTAAATTGTTTTTTAAACTTGTTAATGTATCATAACAGGGTGCGAAGTAACCTGCTTCTCCAAAACAAAGGATTCAGGTACAATCAAAAAATAAAGATAATATTAAGTTGCTCATTGAATACAAAATAAAGTAATATTATTAAGTTGTTGTAGTGAATTTACAAAATAAATAATGTTTTCCTAATTTTTGATTTAAAGGTGCAAGATGATGGCCCAGTGGAAGCATCAGGAAACTTTTACTTCTACAACTGAAGTTTGATAAAAGATGCGAATGCAATACTTTTCTTTTTCAAACCTCTGTACTAAGAAGTTGCTTTGAACTACCTACAACTTTTGTAGTGTCTGTACTTTTGTAACGTATGCAAAGTTGAAAATCCGCAAACATATGTTTCGAACCAGTGTTTATCAATGTGTAACAAGTCTACTCTTTCGAACAACCATGTTGGTTGGTGCATAAGTTTCTGCTCCTCTTAGTGCGGACGCTGTACTCGTCTCTCCGTCACCTTCGTACTCCACAATCCTTGCACATGTACCTCAGCCAGACAAAACACAAATTGCTGCAGAGAAAAAAAAAACGCAGTTCCGTGTTACCCTTGTGCGGTCGGCTGTACTCGTCTCTCGTCACCTTCATACTCCACAATCCTTGCACATGTACCTCCGCAGACAAACCACAAATTGCTCCAGAGAAAAAAGAAGCGCGGTTCCGTGTTACCCATTGGTGCGGACGCTGTACTCGTCTCTCCGTCACCTTCGTACTCACAATCCTTGCACATGTACCTCGCGACAAAACACAAATTGCAGAGAAAAAAAAGAAAGGCGGTTCCGTGTTACCCATTGGTGCGGACGTGTACTCGTCTCTCCGTCACCTTCGTACTCCACAATCCTTGCACATGTACCTGCCAGACAAAACACAAATTGCTGCGAGAGAAAAAAGAAGCGCGGTTCCGTGTTACCCATTGGTGCGGACACTATACTCGTCTCTCAGTCACCTTCGTACTCCACAATCCTTGCACATGTACTTCCGCTAGACAAAACAGAAATTGTTACAGAGAAACAAAAGAAACACGACAGTCCCCTTGGTGCGGACACTATACTCGTCTCTCAGTCACCTCCGTACTCCACAATCCTAGCACATGTACCCGCGCTAACAAAACTGATTTTTTTGAAGAGAAACAAAGAGAAACATGGAACCATACTCTTGGAACATGTACCTGCGCTAGACAAAACGGAAAATCTATCCAGAGAAACAACCCTTGGAACATGTACCTGCGCTAGACAAAACGGAAAATCTATCCAGAGAAACAAACAGAGAAACAACGGCCTTCGTACTCCTCTTGGTTCCTACGCTGTACTCGTCCTAAGGCGGGGATGTACTTCACGGTCCTTGGAACATGTACTGCGCTAGACAAAACGGAAATCTATCAAGAAAAACAAACAGAGAATACTCCTCTTGGTTCCTACGCTGTACTCGAACCTAAGGCGGGGATGTACTTCACAACCCTTGGAACATGTACTGCGCTAGACAAAACGGAAAATCTATCCGGAGAAACAAAAGAGAAACAACGGCCTTCGTGCTCCTCTTGGTTCCTACGCTGTACTCGTCCCTAAGGCGGGGATGTACTTCACGGTCCTTGGAACATGTACCTGCGCTAGAACGGAAATCTATCAAGAAAAACAAACAGAGAATACTCCTCTTGGTTCCTACGCTGTACTCGAACCTAAGGCGGGGATGTACTTCACAACCCTTGGAACATGTACCTGCGCTAGACAAAGAAAATCTATCGGAGAAACAAACAGAGAAACAACGGCCTTCGTACTCCTCTTGGTTCCTACGCTGTACTCGTCCCTAAGGCGGGATGTACTTCACGGTCCTTGGAACATGTACTGCGCTAGACAAAACGGAAATCTATCAAGAAAAACAAACAGAGAATACTCCTCTTGGTTCCTACGCTGTACTCGAACCTAAGGCGGGGATGTACTTCACAACCCTTGGAACATGTCCTGCGCTAGACAAAAAATCTATCCAGAGAAACAAACAGAGAAACAACGGTACTCCTCTTGGTTCCTACTTGTACTCGTCTCTAAGGCGGGGATGTACTTCACAACGATTGGTAAAGAAAAATATCCAGAGAAACAAAAGAAAATCAAACGGAAATATTTCCAGACAATAAAAGAGAAAATCAAACGAAAATATTTCCAAAGGAATAAAATAGAAAAAAAAACAATAGTTTGATGCGCAAGGCGCCTTGATACGAAGCCGTAGCACTCGCCGACATATGGGGGTAACGACAAACGGGGACAACGACATATGTTTGCCATTCATTATGTTTATTAATGTTTGATGCGCAGAAGCGAAGCCGAGCCGTAGCACTCGCTTCGACATATGGGGGTAACGACAAACGGGGACAACGACATATGTTTGCCATTCATTATGTTTATTAATGTTTGATGCGCCGAAGGCGCCTTGATAGGCGAGCCGTAGCACTCGCTTCGACGTATGTCATCTTGTAGCACTCTGTTGGAATTTAAAAAAAAATGTTATTTGAAAGTGCTACCTCCCTCCCATTAATTGAAAACTCACTGAATACAAAGGGAAAAAGCCAAGGAAGTCGCCCAATTTTTGAAAACGTGCGCGTAAAGGGAAAAAAGAAGCGTAACGGGTCCGCATATTGTTACGGGTCTAGGAGCAAAGGGAAAAACCGAACCCGGAAAACGATTCGCGTCTTTTCCGGGGACACGTTCCGCGCGACACGTGTAGTCGCGACGCGCGCGCGGATGGGTTTAAAGCCTCAAAGGTCGGTCTCTAGGTAGTGGTACCCCCACGGACCCGGTCGGGTTATAGGTTTTCCCTTTTTTTGCTGTTATTTGTTGTGGATGCTCATGATAACTTTATCAGGCCCGTTACCTAGCAAAATACATTTTCGACCCAAATTAAATTAACTTGCTCGGTTTTCCTAACCCAGCCCACCTTCCGTGGATCATCGGTCATCGCAGCATAATTTGTCTATAACCAAACGTTCTCTAGGAAAAAAATAAAGTACTCACTCCGTCTAAAATTATGTGTGTCACTCTTTGTCTAGATACGGATATATTTTTGATACATTTTAGTTAGACATACATCGTATGTAACTAAAATTGAGGCACACATTTTTAGAGCATGTCTAACAGGTTCCGTATTTTTTCGCCCCTTAAAACGCGAGTAGAGGCCTGTATCTTTTTCCCGCGAAAACTGACATGGACGTATGACTAAACCGTAAAAGGGAATATTCCGAAAATATGCCAAAAAATCCTTCCTCCACTCCTTCTTCCTCCTCTAGCCAGCCCCTGCCCGGTCCGCCGACGGCCCACGGCCGCCCGCCCTTGTCGCCGCTGCGGCGCGCGTGAGCTCCGCCGCCCCTTGCCGCCCAGCCTTGGCCGCTGCTGCACCGCCCCTCCCAACCCCACCTGCAGGTCGTCCTCAAGCCGACCAACCCGCCGCTGGCACCCACGGCGCGAGTTCACCGGCGAACCGAGCCGCCGCCACGCCGGAGGCACCAACGAGCGCCAACAGCCGTCGCGCGGAAGCAGTTGAGATTTCTGAAAATTCAGCGCGCCACGAGTGAGGGTTTGGCCCTGTATTCGGCCTCCCGCCCCGTACAAGTAAGGGGCCAAAAGCCACCCCGTAGCCAAAACTGTAAAAAATCGACACGGGGTCTGTTTTACGGGGTCTGCTAGACGGCCGGGTAGAGGCCTACCCCGTATATCGGCGGTTATTTTACGGGGTTGGGCCTTTTAAGGGGTCTGTTTGACATGCTCTTAGATCGGGTGGAGTACTTTCTTGTCCGCAAATTAAAGTGTGAGCTTAGTGCTCTCAACTTACATACTGGACTCTCAAAATAAAAATCTTTCATACTGGACAGGTTGTGTTTATGCCCCTTATAATACTGAAAGCAGTTTTGATGATGAGGGGAAACAGTCTATCGCTTTGTAAATGTCATCCATATTTCTGCATTTTTGCAAATATCTATTTAAGAAAACAAGGCATATATTTAATTTTCATCTTTGCTGATCCGTTGTTGTCTGAATTAACACCATAATTTTTTTCTTAACTGGTACTAGGTAGAAAGGGTGAACTTGCTCTCCTCTCATTTGATAGATTGGATCTCATAACTACCTAAACCTATCAACTCTTTAGAGGAAAAGAAAAGCTCAAGGGAGTCGAGCTAACTAACTGTTCACGAGTGACCTCTGATTGGAGGTTTTCTTTGCAGCCAGAGGAGGCAAGAAGGCTGGAATCTGTACCGTAGATGAAGTGTTCATCGTTGGCAAAGTGAACCCAATTAAGCACAAATGATCAATGTCTCATTTCAAGGCAACTAGCAGGTACGTGCACAAGAGAGCCATCATTCTTCGGACCAAATTAATCCCCCATCGACCTACAGCTCAGATGTCGCTTTTGCTTTTCCTTTCCGGTAAAAACAAACCACGGTTTAATAAAACCTTGCTGCCATTAACATCTTTAAGTTTTGCAAACTAGTACGATCGATCTTTAAGCCTGATGATTGGGTTGTGATTTACCCCAGCAGTTGCAAGTTTTCAGGACTTGACGAGTGGAGTAGTATACAATCCAAGAAGCGTATCATTTCCCAATCAATTTAGAAACTGGAAGCAACAGAGACAAGCACCACAGCTAGTACACTAGCAGTGATACGATGATGATGTTGCATTGAGGTAACAAGGCTTAGTCATGCTAATATGTTACATATACAGGTACACTGGATCTGGTGACGGCGAGCACCACAGACATGAGACCTGATGTCTCCTGCACTGCACCTTATCCTCCCGCTGTGCCTGAAAACGAAATCTTTTTTTTTTTTGAAACGAGGCAAGCTTTGCCTTTTATATTGATATAGAAGGAGGCCTAGGCCAACGGACAAAAGAAAAAGAACAATAACGAAATTATGCCGTTATGTCAGCCAGGTGTTTAGCTCCCGCCAAGATCCAGTTCTTGCTCTCATCCTTTATCTTTTGCATGACTGCCAAAGGCATAGAAGCCTTGTTACTGAAAACTCTGGCATTTCGCTCCTTCCACAGCTCCCATGTTATCAGAGTGACGGCAGATTTCAAGCCCTCCGGGCAGGCGGTTGACGATCTCGTGATGGCATGCCAGTAATGTAGAACACTTTCGCGGCCCGATCCCAGATCCAGAAGCAACGATGGGCACGAGAGCCAGTTGGCCGCGTGCTGCCAAACCCTCTTGGAGTATCTGCACTCAAAAAGAATGTGTCTTGCGGTTTCCGTCTGGCATTTGCAAAGCTGGCAAGTAGGTTGATGAGGCCATCCCCGGATTGCAAGGCGGTCGGAGGTCCACAACCTATTCTGGACAGCAAGCCAAGCAAAAAAATGGCATTTTGGGGGGGCCCATGTCTTCCAAACAATGTTCTTGAAGGAGCAAGGAATTGATCCCATGAACTGTGCTTTGTAGGCCGATTGAGTGGAGTAGGAGCCGCTAGGAGTGAGAGTCCAAGAGATGCTGTCGTTGATTCCTGGGGTGAGGACAATGTCATGTACCAGTCCCCAAAGGGAGACGAACTGGGACATGTGCTCCACCGTGAAGTTGTTGACCGAAATGTCTGTAATCCATTTGTCATGGTCAAGCGCATCTTGAACACATCTTTTCTTTCTTTTGGAGACCTCAAAAATTTTAGGCGCGATGGATTGGAGGGTTTTGCCATTAAGCCAAGAGCTGGACCAAAAGGAAGCTTTGCGGCCATCACCGATAGAGACCTTAGTTGCTGCATTGAATAAGGTCTTGTCTGTTTCATCATTTGGGGTTTCGAGGCCCACCCATGGCTTCTCCGGAGCCACCCATTCGAGCCAAAGCCATCGTAGCCGTAGTGCACGCGCAAACTTGTCGAGGTCCAGGATACCCAAACCACCAAGGTTCTTGGGACGACAAACCTTTGTCCAGCAGACTTTGCATTTCCCTCCACTGACAGATGTGCTGCAAGCCCAAAGCATTCCTCTCCTGATTTTGTCGAAGGCCTTCAGGGTGGCCTTGTCAGCCTTGAGAGCAGTTAGCAGGAAAATGGGCAGCGCCGTCAAGACAGATTTTACCAGAGCGGCACAACCTGCGCGATTGAGGAACTTGGCTTTCCATGGGTTGAGGCGCGATGCAGCTTTGTCTATGTAAGCCATCAGGTCCACGCGACGTAGGCGTCCAAGCGTCAGAGGCAGGCCCAAGTACTTGATGGGGAAATTGGTGAGTATGGCAGGGAAGCCTGTCATGGCATCTGTGAGGTTGATATCATCGCACCGAATGGGAGCCACCGAACTTTTTGTCACATTAGTCACCAATCCAGTGACCTCCCCGAAATTTTGAAGAAGTGCCTTGAGGTTAGCAACATCCCGAGCCTCGGGCTTTAAGAATATAACCGCGTCATCGGCGTAGAGTGATATGCGGGACTTGATAAATCCTCCCGGTAAAGGCTGCAGAAGACCGGCTTGAGTGGCTATCTCAAGGATCCGCGGAAGTGGGTCCATGGCCAGATCAAATAGCAGGGGAGATAGCGGGTCGCCTTGCCGCAGACCACGTGCATGAGTAATGTCGTTGCCGGGAATCCCATTGAGCAGAACTCGAGAGGTCGAAGACGAAAAAAGAAGTGCGACCCAAGCACGCCATCTTGGAGGAAATCCGCGCTTCTGCATTAAGTCCAGGATGTAATCCCAACGGACAGAGTCGAAAGCTTTTGCAATGTCGAGCTTGATAAGCAAGGCCGGGGAGCGTTTTTGATGAAGGCGGCGAGCCACGTTTCTGACATACATGAAGTTATCATGGATGCTCCGAGACTTAATGAAGGCGCTTTGGCAAGGAGAGATGATGTTGTTCATCTTTGGACGGAGCCTTAAAGCCATTGCCTTCGCGATGATCTTCGGGACAATATGGATGAGGCTGATTGGCCTGAAGTCCGAAATGGATTCTGCTCCATCCTTCTTCGGAAGCAAAGCAATATTGGCAGTGTTGATGACGTGCAGGTTGTTGATAGAAAGCTCGGAGAAGGCGTTTATGACGTTCATGAAGTCGAGCCTGACTATCGGCCAACAAGCACGAAAGAAGTTAATGGTGAAACCATCTGGACCAGGGGCCTTGTCCGCAGGCATATCCGTAATGGCCTGCAAGATCTCATCTTCGGAGAAAGGGAGTCCGAGATCCTCAAGATCTTCGATGGTCGGATCAATGACCTCCCAATTGAAGTCCAGCGGGCGCGGAGCAATGGTTCCAAGAACCGACGAGAAGTGGTCATGGATGTGTTGCTCCTTCTCAGCATGTGACGTGACCCATCCCTCATTCCGCTTTAGCCTCTGAATAAGATTCTTCCGGCGACGAGAGTTTACGCGTAGATGGAAGAATTTGGTGTTCGCGTCTCCCTCGCGAAGGTAGTTGATCCTCGAAGCTTGACGCTTGCGGGCACGCTCAAGCACAGCTAGGCCCATGACACGACGCTTTAGGGCGGCGCGAAGATTCTTCTCCTCCGGCGTTAGGGTGCGCGACTCCTGTGCCACATCGAAATCGCCAGGATCTAATACCACCGGGGAAATCTGATGGCGCATCAACGATTCAACAGCTTGGCACTGCCACCACCACCACCATTTGCATTATCTCTTTCTCATCCGCTGTAGTCGGGAGGACAAATAATAGGCTTGATTACACTGTCTGTCGTCCGGTACAGACAGTTGCAACAGCAGGACCGCGCATTACAGATGGTTTGGAGGAGGCATCGGGCGATGATCCACGGCATGTGCATGTGCGAACGGGCTAGCTTGGCCGCATGTTACATCTATCCGATCGGTCCCCTGCGCGAGGCGGCAGCAGTTCCTCCCACCGGCGCCAGGCATCCGATTTCAGTGGCACCATATATTGCAGTATATTTCTTGTCAATAGTTTTTTTTTTGGTTGAAACAAGCTAAAAGACTTGCCATTTTCGTTAACATAGAGAAGGAGTTTATTTGGGACAAAAATGTAGCACCATTCCAGTATATTTCTTGGCATTAACGTTATTTTTTGAAACAAGGCAAAATAATTCTATTTTCATTAATAGAAAAAGAAGTTTGTTTGGGACAAAAGCCTAGGACAAGCCCTAGGAATTTCAATACAAAAGACTACTCTCCCGAAATTATATTACTCAAAAAGGATGCCCAAGCTAAGCTCCACGTTCTTGCATCATCTTTAATTTTGGCGATGACGATGGCTGTGATATATGAGTTGTGTCGGACATCCTTGCATTGCATTCGTTCCAAATTTCCGAAGAGACTAGCATAATGAGCAAGGCCGTGCCTTTTTCTTTCCTTTCCTTTATCAAGATCAACTTTTGTCAGGTAACAAAAGAGAAACTTTTGTCCACCAATCATCGACAGAAGGTTCGGTAACCCCAAACATTTGGAGAGATGTTGTAAATGCCACACCATGAAATGATTTTCTTCCAAATTCTAGTAGTGACTTCAGTCTACATTTGTAGAGAAGGTGCGCCATCGATTCTGGAACTTGATTGCATAAGGGAAATTCTCAATTTGACATCCCCTAGCTTGTAGACAGTCCTCCATTAAAATCCTATTTTGTGTAGCCAACCACACACAAAAATTGTACTTATGGAAAGCCTAAACCTTTCAAACCGAGGATTGAGAGTTGTGGAGACTAGACCTTGGAATTGCATTTTTTGTAAGCAATGGAGGCAGACTATTTACTTTCCTTTGTGAATTTCCCTTGAGGGTCTCTTTTATTAGTAGGATTCTCAAAACACATAAATAGGAAAATCACAAGATTAGAATGTTATGTTCAGTTGAGTCCTACATGATTTCAAACTAATGGGGAACTACTTCAAGTAGTGTTTGACTCACAGGAAAAGCAAAGAAATTGTAACATGGGGTTTGAAGGTTTTTTTGATTTATAGGATTTGTATGACAATTATGTATGATTTATAAGTTTCATTCAGAGAAACATATACCATATAAATTAATCCTATAAGAATATTATAGTGCATTCCTATAAAAAATAGATCTTACCTCATGAATTTTTTATAATCAAAGAGAACTCACCTTCTCGTGGATTCCACTAGGCATGACATCCCAATCCTATATGTTTTTTATTCTATGAATCAAAGGGGAATCCTCAGTAATTAGAAATTTTCCTACAAAACATAGTGCAAAGTAATCCTATAGAAAAAATTACTATACATTCCTAAGAATTTCATTCCTACAAATTAAATGATGCACATAGAAAAAAATCATAAAGATGAAAAAAAATCCTACGAACTTCATTGACATACCGTTAAATCAAAAGAGCTTTGAGAATCTTGTCAAAAATATGGCTGCCGTTCTTTCTCCAAATCTGAATTCTTAAAACACGTAAATAAGAAAATCACATGATTAGAATGTTATGTCCAGTTTAATCCTATATGATTTGGAACCTATAGAAAACTTATTCAAGTAGCCTTCTACTCATAGAAAAAGCAAAGAAATTGTAACATGAGGTTTGAGGGCTCCTTTTATTCGTAAAAAATTTGTAAAAATTATGTAGGATTTAGTAGTTTGTTTCATAGGAATATATCCCATAAGAACTAATCATATATGAATCTTGTGGTGCAATCCTATAGGGGAAAAAAGTAGGTCATATCTCATGGATTTTTTTTTTGTACAATTAAAGAGAACTTATCTTTCCCTAGGATTTAACTAGAAATGACATCTCAATCCTATGTTTTTTCTTATCCTATAAATCTAAGGGAGCCCTAAGTAATTAAAAAAATTCTACAAAACATAGTGCAAAGCAATTCTAGAGGAAAAAGTCATATACATTCGTAAGAATTTCATTCCTACAAATCAAAATGTGCACATTGGAAAAAATCCTAAGCATGATAACCAGGATGAAAACCCTACAAAATACGTATACCATTACTTTAAATCAAAAGAGATTTGAGAGTCTTGTCAATGACATGGCGGCTGTTGTTTGTAATAAGTCGTAAATTACATAATTGTGTTACAGGCTGTGCCTAACAGCACAAGGAACCGAGAACAAATCTGTGGATGAATGGTTAGGAGGGCAGTGGTACCCCAGCTCACCAAAGTTTAAATTTCAGATTTGACAATTTGGTGTCTAATAAAGGCGGAATATTTTTCAGTGGGAGGCGACGTTTCCGTCGACAGCGAGACACTTGTGGTGACTTCGTCAATCTCAAAATTGGCAGGCGCGCGTGACCAGCATCCATCCATCCTGTACAGTTCCTGGCGAGAGTATGACGAACGTTGCGGTGCGCGGCCTCAGTCCAGATCCCAGCACAGCGCCCCGGTGTCCGGTTCCCGGCCGATCGACGCGGATGCGGCAACTACCCTGTCGGCGTCGCCCGCCTGACCGACGCGAGCGGTAGCCGTCGACGACTCCGTGCCCTGCCGTCCCCGAGACGCCGCCGTGGTAGACTGGACTGGGATCGATGACGGGTGGTTCCCATGTCGCTCTCCCTGTCTTAGAGCATCTCCGGCCCGTCACCCGTCACAGCGGATTAGCGTTTGGGGGCGTGTTCATTCTGCGCGTTTGGGGGCGTCGCTCCGGCGTCCCCAAACAAAATTTCGCAAATTTTAAACTTAGCTAGATTCAATTAGATTCGTTCAAACTTACATAGATTCGACGAAATTTGACTAAATTTAAACTAAACCTAATCTAGAACCACTTGCGGCGGCGGAGCGTCGTACTGCTGGAAGTTGTACATCTCGTCGGTGACGACCTCATGCTTGGCTCGTCGACGGGCTCGTCCACGGGCTCGTCCTTCACCAAGCCGCTTGGTCTGCCTGTCGTCGGTGAGGTCCACGACGGCTTCGAGATCGCGGATGGACATGGCGATCGCCGCGTCCGGGTCGCCTAGGCGTCCTTGTCGTCCATGGACGCCAAGAGCGCCGCCGCAGCCCTGGGCTCCTCCTCGTCGCTGGCGCGCCGGCCGCTGCCCGCTCGTGCTCCGCCGGCGACGCCGCACGCCGCTCCTCGCCGCCTCGGCCGGGATGAGGAGGGCGCCGCCGCCTCCCTTTTGCCGCCGCCGCTACCGCCACGCCTCGTGTTGACGGGCGTCGCCGCTCCTCGCCAACCTCCCGTTTCGGTGTGGCGGCGCCGGCGACGAGGACGGCGTCGATCGCGCGGTCCCGAGAAGAAGAGTGCGAGGAGGACGAGTACGTCGTCCTCCTCGGCTGCCATTGAGGAGACGCCGGCGGCGACGGCGGCATCTCCGCCTTGGAGCGCCGTTGCGGAGGCCGCGGATGACGTTCTCGGGTGCGCCGGGCGCCCCGAACGGCGCGGCCTTCCTGTTCCCTGTGGGCCGCCGACGAGGTTGTCGGTCTTTGTGCATCTGTTATCACCGAATTTGGACAAGTCGAGAGGTGGGCGCGATCGGGATGGTCTTGAAGATATACATATAGAAGAGATACGTGAATCGGCCTTTTATACCAAGTTGGGCTAACCCATGTATACGTAACATATTAGATCGTATCTTAGTTTAGAAGTTAGAGTTTACCCGTGCACGGTTTGGTGCACGTCCACATTAGAAAGTCCCCGGACTATAAATATGTACTAGGGTTTATGGAATAAACAACAACCAACGTTCAACACAAACCAATCTCGGCGCATCGCCAACTCCTTCGTCTCGGTTCCTCCGGTAAGCATCATGCTGCCAGATGCATCTCGCGATCTAGGCGGCCTAGCTCCTAGTTGTTCATGCGTTGCTCGTCGAAGCCTTTTGATGGCGAGCAACGTAGTTATCGTAGACGCGTTAGGGTTAGCATCGTTCTTAGCATCATATGCTCGCGTAGTGCAACCCTTGCGCGTCTAGCCGTCCTTGTGCCTCATCATGGGTGCGGGCGGCACCCGCTGATCTTTATTTAGTAGATCGATCCGTTATGGTCGCTCCTTGATTCATCAGGATTAGTTTAATATCTGCAATAGTTAGGCCTTACAAAGGGTTGGAGGATCGGCATGCAGGGTGTAGTTGCCCTAGACAGGACGTTCCGAGGATCAACCTAGTGTTGGTTTTAGGCCTTGTCTAGGGCTGCTTACGTTTACCGTGCGTGAGCGCGAGGCCCAATCGTGAGTAGGATGATCCGATTATGCGGTGAAAACCCTAGATCGTCGTAGATCTCTTATGCTTTATATTGATCAAGCAGGACCATATATTCGGCCACCTTGGACGAATCATGGGTGAATCGGCTCCCGAGCCGATTCACAGACAACCTGAGAGCCGATCGAGGCTCGTATTTAATGTGTACGTGTGTGCCCTGCAGGAAACTAAGCGAGGCATCATCCACACCTTCGACGGTATAGGTCGGGTGGCACGCCTGCGACCCAGCTCGGTGCGCGACCAGGAGGCTTTGCGGGCCGTCGCTCGAGGCCAGGGCCCGCGCCCTAGTCATTCCCGGCTCTACCGTGTTGGCCGGTCGCTGCCCGCGGTGGGTTTTGACGCCAACACACGCTCGGTGGGACACATCTCCAACGACAACCATCTCGCCATCCACATCGAGATGGCGAAAGACACCATACCGTCTTCATCGAAGTGGCAGAAGAACTCCGGTCACGTACGGGGATCTCAGGCGAGCTCAAGAAGAAGTACGACGAGATCAAGTCTGCCTCGAAGCCGGCCTAATCGGCTCTTTCCACGGACCCGCTCCATGGCATCGATGGAAGGGGTTCGCAAGCGCGCTTGATGGAGTGGACCTGTCCACCCGTCAGAAGAACGCACCAGGTCGCTGCGTCGGAGATCAACTTCATGGTGGCTCATTCTGCGCCATTCGAGAGCCTGGTGAATACGTTGGAGCGCGTCGCGCTGCGCGTGATCCATGAGATCATCGGTACTCTCCGTCGGACCAGCCCTAGGGACTCACCAAGGGAAGGCTCCATTCCCGTCCCCGCTGCCATTCGCGTTGGCGGCGCCCGAGCGCCGAACTCATCGGCTTTGTCGTCTAAGATTGGTGGTGACCCCGGTGACTACGGTTCCTACGGACGCGCCCAAGGAGATCCCGCACGGATACGCATGTGCATACGTGCTGCTGCACACAGGCACCCTCAACGGTTGCTATAGCAGGACTTGGGCAACAGGAGGAGAGCGTCGGAGCGGACCGAGAAGCAAACGTGGCTAGCTAAATACGCCACGACGAAACTCGAGCCCAGCTCCTGCGTTGGCTGAACCGAGAAACAGCATGGCTGGTTAAGTCGCCACTCCGACGAATCTTCGGGTTCGGCACAGCCATCACCGCGGATCAAATTTGTACGATCTGAAAGATCGTTCGGCATGATGCGAAGAGAAAGCGATCGGCTATACCAAGCCGTACCCCAATGAGTACGAATTGATCCGCTACCACCCAAATATCGGCTCCCGGACTTCACAAAGTTCGGCGGATCAGATGGCTCAGCCATCGAGCATGTGAGCCGATATTTGCACAGCGGGCATGATCTCGCGTCGGACGAGCTGCGCGTGAGGTACTTCTCGCAGTCCCTCACGGGATCGGCTTTCGGATGGTACACGTCGCTGCCACGAACTCAATCAGACCTGGAAGCAGCTGGAAGAACGGTTCCACGAGCAATATCACTCGGAGGCTTCCGAGGCTGGCATTGCCGATCTAGCCCAAGTACGACGAAGCGCGGAGAAACGGTGTCGAATACATTCAGCGCTTGGACCGTTAGGAACCGTGCTATTCGGTTCATGTAAGCGAAAACGGTCGGTGGCGGTGGTGGGTCTATCATCATCGGTCAAGGAAGTGGCCTCCAGGCAGACTATCCTTCATTAGCACACATGGTGCAGAAGTTGTCGGCATATGAGCAACGCCACCGGATATCTACCAAGATAAATTCAAGCGTGGGTTACCATGGTTGACGCAGGCGAAGATGAAGGTCCTACGGGAGAGCGAGAGGTCGCGGTGGCTGAGTGGACTCGAGCTGCAGGCCCAGTAACCTGCAAATGGGTAAAGCCACCGGGGCCTCCAAGAGGGTTCGACTTCGACGTGAAAACCGAGCAGATTTTCGACCTCTTACTCGCGGAGAAGCACATAAAGGTACCCGAAGGCCACAAGTTTCCTACGGTGCAAGAGCTGAACGGAAAGCCATACGCAAGTGGCATAACACGTTCACCACACCACCAACGACTGCAGGTGTGGCGTCAGCAGATCCAAGTGGCGATAGAAAATGGGCGATTAATTTTTAACCAGTACGCCATGAAGGTCGACACACACCCCTTCCCGCCGTCAACATGGTGGAGTTTACCCACCTTGGAGGGTGCCAGCCTGATTTCTCAGCCAACATATGGTAGAGCTTGGACACCGCTCGAGAAGGACGGGGGATGAGGCCGGTGCTCTCGAGCAAGGACAAGGGGGCCGCTCCATGCGATCGGCTCCGTCAAGATGGCAAGCGCTACGTCACGGAGGGGGAAGTGAAGAACATAAGATACCAACGACCCCTCTCGATCACCTCCTCAACAAGTATGTTAGTCGATATGACCAACGCCGGATACGATAACAATGATGAAAGAGGTCGGATGACCATAAACGGTGGAAGACATCGCCGGCATAATCATGATGAGGAGCGACAGGAGCGCCAGGGAGCGGGACGATACGGACAGGCATTGGCCTTGCCCCTTCTTCGGACACTGCTGGGATTCGGTATGAGCCGATTACCAACAATCGCAACGCCCGACAACCGGAAAAGAGGAGACAGCCAACGTGTCGTGTTCGAGCGCCTAGGGCCTCTCGCAAAGCAGACGTGCTGAGACCCTCCGTTGGAAGATCTCGAGATTCGGAAGACGAAGGGGAATGCGAAGAAGACAGTACCACCGTCAGGTGGTGCCCGACAGTCTCAGCCATTCACAAAAACGGGGTTCCGATTGCGCGGTGCGGAGGAAGCGAAAGGATGTACTTGCATACTGAGGAAGGCACGACCTGATCTGGCTGCAAAAGTCAGAGGACACCCTGGATGAGGAGGGGCTACCGCAAAGAAAAGAGTGGCGCCCCAAGCAAAGAGAGCCGATGATGACACATCGGCTGGCACAAACATGGTGTTCATTCGTCGGAGTGTAGTGCTCACGATTACACAGTGCACCCGACATGGATAACGCAAGCACACCAACGTGCTAAAGTCGGAGATTGGGCTGGTTTTATCCGCGACATGGACGAGTAGAAGACTACGTCAATAAGTAACATGGCGAGGCTGATCCTTGCGGTCGGCCCTCCAAAGATGAAGGGATATTACAAAATCTTCAGAGCAAGCAACGGGGAGGCGATTCCAGCAATCGGCCCCAATTATCCTCACCATCCATTCTGCTGGGATCAGCGTTTGACCCAACAGGGACTACTGAAGAGCCGATACCATCAATTCTCTTGACAGAACGGGGGCACCTAGATGGATAAAACACGAGGATATGAAATAATCGAGTATGAGGGCGATACATCGGCCTAAATTTTTAGGCATTTTATAGCCGGTGCAAGGGCATCGACTTGAATTGAGAAGCAGCCGATGCACGGCCATCGACTCAAGGGGAATTTACGATCAGAGGATCAATGAAGCGCGATAGGGGATTTTAATGGAAGAACTCCTCAAGGGAGTAATTTAAGGGCACGGATCCTCTCTTCAAGGGCAGCCGGACGTGCAGATCAAGACAGGGATGGATCGCATTAGATCCGCCAAAGGAAAGAAGCCGATCGACCCGAGAGCGCTGGAGCGGAGAAGAAACTCGGGGGGCAGCCCACCTTGGAGGCTCTTTGCAAGCGATTTACGTGCAAATCGGCTGGCTCTGCATGATCAAGCCCAGGCTAATTTGGCTAAGTCTCGCCTCGAGTAAGGCTCGGGGCGCAGCAGGCCTGGTGGATGCTCTTTTTGCTCTGTTTAAAAACGATTGGGATATCAACGGCTGGCCCTTCGCAACCTTCTTCACAAATGATGATTATTGAAGAACATTATTAGGTTTGGTTGGGAAAGTTCAAAGGTTTCCCTGAAGAGACTGCATTTTCTGCAAATTTAGAAAATCATCGGTTGAAGAAGGAAGGGCAAATCTTGCGGACCGATACGGTGCTATCGGCTCATTACGCATTGGCGGGGGAACGAATCGGCTAGGTCGGTGGAAGAGGAGATCGGCAAATCAAATGAGGAAAAGTTCTTCATTAATAAGAAAGATTTTTTACATAGTAGAGCTGATTGCCTTAAAAGGGGATGCATGCCCCGCCTACTTCTACGGATCCTATGCTACAGGCCCTATCTATGGACCATTGCCGCCCTCGTCATCGCCGTCATCACCGCTATCGGCGCTCCCGGCCGGCTCGTCCTCGCTCCTCCGGCGGCCGCCGGCGGGACCCTCATTGTCCTCGTGCCTCGTCGTCGTCGTCTGTCGAAGTCACTCAAGTTCCCCGGCCAGGGGCAATGGCGCTTGGCCGGCGGCTCGTCGGGGAGTCGTCGGGCATCCTCCTCTTCGTTCTCCTTCACCTCCTCGGAGGTGGCCCCATCCAGGGGAAGCGATCATCATCGCTTTCTTCCACCGCTTCCTTGTCGGCGAGGAAGCGGAGATCGCTCTCCCCATCGGTCGGGGACTTGTCGTCTCGACCAGATGGAGAAGTCATGATCGACTCCTCCCGGCCGCAATGGCACGGCGGATGTTGGCCGCATGGACCTCGCCGGGTTGTGCTCGGCGTCGGCTCGCGAGATGACGAGGTGGGTGGAAAGATCCGATGAGGCGAGAGGAGGAGGAGGACATGGTGTCACAGGGGTTTTGGGATGCTAATGCGAAGGGGATCTTGAGAAGAAGACGGTGGCTGCGGTTGGATAAAAGGGCATAGTAAAAATTCAATGCCACGCAGTTTGAGGAGGTGGTACCAAAACTGTCAAATCATGCGGAGAAGTTGAGAAGGCAAGCTATCGGATGAAGGACTCTGCGACGGTTGCTCTGCCACGACATGACCCTACGAGAGAAGAGCATAATGATTTTGGAAATGGTGTTTCCAAAACCGGAGGGCATGTGTTATCACCAGAATTTGGACAAGTCGAGGTGGGCGATCAGGATGGTCTTGAAGATATACATATAGAAGAGATACGTGAATCGGCCTTTTATACCAAGTTGGGCTAAACTGCCCATGTATCGTAACATATTAGATCGTATCTTAGTTTAGAAGTTAGAGTTTTACCCGTGCACGGTTTGGTGCACGTCCACATTAGAAAGTCCCCTGGACTATAAATATGTACCTAGGGTTTATGGAATAAACAACAACCAACGTTCAACACAAACCAATCTCGGCGCATCGCCAACTCCTTCGTCTCGAGGGTTCCTCCGGTAAGCATCATGCCTAGATCGCATCTCGCAGGCAAGCCTGCCTAGTTGTTCATGCGTTGCTCGTGCTGAAGCCTTTTGATGGCGAGCAACGTAGTTATCGTAGACGCGTTAGGGTTAGCATCGTTCTTAGCATCATATGCTCGCGTAGTGCAACCCTTGCGCGTCTAGCCGTCCTTGTGCCTCATCATGGGTGCGGGCGGCACCCCGCTTGATCTTTATTTAGTAGATCTGATCCGTTATGGTCGCTCCTTGATTCATCAAGGATTAGTTTAATATCTGCAATAGTTAGGCCTTACAAAGGGTTGGAGGATCCAGCGGCATGCAGGGTGTAGTTTGCCTAGACGGGACGTTCCGAGGATCAACCTAGTGTTGGTTTTTAGGCCTTGTCTAGGGCTGGCCGTTTACCGTGCGTGAGCGCGAGGCCCAATCGTGAGTAGGATGATCCGATTATGCGGTGAAAACCCTAGATCGTCGTAGATCTCTTATGCTTTATATTGATCAAGCAGGACCACCATATATTCGGCCACCTTGGACGAATCATGGGTGAATCGGCTCCCTGAGCCGATTCACAGACAACTGAGAGCCGATCGAGGCTCGTATTTAATGTGTACGTGTGTGCCACTGCGGAAACTAAGCGAGGCATCATCCACACCTTCGACCGGGTATAGGTCGGGTGGCACGCCCTGCGACGCATCGGTGCGCGACCGGGAGGCTGCGGGCCGTCGCTACGGGGGGGGCCAGCCGCAGCCCTAGTCATTCCGGCTCTCCGTGTTGCGATCGCGCCGCCGGTGGGTTCGGCGCCAACAATCTCGACGTCGTACTTCGCACGGAAGTACGTCGTCCAGACGTCGTTGTCCTTGACCGCCACGTCGGATCCCGCCGCTCCTCGGCGGTCGGTTGAGCCGACGGGCCTTGATGGCGTCCCTCCATTGGTCCGAGCCCGGCCGGCGGCGGCGGGGACGCCAATCGTTCACGGCCATCTTCCCGACCGCCGTGTGGCCGCATGTCGGCGGGCCCGGATACGGGCGTGGTGCGGCCCACGCCTCCGCCACGGTGAGGCTGCCGCGGCGAAGCCGTTCGCGCGGCGATCTTGCGGGAGGAAGAGCTCGACATTTTTGGAGCGGCGGAGGAGAAGATCGGGAGGGAGGCGGCGGCGAGAAGGTTTGTGAGCGGCGAGAACTGCAGGCGTCTTAAACAGCGGCGGCAGGGTGGTTGCACAATAACCCGGCGCGGACGGCACGCGGCCATGCACGACGAGACGCGTCCTGCGTCGCCGGGAAAACAGGGACGCCATTAACGTCGCTTGACCAAAGGTAGGCGACGGGGTTTTAGCCTTCCGTGCCGCGACGGGTCGGCCCGCGTCGTTGGCCTCGCTTTCGTTGTGTCCGGTGTCCCCGGAGCGTCCCCGTGGGACGGGGACGGGCTCGGGCGCCGGACACCGTATCGGGCCGGACAAAAATGGGCTTTGGGGGACGCGGCTGGAACGCTTTTTTGGTCCGGCGCGCCCCAAATCCCTTTGGGGACGCTTTGGGGGACGCGACTGGAGATGCTCTTACTTTGCTCGCACACGAATTCCCTGCTCGTCCGGCTCATGGCATGCTCAGTTGTCTGATAAGAATGCCCTGGTTTTTCTCCGGCGGAAAAAAGTGTTGCTAGTTCCAGCACAATCTATGGAAAATACTCCGTCGAAAACATGCCGAAGACAATATTAATATAGCAACTAACCCGACCCTCTCCTCCACTAACCCTCGCCCCCGCGCGGCAGCGGCGTGCCACGCCAGTGCAGCCCCTCCCCTCCCATCATCGGAGGCGTCGCCGGGCAAAGTCCTGGTGGCGCGGCAGCGGCGGACTTCCTCGATTGCTGGTCCGGTATCGGTGGCGCCCGCTTGCCGGCCAACCTTGCAGCGGTGGCGCGGTTGCCGGAAACCAGGAGCAAACCGTGCGGGCGACAGCGGGGGCGGGCGATGCAGCGTAGTTCAGGCGTTCCGATCTGGTCCTAGATGGGCTCGTATGGGTCTCGATCTGTCCTCATGCTTCTTTGTTCGACGTGGACACCCGGTTGATCATGGGCTTCATCTGCACCATGAGGAGATCGAGCATGGCGATGGTGGCTTCCTCCTCCACCGGAGGTGGTCGGCTGGTTGGTGTTGGTGGACGGAGATGTGGGGGCGGCCGGTCTGCCTAATAAAGGTGGTTGTTCTAGGGTTCTTCTTTTGCAAAGATGGTGACCTTCCTGAGGCCGGTCCTTCTTCATTTGGCCGGAGTGATGAGTTCCGAAAGGCTCCACCGGCGAATGTAACAGTGCAACTTACTGGTGGTATTCGGTCATGCGCCCCCATGCTTTTATTTCGACCGTTTGGTTCTAGAGGGAGCGGCACGAAGCTCTGTTCTGTGTTGCCATCATTCTGGTTTCCATCATTCTGTGTCCTCAATCTTCAGGGTGAAAACCTAAAATCTTTTGATCGTGTGACAACGGCGCTTGTGCAATGTTCTTTTCTTGGAGGCGTCGCTTTCGGGGAGCCTGGAGTTCAGGTGTTGTCTTGGTAGTGGTTGTATTGTTGCTGCTAGAGGTTGAATACCATAGCAGGAATTTCTATTTATTCGTTTTCTTTTTTTGGTTGGGTGCATCCGTACTAACATTAGGGTAGTGCGTTGTTGCAGAGTCTGGGTGTAATTAGTATGTCTCGATATTAATAAATTCTCTTTATCAAAAAAATATTAATATTGCAACCACAACAATACAAGAGTTCGAAACTAAAGAAATGTTAGGGCAACAACAAAAACATGCCCAAAAGGAAAAGAAATAAAGGCAAAGGCGAAGCGCCAAGACAATGATGACCCTCAACCGTTGCGCCCTCTGTCTATGGCCCACCATGCTCCAAGCACTCCGAGGCACCCCGAACACCTTCAAGAAGGGAAATGTCGTCGACACGACGCTTGCTGCCAGGACCAGAATGAACCTAGGATTTTCCTTGGTGCGCGGAGTGCAGTGAACAGGGTATTCACACGACGCCCTCCAGGAAGGAATGGTGCCATGCGAAGGCGACACCACGCCTGGGCCAGACAAGCTGATATGGATTTCTCCCCCCACCCCCACAATAAACCATGGGAACTCGGAGCGCCACCACCTAGCTTCGCCACCAAGAGCATGCATCACCACGATCTTGTAGCCGCCATCATCAGACGCTTCGCGACACTGGCCTACAACCTTAACAACAAAGGCACATGACGTAATCGGGACAAGGAACAACGGCCTCGCAGCCACGCGGGAGGAACCCACCTCCACGGCAAGAGGTAGTAATTGGCCAGACATAGCGGGAGCACACTAGGCCCTGTCAGGCTCGGCTAGGCTCGGATGGGCTCGTGAAGCTCCGGCCGTTGTTCTCCAATAGGCTAGCCGCAGAGCCGCTGTTCCGGGACCCCGCAACGTCATCTCTTCCACCACCAGGACGCCCAGCCGCCGAAGAACCCGGCCCGACAGAGCCCATCTGGGGTTGGGGCGCTTAGACCATGGTCGTCGGTGCCATCTCCTGCAACCACGTGTCGCCACTGTCGCCCGGCCACGCCGGACCTGTGCCGCCCGAGGAGCATCGCCACCATGGGTGGGGAGGGCCCCGACCCGTCCTCCACGACGCGGGGAGAGGAGAGCTGCCCCCCCCCCCCCCTCTCTCTGCCGGCGGCGACGCTAGGAGGCGTCGACCGACTGGGTGGAGGAAGCCCCATCGCCCTCAGGGGAGGGGGAAAGGGGGCGACAAGTTAGGTTTTTTTCCTCCTCCCGAATATAGAGGATCTACAACTTTACACTAAATTCGAGTCAATTGAAATAGATGATAGGAAGGGGATCTGAGTAACACATGCTCGAAGTTCTAGGTAACTGAAATCTGAAAAGGTGTCATCCAGTTGCGATCTTGGATCCCAGACGTTTGTTTTTCGATCGAACGACCTCGAAAGCCGATGCACGCGCACTCCCTAGGGTCTTGTTCAGGCGCAGGGATGATGAGCTGCCGCAGCCTGCATGTTGCCGGCATTTGACTACACGATTTGTCAGGTGAGAGGCTTTGACAGGCTGCCGGCTGCCTCACTCTCCCGCCCTTCAAGAACCATCATCAGCCATTCAGGCAAGCAAATCATCCACCGACCAGCCAGCTGATTATTCTGATCCCCACCAGCGTGACCACGTATTTAACTACAGCCTTATCGGCATCTCGCGTAGCCCCAACCCAAGTCCCACATGCCAGCAGGCACCAAGCATCCGCACACAAAATATTTCATAGAATCATATTGGATCAGTTCATATTGTACTACCTAAGTTCACAAAAGATGTGTGTAAATTTGTCTAAATTTTGATATATTCAGATACTATTTAGTATAAAGATACATTCGAATTTAGATAAATCTCCAACATACTTCTACGGATGGAGGGAGTAGATATTTATAATTCACCAAAATTTGGCAAACTTAAAATGTTTGATTTAAGACAAAAAAAATTATAGGCCTTAATTTTGGAAAGGGGTATTAGCACCTGGGTACAAGAACTTGTACAAAAGAAGCAAAATCATAAAGAACTTGTAAAGTGGAGCAACGCGATACACAAACTTGTATCCGGATTCAAATTCCATACAAAGCCAATCAGGAGAGAACACGTATGCTGCCTTGGTAGAAAAGAGCACCTGCCACATTCCATTCTTTTTATAGAAAACCCCTTAGGCTATTTCATTTTCGTGGTGAGAGCATGTTCCCAAATCGTGCCATAGAGCAAGGTGAAATCCCCAACCCTAGTCCAGGCCCTCGACAGTGGCGGCACTCTAGCGGCTGGCGGCTTAGAGATTGTGACAACAGCTTTATAGAGGAGGTGGGAGTGTGGCGGCATGGGTTCGATGTTTGGGGCGACATGCATCTTACAACACCGTCTTGTTGTGAGTACTGTTGGCGCAAGGTCCGTTAGCGACAACTCAGGCATCAATAGCGGCAGCGGTGACTGGGTTGAGACCGCATGTACTACTTGGACCAGTATTGTGCAATGAACGTAAGAACAACGATTTGTGCTTCTCGTCAATTTTGAGATAGGTGCTCAATTAACTGAATTTTGTGTTGTTCTTAGGGAAGTGCTAAATTCAGAGATAGTTAGGTTAGATTCTGTGAACTATAATCAGTAGAAATTGTAGCACTCATACTAGTGATTTGGATGTCACGTTGTAACTAACTGAATTTAACCTCTCACCAAAAGTTCAGTTAACTAAAGTTAGCTTACTTTTTTGCATTTGAAGAAGAAGAAGATAACTTGGTGAAGAAAATTTGTTGCTGCAAAAATGTCATCATCACCATCCTCAACATCATAATCACTATTATAGAACTCTAAATCTGTCTCGTTAGTTACTGCCTCTTCCAAATCTTTTTTTCTGAATATGTGGACCTCTCTAGCAACTCTATGTCATTTATGTGCTTTTCTACTACTTGGGCACTTTCATTTTGGTGGTTTCTCGGGTCTACCCTTGGTTAATACATCATTTTTCAGTCCCTTCACAAAAGAATTATGAGCAACATAAATAACAAGTAACTTGTGCTCCTTCGCAGCTGCTGTCATTGAGACTATGTCACCATCATTCTCAATGCTAGCAAAGCAATCACCGAAATCGTTTCTAGGCAAGAATCAATACACTTGCAACCTCTCATCCATTGTACATCCTAGCTACCTGTCAAACCCTAGCTAAACCCAAGCCAACGAAGCAGAAAATCAGAGGGAAACAAGTGGCGCCACCTACCGTAGTCTGGCCCCTCCATGTTCCATGGTAGACGAACTGGGCTCTGCCATGGTCGCCGCCAAGAAGCTCCACTTTGGCCGACAACGAGAAGCCGATGGGAGGTCTAGGAAATGTGGCGAGGAAGGCAAACACACCTTTAGTGACGTGGAGGACGTGCCCATCCAAACAGAGAGGATTAGGGCAACTGCCAGGTGCTATGCATTAATGCGGCGGATAATGGGGGTTTCGTAAAATTCTTCTATCATGTTCACGTGACCACATTTGCAACCTAAACTTTGACTGAAAATGAGACGTCACATACTGATTCACAGTCGCACCACTAGACCATGTCATGTTCGTGTAGACACATTCTGATAGACTCGGTGCATTTGCATCAGCCCGCTCACAAGATAAAGGCGGCGGTAGGATCCCTCTCACGCCATGATGAAAAATTTCTAGTTGTCCATCTTCATTTGTATAGTCAGAGTGTTGAGTTTCGAAAGGCTCCACTGCCAAACTTCAACGGACGGCACGTCGGATATTGCCAGATGGTCTTCGGTCGCGCGCAACCCTATTTTTCCTGGCCGTTTGGTTTCATAGGAAGCGACACGAAGCGGTCTGTTGCCATCGTGGCACATGTCTTTAGTCACATGCAAAGTTAGTCGCAGAGAATGGCATGGAAGCCGAGATCTAAAGACCGATGAAAATCCAATGTCTGCTTTAAATTGGTTGTGATTGACAATAGTCTTGTTGATGACATTGTTTCGTAAGCGCGAACTTTCTTCTCGGTGAAAACCTATGATCTAGATCAGAGCCATGATGGTGCTTGTGCACTGTTTCTTAGTGAAGATTTGATTTTGAAGAAGATGGATTGCTTGTGCCGCCTCGGTGGAACGTGCATTCGTATTACTACTAGTGAACCCCGTTGTTGAAGAGATGTAAGAGCATCTCTAGTCGCGTCCCCCAAACCGTCCCCCAAAGCGCGCTGTATCGAGCGTTTGGGGGACATGTTTTGTTCGTGCCGTGTTTGGAGACGTCGCTCCCCAGTCGCGTCCCCCAAACGCCCTCCCCAAATGAATATTGGTGCACAAAAATAAAGGTTTTTATTTAAATTTGATTATATATTACGAAGTTTGAATGAAAACGGCTAGATTTCATCTAAACCTAGCCTACTGACCGCCCGGCGGTGCGTTCGACGGCCCCGCCCGTCGTCGCCTCTCCCGCACTCTTGCTGCGCGCGCCGCCTTCCGTGCATAGGGCGGTGGGGACCGCTGCTCCAGCGCGCGGCGTCGCCTCCCCTCGCGCTGGAGGGAGAGCTCGACGCGCGAATGCCCCTGTTCGCGAGCACGGGCGTCGTCCTGGAGTTTCTTCTCCGACTCGAAGGACTCGACGAGCGCGCGTTGCTGATCGGCCCTCTTGTCCGGGTGCGGCCCGTCGTCGTCGGACCACTCGAACTCGTCGTCGTCGTCGTGCTCCACCTCGGTCTCCTCCTTCTCCTCCGCCTCGGCCTCCTCCTCCTCCATTGGCGCCTCCTTATCCGTTGGCGCCTCCATCATCGCCGCCGCCAACGCGTCGGCCTCCGCCTGCTCGTCGCCCCGCCCCCGAGCCGCCTCCGTTGCCGCGGCGCGCCCTCCCTTGCGGCTCCGCCGCCAGCTGATGTTGGCGCTCGATCGAGTCCTGCCGCTGGCGCTCGATCGCCTCCCGCCGTTCACGGTACAACGCCTCCCGTTCCTCTTGCTGGCGGCAGTGCTCATCAGCCCACCGCTGCTCCATCTCCTCCGTCCGGCGCCATCGCGCCTCTTCTGCCATCGAGGCGTCGAACACCGCAATGGTGTCCGCCAGCGCCTCCTCGTGCCACGCTGCTGCCGCCGCGGTCTCGTCAGCTACGGGGCCAGGGCGTAGAACGCCGCTTCATCCACCGTGTGCGCCGCCTCACGCTGCTGGCTGGCCTGCTGCTCGAGTGCCTCCCGCCGCTGCTGACGATATGCATGCCAGTGCTGCATCCCTCGCTGCCGCCGCTCTTCCCGGGCGGTGGGGTCGATGTCGAGCTGCGAATCCGGTGCTGGAGGTGGAGGAGACGGCGGTGGAGAGAACTGGCCATCGCCGGGGCAGTTCGTCATTGTGCACTGGTGGTGGAGGAGACGGCGGTGGAGCGACAAGGGCTGTGTTTGTGGCGGAGAAAGGGGTGCGGCGGCTGTGGTGGCTGCCATTGAGCCGAGAGGGCCTTTTAGGGTGTGTTCGTTTTTGGGATCCAGTGGAATGGAATGGAACCATTCCATTCTTACGAAGCATTCTCGCGTTCGGTTTCGGGATCAGGTGGAATGGAACGGTTCCTAAAAAACGAATATTCGTGCAGATTCGGAATGCCGTCCGGCCGAATCGGCCGGACGAGGTGGAACGGCTTCCTAACAACGCGCTAAGGAAATCGCTAACCACCGTCATGCGCCGTCCCAACCTCCTCGCCGCCGCCCGCACGAGCTCCGCCGCCCCCCGAGCTTAGTCCTCGGGCTCGCGCCTCGCCGCCCACCCCATTCCCCTCCCGAGGCGGGCCGGAGGCGGCTCCGGTCCGAGGCGCGGGCGAGTCCACCCGACTCCGGCCCCGCCCGACTCCCGGCCGGCCACAGAGCGCCACCCGCACCCGAGGTCGCCGCCGCGCTCCCTAGCTCCATGTGTGGAAACAAGGCTCTAATTAGATTGATTAGGCTCTAATTGATGAAATTTTTTTGTGGTTCCATTCTCTCCCTGCCAGAGCAACCGAACGCAAGGATCAAGTGGAATGGAATGGAACGGAACGAAATGGAATGGAATGGTTCCATTCCATTCCACTTGATCCCAAAAACGAACACACCCTTATAGACGCCGGCATCGGGAAGAAAGCGCGGGAATAGGCGAGAAGAGGCGGGAAGAAAGCGCGGGAGCGGGCGGTGGCGTGTGAACGGCGCGTGGAGGCTGCGGCAGACGAGACGTCTCGCTGCCCTCGTCGCCATTAAGGCAAAGATGCCATCGTGTGTCACTGCATGTGAATAACTTCCGCGCGAGGTGGCGACGGTTAGGTCAAACTTGAATGAGTCGATGTAGGGCCCGCGTCGCCGTCTCGCTTTCGTTGTGTCAGCGTATCCGTGCGTCCCTATAGGCGAGACTCGGGCCGGACACCGTGTCAGAAGCTTTTTTTGTCGCGCAAATCGGTTTGGGGATGGTTGGGAATATACAGGCATGTGTCGGGCCGGGCGCTCGGGCGGCCGAGGTAAGCCCGACCAAAAATACGGCCCAAGCTTCGACCCGCCAAATACCCGGCCGTCGCGTCGGGCGTAGGTAGTGTTAATCGCTGTTTCCACTCGCGGCGGTCGGGCCAACATTTCTCGCCCAGTTTTTCGGGCGAGCTCGGGCCGTCGGGCCGGGCTGCCCATGGCCAGATATAGTTGGGAACGACACTGGAGATGCTCTAATTGATATCTTCACTATATCCATGTATTCTTTTTATCCAAAAATAATTACTGCCGTGCGTGCGGGGCGAAGGAAACGGTCGTTCACGCATGGACCGCACACTTCCAGCGGGCCCAACGTACTATACCATCGGAGAAGAAGGATGGGATGGTGAAGCTTTACGGCTAAACAAAACAAAGCTTTCCCCTTCCCCACACAGCGCACAGCCCTACAGCGCCGCACAGGCAGACGCCGAGCTCACGCTCACGCACCCCCAACCCCACCCCACACACAACCATCTCTCTCTTCCTCCTCGCGATCTCGCACAGCTCACCTCATCGCACTCGCACATCCGACAGAGAGCAAAAGCCAGAGCCAGCCACACGGGCGGCACCGCTCGACCGGCGAGCAGCCGCCGCGCGGGAGGACAGGACCGGCATTCCCGTCCAGCCTGACTGGACGGCCCGAATCGAAAGCTTCCGGATCCGGATCCGACCGGCATCCGTTAGGCTAGTGCTCCGGCGAGTCCTCTTTCGAGGGCGCGGGATTCGCCGCGGGGCGGTCTGAGATGGAGGACCTGCTGGATTCGGAGATCGGCAAGAACGACTACGACTGGTGAGCATCAGTCCCCCTCCCCCTCCCCACTCAATCATTTCCTCATTAAAATTTCCAGGTTTTTCTTGGACGATTCCCCTGTTCTCTGTGTGATCCCCAAAAGCCGGGATTTTAAATGATTAATGCAGCATGCTTGTCGCCCACCCAACATTTTTCGGCATCAGCTTCAGCTGGGCTGTATCTCGGGTCGATTTGTACCAATTAGTCCGTTACCGATTTACGGTGGCGATCCTCCGTACTTTCTTGCCTGAACAAGCTTGATCTGGGAGTGCCGTGTGCGTTTTGTCCCGTACAGATGGTAGCAAAGTCCCAAAAATACGCCAGCTCTTTATTTATGGACTGTCTACTTCAGTAGATGTGATGGATGTCCTATGTAATTGTTTCTTCTTATAGGCAAAGTGCCGAGCAAACCCGAACCTTCAAAGGCTGAGTGCCTGAGTTTGGGGCCTCATTATTCGGGTTCAGTACATGTATACGCAATTTCTTTTGTCTCGCGTAGAAAGAAACAAACGGCGCGGTGGGTGGAGCGGAATGTAGTAGCTTTATGGTCTGCAATTGAGTCCATTCCTTATATAAGAAGGAAGATCCTAGTGCTGGTTAGGTAAGACTAGGACATGTGTGAGTGAGGTGATGAGGTCAATTTGGAGGCATTAGCATGATAATTTTCGAATGAAAAAATATACTGTGATTTGATGATTTTCACACATGATAATCTTATATGCACATTTCTGACCTCTGGAGGTGGGCGATGGTCATTGATTTGTTTGTTTTTGCTTATTGCAGTGACCTGTTTAGTACTTGTTTGCTTCCTCTTGTCAATAAGACATGCCAGCATGTGTTTCTACTAACATGTTTTGCGATGCTCTCCTCAGGCTTCTAACTCCGCCTGGGACACCTCGTGTTCCTGCTCTGGAGGTTGCTCAGAAAATACCATCTTCAAATGTATTGCCTAAGCGCACCATCACTAGATCATCCTCAACTACAAGAGCATCAAGGGTATGCGGAATGTGCTATCTATGTGGTGTGGGAAATAAATTTACCACTGTTGAAAAATTTCTGTTTGCAAAACTGGTTCAGGATTTACTCTTTTTCTACATATGGTATCAAGGTTTATTTCGCAGAAAGCAAAAAGGTCTAGGAACCATATTTTGTACCCATTGAATCTTGATAATAACGACCTTACCTAGTTTTCTAAAAAAAAGGAATAAAAACATCTTTATCTAAGTTGCATTACGCACATTTTAGATCAGATATAACTTCTGGAGACATTCATGTATGGTAAATCATTGTTATCTAGGCTAGATGCATTTTTACGTTGTCACAATACTCTTTTGACCTCTTATAACATGTTTCTGGTTCAAATTTTAATTAACGAGATAGTATAGTTTGTCTGAGCAAAAATAATCTATGAGATGTAGCTGACATTCAGAAGCACTCTGCGTCTGTCAACTGAAATCCCGTACAGTAGTACTTTTCTGTTTCATTTGTAGGAACAAGGAAGTTTTTAAGTCTCAGTTTTTGCTTAAACTAAGGTCTCAGTTCATAAATAGGTTCCACATTACATAATCTATGTTATATGATCTAGTATTACAGTATATCTCAAATATGGTATGAATGGAATGTACTTTTGACGACATATAGGTATGCACAAAAAAATTAAATAAGTTTGGTGTTAGAATTCAATATAGTAAATTGGAAACTTAAACAGGAACACAAGGCTCATTTATTAAACTACTCCAGGCAATAGCTGCACTTTTGTCTTGAAAGCAATTATTTTCTCATCTAAATCATGTCTATTATTATCATATTTTAATGGTAATAAGCATTGCATTTGCAGCTTTCTGTATCTCAAACAGAGAATGGACATTCCACAGTTCCCACTAGACCAGCAAGAAGTAACTCCGTAACCCGCCCTTCTATTCAATCAGCTCTCATGTCAAGCAACAACAGGACATCAGTTCTCAACACAAGCATTTCCTCAGTCAGTTCAAGACCTATAACCCCTAGTAGGAGAAGCAACACCATTTCTGCACCAAAACAACCAGTGCAAGCTGCACGTCCAGTTCCAGCAAGGTCATCTACTCCTGTTAAAGCTCGTCCATCTACACCAGCCAAAACTCGCCCATCTACTCCTGTGAGAACTCATCAACCAACATCCAACTCTACAACTGATGCAGCTGCTGCTAGGACCACATCTAGCCAAAGTTCAAGGCCATCAACTCCAAATTCTCGGTCTCGAATTATTTCCAGTTCATCTTCAGGTTCTATTCCTTCAATGAGCCGCCCTAGTGCATCCACAGGTATAATTCCTGCAACGACCCGCCCAGGCGCTTCCTCAAGTAATGGCTTGTCCACCTCATTGTCCTCTGGTACAGTTCCGTCAATGAATCGCTCCAGCTCACGGTCATCTACACCTACACGCCAGGCTGCAGCGCGTTCATCTGCCCCAGCTCTTGGCCGTTTGCCTTCTTTTGGGCGGAATTCTAGTAGCAGTAGCTTGACGACATCTATGAACCGACCTGCAGCTAGCAGTGGCAGGAATTCAGCACCGTCCTCAGCTCCATCATCCCGTCCGAGTTCCCCAGGTCCACGACCCCGAGCTCCAGTGCGGTCACATGATATCCCTTCATCGGCTCCATCATCTCGTCCAAGTTCCCCAGGCCCACGACCCCGAGCTCCTGTGCGCTCGCATGATATCCCTTCATCGACTCCATCATCTCGTCCAAGTTCCCCAGGTCCACGACCCCGAGCTCCAGTGCGGCCACTTGATATTCCTGATTTCCCAAGTGAAACTCCACCAAATCTAAGGACAAAACTACCTGAGCGACCGCTATCTGCTGGTAGATCACGCCCGGGAATGGCTTCAGGAATAAGATCAAACTCGAACGCCGAACAATCATCTGCCTCAGCTCCTGTGAAAAAGAGCTCTGTGCCTGCTGCGGGCCGAAGTAAATTTTCTGATGCACCATCAAAGGCGCCTTCTCGCTCAAATGGACACCAAAATAAACAGACTGAAAGGTCCACTGACAGTCAAGCTAGTAGAGCAGGACGGCCTGTTGCAGTTGCAGGCACAGATAATGGATTTGGGAGAACAATATCAAAGAATTCACTTGACATGGCAATCAAGCACATGGTATGTTTCTTCTTGTGATTAAATCATAATAAATACCGCTGAGCATCTTAGTTTATGTTGCATTACTATTGTGCTGTGCACTGAATTCCTTATTTAATTCTCCTGAAATCGGAAATATCGTTAGGATCTGTCAAAGTTCCTTACTTTGTTTATTTTAGTGTTTAGTTACAGTGGTAAAAGTAGTCATGCATGCCTCTTTAGGAAACACTACAATGCCACCTTATTTTCATTGTCAAGGTAGAAAAGTCATCACTCCAGGTGAATTAGTCATATGGTTCAGAATACAGACCTGAACTGAAAAGTTATATTTCACATCTGAGTAGCATGCCATCTTTTGAGTGATGGAAAATAGAAAATCTAGACATGAGCATCATTGGAAAATTGCATTAAGTATGTGTGGGTACCAAATCCTCTACCTATATTCCAGATAAACCAGAGTTGGTAAACTGCATTTTGCATTTGAAACTTCTAAAATACTCGTGTCTGGTTCCTTTTTAGTTCGTACCAGTGTACCACTTCGGTTCGAACATTGCACTCCAGAAATATTCTTGGCTCGCTCCTGATGTATCTTACCACATCGGCTGGAACACTGCATTAATGGACCATTGTAGAGGGGATCATTTAATTCATGCTCTCCATTTTCTTATTCTGTTGAAGAAGCTAATTAAACCAACTTTCTTCGTTTTGACAGGACATTCGGCAGAACTTGGGTGGCATTCGTGGCGCGTCCCTCTTTCCCCACAGCATCCGCTCAACCGCTGGCAAGGTGCGGCCAGTTCGGATGTCTGACCCTGGGCATCCGACCTCAAACGGTGACCGACAGTACGCCGACAACGGCAGCGCCAATGGGCACTTCTTCTCCGGGGATTCCTACGGAGCCCTGTCGCGCAACGGCGGCAGCTCGACCGACTCGCCAGACCGGCTGAGCTTCGGGACCAAGGAGACCCTGAGCGAGCTGGACATTTACGGCAGCACACGCTACGAGGCGATGCTGCTGAGGGAGGATGCGAAGAACACGAGCTGGCTGCATGGGTTCGATGACAAGCCGGACCAGAGCCCGCTGTTCGACCACCGGTTTGAGCCGCTCCCGGAGCCTTTCAGCCCATACTGACGGCTTGCCGCCGCATCTGCCTGTAAAGTCTTCTGCCCAGCCACTTGTTTCGTCTGCTTTTCCACTTGTGTCCCAAGATGTGTATTGTTGTTTCGTCTGTTTTGGTTGGTTCTGCACGCACGCACCCCTCAGATCGTTTTCCTTGTGCTGCTGTTGAGATGGATGAGACGGAGGAGGGACTCTGGGTTTGCCGCCCTTGATTTATTATCGCCGGAGGGTGGGTTGGGTTGCACAGATTGTTGTACCGAAAAATGGAAGTACAGATAGATACTGATAAAGAGTAAAATCATTTGTAAGCTTTTGTAATGTGATACGAAGATGTGAGATCATGCATGTACCTGTTGGAAATTACAAGTTGGAACAAAGCAATGCTGCTTAGGGCCTTTTTTTTTAGTTAAGGGGTTCCGCCCTCGATTTCTATTACCTGAAGCCATTCAATTATTCAGTACAGAAAGAAATAAAGCAATTTTTTTGTTCAGTACATAAAGAAAGAAAGAAAGAAAGAAAGAAAGAAAGAAAGAAAGAAAGAAAGCAGAAAAAATAAAAACAAGATTAAAAAGCGTCTGTAGTGGGGTCGCAGCAGTACGAACTGGGAAAGATAGCCAATCAAAAATATCAACTTAGCAAAAGGCAACAACTACAGACATAACTCAGTAGAGCTACTCCCCAAGAGTCTCAGGAAAAAAGCAAACTATTGAACGCATAACATGAGCTTTTCCATTTCTTGAATAAGAGCCAACTTTTTTTTTATCCTTCCTCTTTTCCCGTCTTTGTCTTCAGTTCATCCGTTTTCTCACCATGGGCCTCAATTCATGGCTTGGAATACTTCATTTGACAGTTGCGCGGACAGTTTGGCTCCCCAATTGATTGCACTGCGGTTTGTCCACTTTACCTGTATAAAACAGACCAAGTGGACAGCCAATGTTCAATCATGTTGGTGATTACGATTGGATTTCAGCTAATATAGAAGCTTTGGATAGTGGGGCTTGGGAGTGGTGTTTTGGAACATGGGTGCATATGATCCCTATATTTCGAAATGCATCTTACACATATTTTAAATTTCAAAAAAATTAAAACAAAAAATTGGTACATACATGTTCACGTGCTACGCGCTCACAAAGTCGTTTCATAAAAAATCGACTTATCATGTGACGTGTGTAAAAAAGATAAAATTTAGTGCTAAAAATAATGCTTTTCACATGATAAAGTTTCTCCTTTTTACATAGACCACAAAAAATATTGTTTTTTCGTGAAACTTGACGAATGCACATACATAATGAAGATGTACATGTAGAATTTTTTATCCAAATTTTTCGACATTTCAAAATATACTTTTTTGGTAGAGGGAGCATACACACCCGGGAGCCGAATTGAATTTCCGGGCTTTGGATATTCTATTTGTAAGAGATTTTTCCTATAGAGCTTGTTTGCGTTGTAGGATTGAGAACCACAGGAATGTTTTCTCCTACATGCTACTTTGCATTTAATTTCATAGGAAAAATTTCCTCTCATGAAAATCCTCATGTAAATTATTTTCTTTGTCCCAGTGACAACTATGGCATCCACCTGTACCTTCATATAATTTTCTGCGTTATTTTTTCTGAATGCAACCAAACAACTGATGGTACAGATTCATGTATCCACATTTCCTGGAAGATCTCCTAGCAGCGGAAGATGGTTCATATAGAAGAGAGGACAATCATGGGGCTTTTGGTAGCCTAGCCAATGGGGCTTCCTGGTGGCAGGCTCTGTGGGTCTTAGCCGATTTGAAACAAGCTTCGGGTTTTTTTCTTGTGAGTTATTTGGTTGGTCGTGGAGGCATTTTCCGCACGGGACAGGGAATTCCTTAACCCTTGTTTGGTTTGCTTCAATGAGGCCTTTTTTGCTAAGCTGGTGCAAAGCATTAATTCTTTGGTTGCACATATGAGGCTGCTATACGGTAACCTTTTTCATTGGAGTGGTGAGATTATCCAACATTACTGAATAAACAAGAGCACATTGCAACATTCGTTCATCAAAAAAGGTTAGTAATACACATCACACAGTCACCTTAATGGACGATGCATCATGAGTAATGCAACTATAGCTCGTGATGCATCAGTAGTTCAACATTTAAGTGGTTAGTATATATCACCTCAAATAAGTTCATCATATTATAGACCGGAGATCAGGTTCAATTAAGTCATAGCTAATGGACGGGTATGGGAACACCTCGCAAAATATACACGATCTCTTCACCAGAGCATGGCCAACATCAACTGGATGGTAAACAACAAATCATCAACACTAAGCAAACTACTTGCGTAGCCAAGTCTTAAGTCATACCCTCCTCTCCCATGGTTGCAGGCCCCGATATTTGGCACATTCATCTCTATCGTCAGCAATGAAGTTGAGTTCCTTGATCAGCAAATGTGGTTTGTGGAGTTGCTACTTGCTAACAAGTATGGATGTGAAGATTGCCTTCATCTAAGCATTGTTGACAGTCGGCTTGTTCAAGAACTCAATATGCCTCTGGTTGCACTAAGATTGAGAAGCACACACTGCTAGTGCACATAAAAATGTATGTACGAAACAAACTGAATGAAAAACATACCATGCTATATTACCCGTAGGTGGTGCCTCAGATGCTCTTCATCATCAAGCACAAAGCAAGTGCCATCGTCGCTCCGTTTGAGCTTGCCTTCCTCTGTAAGCTTGCATATCTGACTCCACCTGGTCCTCCACTTTCTAGTGTGGTTGTACATCTGAAGAGAAGAGTGTTCACAACGATCCCAGTGAAGTCAAGAAGGTCGTTGGCTACCTTCCTCATCTCGGCCTCTTGGAAGACATTAGTAAAGGTTATGCAATTATTCACGAGCTCGACTAAATGGTTAAGGACGAACTTGGACAGAGATGGATGCCAAACAATCGAAGGTTTGTGTGCATAGAGTGATTCATCATTTACATAGGGGAGCGCAGTCGAGGACATGCCATTTCTTTTTGACAGAGATAGAGTTGACAGGGTGAGGAGCTAACATGGTTGATGGCCTACAGTGCGATATGAAGAACATTGCTAACTATTAATACAGTAACGGACGATCTCTAGCACAATCATACAAATCTTAGCTCAAACATGAAAGATTAGATATTTCTTACAGCTAGAGGAACAACATGTAGCACGGGGGTCGAGGAATAAGGAGACTTCGGTCGCAGTGCTTGATGTAGAACCTGTACCAGCGTTGCCATGCTTTTCGGAGAAGAGATGACCTACAATCGAAGCCATCAGATCTACCCCATGCACCACAGATCCGAGATGGAACCAGCATAGGATTCGGGGTAGAGGAAGGAGCCGACAAGTTGTGGCCGATCACCGCCGCCGACCGCAGCCGTTGTTGTCGCCACCAACCTCGCGAGACCTGGCTGGTGATGAAGCTGTAGCCACATCAGTAGATTTGGAAGGGTGGAAGAGCATGAAGAGGGGGGGGGGATATGGGATTTGGAGTTGACGGCGAGAGTGTCGGCCCTAGATACGTCGGCGAAGTTTCGTGGGGGGTGCGGGGTGCCGAATTCGTTTCGCTGGAATTTAGCTGTTCCGCGCGAGCTTACGCCATCTCACTTGTTAGCTATGTGAGAATGTTGCTTTCTCGATTTCGGCTAAGATATGGGACTACCACGGAGATACTTCAGTGTTCGTCATGGACATTACAGGGAGGAAGATTAGGCGACCAATCAATCCATTTTTGTCTTCCAAAATAGGGGTCAAAGAGCCCTACGATCATACCACACGCGTCCTTGGAGTTTCAGCCTTGGTAGCAACGAATGGCGGAGCGCGTAGGCAACGCCGTCCTCGTGTCATGGCGTGGCTGCCGGTGCCGGGTCGAGCACGACGAGCCTGTGGCCCATCTGGCCATCTGTGTGTGCAGTGCCACTGACTGACGGAGGCGGAGCAAGAGTGGGTCGCGGACGCGTGGCAGGCAGAGTGGGGCTACCACCCGCGGCACCGCCGGCATGGAGCATACTCTGCTGCAAGTGAGCCACCAGGCATCTCCCGCGAGACCCGGCACTGCAGTCTGCAGAGTGGCCACCGGGGGACGCGCGCCGCGCCGTGAGCGTGAGGCCGAGGCGGCCCTGGACCGGACCCGACTGCCGTGAATAATCGGTGCAGAAAAGGCCCAGAAGCAGCGCACAATTCTGTTCCATCTGCACCACGGACAGAGTGTGGTCGCCCTCCGAATGCAACCCACCCCCAACTCTGACACTCGCTAGGGCGCCTTCACTCGCAATATTTACTCGTCTAACCTTTTCCCTTTCTTCGTCACGGCACTTTGACCTTTCGGTTTCCAAGTATCTTTCACTATTAGAAGAAGAGTCCTTACTACTTCTGGAGCATTAATTTTTGTCGTTTGGGTTCGAGACTAATGTGATAATTAGTCCCGGTCCGAACGGCTAGGACGTCCGCACGATTTTCATCTCGGTTTAAACTAAAAGAGCCGCGGCGGGCTGCCTTTGTTTTTCTTTCTTAAGTCCCAATTGCTATTATAAATCGGGACTAAAGGTGGATTAAAGGTTTTCTGGTTTTTTAGCTCCACCCCTAACCTCGCCTTGTGAATCGCCTCTTTAAGCTTTGTAAAATATAAAAAAATGATAGAAAGTTCAACATTTAAAATCCTTTTAGATATAGGTAGTTTATGTGATCTAGTTATCATGAAAAATAACGAACATGAATTTTTACCTTTTTTTGCAAAAAAAACTGTATTTTTCAGTAAAATGGCAATATCTTTTGCATACGAACTCGAAAAAAATGTTTAATATATGAGAATATATCTACGTGAAATGTTACGTTCAACTTTTAGATTCTCAAACTGCCAGAGGGAAATATAAAAATAATCAGGTTTTAGGTTTTTCCAAAAAAATGTTTTTATTTATTTATTTATTCAAGATTAATTATTACATTATTATTTTTGTTTATTAAAAAAATATTTCAAATTTGAACAATAAAGAAATTGACATCGTGATCAACAAGTTAATATGATTGATATGATAGTAGTATCAATAACATGCGCGCAAAGCACTTGGAAACGCGACGAAAGGACCTCAAAAGTTAAGTGTGATAGTGCTGGAGCAGTTTAAGGATGGATGACGGAGCGAAAAATTCGACCACGAGTAAGTAATTTGACTAGAGATTAGGGAAATTTTGACAGATCAGACCACCTGCCCCAGTAAAATGTCAGAAAAGACCACCTCTCAGTGCAAATGTCAAAACTACCGTGGCGGCACGTTGGCCAAGCGACACGTAGCACATGCCGCCGTAGCCGGTGGCGCTTGCCGCCGTGAGGTGGCGCACGTCCGCGACGCCGGGGTGGGCCCTGCCTCCACGGCTGGGTGGCACGCGAACAAGCCTCCCGGCGTTGCGGCACCGGCGTGGCCACGATGGCATTAGGCACGTTGGGGAAACCCCTGGCGCCCGAGGCCACCACCAACCTGCCGGCGGCATGTGCGACGTGTCGCTTGTCCAGCATGCCGCCATGGTAGTTTTGACATTTGCACTCAGAGGTGGTCTTTTCTGGCATTTCACTGGGGCAGGTGGTCTGATCTGTCAAAATTTCGAGATTAGGTGTTGTTAGAGAGTAAACTCAAATAACTAAAATACTATAAATTCTTGAAAAAACAGGAAAAATATTAGAAAAAAAATGAATGAAAAAATCTGCGTGAAGGCCTTTAGTCCCATTTGGTGTTACAGACCGGGACTAAAATTCCTCTACCCCAACACGCGCCCGCAACTCCATGTATAATGCAACAAGGACTAAAGAGGGAGGGGGGGGGGGGGGGGGTAGTCGTGATTCCGTACTCTCGGTTTGCAAAACCAAGGCTAAAGCCCCTTACCAACCGGGACAGAAGCCCCCTTTTCTACTAGTATTTGTAGCTTCAAAATACTTTGTGGGGCCATGAGGAACTCAAAAAGACTCATAGGCCCTTGAAGAGCAAATTCTCTAACCTCTTCGAGTTTCATGAGTAATTTCAAACTCAATTTTTTTGCGAAATTTCCGCCGATCTACAGCAGTACAAAGATGTCAAAAAATTTAAAAAATGCAAATAGGTCACTAGACCACCTAGCGACGACTACAGACACTAGCGCTAGTCGAAGGAGCGCCGCCGCCCTCGCCCCTCCATCACCAGAGCTAGGTAAACCTTGTTGTAGTAGAGCTTGTTGTACTGGAGAGACGGGAAGTCGTCGTGCTAAGACCCAAAGAACCAACACATCAGGGCAGCAACCATCGACAATGATGACAACCGTAGATCAAAAGATACTGACGTGAAACCACACAATCGAACACGAAAGACGACTGGATCACGGGCATCGTTGCCGGCGGAGGGACAAAACCCTAGATGAGTTTCAGAGCCGCCTCCCGGTTGCCTTGTTGTCTTTCTCTTGCCCCAACTTCAAACTCAATTAACCATTTTTTTAAAGAACACCATTATCTAGACTAGTAATTCAAAAACCAACAACAAATCAGAAATTTTGTAAGAAAAAACACCACGCGGCTCTTAATTTTTTGTAAAAAAAACTAATCTCACATTTTACGTCGGTTGACGCTGTTTTATAACAGGGGGGCTCACCCGTGATGGTTTCTAAAACCCTAGCTCAATTGTGGTAGTTTTATTTTGCAATTTTCTTGACGGTTTCCCTGAGCTGTGTATTGGACTGCCGGTGATCTTCTTGGAGTCGACGGGGACATACTTACAAGTCTACATGATTGTTCCGCCGTGAGTTCGGTTCCCGTGGGACCTACCATACGCCCCATCTCCAACGGAGGCTAACGCGACCGCATGTGCCGAACGCATCACTCCTGCTCGTGCACCGCCGTCGCCCAGATCGATCACCAGGGCCGATCCATCCCCAGCAAGCAAGCAAGCAAGCTTTGCGTTGCAACCACTCTGAACCCAGCACGGCAGCACATGCGCGTGGGTCGCCATTAGCAAAGCACACCAAAGCTAAAGGCCAAGACAAAAGCCACAGCTACATTGGATCATGCATGCATCTTTTGTTTATCTCTCTCCCCTTTGATCTTTCCCCTTTGTACGTACGCAGTACACGCATCGCCCCGGCCCCGGTTCACATACGTACTCCGGGTAGGTAGATTGGTACCACGAGAAAAAGCTAGCCAGCGGTACGTGACAAGAGCTGAATCGGCAAAAAGAGGCTGATGGATCGGCTCATCATCGATCGATCGGCGTGATGGCGTCCATGTGCCGATCGCCCGATTTGCCGCCGGCGTAAATGATCGCTGGCGTCGCTGCTTGCACATATTTAGTTAGCTCGACCGATGATGTAACTCCAAGCCTCTCCGTTTTTAGGTGGCGCCGATCATTATTGGCGCATGATCCGTGGACCTTTCTACCCATGAGATGGAGCGGAGGAGTAGTGCCGTCGGCGTTGAGCTCCTCAATTACGCCGTATCCTTCTTGTTGTGTAACCACTGTGTATTCAATTGATGAGTTACCTGTCTGTTAGGACAGACTAATAACTTATTAGTCTAGCCGTAGGTAAGTCGCCGTGGGTTAACTATGAAGGGTAGAATCCAACTGAATCCTTTTTTTAAAGGATACACCCTGGAAGGTGTATCGGTCTCATAGAAGAAAGGCCAAAGACGGCCGGTACAACGCTAAGAAGGCTACAACTCCACACCACAACGAACGGTACAACACAAACCACGGCTACCACGATACAAACGCATACCCGGCAAACAACACAACCCACAAACAACACAATCCAACTGAATCTTAGAAGAGTACCATGCGTGCATTCCAAAGTGTCTGGCAGGGAATGTGAAGCTAAGATGTGGAAGGCAGTTTGGGCGATTAATCAAGGTCCAAAAAAGATGGAAATCCTAGTTTGGCCAGTGATCCATGACTTTCTACCCACAATCAATCAACTACAATATCGCTGCAAGCCTGCAGACGATCCATGCATGTGTGTTATATGGTAGGACTGAACGGGTAGAACACCACTTGTGCTTCGACCAATTCACGTGGACGGTGTGGAGTGATGTGAAAAACCAGTTCTCACTTTGGCTGAATCAGAAAAGTCTGTGGTTTATGCCAAACAATAATTTTCTGGCTGTCATTTGTTGGCACATTTGGGAGGCAAGTCTTGGCCTACGTTGAGCTGATTTTAACCACTCTATTCGAGATTATGGTGTTATATTGTGATCTAAATTTTATAAGAAGGGTAATGACAGAGGGAAGCGCGGTCCGTCGCCAGTAGGCTTGCGAAGCGAAGCGGATGCGTTATCCCATAACATCGTGCCCTGGACGCCTGGGGGTGGGGGAGGGTTGGATTTGTGTAAATGACGTGTCTCTCCTCCCAGCTGATCGAAGGATGGGATGTGTAGTTGTTCCACGGGGTCATAGCGGAAATTCCATCCTCTTGTGTCACGAAGGGTCGGAGGGTTTTCCTTCCTAGCGATCAGGCGATCACTGTTGATTTCGAAAGAGCATTTTTACGAAGATTTTATTGGTCTCTGAAGCTCGATGATTCATTCAGCGCATTTCCGCCATATAGCTTGGGATCTTTCTCTACCGTTGGGATCGTAATGAGTGATACCAAAACTCCGACGGCGGACTTTGAGTCACGTTTGTTTAAGTTCTCGAGTAGGAACTCGGATGTTGTAAAACATAAATTGGCTCGATGGAGCCCTCAGTTTGTAATTTATCTCTAAAATGCTACTCCCTCCGGTCTTATTTAATTAACTCGGATTTAGTACAAAGTTGTACTAAATCCGAGTCAATTAAATAAGACCGGAGGGAGTACATTCCCTCAAAACGAAATCATGTATACAGACAGAATGTTTTCTGTCTTCCACATTGGCAGACCATAGAACGTTTCGTGTGGGCTGCCAAGGATAAACTGTATAATAAACTAATAAAACACCAGCCGTATAGCAACTTCTGTGCATACTGTATTGCATGAAGTTTCATCAGCCCGTTGTTCACCTTGCACACATTGGCAGATGAGCGAATAGTCAATGCGCCACTTCATTAATCAACTAAGCGTATCATAATTAACTAAATAGATTAATGCTGTTGTGATTCAAGCATTCTCAGAGCTTTGCCGGTGCGGGCATCGTCGGGTGGGTCAGCCTATGTGTGGGCCTCTGTACGTGTGTGGGGCTGTGGGCTACCGCTTTGTTTTGGCATGTTGCTGCATGTTTGACGCGTGGTGATCTGCGTGGTGGTTCTTTCAGGGGTTTGACCGGAGGAGACCTCTCGATTGGATCTCTTTCAGTGTGTGCTGCCGATTTCTCGGGGTGGTTCTTCCTGGCTGCCGGCGGCTCTTCTTTCTACTCTGGTATCTCCTTGCTCTCTGCTGGTGGATCTTGCTTGCTGCCGTCATGTGGTGGTTCGTTCTCCTGCGTTTTTGGTTTGGAGGGGGCGCTTCTCTCGTGGTTGGGTTGCCCGAGTACCGAACAATGGCACCATCCCAGGCCCCGTGCCCGTGGTCAAACCACAAAATTCACACCCTCACAGCCTTTCTCACTCCCCCGAGCTAGGGTTTCAGGCCGGCGGCGACCGCGCACCCAATCAGCGCCGCTGCTCCAGCGCTGCCGCTCCATCACCTCCCACACCTCCTTCTCCCTTCCGGCGCCGCTCGGGGGTTCGTGGGGCGACGAAGGAGGACCGGTCGTAGAGCTGGGCCTGTCCGATGACACACCGACCGGAGACACTGGCTAGCGTGCCGCCGTCCCATGGCTCAGGTCGCGGCTCGAGGGGGCTGTGCGGGGAGAAGGGTGTGAAGGATGTCAATGTGGTGAGGAGCCGCGGGAGTCTGCCACGGGCCGTGCGCCGCGCCGACGAAGGCCGCCGAAGATGACGTGATGTGACGGCGTGCAGTGGCGCTGGACAGGGACGTTGAGGGCGCGTCCACCCCTCGGCCAAGCTTCGCATCCGCCAGCAGATGCTCGACGCCGGCCAAGCTCCGCATCCGCCGGCAGATGCTCGACGCCGGCCAAGCTCCGGTGGTTCCCCTGTCTCCGTGCCGTCTCGATTCGCTCTGCATTGTCAAGCCCATGCTCAACTGCGGCGGCCTCCGCTTCCCTGAAATTCTTCGTCCTCTGCGTCCGTCAGGTTCAGGTCGCGGCCGTTGTCTAGGCCTTTTCATTCGTGCCTACACCTTGTCAACAACACACAGAATCCAACTGATTTTGTTCCTTGCAGATCCATCATCGTGTCCTTGGTCCGCATCAACATCAAAGCGCTCCTGCATCTTTCAATATCCAAGCAGCTGATGTCTTGGTTCGTTCCTTTGCCCGGTTGTATCTGATCGTGAGCTCCAATTCCAGTTCAGTCTAATTGTTTTGCTCTTTTGTTTCATCAGCGGGTCACATGTGGGACCTTCCGTCAGTGACCGTCTTTCGACTAGGTCTGCATCCCTTCATCCGTTCCTATCTCGGCCTTTTCATGTGGATCTTGCTCACTCGGCAGATAAACCTACGAGCTACCGGATGATTTGCAGGTTGTCATTTTCTCTCCTCTCACAGCTCGCCCTAACACTGGTGATTCGATTTTCATGGACGTCATGGTCACAGGCAAAGCAGATTGTTTTCCCCATGTTGTTCTTGTGCTCTGCTGTTGTGATTAATAGGCCATGAACTTCTTAATGTTCCACGGAGTTGCCTGTAATCGGTATGTCCCCTTGACCTCTGCTCTGAATTTGACCCCGTAATTGTAGAACCATGCATCAGAAGTAATCCATATATCATAGTTTGGCACATCACATATTGCTGTCTAGATTGGGGTCCCGCAGTTCACTACCATAGATTTTGATTGTGGGTTGCAACATGCATTAGAGTCTATATGAAAGAAGGATGTTCTAATATGATTTTTCAGTCCGAGTGAAAATCATCCTTGGTTAAATATTGCAAGTATTTGTATTTTCAGTTGTGGGATGTTCTTGATAGCTCGAGCACCAAGGGTAATGATTTCAGTATTCGCTCACCATTGCTAAGAAGAAGGGTCTTAAGTTCAGTATTCGCTCGTGATGCCCAAGAAGAAGTGACATGAAGAGTTTTAGTAGGTGGAACAAAAACTAAGCGCCTGTCATACAGCAGGTTAGTATATGAACACCTTCTATATCTCATGGAATGTCGTTGCCTTGTTGGAATTCTTAATGGAAAAATTTAATAAAGTTTGAATGGTAGTTTAAACTAATAAGTGGAGCCTTCTGATACATGCACATCAGAATAATGCATTTTATCGCAAATGGTTGGCGCCTATTTATCATCCTGAATGTATAGAGCGAGTACTTTGCCATAGTGCCAACTTCTATTCAGTAACATAGCTAATAGGGGCGTTGGCCTTCTTTAGATAACTGCCACAAGAGGAGAGCAGATGTTCGATAATAAGATAACAAGAGAAAACCGTGTCCACCATAATATATAAGAAATTTGTTTCACGAAATGAATTAAGTTGTTACGTGTTAGATTGATGTTGTTGTTTTATTTTACAAGAGATGTATCTATTACATAATCCCTTCTGGTAATTTTGAATATGCTACCTTTGATCCTTCAGCTATTTTTTATGTGAAAACTATGTACTTTCTTGCCTCATGTATGATCTGCACTTCCTTTGCACTTTCTTGGTACTGTGCTGTTTTATACCGATATTTTTTTCTCTTTCCTTGAGTAACTTTTCTCTGCTAGAATATGGTAGTGAACTGCAGGACCCCAATCTAGACAGCATATGTTATATGGTAGTGAACTGCGGGACCCCAATTTCCTTGAGTAACTTTTCCCTTTCCATAGCATTGTTCGATCGAGAATGACTTATATAGTTATATATCCATTTTAGTGTAATATTATCTCTTGGGGTGATTGCAGAAATCCAAGCATATATATATAATACGATTTAGACTAGATATTATCTCTTGGGGTGATTGCAGAAATCCAAGTAACTTTTCTCTGCTAGAATATGATTTAGACTAGATAATACATAATATTGATAATGAGTTTTTTTCTTGTGGATTTTTTTGCAGATCAGATATAATGGTTTCGACGTACTTCCTTCTGACTCAACTTACAGCTCCAGGATAATTGGAAATTTTGTCTCATTTTTATATTGTCTCATAGATGAATGTGGTATTTCTCTACTAATTGATAGTAAGACCCTAAGATGGCTGGTTCTGTATACCAAGTTCATGAATTTAATGATTAGGTGCTTCTTTTCTTCCAGAATTGAGGTGTCTAATGTACTACCACCAGTCACCTGTATGCATTTGCTTATCTCAATTGTGCTACAAATTTTTTAATCTCCCGTAAAAAATGTACAGGTTGTGCAACTACGCGAGTCATCTATACCTCTAAAATATAACAGTGCTATGGCCATAACTGTTATGAGCTAATACCACATTCCACTTCACTTTGAATCTAACCATGTTCCTCATTTGTTAATAGCGATACATTAGGGATCTTTCACACATTGAATTATCTCATTGTCTTGTGAAGTATCCTTTCACTCATGTGGTGTCTTGCTTAGCCATCGCGTTGTCTTTATGTTTTCTTTTTTTACTGCTGCTCGCAAGTTCCTTTTTAAAAAATCTTGGGTACCTTTCCTCTCACTGAGAGGCTTTGGAGTATCATATGCTTGATGTTCTCCTCCACATAGGCAATGGTGAAGGTCTCTGGCTTTGAAGATTCTGGCGACCCAATTCAGGTCTTTTGCCTAGAACAGTCTCCTTTCGGCCATGTTTCTACCATTCTCCCTTCGCTGGTGAGCACGCCCGATTTATTTCAGTAATGTTGCATTTGTTAATTTCAGCATTTATAAAATTTATTTCACCCATGGTTAAGCAAAATGCTCCTGATTTGGCAGTACTCAAAAAAATAATATGGCATCGGTTGTTAATATTAGATACATGAACTTGCTATGGTGAATAAATCTAATGCTTGGATCTTGCATGTGCTTCCAGTATTTTTTATCATCTTTTCCGCAGTTATTTTTTAAATAGGTCTTGCATATTTTTCAATGAAATCAAATAAGGTGAGTAGCCATGCATAATTTGAGATATTTGAAGGATGGATAGACTTAGAATATGTTTTTCTTGGTTTCCCTCTTTGTGGTTGAAATATCATCTGCTCATGTTACATGGTTTATAAGACTTTGTTAACGACTGATCCGATGAAGTTCTATTGGTCTAAGATGATGAACTTCTACTTCTATGAGTTAACATTTCTATATAACCATATCTAGACAAACTTGAGCAACTTATTGAGGGATTAGTTACAATGGTTGCGTTGAGCTTTACTTTCCATTTCCAGTTTTAATACTAAAGGAAACATAGTAAATTAACAGAGCATTTGATGGATCTACTGTAGCTGGATGTTATCTGTCACACTACTTGAGTTTTTGGATATTACTTATACTATAACATAATGAGTTTTTTTTGCATAATTACTTACACTCTTGATTTTGTTTTCATGTGGTTCTATCGAAAACCATCTGTTTCTTGACTGGTTACACAGACTTTTATTGGGATTGGTTGCTCGATCTTAATAGGCAAGATATATTTCTCTGACAGCCAGCTTTTCTTTTCATGTGGTTCCATTGAAAACCATCTGTTTCTCAACTGGTGACGCAGACTTTTATTTGGATTGGTTGCTTGATCTTAATAGGCAAGATATATTTCTTCGACAGCCAAGAGCTTGATTGAATTAGCTACTAGATTTCTTTCTCAGTTTTTATGATTTATGTGCAGACCTTTATTGTTTCAGCTTGATATCTGAATAGGTGGTTTTCCTGGACCAACGGTGATGGCGCATTCTCCGTTGTATTTGTGATTTGTGACTAGCTTCTGGATGTAGACTGTGTGCAGTGTAAGGAAGTAACCGTGTATAGATCTGAAAGATGTGTTTATATTTTGACCAAAACTGTATATGTTTACTCCACCATACCTTAATCGAATAGGTACTCAAGTGTTGCTTCAGTGACTGCTGTCAAAAGTGATGTTCTTGCTAATGGAAAATGGAGTGGAAATTATTAGTAAGGTTGGTTACTCCCTTTTCCATTGATTTATTTTAGTTGGATATTTTTGTTCTGTTACTTGGTAATATACTGGTCCTGGTTTAGGTCAAATAGGGGTTAAACTAATCTGACATGCGATGTTTCATTTTTCTATCTGATGGGGAAGAAGCATGCGAGTAGTCGCAGCATTGTTGATCAGGTTGAGGGAATCTTCTGAAAAAGTAAAAAGGACACATGTATTACGATTTTTATTCTAAATTCTTATGCAAGCATTATACTTTGATCTTTGGACTTATCTGGAATTTATATCTTTAGACCAACACACTTGATAATTCTAAAACTCTAAATAACAATTCTAATCTGGTTTGTGTTGCCTTTCCCTAAATAGGAGTTTGATATCTATTATGGTCATTTTCGTGTTCCTGTCGTATTGTTAAAAATATTGGGTGCGGAAGCCTTGACAAAATAAGTATGTTGTTATTCAGCATTGATGTATAAATCTATTGTTCTTGGCATTATGGATACTGCTTCGAGCATTCTGGTATGTGATTTTCCCATATACCTAGCTGGCATCAAATTCCGACAGCCATGCCCGTTCCGCCTGCTGTCGACATGTCCACCTGCAGCCAGATGGCAAAGCCGAGCAAGCGGCCGCATCGGGGGATGAGCGCCTAGGGGCTGGATGGTAAGGATGGGGATGCCGCAAATGCGGGTGAGGACCACACTTATGGCATTGGTGGTAAGAGGGGCGGGCTTCTTTGAGGCGCTGAAGGTGACATGCAGCCATCAACCCATCTAGCCGTTGTTGTTATCCATGCAACTTCACTCTTGGTTGATAGGGGCTACCACAGTACACTGAAAATTATCTGCTCACTTAGGCGGTGTTGATAAACCACTTTCTCATTGTTCGTGCTGAAAGTACCATGGTTACACGGCTGAATGCTTTTATAGGCGCCACTATCCTTGCACTTCTGAATTCTAATTTGGATATTCAAAAGTAAGATGAAAGGCAAATTTGAGCATTACTGTTGTAAATTGCAAGTCTGTCTTGATATGGTTGTACGTTGGTATCTGTTTGAGATTAAAAAATAGGTGTGAAATTATAACCTTCTTATTGAGCTGTTATTTCTCTTCTTGATATTTTTCATGTACCTGCATTTCATTACATTCCACGACTGCATCAACAAACCTTGAAAAGTATACCACACAATGCTCAAGTAATGCTCTGTTTGGAGCAAACCGAACGCTTCAATGTATGTTCACTATTAATGTATTTTCACTATTACGTATATGTACCTCTTTCCAGGAAATTGATAGTAACTTTTATACATACTGATCTTGAAAAATCTTAGCTCTTAATGGAGTCTCTAGTAACATATATAGCTGTACGAGTACAACACAGTACTAAGATAATTACAACTTGCCCCGTAAGAAAAAAGCGATTACTCCTACATCTCGTAATGGTCCAATGGTTAGAGGACAAAGTACAACTGGCGTGAGCAGTTACCACGAGAAGCTCCGCACAATGACGCCAAAGATGCAGGTACTGTACTGCTGGTACGTGGTAACGTTGTTTTAGCAAGCTATGTGGGGCCCACCGTCTCGCCCACGCAGGGCACGTTGAGGGGCAGATCCGTCATTTTGCGCCCCTAAAACCCGCCTCGCGGGCACGGCGTCAGGTCGCACTTGTCTTAAATGCACGCCCAGTTTTGCACACAGCCGCGCAACGCACCGCACCGCACACTACTCCCGCGAGACGCCAGCACAGGCACAGCCGCGCTGCAGTGACAGAAGGGAGGCGGCGGAGAGCTCGGGGTCCGCCGGGAGCGGGAGGCGGTGGCGGCGGAATGCGGGCCGGAGTTCCTCGGTGCCGGGCTGCGTGATTCGGCGTTCTTGGCCCTAGCCGGCGGCGGCGCCTTGGAGGGGGCCGGTTGGTCGATTCGCGCGGCCGCGAGGGAGGCCGGAATTCTCTTCCCCCGCGCCGGCGGGGTCCCGTCCAGCCGTGCTGGTTCGCGCTCGCGGGGAGGAGCATGGCGCGGGCGCAGTTCTTCGTCTCTGGGAGCTGGGGCGGATTTTCTTGTGCGAGGTACGGGACATCACTTCGTGCTCCAGTACAATGCAGTTCGTTCCTCTCCTTTCTTTCTGTTGCTGTCAATCGCACGCACGATGTCCTTCGTGGAATACTATGGCTTCTGCTGGTCGGTCTTTTTCTGCGCACTTATTTTTCTTCTTAAAATGAAAATAGAGTGTATAATGTATGGGCATCAAAGTGTTAATTCGCGGAGTTAAACGCCCTCCAGTGACCACATGGAAAATGTGGTAGAGCAACAACCTATCTACGAAAAAAAAAACGCCCTCTAGTGTGTTACTGCGATTCATTGAGGCCATTTTGCTTCAATTTCTGGATTCCGTAATCTTTACCCCCTTTCAGTGACCATCGCTGCACCTGGAGCTGCGAAATAGGCAGCAGACCAGGCATGTGGCTGCAGGCAGCAAATTTACCCGTACAATCTCCAATCTTGGTGCTCTAGCCTCTAGGGGAACATGAAAGCGTGGACTCTTACGAATCGCGATCTCACTGTTGCGAGAAAAGTACCGCACTGCATTTTCTTTTTAGATTCACAGGATACCGCACTGCATTTCTACTGCCGCAAACTGTTGTATTTGTATGTAGTGCGCAGACAGCGATAGCTCTCGCTACGCACATTTGTCCCATGGCGCGAAACCTGAAGATGCCCTGCTCTATCATTCTGCCAGGGTGTGTCATGTGTGCCGTGCTGCCCATGATCACATACTACATCCACTAAACGAGCATAGAGCCCCCACGATGCCCCCCAGAACCATCATAGGAGTATTTTTCTTCCTCTCGTCTTCCCCTTGGTGTCTTGCATCTGAGACCACCTGCTTTACGCGCTGGATGTGTTTACTTTGCTAGATCATCTAGGTGTAGATCTAATGCCGGGTATTACTATGTCTGTAAACGAATACTGGTACTGTGGGTTTACCTTGTCCCTGCGAGTAGGATGAACCCGTCGAAGTCGTCATGGTGGCGATGGCGACGATGACGGCGATAGTTTGAGGTAGAGAGGTGGCGGCGAGCTTCCCCGGCACCGCACTAACCCTAATCTGGGTCGTCGCGGGGCGAGTGGCAGCTTAGAGCAACCTCGTGATGCCACCCCCCACCACTATATAGTACGGCGAGGCCCACCAACCAATGGTTGGGCGCCCCGATCGTGCGCAAGGCACGTCGAGCCGTTTCGAACGTGGTGGAGATCAACCTAACATTCTCCTTTGATCTCAACTTTACTTTTAACTTTATACTTTTATTTTATTCGTTTCATTTTAGATCAGTCCATAGGGCATGTTTCATCGTCACGCTCTATTGCCGATAGAATCGCCAATGCACTTCTCTGTTTTGAAACAAATTCTTTTACTTTTGGGCCTCTTATGATCCAGGATAGGTAAGACTTTCCTTAAACCCATGCCGGCTACGTGCTCCTTGAACACGCGGGTGGTAAGCCTTTCGTTAGCGGATCCGCAAGCATATCTTTTGTCCTTATATGCTCGAGACTTATAGTTTGATCCTGGACCTTGTGTTTCATAACATAATACTTAACCTCAATTGGTTTCGTAGTGTACTCGACTTGTTGTTGTGAGCATAAAATACTGCAGGCTCATTGTCGCAGTACATCTTTAGTGGTTTGTCAATACAATCTACCACTTTCAAGTCGGGTATAAATTTCTTTAACCATAATGCCCCGTGGCTTCATAACATGCTATAATTTGCATACATCGTGGATGATGCAACTATTGTCTGTTTGGAGCTTCTCCACGAAATGGCTCCCCTGCGAGGGTGAATACATATCCAGATGTGGATTTTCTATCATCTTTATCCCCCGCAAAATCTGCATCCGAATACCTCTTATTTCTAGGGAATCGATCTTCTCGTATGTTAGCATGTAACTCTTTGTGCCTTTCACATAACGCAATGCCTTCTTTACCATTTTCCAGTGTTCAAAACCTGGATTTTCTTGATATCTACCGAGTACCTGATAAATGCTAAGTCAGGCGAGTGCACACTTGTGCATACTGTAGGCTTCCAATAGCCGAAGCATATGGAACCGCTTTCATTTGATCGAGCTCGTATTGATTTTGGGGACTTTGATGTTTCCCAAACTGTCGCCCTTGACTATAGGTGTGGCACTGCACTTATGCATATTATACTTACTTAGAATCTTTTCTAAATAAGCCTTTTGCGATAGTCCTAATACTCCATTGTTTCTATCTCGGTGAATTTCTATGCCCAAAACATATGACGCTTCACCAAGATCTTTCATATCAAAATTTGAGGACAAGAACTTCTTTGTCTCTTGCAGTAGACTGACATCAAGCAGAATATCATCCAGATACAAGATTAGGAAAATATATTTTCCACTTTTAAACTTTGCATAAACGCAATTGTCCTCAATATTTTCTTTAAACCCAAATCTCTTAATTGTTTCATTAAACTTTAGATACCACTGTCTGGAGGCTTTCTTTAGTCCATAAATGGATTTCTTTAGGCGGCATCCCATTTCTTCCTTACCTTCCATGATAAAACCCTTGGGTTGTTTCATGTAGACATTTTCTTCTAAATTCCCGTTTAGAAATGCCGTCTTTACATCTATTTGATGCAACCCTAAATCAAAATGTGCAACTAGTGCCATGATGATTCTGAAGGAATCCTTACATGAGACCGGAGAAAATGTCTCATTGTAATCTATCCCTTCTCTTTGTGTAAATCCTTTTGACACAAGTCGTGCTTTGTACTTTTCAGGAGGTGGCTTTGTTGCTCCCTTTCATGCTCAACAAATGGTTCATTCGGCTCCTGACGGACAGGTTCCAAACTTTCACTCATCGTTGTCATGGGTGGAGTCACAACAGGCGCTTGCACCACAATCGCAGAGATCGTCGGTACAGTGCACATGGTAGCGCAAAAAATGGCTCCTGAGTCATCGGATTAGGTGCATGCACCCTCTTCTCCTCAAGATCAATTTTCGAGCTACCATGCTCCTCATCATTTCGTCTTCTAAGACAGCATGTCTCGTTTCCACAAACTTTGTGTATTTCTCTGGATAGAAACGATAACCTTTTGACTTTTCAAGATAGCCAATAAAATGGCAACTGCTTTGGTATCTAACTTTGCGATATTTGGATTGAATACTTTGGCCTCAGCAGGCTCCCCCACACTTTTTGGTTTAGAGAAGGCACTCTCCCGTCCATAGCTCATACGCATTTTGGGCACCGATTTGCTTGGTACTGTTTAGAATGCGAATAGCGGTTTTAACGCCTCAATCCGCAAACCCAATGGTAGGGTGGAATAGCTCATCGCGCACCATATCCATAAGGGGGTTGCGCCTTCATACCCCATTCTGCGAGGTTCGCCAGCATCGAGTACTGGCGACTATTCCTCAGAAACCTTACAAAAGGTCCAGGGACTTGGCCATATGGAGTATGTCGACCGTAGTACTCCCTCCACGATCAGACCTGACTATCTTTATTCTTTTATCATGCTGATTTTCAACTTCAACTTTGAATATTTTGAATTTATCCAACGCTCGTTCTTTCTTTTATTGGATAAATATAACCATATCGGAGTAATCATCCGTGAATGTTATGAACGAATCATAGTCATCCACACTTTTCACAGGAAATGGTCCACATATCTCGGTGTGAATTATTTCTAGTGATGTTGTGCATCGGTTTGCACCCTTTTTAATTTGCTTTACAAATTTTTTTTTTTTTAATGCAATCGATGCACTGTTCTATGTCTGAGAATTCTAATGGAGGAAGAATATCATTTTTAACGAGTCTTTCTATTCTCCCCTCGAAATATGGCCTAAGCGACAGTGCCATAATTTCGATGATTCATCAGCTTCTTTTTCTTTTGTTCTTTTTCCGACGCGGATATTTTCTCATTCACTTTACACAGACAATACTTTTTCACGCAAGGACAACAAATAAAACTCATCATGGAGTAAAACAACCCCACATAAGCATTATTACAATTACACCATATGGCACACTTGCCATGTCCTTCCTGTCCATGTGTACTTTTGTCACCAAGTTTCAAGTTGGTCGACATATCTTTGAAGAACCAAGAAGCTCTTTATTCTTTCAAGATACTCCCATACGGAAGCACACTTTGCAATTGAGCCCACAATAGCGTTCTCAATTGTATTCTTTATAAATGGCACTTAGCCACCTTTTATACTGCCATGCAGCATCATCATCCCTGTCATTTCTGATTGGATCTTTTGGTCTGACCGGCTATGGGGAACCCAGTCCACCTCAGCACAAATCGACCTTCTTTATCCATTCAGTGTAGCAAGTAGTTCCCTCCTTCAAATCACAATGAAGTGAGGTCATAACAACAATTGCATGCAATAATCCAACGTTGGTCAAAATTAGAACATACAACTGTTTATGCAATTAAATCTATATCACCGTTGGGCAGAAATAGAGATAAATGCACTTCTTTGTTGCAACAAATCATGATCATGTCATTAATAACGTTGGTTAAAAAATAACAGAACCATAATTGTCACAATAATCACTTTGATTATCACTTTTGCACATGTTATTACAACAAAAACATGATCATGCCATCAATAACGTTGGTCATAAAATGACATATCATAATTGTTTAAACAATCACTTTGAAGCAACTTTTAAATTTTAATCATCACTTTTGCATTTTTCCAAATTGAAAATGCATCTTAACTATTTGCAGCGGAAACTTTGAAGTCAAACTTTAAACTTTAAACTTTTCAGAAGCATCTCTGTCACTTTTTTATTTCCTAAAACAAATATCTCGTTGGTTCAATTTGCTCAGGAAAAAACTTGATAAAAAATGCTTCTTTTACTATTGCAGCGGAAACTTTTTACTTTAAACTATTAACTTTTGAACTTTTCAGAGGCATATCCTTTACTTTTTTATTTTCTGAACAAATATTTCGTTGGTCCTATTTATTCAGAAAAAAACTAGACAAAATTTGGCCAAAAAACAGCCCAAAAAGTGCCTAATAATGCCTCTTGAATAAAAATAAAACTGTAAAACTGTTAAAACTGTACACAGGCCCACGGCCTGCTGCCTGCTCGGCCAGGGCTGCGCCCATGCGCGGCGCCCAGCAACGCGGCGCTCACGCGGTGGCCTGCTAAGCGGCCCAGCCTGCGTCGCCCACGCTGCGCGGCCAGCGGGACGCACGCGGCCTGCCACGCGGCCTGCTACGCGGCCCGAACACGGCCCGCACGCGGCCTGGACACGGTGCCCACGCTGCCAGCCGTTGGATCGAATCCGACGGTCGAGCACTGTTTTCGGCAGGTATAAGAGGGTGGCCAACCGGCCGAAACCCTAACCCTAGCTCATTTGTCCCCCTTGCCTCTCTCTAGCCACACTCTGGCGGCTGGGAGTCGCCGGCGGCGGCCCGCACGCGCGCCTGGCCACCTTGTCGCCGGCGGCGAGCGTAGCAGCCTGCCCCTCCTCCCACCTTCTCTGTGCCTCCGACGGCGGCGGCGGTGAGGCTTCTCCTCCCGCGCGCCTGCCCCGCCTCGGCGCTCTCTGGCGGCTGCTCTGTGAGGCCGAGATGGTCGTGGAGGCGCGCCGCCGGCGGCCTTCCGACGGTCCTTCCGACCTCACAAGCCCCCTGCCCTTTCTTTTCTCTCTACTTCTCCACCACCATATCCCGGCGCTAGGCCAACGGCGGAGAAGAAAACGGGCGGCGGCGCCCCCCTGTACCTCTTGGCGGCGGCGCGTGCACCCGAGGGTGGGCGCGTCACCGTCAAGCGGCGCAGAGGCGGTGCCCTTTTCCTTTGCCGGCGACCGAGCCGCAGCACGGTAAGCCGGTGAGATGCATCTTCTTTTCTTTGCCCCCGGCCTGCATAGCAAGTGGGAGTAGCCCTTCTTCCCGATGCCTCGGCTTGCCGATGCGCATCGGGATCGAGAGGGGCGGCGCGGCCTTGCGGCGGCACGAACTTTGCCGGCGAGCCCGAGGGTCTCGGCCGGTTGCACTTTTCTTTCTGGTCGGAGGGATGCCATTCTTTTCTACCCGAAAAACCATAAGATCTACGCACTAGAACCGCTCTGATACCAATGTTTACTTTGCTAGATCATCTAGGTGTAGATCTAATGCCGGGTATTACTATGTCTGTAAACGAATACTGGTACTGTGGGTTTACCTTGTCCCTGCGAGTAGGATGAACCCGTCGAAGTCGTCATGGTGGCGATGGCGACGATGACGGCGATAGTTTGAGGTAGAGAGGTGGCGGCGGAGCTTCCCGTCGGCACTGCACTAACCCTAATCGGTGGGTCGTCTGGTGGGGCGAGTGGCAGCTTAGAGCAACCTCGTGATCTGTGCCACTGGCCCCCACCACTCTATATAGTACAGGCGACAGGGGCCCACCAACCAGCGAATGGTTGGGCGCCCCCGATCAGGGCGCGGTCAAAGGGCACGTCGAGCCGTTGGGCTCGAACGTGGTGGAGATCAACCTAACAGGATGGACTCTTCGGTTTGGTGGTACCGCTTTTTTATTCATTCAAAGCGCTCGGTCCTTCTGAAGACAACCCCATTACTCGCAGTAATGGAGCCTTCGTGTTAGTAGGTCCTCTCCGGCCAGTGCTGCTTTTGTGCATGTTACATTACACCAGCGCGCGCGAAGGATCTCACCAATGTGCTGTGCTGTGCTTTTCCTTTATCAATTGGAAGTCCTATTGGAACGCCGCCTTGTCACTATCCCCGTGTCCTTTATTTTCCTGTTATGTCGAAAGCGGCGTTGTTTAGGCGTTAAGGAAACTGAGGTGTCCTCTGCGGGAAAAAGGCTAAAGTGTGTTGATACTGCTTTATCAAAAGATATGGATGTTTCGTTTTGTGTAGCACATGACCACACCGGCCCCATCACGAAAATAAAAATGTTAAGATAAACATGCACTGATTAGTTAGGGAGGGTGGGGGTTTAAATTGGTTTAGTCTAAAGAGAAGACAAGAATGGCATTCGTTGTAATGTTCCTTTGCAAGGGGAGTTGGTGTGTAGCGGTTGAGAAACCTGATGGCCACCTGAAGGTATCGACCAGTGGTAGCACTTTGTCATTTTCCTATGAATTATACGTTTTACTCCAATAATGGTAGCTGTTAGATGTCACTGATGAGGATAAGTTATGATGCAAAGTGTCTAAAGCTGTTGGTATTTGAAATGCTGAGAGATATGTAGGTTCCTCGGATCTTAAAAGCTGTTGTATTGCTGAATAAAGCTGCACTTTTACTGTTTGCGTAGGGTAATCTCCTTGTTAATTAGAAGCCGGGGTCAACAGCATAACACACCTTGTGTCAGGTCCTATTGATCTCACAGTAGACTCCTTTGTGGCCACCAAAATTTCTATTCTCTGGCAGGACCAGGAATCTAATATTACATTTTCTAAAACCAGACCTTGTATTGCAAACATCAGTGAAAATGCTTCTTGTAAGCTGTTAATGGATGGTAGCATTTTTCTTTCATCCTGTTGCATAGCCCTCTTGGTAGTTTTACATTATCGGTCCTTCATAAAGACATTGCAATGACAGAAGGAAAGAGTATTTCTCTTCTCTTTGCCTTTTCTCAAGGTCTGTCAAGAAATTAGTTTAGTTGGTTGCTTAATCACGAAGCAGCTATATCCAGATTACAAAACTCATGTGCTTCATCAGTTCATTTTTATGTCCAAAATTTCTTGCACTTACGTGTATTTTTTCACATATAACTGTATATAATTTTGACTCTGCATGTTATGAACCATTCCCACCTACTCTTGACTTGGTTTTCCTTTTTTGTGCAGAAGGAGTGAAGCATTGATGACCATCGGATTATAATTCTGGTTCTCCTTGTCCTCTAGACATCCTAACAATGCAACATCTTGTGCTCATAGCTTTTCTTTCGGCTTCACTGTTCTTTCCACACCCTCCTTGTGCCAATGGTGCTGATCTGAACTCCGACAAACAAGCCCTTCTTGCGTTTGCGGCATCTCTGCCTCATGCAAGAAAGATCAACTGGACCCTCACAACCCAGGTCTGCAGATCTTGGGTTGGGGTTACATGCACACCAGATGGGAAGCGTGTGCGTATGCTGCGGCTACCTGCAATAGGACTATTTGGTCCTATGCCCTCGAACATACTTGGCAAGCTTGATGCCTTGGAGGTGTTGAGCCTTCGATCTAATCGTCTTACTGTTGGCCTCCCCCCTGATGTACCGTCCATTCCTTCTCTGCACTCTCTTTACCTTCAGCACAATAACTTGTCAGGAATAATACCGACTTCCCTGTCTTCAAATCTAGCATTCCTCGACCTGTCGTACAACTCATTTGTTGGTGAAATCCCGTTGCAAGTGCAAAATATCACTCAACTTACTGGGTTGTCTCTCCAGAACAACTCTCTTTCTGGGCCCATTCCTGATCTTCACCTCCCCAATCTGAAATATTTGAATTTGAGCAACAATAACTTTAGTGGGGCCATACCGCTTTCTCTGCAGAAGTTTCCAGCCAATTCTTTCTTGGGGAATGCTTTTCTATGTGGGTTTCCCTTGGAACCATGTCCAGGAACACCTTCTCCTTCTCCAAATGCACCATCTCCCCAGGGCAGCAAAGAAGGCTTTTGGAAAGGTCTTTGGAGAAAGCATCACAATATTATCATAATTGCACTAATTGCTGGAGGAGGGGTAGTGTTGCTGATTTTGATTATCATACTCTTCATATGCATCTTCAAGAGAAAGAGAGGCGGGGAACTTGGCACAGGTTCATCTTCATCCAAAGGAAAGGGTGTTGCGGGTGGAAGAGCAGAAAAATCCAAGCAAGAATACAGCAGTGGTGTTCAAGAAGCAGAGAGGAACAAATTAGTTTTCTTTGAGGGCTGTTCATATAATTTTGACTTGGAGGATCTGTTGAGGGCTTCAGCTGAAGTCCTTGGAAAAGGAAGTCATGGTACGACCTACAAAGCCGTTCTTGAGGATGGCACAACAGTGGTTGTGAAGAGACTAAAGGAAGTGGTGGCAGGAAAGAAGGAATTCGAACAGCAAATGGAGATAATTGATAGGCTTGGCCAGCACCACCAGGGTGTTGTTCCCTTGCGTGCTTTCTATTACTCCAAGGACGAGAAGCTCTTGGTTTATGACTATGTTCCACTGGGTAGCCTTTCAGCTGCTTTGCATGGTATGCTCTTTATTCCAAGTCTTCTATTTGAACCACTAAGCATTTCATTTTTTTCGCAACATTAAGCATTTCATTACCTGTATGAAACCTGTGTTGAGCCTTTAGTTTGTTTGTTTAAGTTGAAGATATAGCTGATCCTAGCGGTGAATATAGATGACTAAATACCACATGAGCAAGAACAAAATATTCAAAAAAAAAAACACTTCCATAGATGACCAGTACATGTAACTATATGGTAGAAATTGGCTTTAAATATATAGCACTGTGAGATCGATCCTGACCAAGTTGAAATCTGCAGTCTGCGCAATATAATCTAGTCCCTCCGATCCATAATAAATGTCCGGGATTTGGTACGAACTGGAAACAAAAAAATATACAACAAAATTGTTCAGTTGCACTCTGACATGGTGAACAGTGTGGTTGCCTTTATGTTAATCTCTTTCCGAATCTTGAACTGAGCGATGAAGACAATTACTTAGTTATATGAAATCACGAGTTGGTTATTCCGAATTAGATAGCTAAAAGATGTGTACAACATTGCAACTATAAGTTCCTTATGCACTGCTTTTCGACCCTTGGCTGTTATCGTGCTGAAGAAAAAATGGAAGATGGATTAAGGCAGTGCAAGCTGATGTCAACAAGTTCCCTCACTGATTTATTGGTTTATTTTAGGTTTTTGCTTCTTTTCTGGAGTTTTGAGAATATTCTGAGGGAATTACTTTTGTAGTTCTGTAGTTATAATTCTTAGTCTTTTGAGCTACTGTCGTTCTCTGTGTGTTGAAATGTGTGGAAAAGAATTCGTGGTGTTTTTTTAAGGCCTTGGCTTTTGGAGGAATCAAGAATATATCAGTTGGCAAGGAGGCACTGGTGTGCCTTAACGCACGAACAAACACACACCACCACACGTACACAGGATTTGTACCCTGGTGGCCTGGTGGGTGAAGTTATATGCCCCACAATTCTACATCCCAGCAATCGGTGGTTCTTGTAGTTTATACCATTTCCATGGTCTTCTTTCTTCCTTTCCACCTGCATATAGTTATTTTGTCATCTTGATGTACCACCGTGTGCTATTTTCCGTTATGTACATATGTATTAAAACGTAATTACATGACCACAGACTTACCGTTGGTTGTAAATACACAGGGAATAAATCTGCTGGAAGAGCACCACTGGACTGGGAGACAAGAGTAAGGATATCTCTTGGTGCCGCGCGTGCGATCGCTCATCTTCACACCGAAGGAGGAGGCAAGTTCATCCACGGCAACATCAAGTCAAACAACATCCTTCTCTCGCAGGAGCTTAGCGCCTGCGTCTCCGACTTTGGCCTCGCGCAGCTCATGGCCACCCCTCACGTTCACCCACGGCTGATCGGGTACCGTGCACCGGAGGTCCTCGAGGGCAAGAAACCAACGCAGAAATCCGATGTCTACAGCTTTGGCGTGCTGCTACTTGAGATGCTGACAGGAAAAGCCCCCCTCAGATCCCCAGGACGTGATGACTCCATCGAGCACCTCCCAAGGTGGGTGCAGTCTGTGGTCCGGGAAGAATGGACATCAGAGGTCTTCGACGTGGACCTGCTGAGGCACCCGAACACCGAGGATGAGATGGTGCAGCTGCTCCAGGTCGGAATGGCATGCGTCGCCATTCCTCCTGACCAGCGGCCTCGGATGGAGGATGTGGTGAGGAGGATCGAGGAGATCCGGAGCTCTGGCTCGGGGACAACAACTAGAACCTCTCCTGAAGACAAGCCGAGGGAGGAACACATCCAAATCACTTGAGGCAAAATAGGTCTCATACTGACGGCGTCTCTCATGCTGCAAATTGAGTTCATAGTTTCATTTGTTTACTGAACCTTGTCCGGGTGTTTCTAATCATTCTTTCAGTAAATTTATTTTCACTTAGTTCCATCATCTCAGATTCTCAGTAGCCCAGCTGATCATCGTAGGGTGTTGTGGTGACTGTTTAGTGTATGATTGATGCTGATTCACTGAATGGGCATTATGGCCTGTCACTTGCATGTGACTGAGATTTTCTCAAACTATATATGCTTGCCGTGGTATTGGTCTGTTCTGTTATTTGTTTTTTTCTTATTAATATGATGGTGTTTAGACCAGAAAAAAGAAAGAAAGAATAGCTGGTGACAGTTGCTGATTGCTGATTTTGCAAATCAAGTCAAGTTGGATGCTGCTGCCTTTCTTGACGAAATTAGTTTCCTGAAGGGAACTGACCAAGACGTCCACATCTTGGCTGACCCTCTCAACGGATTCCATACGGGTCAAACAGTAGCGTTGCATGTACGAACTTGCCGGGTCAGAGCAAAGAAAAGTTGACCTAACCTAACGATAGCAAAACTTTAGGACAGAATATCGCTGTCCAAGTTGCATACCTGCCAGCCTACCTTGTTTCAGATTGGTGAAGAGAATGGAAGTTGCACGTAAAGGAAGTGTTCTTTGTCTGATCTACACTCCAGAATGCACATACTATTCCGCTCGGAGGTCGATCAGACCTAACCTATAACTGCCTAAGGTGAAAGGCAAAAATTCCCCTCAAAAGATCGGGCAGTCCTAAGCTTTACCACCTCAATGGCCATCATGTTTTTAGCCATAGCCATCTTCTTGGCTTGTATCCCCACCAAGCTCGCGAATCATTCATATTTATTTTGCACCTTCAACTCCCATCTCTTCCCACTCAACACCTTCTTCATTTCTTCATGCTCATCATTTTGGCCAAGGATTCTTGCAACAAGCTTCATGATGTCGCATGATTTGCGGCCTATATCGATAAGTTTGTAGCCTAGCGAAATTTGAACATGGCACCCACTAAATTTGTTGAATTGATCTTGGATTTAGCCCACTTATGTGAAAGTAAGCTATCTTTCCATTCACATGTAATTTGGTAGGGCGGTGGCACTTCTAGTCAAGGAATTTCTCCCATATCCTACTCTGCAGAGAAAATGTTGAGTTTGGTTGAGCACAAAACAAGATCACGTTCTAGGCAAAAAAGAAGAAGAAGAGATATGTTAGTTACTCGTGGAGATTTGAAATCTCGTAAATGGTTAGGCAACATTTGTTTGAGCATCCAATGTGCTCAATGCTTCGTGAAGCTTGAACCAGTGCAGAGGAAGGCTAAGTCTCACGACGTGGGTGTACGCGTGCATAGCCAAGGACGTAGATCTAGCTAGGCCAACAACTTGAACTGTGGGAATCAAACTGGTGTCTTTGCTCCCTCTCTTTAGAATTCATTTTTGTTCATGTTCATCTGCTATACTTGCTTGCTTTATCTGCATGAACTGTTCAGGAAGCTTAACTTAATGTTGTTATGTTTATCTGTTTTCTGAGGCTTGAAATTCGCTCTATTTATCTTTGGATATATTTTATCGCTTCACAATTTGCTATAAATAATCAATTTGTGCTCTAAACACTCAGTAATTTACTTGAAGCATTTGTTTATTCCTTTAAACTGAGAATATTTTATAAAATCCTATCCATCCCTGTGTCTACCCGTGGTAACTCAATCTTTCAATTGGTATCAGAGCAATGTCTCCTCTAGCTATTGATTTGGTTTAACCTCTAAAAAAGTATGATATATGTGAACTCTATGAAACTCTAGGAGTCATTCGAGTAGGCCAAATTTTTATGGTAAAAACATGCCTGCTGGAGGTCCAAGATGAGGATGCACCTCAAGAAAATAGATGCAGACATATGGAGAGTCACCAAAGAAGGCACAAGTATTCTAGAAGGTGCCACAACTGAAACACAGAAGAAAGAGAAGCACCGGGATTCTATGGCATTGATGCTTTATCCAACGGACTATGTGAAGAAGAGTTTGCATGCATCAAAAACCTTAACTCGGCACATGAAATCTAGACTACATCGAGCATGTATACTAAGGCACTGTTGAGGTAAAAGAAACATGAATTGACACCCTGATGAATCAGTTCATACATTTCAGTGTTATTTGCCGCAAGCATGTACTCTAGATTGATAAAGGTCATAAATGAAACCCAAAGGCTAGAAACTAAGGAAGTAGACAACTTCTTAATAATCAATAAAAAGATGATCCTAGCTCTTGATGACAAGTACGAGACAATATGCACGCTAATCAAATAGAAGCCAACGTTCAATACCTGACTCCTCCCAATTTCTCCAAAGAATCCAAGTACAACCCTGAAGGCGACTAAGTCAGCTCTTGCAAAAATAATCGCGAAGTGACTCCGATGATGAATGACACAACAAGGAAAAGTTGGACAAGGACATGGCTCTTTTGGTCAAACGCTTCGATCCCTTCAACAAGGACAACTGACACAAAAACTCTACAAGCAACAACCTGTTGGGTATCCTCCTCATGTGGGTTGTGAGCAGATACCTATTAAATCCTTTTAGGCAGCCCAAATAGATGCAAGAGCCCACTACCCGTTAGGGTTGTGCCCAAGGATTATTTTGGACATTGCACATGATGGAAGGAGGATGTTAAGCCTCCCATCCAACCACCACTAGGTGGTGCGATCAAAATCCAAGACAACCTCCATTGAAGAAGAAAACCAAGAGATAGAGAGAAGAGAAATAGATAAAGTGAAAGGAAGAAGCTAAATCAAGTGTCGGGCCATACCCACAAGGTTGTGAATACCAGATCTGCATCATTGTCTCCTTCAAGCCGTGGTTCCACCATCTTTGGTGAGATTTCTCAAGTCCCTAACTCTTGTGCGCCAAATCTTGTTGTCGGCATCCAAGATATGCTTATATCTTGATGTATGAGATCCTCTAGTGCTCTCTAGAGAAAAACTTGTTGTATCCTCAATTTGATAACAGTGGAAGAATATTTGAGTGGCTTTCGCCCATGGTTTTTCCTCTCAAGTTGAGAGATTTCCGCGTAAAAAGGATTGGTTTACCTGTGTGTTCATTGCTTGTTGTTGCCTATGTGCTAAGCAAATAAGACTTGTCCTACCTACCTATAGAAATCAAACTACCTGTATGCTAAGAGAACCCATGACTTGTCCTCGGTTGGGGCAAAATATGTTTATCCATATATGTTTGATGCATATGTTTCCTTCTGTGACTGAGCAACGATGTGTGGAGTTAGTGCATTACGGGTGCTGAAGTAATATATTATTCCATTACGTATTTTCATATCACGTTTGAGTGTGCTAATTCCCAACACATCCAACGGTACTCAAAGGATTACACTGAAAGAACCCGCTACCAGTGTGGTGAAGCTGGACACTACACCAATTGTCCCCAAAACAATGAGAAGAACAAGCTAGACGAACAAGGGTGGGAACATCGAGAAGAGAGAAAGAAGATATGATAGCAACAAGGATGAGAAGAAAGACAAGAAGGACATATACAAGGCACGTTCTTACGTCGGATTATAATGGGACTCAAACTCCGATGGCTCATCATCAAAATCCGAGTCAAGGTTCTCATCCTCGTGAAGCGATGATGGGAAGAACAATATAAGCACAACCATTGCTATTGCTTTACCAAGCACCACAAGGTTAATCTTCGGCTCCTCCCGCTACGAAGAACAATCTTATACGTGTCAAACGGCAAGACACTCTAAGAACAAAAGTGTAATCTCAATCTGGTTGATATCGAGGGAGGGTGGTAGAATACGCATTGTATACGTTGTATATGGTTAGTTAAGTGCCTAGTGTACCAAGGACTTTATACCTAACCCATGTAACGCTGAGCCCTTGTTACATTGTGCAATCCACCCATCGATAGTTCCCATTTACGTTTTCAACTACTGCATGGTGGGTACCACATGGCCCGGTGGGTCGCAGCCGAGAATGGCATGGAAGGGAAGATGGTGGATATGACGAGTGGACTTGTACTGTTGGTGAGAGTAGCAAATTTTACGCGCCAAACAAGTCTAGAGTTAAAATTGACCGGGAACGGTAAGTTTGGTGTGCCAATTTCATCAGAGATTAAAATAGAAATACACTCTATGCTTTTGTTTTGTATTTAGTATTTTTTTATGTTGCCTTTAGTTGTGCTCGAATCCTAGCTCTATAAAGTACTAGTTGAATGCCCGTGCTTCGCCACGGCTCCTTGCCTTATATTTGATGACGTCTATGTTATACGGGTGAACATATAATGCATGTAAATATTGCAAGTATGTAGGAAAAAATAACCGCGTGTAGTATTTAACATATTTATAGAATAAAAACTTGGAACATATATAGGATAAAAACTCAAATATAATACTTCCTCCGTTGATAGATGTTTTCTTAATATACAAATAAAGGAAAATATCAATTCTTTCAACCACTTTCGATCGTAAGTTTGTATGATTAAAAAAGAAACATACATGTCATAATAAAATGAAGAGATGAATATTTATAACCTTAAAGTAATAAGTGTAATAAAAATAAGTCCACGGCCTGGCCATTTCCATTCCTTACATATTCGTATATAAGTCAATTCTAAACCTTGTGTGCCCTTATTTTCATATAGGTTCCGATATTTAACAGAAAACATGCAAGAATATGAAACCGACAAATGGAACTTTTTTCTGAGAGTATGAAACCGACAAATGGAACTTTTTTCTGAGAGTGCGCAAATAGCGCACCATATTGTTAAGGAAAAAATAAGCAATTTACAAGATGCTTGACATAGTTGCGAACAAACTGTCACATTTACACACCACACACACACACCGTCTCCCTCCGGCAGCTGCAAGCTTCCATAGGCTCAGCTCATCCATGATGCAATTAATTAATTCCTTAGCATCATATTCCTATTTTAGGGACAAATTGCCTTCTTATGTTTCCTAATACACGGACGTTGCCTTGTTTACAAATTGACCAAAACTATCATAATCACCAAAGTGTAAACCCCCCTCTTCTTGGTATCCTCCACATTGATCCTTGTCAGCCGATGAAATCTTCACAAGGATATCTTATCTCTAGCTGTGGAACAAGACTTTCCTAGCGTAAACACCATGCTACCCTGAAGAACATGCCTCACACGCCCATAGGTCTAGAATCTATTGTTAGACGACAACCAACCAAATAATTTGCATTTGAGGTGGCTGCCGGTCTCCAGGTAGGTTTAGCAAACTCCGATAGGACGTGCCCATGGCATAGCATGTGGTAACTATCTCGAGCAGTGTATTGGCCTGAGGGGGATGGCCACGGAAGGTGCCTGGGACCTGCTCGTTTCTCTGAACTCTAGTGATTTTTACCCATAGACTGACGCGTTGCCCACCTATTCTCCTGGAGTGCATCCGAGACCAAGCGCCTGTTCTTTGTTCTTGTGGTGACTTTCTCGACAACTGCCTGTGCAATATCAGCCATCGTCAGGCCACCAATCCAACGGTCTAGCCAAAACAGAATTTTCCTTCCACCCCAAACTCTGGAAAATGCTGCACGCTTCCGTGTCCTTCAGCATTGGCAACCCTTGCAAATTCCATTTCAAGCCTCAATAATATAGAAATTGAGTGATCAAAAAATACAGTACAATAAATTTTCTTGACAAATCAAAGACCAAATGAGCCATTCCTACACAAAGGCAACGTGTTGGGAAGGATGTAACTGTTCAAACATTCTAATAAGGCTTCCTCAGTTACCCCTGATATAAAATAATAAGCCGGCCAATACTTAATCAACATATAATGATGGCACTAAGAGAATAAAGGATGACAATAAGGCTTCCTTTGTTTAAAGGGCAGACTTAAAGTGGACCAGAATATACATGTATTTTACTTCCTTTGTTTACACCAAACTCTGGAAAATACTTAGTTTTGAATATACATGTATTTTACTTCCAAGATGAAACACTTACCCGCCAGATTTCATGTCAATACACAGACCCTCATTTCCGGTCTCTGTATAAGAGACTATCAATCTACTGCAATGGGCAGAGTTGAAAGAAGATTACCTAATTGTGAAAACGATGACTAAAGTAATAAAAACATCTGATTACCTTCAAGATTTCATCTTCTGGAGGAGGTACAAAGCTTGACTTCTCCTTCCATATTGTTTGAACCAACTTCACATGGATGAGGAGACAACAAAAACTCGATGCCGTGACTCTTGCCCAACACCACCGCCATACCCGTCGCTAACCACCACTGTGGCCATCCCTGGTAGTGGTAGTTATCACCCGAGAAACAGTTAAACTACGCTGTTGACGTGACCTATGCCTCCAGTGCGTACCATTGGCTCCGACCATGTCTTGAGAGTTTCATACTGTCATAAAAACTTTGCACTACAATACACATGTCAGTGATAATATGAATAGCTACTTGTATTTCAGCATCTGCTTCTTGATCCGTTCAGTGAGCTCAAAAGGAACCATAATGTACAGATAGGCCTGTACAAAATAAGCAAAGTGTACTTGTTAATAAAACACATCCTCAAGACCTCAACCATGTTGAGTATACTGCAACTTGAGTCATGCACATGCGCTAACTCATCAACTGGCTTGGTTTTTCATTGTCTCAAACCAATCAGTCAGTGTTAGCAGTCTCAAGAAAAGTGTGGATAATAAATGTCATAAAAAAACCTGAAAAATTGCTCCCTAGTTAAACATTCCAGAAACTCCACATGCGGCAAAGTAGCAGCCACAAAATATGACACATTTGCATCACTAAAATAGCAGCTTGTAAACATTATGATAGCATGTCTTTGGCCATATGTATGACCTGGGTACAAGCAAAGAGTACTTATGCCATGCTTTCACAAAAAGATACCTCGTTTGTTCTGCTTATAAGCACTCCCTCAAATCTGAAAAATACAAAGGCTTATTTATCCATATTGAAAGTGTGGCCATCACTTAAAAAACTAATTCCAAATAAAGGCCTCGTCAATAATCAGACTATTATGGGAAAATAGCTCCGAAGTAATGCCTGGAGTGTCACCATTAATGCGACTACAAAAACGTCAAACTCCTGATTATTTCCAACACTGTCAGATAAGTAACTGCAGATCAACACGTAAAAATGTTTAGGGATTATGCAACCAAACGAACATTTCCTAGTAGTGGCACAAAGGTAGTAGACAGTTGTGTCAAAGATAAGTTTGAGCCTCTGCAGAAGAAATATAACCGATAGAAGAAAAAATAACTATGGTATCAACAATTCCTAGCTATGTTACCTGTGTACTTCCAGTATTTTGGTTGTGCCCGGCCAAGCCTGACGATGATGTGATGACAGAGGCGACAAGCACCCTTTCATTGTTCGATGATGGATGCGATGTCCACCGTAGTGAAGAAATGCTTCCCGTCCCAGCCAGGGGTGCCAGCGCCAAAGGGGAAGATAGGATGGTCAATCTCGTACAACATCTGGCTGTGGGACACCGGCGGGCATGGGAGCTGCGGCCGTATCCGATCGGCAAACACACAAACAGAGAATGAACTTGAACTCCAACGCCTCTCTGTGCGCCCATCACGAATCGTAGTGTGACCACGGACAACTCAGCTGTGACGGCGCACAACCGGGACACCAACCCCAACATCTCCTAGACCAGGCAGGCAAGGTCGAAGCTTCCGCATCATGGCCACTGTGCGCCCAGCAGCACCTGTGGGAAGGAGAAGAAGGCCCTGAAGGACCGCTTGATGATGCTGTCGCCCGTTGATCTAGGCCCCGCAAAGTCGATCTGGCCCCCAAGCAAGGCAGCAACGCGGACGAGCCTGAGGGAAGCCACCGCGCCGTCCCCGGCCGTAATGCCGCCGGCATCAAGGGGGTCGCCACGGGAAAGAAGCCGGAGGAGCCCGAGCTTCACACGCGATGATCTGCGGCTAAGTGGTGCGTTCCCGAGGAGAGCAGGCGGCGGCATGTCTTTGGCGGACGGGAAGAGGCCCTAGGGTTTGGAAGGGGATGGCGATAGGGCACCATGGGGATGGGAACACCTAAGATTGGATCGGTATGGTATAGTGTGGGAAGGAAAAGAAATGTCTGCATGTCGGCGCACGGCGGACGAAGGGAGGAGAGAGGAAACGGAAAACAGAAGGAGAGATTTTTAAGCGCGGTGGCATTTAAAGACGTGGGGGGTATTATTGTCTATCCTGAAAATGTGACACCAGACATTCACCAGTTTGTTCTTAATACAGTATAAACAACCTTGTTTGCGTACCTGACATGAGTTGTTAACCGGCGCGAATAGATTCCTCTGCCTGCCTGCCTGACTGCCTGTCCCTGCCAACTAAAATTCGACGCCGAAATTGAAACGAAGACCCAAACGCAGAGAACGTTCCAAACGCAGACCCGAGAAGAAAATTATAAATACACCCCCGGACCCGGCGCCTGGTTTCAAACCCGTCCTCGCACCGCACCACAAACCGAATCACCCGGAGCGAGGAAAAAAAAAACTCGCCGTCCCCAACCTCTCGCTGCAAAAGGTTGGAAACCTCCCTCCCCCCTCCCTCGCCGTCGCCCTCCGGCTTCTCCGCGCCGCGGCCCGGTCCAGATCGGCGCGGGTAAGCCCCGGCTCCTCCCGATCCGGATCCGCCCGATGTTTTCTTACCGTAGAATTGCGCCGGGTTTAATTCGTCCGCGCTGGTTGGTGTGGCGCGGTCGCCGACGGTAGATCTGCGGTTTGGCGGCGCCGCGGGGGGTGTGGAGGCGATTCGATGGGTTTTGCGTGTTGGGCGTTTGATTTGGGTGGTCCGGTGGTGGGAGGTGATTTGACTCGATGTGCTCGACGACCTCACGCGTGCCGTTGTTGGGTTTGGCTGGGCGTTGGTGCAAGGTGCTCGGGTTCTCGGCGTTATGCACATATAGATCATCCGATAGCAGCGCATAGATACGAGTTGTTCTCTTATCTGTTGCAAAAGACCTGTATATGAGTATTTTCAGGATCAGTGGTTCAGCCTTTCGTGTATTCCTTTTAGTTCTAAAGTTTTGTTGATCAGATGTGTGAATTGCTGCGGGGATTCCGCACCAGTGCCAATTGTGTAGTGAGTTTGTGATTTATCATGAACAGGGCTTTCGTGTATATTATTTTCAACCCTTTCTAAAATCGAAAGCACTTGGTTCATGTTACTCTTATTTTTTCTTTGATATGCTACTATTCTGTGCTCAACTTCTAGATCCTACTTCAGATAGGTTTATGATGGCTAGATTGGCTTCCAGAGTAGATGTTTGAGTTATGCTTTTAGAACTATGAGGCTGTGTCGTCATCATGGAGTATGGGTATTCAATTTTGGGGCCATAGCATGGACGCAGTAAATAAACTTGTTCCTCGATATGTTGTAACACTGGTTGCTTATTTTCTCTCCTTCTGTAGGTTGGTTGGCATGGCATCGAAGCGCATCCTCAAGGAGCTGAAGGACCTGCAGAAGGATCCTCCCACGTCATGCAGCGCAGGTTCGCCAGATCACACTGATATTTGTTCACGCCTTTTTGTTTCACCCGTTACCCCGGCATGTCATCTCATGGACTGCAATTTTCATCTGTACATTGCTCAGGTCCTGCTGGTGAGGACATGTTCCACTGGCAAGCAACGATTATGGGACCCCCTGACAGTCCCTATGCCGGCGGCGTTTTCTTAGTGAACATTCATTTTCCTCCGGATTACCCCTTCAAGCCCCCAAAGGTATGGAACTTAGGAGCGGCATTTTATTTGCAGGCCCTCATTTTATCCAACCTGTGTTTTCATTATATGTATGCTCTGCGGCTACTCTCTTAATCTTTGGTACTTTTGATCTGGAAATAAATCTATTCGTTTTTTGTACCCTGACTGTCAAGCGAGCCACACTGTTCAGTTTAGATACAAAAACTGTTGCTTCTGTTTTCTCTTGGTTAATTAATTAATCTCAATGGCTCATCCCCTCCCTTTTATAGTCAAGTAGAAGGCCTATTAAAAGGTGAAAACCGTGATACCTAAACATTAGGACATGTCAAATCTCAATCCCTGGACTCTAGAGTATAACTTGCTTACAAAGCGAACAACTAATTAATCTCCACTGCCATTCCATCCGTGTGGCCTCTTTTGGGCCTAGTCCACACCCGTAACACTCGTGACTCGTGATCATCTTTTTGTGGATATCAATCATGTAACATCGTCACTCCTGTTAGGCGGTGTATGCACTTTCCTGATGATGCTTTTCTCCATGTCTTACTCATGGTATCATACTACCTGTGTGATTTTTGTATGTGCTGCCATAAAAGTATCTTTCAGTTATACGGTTAACCTGGTAAACAGTGTTGTCTTTAGCTATCTGTTTATCTCTTCATGTGGCCTTCAAAGTTGTAATTCACTAATTATGTTGCTGATTTGGTGTATGGTATATACCTGAAGATTTTGTTTGTATCTTTATCCAGTTGATCTTAAAAAAACACGATCACTTTTCATTAGGTGGGCTAGATGCTGACAAGCATAAAAAGGGGGTATGCTAAAATGACATTGGTGATATTGTGTATGACAGCACTATAAAAAGGTTTTGGTTCTGTTGCTAACATAGATAGCATATACAGAAACTGATAGGATGCTTATTCATCTCAATCCCACTTTGATCTGTTTTACTTCTTCGAGGATTGTTCCTATGTTCTTGTTTGAGCCATTCACTAGAAAATACGCATCTATATACTATGAGTCTAGGACCATATGGTGCTTGTGTGCATCATTTGTAATACTATTTGTACATTACTAAAAGCATTATTTTATTGATATTGCCCTCACGTTTATTCAGATATATGTATTTTGTCCATGCTTCTGCCATTTCAATCATTATGCTCTTGTTGTAGGTATCTTTCAAGACAAAGGTCTTCCATCCTAATATCAACAGCAATGGAAGCATATGCCTCGATATTCTTAAGGAGCAGTGGAGCCCTGCTTTGACGATCTCCAAGGTAATCCTTGTTACTGTTTTGTTATTCCATCTGTACACATGCTTCACTCTTTTTCATATCTCTATATGTTGCTGAAAATATGAATTACTTTTAGATGTCTGCTCTGGTTATCACCCATTGTTATGTTGCTTCAGTTATATACTTGTCTTTTAATTGAAATCTGTCATACAACCTCCTGAAATTCGTTATGTTGTTTGTTGCTACTAGCTATGCTTACCATTTCCTTATAAGAATCTGCAATATTTAGATTAACTTTTGTTGTTTAACCGCTGATAGGATGCTTCTGATTTCCAACAAGGTGTTGAAAATTTTATGTTATTTATCCTTCCTGCTTCACTTAATAATAGGATTTTTGCATTTGTGCATGGTCGCATTTCTCTGTGTTTGCTGTGAACATTGTATGCATACGTCTCAGTTAAAACTATATACCATATCTTATGCCAATAGTGGTTTCCTTGGATTGTTTCAGTATCCTTTTTAGCCCTAACACATTGGATTTCTATGCTCCTTTCCTGTGGTACCATTATGTATTGCCGACAAACTGTAGCTGTTCCGTCAGTGGGTTAGCCCTTCAAAGTTGACATGATGTCCATACTTGAAAAGGAGTGCATTTTCTTGTTGTTGAGTTTTGCACTTTACCTGCATCAGCACTGTGTTTTTCCAAACCAGCATTATAAAAAGCCTGCTTGCAATTATTGATCTGTTGCATGTTTGGATATTACAGGTATTGCTCTCTATCTGTTCCCTGCTGACCGATCCCAACCCGGATGACCCTCTTGTCCCCGAGATTGCCCACATGTACAAGACGGACCGGTCAAAGTACGAGACAACAGCCCGCAGCTGGACGCAGAAGTACGCCATGGGTTGAAGACCTTTATCGCGGACAACTGTCATGTCGTGTCAAGAAAATATTATGGGCCATTGTTTTCTTTCAATTTGTTGCTGGTTGTGTGTATCTGATCCTCAAGGATCTAATTGCAGTCGATGTCGAGCCTGTCATCATTGCCATTAGTATTGGCAGACATGCATGCCTATCAGCCTATGCACCTATGCTTGTTGTTGGGTCAACCTTCGCTAGTGTTGGTGTAATTTGGTAAATGTTAATCAAAACATGTCATTCGAGACCTTGTCCAGATTTTTGTGTGGTTTTAGCTTATACTAGCTCCTTGTCATATTTATATATATCTGTATTCAAATTTTCTTGTCCGCAGCTGAGCATGAAAGTAGTTGCAACTTGCAATTACTATATGCCTGAAGATCAGCTGCTATATTTGTTGGGCTTCGCTTTTACTTTTGTAGTCTGTAGTGTATTCCAAAAGGAAAGTTAGAGTCACACACTTCAGCATTTTGTAGAAGCAGTTTCATAAGTTGTCAGATCTCGACGGGGCTCATAGCTTTGCTGGGAAAGTGGGAAATCGCAAGCAATGGGGCCTTGATTCAAAGCATTTACAATATCTTTGTGATTGGTGTGCCTCTATTGATTTTGATGGTATTTTGTAGGAGTACCTTTACACTACAATTGTTTGAAAGAATATTTAGAATATTTCTTTTTTTTCTTCGGTGCAATCAAATAAACATCTTGAATAAATTGTTTGAAAGAGTAGGAGATTTTAGGAAAATAAAATAGTTTGCTAAACCGGCTTACATTATAAAAGGAGTGCCTAGGTATCAGGCGCCTGATTTTCATTAAGTCTAAGTTAACTTCTTAATCATTTGATTTATGTGGGCAATTAAATATAATACTAGTTGCAATGTGTCCGTAACTGACAAAAAGACAAAAATACCAGTTGTAACTCATGTGCAACTCAGAATTACCAACCCATATACAACTGAGAAAATATTTGTTGCAACCCGTGTGCAATCAAAAAAAACAGTTGTACATGTAAAATACCAGTTGCAACTCATGCGTAATTAAGAAACTACCAGTTGCTCCCCATATGTAACTGAGAAAATATTTGTTACATACCATGCTCAACCGAGAAAATACCAAAAAAGCTGTTACAACCCACTTGCGCCTGTGTTATCAACACGGATCAGGCGCCTTATTTCTAGCAAGACTGCATTATAAAAGGGGAGGAATACTTTGTAATATAAAACTATTTCCCCCTTTTCCAAATTAGTAGATATATATATCTAGATAAAACTGTGCCGATTAGGCCTTATTTGGTACTAGTATTTTAGTGGAGATTAGTGGAGATAATACTCTAAAGTATTAGGATTGATCAAAAATACGAAATATCAACTTTGTTCAGACCGCTCGGGTCGTCCCCCTCCTGGGCGACCTAGGGCGGCAAACCCTAGCCGCCGCCGTCCTCCCCTCCCCCTCCCGCCCTCCTCGTCGTCCCCGGAGGCCGTCGCCGGCGAAGCCCGGCGCGGCCGGTGATGGGGCGGCGGGGCTCCTCGCGTGATCCCCGTACGGCGGATGGAGGCTAGCCTCCGGGGGATGGCCCCGACCCGTGGAGGGTGTTGGCGGCGCGGCCCGTCGCCGGACGGCCGATGATGGTGGCGGCGGCGTGGCCATGATCTGGGGGCGCGCTCTCCCTCTCGCCGCGGCTTTCGGGCGGGCTGTGATTGGGGCGGCGGAGCGGACCGGAACCGGCGGCGCGATCCTCTCCTTCCGTCCTAGCCTCGGCATCGCTGGGCCAGCGGTGATGGAGACGGATCTCGCACTACTCCTCCTCAAGGTTTGGGACCACGGAACCAAGGGCGGCGGCCCTGGATGGCGGAGACGCCGTCGACCCGGTGGCAGGTGGGGCGGCCGGTGCCACCGACCGTGGCACCGCGGTGGTGGTCTTCTCTCGGAGGAGATCGACTAGTTGTGTGGCTAGCCGTGGCGATCTCGCGATCCGTCGCCTAGCCCGCGATGGCGAGGCGCACGCCGGTGAAAGCCGGCCGACTTCGGTCATGGTGGATGATGGCGGCGTGTTTCGTCGTTACCTTGTTGAAGGCATTGTCTCTGCACTTTCTTCACATGGGCTGCTCCGGAGAAATGCTAGACCGGGTCTCCCGGATCGGACGATGGCGGCGCGCAACGCCGTTCTCCTGTTGGGGGCATTATTTTTGGAGCGACAACGGATGGCGGTGGTGCCGAGGTGGAGCGGTGTGTCACTGCGCGGTGCCGAGTCGCCGCGGCGTGCTGTGGACGGATGCGGATGATACTCGATGGGGAGTCATGGCGCGTGGCATCATGGAGGGGGCAATGCGATTCTCTCTTGAAGATGGAGTCGACAAAGACTAGCAATCTATGGCATAGGCGTTATGGGAGCTAATGGATGTGCTCTCTCGGGCTGGGAAGGCATTTGGTTTTTGGTTGATGTGTTGGTGAATGTCCCTTTCATCCCTTTAGCGCGAGTTTTGTCTTTTGTATTGCTCTTGTAAGGTGTTGTGAATAATAAAAAAAACCGTGTGCATCCCTTAGATGCAGAAGCTAGGACGATATTTCCCCCATTTCAGAAAAAAATTAGGTGAATCTCTGCTATCACTCAATCCTCGTAAAAAATTATTCTTAATCTAGTAGGTAGGGGTAGAGTATTGGGGATCGAAAAAATTACACTAAAATTTGAAAAAAAAAGAGAATAAATAGGGATTAAACTCGCTCATACTCTATAGCACCAAACATATATTAGGAATAAGTGGGAATTTAAAAAATTATTCCCGTTAATCCAAACTCTAGTACCAAACAAGTTCTTATTATGCTTCCAGCAAGGCCAAAAGATACACTGGATGTGCTGGGCGTAGCAAAGAGGCTGCTTGCATGTCTAGTTTGGTACATCTCGCAGGCCTAAAATGGCGGTGAATGCTTTGCCACCAGCAGACTTCTCGACACAAATCCTAATTTTGGACATGGAGGCTCTCGCCTTCTCTCTCGCGCGCTGCTCCCGTGTGTACGAACACCTTTCCCAGCCGCTCCCTCTCCCTGGGCTATTCGCAGATTTGTGTGGGCACACCCCTGTTTTCACGGTTTTTGCTGCTATTAACGGCAAGGGCACTTCCGTCCGGCGCCACCTGCTTCTCCCCGAGCCCCCCGCCGGCCGCCGGGGTGGGCTTGCCGTGGACGGCAGCCAGCGCGTGGTTCCTTGCCGGGAGATCCCAATTCTTCTGTTGGATCCCGTTGGGAGGGGGACGTATTTCTTGGTCTCCCAGAGGTACGCGCATTCTGCTTCCGATTTCTCTCAACAACGTAGCGATCGAGGCATGCTATTTGGATAGCATCTCCAATTATAGAGCGCGATTTGATCATAACCCACACTTTAGTTTGCTCTATTATAATTTGCCCCGCACTGTGTGGGTTATGATCAAATTTACCGTTTATGGAGGCAGGATGTCATTTTCCTCGGATTCAGTCAGCGAAAGTCCATTTCATTGGACCTCAAATGATCAGTTTGTTATTGGTGGTCTCTTACTTGCTAATTTCAAGTGGCCCTATCTCCTTCTAAAAAGAAGATCCTATAGATTGTCATTTTATTGTTGAAACTCATGCATCATCAATATGTTGAGCAAGATTGGCAATCGCACAGCCACCTTTTTTATGCTCCTATTGGATTTGTCATGGGCGTGACTTGCTGAGGACATCAAATCAGTTTCAATTATTTGAAACAAACAAAACATTTCGGCTGGTCCGTTTTTGTTCGTATTTCTATGGCCTTTAGCATAATTTAAAATTTTGGGACTGCTAAATGTGTTCAACATTTGGCCATCTAGGACTAGCTATGTTGATTTTTTTTTTGATCTATTTGTATCATGTTATGATATGCTAGCTATTGCTCTTATTCTTAGGCTGCTGTCACTGAAAATGTGAAAATCAGCACTGAAAGTTATATACCTCATTGTTTCCGCAACCTGCAGGGCCGAGGAGTTCAGACATCCTGACGAACTAGCTCGAACCAATGGGATGCTGTGGCAGTGTGAGTATTTTTGTACATGCATAAATTGCATTTACGACAATAAACTTTGATCACTAAATCAATGATAACAAATTATTTAGTAATTAGCATCCTTAGTGCATTTGCTGTGTGTGACTGTGTGCCATGCTACAAAATGAATTGACACAAACGATCAAGGTGTACAACGCAAGCCATTTATCGAGTGACACAATAGTAACTCCATTTTTGTTATGCTTTCCCTTTGCAGAATCCTGTAGACGATGAGGAACACCTAGACTACAGCTCAGGAAATGTGACGATTATACCTGACCTAAAGAGTTGGGAAAAGAAATTGGAAGATGCAAGTGAAGCCGGTAAAACAGTAAGTCTCCTACATGACTAGCTATAATCAAAGGGTAGTACAGGTTAACTCATACCCTGGTCTCTGGACACACGATAGGTGCATGCGACTTTCCAGTTTCTAATTCTGTTTTGGTTAACCAAGTTGGATTTTTTCATCTGCACAGCTTGTTGTAAAATTCAGCGCAGTATGGTGCGGCCCGTGTAGGATTGCTGCTCCGGTGTACGCGGAACTTTCCTTGAAGCATTCAGATCTTGTTTTCGTGTCTGTGGATGTAGACGAACTTCCGGTACAGAAATGTTCAGAATTTTGCGAGTTCATTATGTTAATTTTTGAACCGATGTTGAAACTAAATGTCGGTACATTTCATCAGGAACTGGTCACTCAATTTGACATACGGGCCACACCAACATTCATCTTCCTGAGAGATAAGAAGGAGATCGATAAGCTGGTGGGGGGCAACCAGGCAGATCTGGAGCAGAAGTTCGACCCTTATTGCCGGCCAGGCGAAGAAGTCATGTGTAAACAGTCTTCCGAGGATAGAATCACCTGACGTGGGTGTGAATAGAGCTTCAGAAAATACTCCATTGGCTGGAAACATCCAGCAAGTGCCTGTTCAGCGATTAAATGGATATACACCTTTCCATGGTGTATTCTAGAAAAAGAGTCTGTTGAGCGACATATGTAGGTTCGAGAAACTGACCAGCAGAAGTAGGATTTCTTGGTAGTGTTGAGATGTTCAGTCCACATTCAGCAGTAAAGTAAGTTAGTCCAGCATCTGTAACTTTGCATCGCACTGATCATATGAACGAAACATACGAGACAATGTACTGATTGACAGCGGATGCATTGTGTACATTCCCTCTCATGAATCATGACTGACTGTACAACAAAAATGCCAATGCCATCATTGGTGAACGATCTTGCTTGCTTTTCATGTCAGGAGCCAGGGTTTTGAATGTAGTAGCCTATATGACAGAGAGATAATTTGGCAATGCACATCTATGTGATAAGTATATATGCAAGGTTTTGAATGTAGTAGTGATTGACACCAGAACCAGATGCTGTCTCTCTCAGGAATCATAACTGACTGTACAACAAAAATGCCAATGCCACCGTTGGTGATTGATCTTGCATCTCATGTCAGGAGCCAGGGTTTTGAATGCAGTAGCCTATATGACAGAAAGATAATTTGGCAATGCACATCTATATATAAGCGTATATATGCAGGGTTTTGAATGTATGGAGTAGTAGCCTAGTATATTATTTGCTGAGCTGCAGCTTTGACAGGACGGCGGCGGCCCGATCTCCACCGAGCAGGAAATAGGGGTGCCGGAGCGCCGCGGCGGCGGAGAGCCGTCCCTGCTCGCGCTGCGCAAGGAGCTTGGTGGCGAGGTCCCAGCCTCTCCCGGAGTCGAGGTCGAGGATCTGCAGGTCGGGTCTCCGGCGCGTGGTCTCCCGCCACCTGTTGAGGTCGTACCCGGCGGCCTTGAGCTCGGAGTTGAAGTTCTTGAGCCCGGACGGCGACCTGAGCCCCGGCGTGGCCATCTGCATGAGCACGATGCCCGCGGAGTACATGTCGAAGAGGTCGGGGCTGTTGAGCTGCCAGAGGATCGGGGAGAGGATGGCGGCGATGGGCTCGGCGGGCGGCGTGGGCGTCTCCTCGGGGAGGACGTAGAGCTCCGGCGGGCAGTAGTCCGGGTCGAGCAGGGTGCGGTCGGGCACGTAGTTCTTGCCGATTCGGAGGTCGGTGGCGGCGCCGAAGTCGATGAGCTTGACCTGGCCGCGGCGGGTGACGACGAGGTTGGAGGGCTTGATGTCGCGGTGCACGATGCCGGTGTCGTGGATGCGGCGGAGCGAGGTGACGAGCTGCCGCATCACCTGCTTCACCACCAGCGCGCCGCTGGTGAGCGAGTCCACGCCCCGGAGCGCCCGCCCGAACATGAGCGTCTCCATGTTTGATGGGAAGTTGCGGTCTGTCACGTAGTTGGCCAGCGTCCGGTCGCCCTGCAGGTGAAGGAGAAGGGCAAAATGTTCAAATGTTACCGCGCGCAACCGTGGATGTGTGTTTGATATCGATCGCCACAGAGTTCGGTTCATGGCGATTGCACACTGTGTACCTACTCACTCTGTTATCATGTGTTTTACTTGTCCATTTGAATATTCATATGGCATCCAAATCATCCCATTACACTATTATGATCGCGGTTTTGCTATGTCTCAGTCAATTGAGATTTTCTTAAGTCTAAGTCACTTATAAAAAAGTGCTAGGGTTGCACTTTTCTGTTAAAAAGGTGCAATTGCACTTTTGAATGGACCGAGTTACACTTTTCTTTAAACTGCAGTTGTAATTTTCTGAGATGACTGTGATTTAAGAAAATATCAGTCAACTTAGACATAGACACACCCTTATCATGGCATTTCTGATATGTACCCAAAAAACAAATTTATAATAAAATATTTGAACATTTCTTATGAACTCGGAACTCTTAAGAATAAATCGTTAAAATTCTCATTCTATACAACAATGGCCTATTAGCTCAGCTGGTTAGAGCGTCGTGCTAATAACGCGAAGGTCACAGGTTCGAGACCTGTATGGGCCAAATTTTTGTTTTTGGTTTTGTTTCCGTTTTTTTTGCTTATATTTTTACATTTTGGCAAACTAGGAATCACCGAGCATTTCCCTAGTTTCTTTTTCTGAACTTTCCCGACCTTTCGTGGTATAATCCTCAGAAATCAAGACACATACCTCGAACTTCCAGACGAGCCACTTGCCGCCCTTGACGAACTCGGACTTGGTCTTGTCGGCGACGAAGCTCCCCATGAAATCCGCGCACGACTCCGGCGCCGCCCTAGCCATCCGGTAGTTGAACCACTCCTCGTAGTCGCCGCACTCCTTGGCTCCAGTCGTCCCAATCTTTATCTGAAACAGAAAAATGCATCCATCCATCCATCGTCAGAATTCACCATTCATTCCAGTGCAATCCGGGACCTGAACTCGCAAACGTGCTACGAGAGCCTCACCTTCTTGAGAATGACCTTCTCCTTGTACCGGTCGTCGAGCTGGAGCTTGGTCTTGGCCTTGCCCACCCTCTCCTCGACCACGGGGCCGCCCCTGGGCACGACGGCGCCGGAGTACACCACCCCGAACGACCCCTCCCCGATGCGCTCGCCCACCACGAAGTCCGTCATCTTCAGGCTCCGCCGCCCCAGCACGCTGTCCACCGCCAGCTGCAGCGGCGCCAGCAGGTACGTGTCCACGGCGCCGCCCAGCACCCCGGGCCGCGCCGTCAGGTATAGCCACGTCACCGCCACGAACCCGAACAGCGCCCACCGCTCCGGCTCCGTCAGCCCCGCCGTCAGCTCCTCCAGCCGTGCCAGCGCGCCGCCGGCTAACCGCACCGCGGGGTTCGACGCGTCCAGGTGCAGCGCGCCCAGGAGCTCGTCCGGGATGGCGTCCACGGCGTTGGTCGCCACGTTGCCTGGGTTAAGCAGGCCGCCGGACGGGTCGGCCCCGCTCGCCAGGACCTCGTCCGGCACGACGGCCGCCACGGCGGCATTGGTCGCGTCGCTGACCAGAGGCGAGCTCAGGAGCTCGTCTGGGACAGGCGACACGCCGGTGCCGGCGCCGACGGTCGCGTCACTGGCCGCCGGGTCGGACGAGTCAGCTTGGAGCGCGTTCTTGAACTCGTTCAGTAGATCGCTCCAGCCATCCGTGCCCGTGTCACTTACCACCGTCGCCACCGGCGGGCCGGGCTTGCTCAGCTGTAGCGCGCTGCTGAGGAACTCGTCCGGGACGCCGTCGGCGGACGCCGCAGAACCGCACCTGATCAGCCGGTGCTTGGCAGCACCGTTCGGGTGCAGGAGTGCATGGTACTTTTTGGCGAAGGTGGCCGGGGGCAGGAGGGAGGAGGAGGCCATGGAGAGGAAGGGGCGCCTCTCATGGGAGGAGGTCGAGCTGAGCGTGTTTGAGGTGAGGAGTGTCAGCTGAGCTGAGGCTGCAGAATGTGCTACGTGGCACGCGGAGGCTTGTTATCCGGGGCAGCCACCCAGATGGGATAATGATGGGCCGAGCGAGAAACTAGTGGGCTGGAAATTCGTAGCGTTGTTCCATCTATTGGGCTTCAGCTCGGGTCTAATCATCTATTTTTTTTCTCTCTCTCAAAAAAAGATGGAACTGATAAGCAGAGTATTTCTCTGAGGTTTTAAGAATTATTAGAAGGAGAAGATAAAAGGAAACGTGGCCAGGAATTCAACCAGCAATCGCCAGGTCTCAACTAGATTACAAAACCAGCTGCGCAGAACACAAAGGAAAACGAAAAGTGGTTTTTGGCTCTTCCTGTGGTCTTTGTTTTAAAAAATCAAACAAGCACATATCCTTCAAAGACCCCGTCTCTGAAGACCAGTCCAAATGACAGCCTATGTGAGTTTTGAAAAAAAAAAACACATTTACATTGTCCTGCAACACTATGCCAATGGAGCAAGAAATATTCCGAGTTTTCGATCAAAACCAAATCAAAAGCCGAGGCCTCTAATGATATATACCATCATTCTGGCTTTTATAGGAATTTTTCTTAGCCACACATACAAAGCTCAGCAAAATAACAAGAGTATAAATCAAATTAGAAGACACATTAAAATTTTCCATATAAACTTGGATACTGAGCAATTGGACAAAAAAAAACTCTTGGATATGCTAAACCTACTATCATAAAACCTACATTTCAGACTGCCTTTTCAATCTCGATGCATGAAAAAAAAACATATTTAGTAAGCACACTACTGCGTGAAGCAACACAAAAAAACATTTCACTTTTGGAAGGTCCTTTGAGAAAACAAAAGTTCCTTAGAAGGACAAGTTACCATATTAATTATCAAACCATAGAACGTAGTAAAAAATAAAAAAATCCAAGATTTATTAAAGTTCCATCAACATTTATCCTCTACATCTGTAAGCATCACACTAGGAAGGTTGATTTTCTATCATGCATGCAAGAAACCATGAATATATCTGACATGACCCGGTGCCTTGAGATTGTTGACATTTTTTTTGAAACTTGTCTTGTTTAAAAATGTTACGTCATGTTTCTTTGTTGTTTATATTTCCTGGAGTTTGTATCACGTCTTAGTTATCTCATTTTGTTCAAAAAAAAAAGCTCTAAAGATTTCTTCTAACTCAACCCCACCCCAAATCTTCAATAAAAAATTCAAGACACCTATATTTGCATATCCAAGAGGCTGGAGGCGGAGGTGTCAAGTGTGCTACACTGGGTGTCATGCCTATTCAGTAGGTGCTACGCACGACAGATCTTCCATAGGGACGTTGACAACATGCCTCACAAGGGCTATGCGGATCTATGCCATGAATATGAACCCGCGGTTCGATGGTGGCGACGGCTTGTGAAGTGAGGGCATAAGGCGCGCCAAGGGTCTGCTAAACCAGTTGTGAGCTCCCGTTTTCGCTATAGGGTGAATCAAGGATGCCCCCGGTTTCTAGTTGGTAGGGTGCTTGTTTCTGTTTTTTTTTAGGGCAGAGGCCTTGACGACATGTTACTTCACCTATTGTCGGGTTTCTAGGTGTTGAGTGATGGCTTCGGGTTTTGTGATGTATGATCTTGACAGATCCTTGTTGTTTAAAGATTAAATAAAAGTTGTATGCATCGCTTTGATGCAGAGGGTAGGGATCCCCCATTTTGAAAAAAAAACCTATATTTGTACTACGAGTCATACTATAAAGCCTAGAAAAATTAACACATAGTTTATTATCTTATATAAAGAAATCATGTAAGAACCTGGTTTCACCAACCATTACTTACTTTCATTTTAAAAAAATGCAATAATATATCATTTACTTTCTTCATGCCATACATGAAATGAGAATGGACATGTTTGATGGTACAATGGCATAAATCTCAAGTGTGTAATCTTGCTAAAGTTCTTGCTTAGTTTCTAACTGTTGGAAATATGCCATAAAGATAATCATGTGATTATGATACTCCCATTGTATTCATAAGTATTTTATATTTTCCTTAAGCATCATCAATGATATGTAACCAAGTATGTGACTTGGTTATGAAATATATATTGTACGATGATTGTTCTGACCCTTAGTTGATCATGGAGACATATATACTTATATTTGTATATGACTTGGCTGATCGCTTTGTTTTGGAAGTCATGGACACGGAGATGCCAATCCAATAGTATTGATCTAGATGGTTAAAATCACCGGGTGGAGAAGACCCGCTCTGAGACGCAATGAACTACTATCATTTGTAAGTCTCAAGTACAATGTATGAGCCAATCCTTGACCCGAGATCCTTGCATGTCCCGAGTTGTGAAACGAGTTACTTAGGATCTATCAAATGTAACTTCATAAGATGGTAATTATAAAGGTATGTATCAGGTTAGTCGAGAAGCAAGTTGTGTGGCGTGGTTGATCAAGATGATATTTGCGCCTCTAATTCTGAGAGGTATTTTGGGGACCCTATCAATCGCCTGACTCGTATAGGTCGAGCTACTAACAAGGCGGACAAACACTCGCCTTGAACATGAAACCATATACCATGAGGCAAAATAAATGTACATATGACATAGTGTCAATGCTCGTCAGGCTGAATTTAAGTCACTAGGTAGTAATTAGCTTGCGCTACTATAGGAGCCTCTACCAACTAGTATTGACTTAAGAGAGTAGTGTTCTTGGGAAGTTAATTAAGTCTAGGTTGCACATACTTAAGGGAAACGAAACTCAAGTGGATATGATATGAGTGAATCAACTATACTTGGGTTGGACTCTAGTTGTATATATTAAATACTTGTATATATTAAGATAAGAGTCTTACTTGGACCGAATTTGCGCAATACTTTGATTAGGGTTTGATGAGACTAGAAGTGTTATGCGTCCATGCAAATGCCTATATAGTGTGGATGCATCCATGACCAATAGGTTACGTCATATATTCCAAGTCTTGGAAATCCTAGCAATAACCACCTTCCAAGCTGTACGAATAGATATAGCAATCCGCCTCCCAACGTTCCTACTTGAACACATGGATTATGTAGAGGTGTTGCATGTGTGATGCTCATAAGAAGTGTTTGCTATCTACGAGGAGATTTTTGAGGGACCGGACGAGAAGGAGGAATGCACCACACCGACGCACTACATCATACTCTACACATGTGTTTCTAGTGGTAAACCTGTGACCTAATGAAAGGATCGTATGGCACCTAGAGGGTGGGGGGTGAATATGTGCTAATCAAATTTTAATTCTTTTTCCAATTTAGGCTTGACATAAAAGGTAAATTATCTAGATATGCAACTATGTGAATTTACCTATATGACAAGATGCAGACAATCAATACAAGATACAAGATACAATAAGTAAAGTGCGGTAAAGGATAGAAGTAACCGAGGTGAAGCACACGGAGACACATGGGTACGATTCCCGCAGTTCCTTCCTTGTTAAGGGAAGTACGTCTACCTTGTAGGGGTGTGGTGCCACGAAGGCCTACCAATGCCACAAAGGCCTCACCCTATTCTCGGTTGAGCACCGCCACGAAGGCCTAGCTCACGCTCCACTAAGCGGTTGCCTTAAGGTCGCAACCGACACCTTTACACAAAGGTTGGGGCACGCATCCACAACTTAATCGGAGGCTCCCAACAACCGACCACAGAGTTTTTACAACACAAAGCAAGCTCTGAGGATGACTTCTCACAAAGCTAGGGTTTCACAACATGAATCTTCTACAAACAAGTGGGATACTGATGCCCACAAGTATAGGGGTCGCTGAAATCTTCGATGGGAAGTATTACCCAAGTTTATAGTTCGACTCAAGGGGAACACAAGAATACCAATATGACTTTAGTGATTGAGATTTCACTCTCAACCACACATGTATATTAATAAACTCACATAGCAGTTGATTCAAAGCAGTAAAATCAGACAGTAAATTTCCACAGCAGATTTCCAATTTTCACCGAAAGTAGTAGTATGCAACTTGGCTAAAAGCGTAGGCATGAGGCAACAATGTGGTAATGTATGGATCATATTGATCATATAATGTAATCCAACTAACATATCTTTCATATCTAATTCAGTTGTGTGTAGGTGTGTGATCCAATATAGTCATGCGTACTAACTAAGAGAATTTGCATAACATCTTTTATCCTGCTTTCCCATTTTACGGGGCCAACTTGAAACTACAAGCAATTAAGGTCCACCCTTTTGAATATCCCGGAACAAAACATTAAGATTCATGAACACACATAATCCTCGAACTATCACATATTCCCCTTGTTTTTTTTCCTATATGTCACCTTAGGGATTCGCAGGGTCAACATGATAATAAATAATACACCTTGCAAATAGATCAACATCATATATATGATAAAGCAATATAGGTTCAATACTGAAATCATATCACACGGGCCCTAGTAACAATCATTAAATATAGCAAAGGTGTACCAACACTCATACATGAATATCCTCAAGACAAACACTTCAAATCTCGATACATATGGATGATTACATGATCAATCTCATCCAAAACCCATCTACCTCTTATACCTACAGGGGACTACTCACTCATGGTGAAGGAGAGTGAATCCATTGTGGTTGGTGATGATCTCGGTGGCAGTGATGATGAAGAAGACCTCGAAATCCCTCTCTCCATGGTGGAGAGCGGGATCAATCTAACCCCCGAAACGAAGATCGTGGTCTCGGCGGCACTCTATTTCGCGAAACATCGTGTCCTTCTGGTAGGGTAGGTTTTTAGGGCTTATCAGTTATGGTACATATATCATGTGTCTATCTTGCTTAGCTCTACTTGTTGTTGGTGCACTTAGATGAGACTATATTATTAACATTATTTAGGTTTTGTGCTTGTAAAATAAACTCTTACAAGCCAAAATCATAATTGTTTTTGAAAACATCTAGTCACCACCCTCTATGCAACATCTCGTCCTTAAGTACTAACTTCCACAAAAAATTACTTAATATCTCGATAAATCACCCCAATCCCTAGGTGGATCAAGTAAAAGCTATTAGGAAGGCTCATAGATTTTTTTTAAATGTTCATTTAGGCCCACATCTTTCTTTTTCTATATAAATCTCTTGTATGCATGTACTAATAAATCAAAAATTCTATAAATATATGCAATATCAATTCTGATGTTCTTCTTACAAAAAAAATCACCCCAAGCCCCCTTTAATCTTTTGATTTACAAACTTATGACCATGTCACAAAATGATAGTTGTTTATTTTTTACATTTTCGTGCCAAAAGAATCTCTTCATAAAGGAAGTTTATTATTTTGCAAGGACCATTAGGTAAACCATGTAAAAGCATCATATAAAAGGTACACTAGTAAGACATGATGTAATTTATATTAACCTCCTACCGTAATCAAGCACTTTTTCATTTCCAAGGTCCATTAATTTTCTCTAATTTATCCTTTGTGTTTTTCCTCTATAATTTTTTTTGTTTCTTATCAAGAAAATTAACACCTAGGTATTTGCGAGGTATGTGCCTTCTACACAACTAAAAATAGTTAAATAATCCACATTTTCCTCCTTGCTTCACCAAAACAAAAACTTCACTTTTGGTAAAATTGATCTTCAAGCGAGATAATGCTCAAATAAACTTAACAAATTCCCTAGGTTCCTAGCTAGCACTATCAGAATCATCTTCAACCATAAAAATGGTATCATCCGCATACTGTAACACTATAAGGATATCTTCTACCAAATCATGCACTATGGGTTTAACAAGTCCATGTTTGTGGGTTATGTCAATTAAAACAACTAAATCATCTTCAACAATGTTAAACGAAATGGCTGACAACAATGCTAAACAAAATGGCTGAGAAAGGATCTGCCTGTCTCAAATCTTTTTTTATGTTGACAGAAGTACCAATCCTATCATTTAGTGCGATATCAAATTTACCATCATTATTAGTACTAAGTACCCTATCTACACATTTATCTGGAAAATCTTTCCTTTTAAGCATTTGTGTCACGAAATCCTAGTTTATCGTACCATAAGCCTTCTCGAAATCTCTACTACTTAAAAAGACTAAAGTGGTTCCTTATTCTGCCATCCCAATACGTTTCGTAGTTCCGTTGTCCGTCGTCCTTCGTCCCGCTCGCTCCTTTGTTAGCCACCGCACTCCGCAAATCAAGCCCACCCGGTGCTTCAAGGACCCACCCGATTGGATCGATCCAAGTAGCCACTCCATCCTTGTTTCCTCCCGCACATCAGCCCTACTTCGACGAGGACGGGGCACATCTAGGCCGCACCTCGCCATGGTTCCCATCATCCCCAGCTCGACGGGAGAGCCCTAATGGAGGTTACCACTGACACGTCCTTTCTTCCACCACCGCATCCCTCCCTCCCACTTCCCACACCACGCAGTTCATATACCCTAGAAACCAAGAGATCTCGCGGATCTAGAACCCCAATGTCGTCCATGTTCTACACCCCCGTGATTTCGAGCAGGAGGTGCACACCACGGGGCTCACGGTGGAGGCGAGGTTCATGATTTCGAGGTGCACTCCGGGGAATCAGATTTTAGAGTTCGTTGCCCATGTGGAGGAGTTTCACGACGATGAGGTCATCAAATCAAGCCACCCACCTTAGCGGTTGTGGCCGCTGCTGCATCGTTCCAAGTTTGGCCTCCTACCTCATCAGAGCCCCCGATAAAACGCCCAGGTCATTCTTGATTGCAGAGTTGCAGTGATGTTCAGTGAAATATTTTATTGTTCTTGGCTACCATTCATTCTCCCAGAGTTGCAGTGATGTTCAGTGAAAGATTTTATTGTTCTTGGCTACCGTTCAAGCAATTGTAAAAATCACACAGGAATTTTAGATACCAATATGTGGTCTAGGTAGGAATACATTGCAGATCGCAAGGGTGCTAACTGATTTTTCACTGCCTCGATTTGATCCCTTAGTCTAGATCTGGATTCCCATCGTTACAGAGGTATGTATCCACCCAGTAGCAACACGTTTGTTATTTCCTTTTGCTATATAGTGTTATAATCTCAATTTTCTTGAATTGTTACGACTGAAAATGATAGCTGCAAGGTATTTCTCTTAGTTTACACTGCCACTGTTAATGGAATCTTGTGATCCCAGTTAATTAAAGTCCAATAGTTGATATTTCTCCCAAAACATTTTTAGGTACTTCTGGTTCTGATTGAACGATACATTTTTTTAATGTACATCAGTGTTCTTTGCTTCGCTTGACCTCGACCCGTCCTTTGAGTTCATTGGCGCTGATGTTGCAAAGTGAAAAATGGATTGCCGCCTTCCAGCGCGTTGATGCTATGCTCCATACATCGACGGCTACGACTATGACCGCCTCTTCACTTGTCGGTGTGAAAGTGCATGGAGCCCCCATGTGTGGTTTTGGTAATTAATGACAATCCCTATGGACTAATGTTTGCATTGAGTTATATTTGTAGGAGTTGTCCATAGGCAATTCTTGAACCATATGTTGGCTTCAAGGTTGCAATAAGAAGAATTTGATGAAGGATATCAAGTGTCAAGTATGTCTTGAAGATGAAGATGAAGTGAGCCCTCAAGTTACTTCAAGACATCAACATGTTTGTATTAGGTTCCAATAAGAAGAAATTGATGAAGTATATCAAGTGTCAAGTATGTCTTGAAGATGAAGATGAAGTGAGCCCTAGAGTTACTTCAAGACATCAACATGATGAAGAATGAAGAAATGAAGTGCAAGTTCAAGATGAGCCATCTCGAAGAGGTCCTTTGCTTGAGTCTTGCCATCCATATGGTGATCATGGATATGTGAAGATGCGCCGAAGAAGAAGCTATCCCATGGTGGATTATGGGGGAGCAATCCACATGGTGGTCATGGTTATGAAGATGAAGAAGAAGCTCTCCCATGGTGGATTATGGGGGAGCAATCCACAAGACTTCGTCAAGCAAACACAAGCAAGAAAGGCATTCCATCTTCTTGAGGTCAAGATCGTCGTCATCGAGCTCAAGTGGAATGCGAAAGTATAAGGTTTGCTCTTGATAGGGTTTCTTTCTCACCGGTCTCATAGTGTAGTTGGAGACCGGTTTATAGTTTAGTTGCCGTACTATCAAGAGGGCTCTCGAGTGAGTAACTCGATCGTATCGTTCGGAGAGAGCTCAAACCTTTGCATCTTGCATCATCTTTCTTGGTTGTTATTTGGACCTTATCCATGTGATGTTTTAGAGCTTGTGCTTATTCTCATGACAAGCTCTAGTTCATCGAAAACGGATTTCGCATAGATCACTTGTTGCGTTTTCGAGTTTGGTTCATCATCTTTCTTGGTTTTATTTGGATCTTATCCATGTGATGTTTTAGAGCTTGTGCTTATTCTCATGACAAGCTCTAGTTCATTGAGAATGGTTTTTGCATGGGCAACTTGTTGCATTTTCAAGATTGGATGTTTTACCGGTATGTCTTTTAGATAGGTCAAACCTTTCATCATTTGTTTCTATCCTCCCTTGTTGGACTATGATGGTTTCCTGCATGATCTTGTAGAGCTTGTTCCTAGCTTCAAAACAAGCCCAAGATCATCAAAATCGGAGTCCGGATGCTAAAGTTATGCCCGTTTTAGTTTTGGTGATTCTGCAGCGGATAATCCGGCCCGAAGGACAAAACATGGACAATATCCGGCCAAATATCCGGCCCGAGCCAGGGGCGATTTTGGGGCCGGATTATCCGGCCCGGGGGCGGATTTTCCGGCCTGGGAGGTCCCAAACGGTCATATTTCGTTGGGAGGGGGTATATAAGACCCCTTCTTCCTCCTTGGGCTGGTTGGTTCACTCTCTCTCCCCTCCATTGTTGTCCTTCAAAGCTTGCCCTAGTTCTTGATTCCTCCCATGATTCTTGCATATTCTTGAGGGAAAAGAGAGGAGATCTAGATCTACATCTTCACCAATCAAATCCCTCTCTTTGTGAGGGGAACCCACTAGATCTTGATCTTGGAGGATTTTGTGTTCTCCTCTTTGTTCTTCCTCTCTTATTCCCCCAATAGCTTTTGTAGCTTTGTTGGAATTTGAGAGAGAAGGATTTGAGCATCTTTGTGGTGTTCTTGCCATTGCATTTGGTGCATCGGTTTGAGTTCTCCACGGTGATTCGTGGTGGTGAAAGCAAGAAGGTTGTTACTCTTGGGTTCTTGGAACCCTAGACGGATTCTACGCCTTTGTGGCGATTTGTTGGGAGCCTCCAATTAAGTTGTGGATGTGTGCCCCAATCTTTGTGTAAGGCCCGTTTCCGCCTCGAAGGAAATCCCTTAGTGGAACCGTGACCTAGGCCTTTGTGGCGAGGGTCACCGAGATTTAGGTGAGGCGCCTTCGTGGCGTTCGGTTTGTGGTGTGAGTACCGCATCTTGGGGTGAGGCCTTTGTGGCGTTGGTGTGCATCGAGCAACCACACCTCAAGGTGAGCCTCTTGTGGCGTTCGGGAGCACTAAGCAACCGCACCTCTCCACCGGAGATTAGCACTCGCAAGAGTGTGAACTCCGGGATAAATCATCGTCTCCCGCGTGCCTCGGTTATCTCTATACCCGAGCTCTTTACTTATGCACTTTACCTTGTGATAGCCATCGTGCTTGAAGTTATATATCTTGCTATCACATAGTTGCTTGTATTGCTTAGCATAAGTTTGTATATCTTGCTATCACATAGTTGCTTGTATTGCTTAGAATAAGTTGTTGGTGCACATAGGTGAACAATAGTATATAGGCTTTGGGCTTGACAAAGTAAACGCTAGTTTTATTCCGCATTTGTTAAGCCCATCTCGTAAAAGTTTTAAATCGCCTATTCACCCCCCTCTAGGCGACATCCGTGTCCTTTCAATTGGTATCGAGCGAGGTCTCTCATTCTTAGGCTTCACCGCCTTGAGAGTAAAGATGTCGGCTAGGGGATTAGCGCACAATAACTTGTTTATATTTGATGGCACAAATTATGATCTATGGAAAATTTATGTGCTTAATATTTTGCGGCGTATGTCCCCGGACATGGAGCGATTTCTTGACATGGGTTTTTCTTCTCCTAAGGATCCTCAAAATTTATCTCTTGAGGAGGAGAAAAACTCTTGTCTCGATGCTCTTGCTTCTCATGTGTTTTCCATTGTTGTGAGCAATGTAGTTACTTCTTCAATCATGCCTTTTGGGAGCGCTCATGAATTCTGGACAAAGCTTCAAGATATATATGATGTGTCCAAGATTATTGAGGATGATTGTATTGCTTCCACTTCCGGCCGTGATGAGTTCTCATCTTCTTCCACTTCACCAAAGTGTGGTAAGACACAAGGTAATGATATGGTGAGTGGTGATGAAAATTGCAATGTTGATATTGAGCTTACTATTGATGATTCGTCATCTCTATCTCATTGCAATGCTTCATCTTCGGACTTAAACACATCTAGCACTAGAAATGATTTACATGCTTGTGTTGATAGTCCTTGCATATCATGTGTAAGTTGCTTGAATAAATCTAATGATGATATGCTTGCATTGTCTTGTGGCCATGATAAAAATGCTTCTATTTCCTCTAGTTGTTGTGTGTCTAACAATGTAGAGGAAACCAAATATTCTATTGGTCAAGACAAGATCTTGAAAGGAGCCTCAAGTAACTCCTCCTCTTTATCTCACGGTCCTCATATATGCCTTATGGCCAAGGGTTCCACGGTACCTCCTACCATGGAACCCAATATGTCTCGTGGTGATAATGATGAGGATGAATATGAAGAAGAGGATTGGGTTGTCTCTCTACGCGATAAGGGTAAGAGCGTATTCAAGGTTATTTGCAAAGATAAAATTGCTAGCACTCACTTCTTTGAAATCTTGACTACCGCTATTGAGAGCCAAAAACTTATTTGGATGCATGAGAACACCATTGATAAAAGGGTGCTCTTGAACGAGAGTATGCCGATGATGTAGCATCATTAAAAAATAAACTTGAAGAAGAACAAACCATCAAGGAAGCTCTTGAGGAGACCTTTGCTCTAGAATTGTCTAGAGAAAAGGAAAACCATGATAGAGCTCTTGAGATGGCAAATGAACTAAAGCTAAAAAATGATAAGCTTGTGTTTGTTAATGCTAAACTCCTTGAGGATTTTGAGCAACTCAAAAAGGGCTCAAGGGTCATTGAGAGTGCGCTCGCCAAACTCACCGAGTCGCATGAGCAACTTAAAGCTTCTTATCTAAAAGAGCATGCCAACTTGCCTTCTTCTATTACTACTAATATTGATGCTTGTGCTACTAACTCTACTTCTTGTGAAGCATCTATCTTGAAGGAGAATGTTGAGCTAAGGGCTCAACTTGAGTTGCTAACTTGCAATTATGGGAAATTGGAAGAAAGTCATGGAAAGCTTCTCGCTCCCATGAGGATCTTCTAGCCTCTCATGATAGGCTAAAGTTAGCTCATGAGGCTATCATATTTAAGGCAACACCTTGTGAGCCTCATGTGGATACTAGCGCTACTACTCAAAATGCTATATTTCCATGTGCTAGTCCTAGTAATTCATCCACTCATAATATTGCTAAATCTTGTGATGAATTATCTTCCTTGCCTTGTTGCTCTAACAATGAAGATTCTACTTCCTCTAGTGCTTGTGTTGTTACTAACCATGTAGAGGAAATCAAAGAAGGCCCAAGTCACTTCTTTGAAGAATGACTTGGTAAAGGGTCATGAAGGGAAATGCAAACTTGACACGATGTTGAGTATGCAACAATCCCCCAATGACAAGAGTGGACTTGGTTTCAAATCCAACAACAAGAACAAGTCCATGAACAACAACAATAAGAAGGGCCAAGTACAAGTGAAAGACCCGGCCAAGATTGTTTGCTTCAAGTGCAATATTGAAGGGCACCATGTTAGATCTTGCCCTTTGAAGAAGAAGCAAAAAGGGAAGCGGCCCCAAGCTCAAACTCATATTCAACCTCAAGTTGAAGAAATGCCACTTCCCAAGAAGAAACAAGCCAATGCTCCCATTGTGGAGAAACCTAGTGAGAAGAAGGAGAAGAAAAGAACTTGCTACATATGCCGTGAGAAGGGCCACATCTCCTCCTTGTGCACTATTGGTACCTCATCCAACTCTATCACCATTGATGATGTTTATTCTCTTCGTAAGGATGAGGGTGGCAATGTGTTTGCCAAATTTGTTGGTGCTCAAAGTGGTGTCAAGAAAAGAACCATTTGGGTTGCCAAGCCTATTGTGACTAACCTCTTAGGACCCAACTTAGTTGGGGACCAACAATCCAAAATTTGATCAATAGGTGCTTGTTGGAGGGCATTGGAGACTTGGCTACATCATGAAGAATTAAGGGATCTTCATCATTTATATTATCTCAAGCCAAGTCTTTTGATTATCTTGCTACTATCATATATCCAATGTTCCTCCTTGCGGTAACATGTTCTCAACTCATTTATATTGAAAGTTACTCGCCCCTTTGCATGTGTTAGTTTTGTTCCTAGCATGTGTTTGTATATGTTGTGCTTCCTACTTTCTTTTCTTGAGAAATCAAGTCTATGTATGTTGGGTTGCACACCATGTATTTGTGTTTGTGTTGGAGCCACTTTGCATCTTGTTGTATCTTATATGGCTCTTATGAGCGATTAATGGACTATCCCATTTTGGGGGAGTGATATTCCTTTGGGAATTTCATGATCCTAACAATGTGTGTACATGAGGAATATCACTTAGAATTGATATTGCAAGATTATCTAGTCTCTATGTGGTATGTCATCTTCATGAGAAATTCAAATTCCAATGTCCATTAATATCTCTAGTTGGATCTTATTTGCCTCTTGTGAAAATAAATTCCTTATCACATTATGGGGGAGTAATAAGCTTTGTGCATATTACAAGCCTAGAAAATGTGAACATTTGAGGTTGTGTCACATAGAATTGATACCGTAAATTATCTCTCTCCTATGTGGCATGTTTGCTCAAACAAGCTCCAATTTGCTTAAATGGCTTCATTGCTAATATCTTTGTGGATCTTATTTGTGAAAGTTCTTCTTGGCATGGTTTTTCACAACGTGTCCCTCAATACCTTTTTGGAAAACCATGTGCTTCAAGTCATACTATTAATTGCTTTGCATGTTGGTATGAATACTATTAATTGCCTTGCATGTTGGTATGACTAAATGAAGCTATCAAGAAACTATCTTTGCATGATGGTTAACTCTTATCTTTTACCATATGCTTTGTTCGTTGTAAATATGATCTTATGTATACTTACAAACTACCACCGGGAAATATTTCCTAATACCTCTTGTCCTAGGACAATTGGTAATAAATTATGAGGTAGATATTTATTGATCATATCTACATTGGCTCTTGTATTTATTTTGCCTTATTTATTGCCATGAATTTGTTGTGCTTTGACTCCCATGTGTCTTCCTTGCATCTTATGATTCTAAGTTGTCTATTCAAACTTTCTTAGCATTGTTAGAAGATATAGGTAGCGTGATGATCCTAGTTTTGTGCATTTTGTATTCATATAAAAAATCCTTGATAATGCACCAAACTTGGGGGAGCTCTTCTATATTATTAGAATGCTTAACATCTCTTGATCTTTATCAAAAATTGGGTTTTGGGAGACATAAAATTTTCTTTTTGGTACTTTGTGCCATCATAAAAAATGTCGAGGGTTTGGTTTATTTGTTGGAACCTTGCTCTCTTGGGAGTTGGTTATCTCATTCTTTTGTGCTTAGGTTTAATTAGCTTCTTATAATGAGATAAGTCTTTGGAGTCAATCTTGTGTTGATTTGATTCTTTAATATAATTTGGACAACCATTGTCTCTTGGTTTATTTTGTGTTTTGTCCAAATTGTATCTTCCTTTGGTTCTTGAAAGTATTGTGCATGCATATTTAATATATGTATATCTTATGGCATGTGTCACTTTCTTTGATCCAATATATAGGGTAAACTCCATCAAATCCTAATTTGACTAAGATGTGCATGAAATTCAATTTCATATCTATATGCACATAGAATTGTGGAGTTTGTCCTATATGTTGTAGTGTGTCTAACTACTTCGGACCCAATTAGTTTGGGGACCATTTTGTACTTACCTTTGTGTTAGGTACAATGGATATGTATTGAATGCTTGTCTCACTCTTGGAAAGAAGTGGTGACTCAATGGTAACGTGAGGCAAGATAGGATGATCAACGAACACATATCTACTACATCCACACCAATGCTATCTTGGTAACAAGTATCTTCTCATGCATACTTTTGTTGTATCCAACCTTATGGTTGCATCTTGGCATGAATCTATTGATTTGCAAATGTTGTGCTTCTTGCAAAAGTCTTAATGAAACCTCTTTATTGTGAATGAGAGTAATTTGAGATGAGTGCATTTGTTGGGAAGTATTTTAAATCATGCTCATGATTCATCCACCCCAACTATGCCTATCTAGAAATTTTGTTGCATATCAATTCCTCAAGGCTCTCACATGTGCAATATAGATGAAAGTGCAAATTTAGTTACTTCTTTTGGTATCCCCGTTTGTGATACTTGTTGCCTTTCTCAAATGCATCCCAACTATCTTCTATCCCTTGTTGATATTTGTGATGTATTTTAGTTGTTTGTGGTTGAAGTTCATGAATGTACAATAAGATAAAATTGAGCCTTTGCCATGCTATTAAGCAAAAATTCTTATTGGTATATTGCATGACTTCGTCTTGGATATCATACTATTTTTCTTGTGTATCTATTTTATGTGTGCATGTTTCTTTGTGGATAAATATCTTTGTGATATTGATCACTTAGAGAAACTTATACACATAAGAGATGATACATCTCCTTTTGATATCTTATTTATTTATTGCATGTTGATTGGTCATGCTAAGCAATATAATTCATTGAAGACTATGATGATGCTTTTTGCTCATCCTTGCAATAGTCTTATAATATGCTTTATCATGCCTTTCACATATCCTCTTGGTTGAGCCTTTTATTATGGTGCCTCCTACTTGTTGCTCAACCATTTGTTTGTTGCAAGTGTTAAGCTTAATTTTCTATCTATGATCTATTGCAAATGTTTGTGTTTTAAATGGTAATGAGGGAGTAAGGATTCCATGTTATGCATATTGTATTCAAATGCAACATTTTAATTTATGCATGTACCTTGGGGAGCTTCCTCATTCTATTTAAGGCACTATTTTGTGGTGATCATTAGAGTTTGATTCACTTGGTATCTTTTGTTTTGAATGATATTATGGGAGTGATGATTCCATGTTTGTGCACTTTATACTCCAATGCAAATTGTCTTGTTTTGTGCACAAACCTTGGGGAGCTTCCTCATATTAGTTAGAGCAATCTTCTTGATCTTATCATAATATCTTTCTTTCTTTTGGTATCTTCTTTGTGGTTCATTTGGCTGCTTGCTTCATTTGTTGAAGCTTCTTGACGTTGTTATCTTTTTGCAATCTTTGATCCTATCTATGGTGTGACTCCTTCCGAATATTCGTAATTGGATATGTGCATTTGATTCCACTCAAATTATGAGAAATGCACACGCTATGGAGGATCTCTCACTATATTGGCCTTCTAAATTTTTCACCCATTTCGGCAATTGGTGCCAATGGGGGAGAAGTTTGGAGGTTTAAGGGAATTTGGTTATGTCTTTGCTTTGTGCTTAAGCATGTGCCTTTATTGCATTGCATCTTGTTGCTTTGCATAGTTGAATATTTAGAGGAAACTCCACTAGGCTTTGAATGCCAATATATGCAATGAAAGTCAAGATCATTCACACATGCATATATTATGGGGGAGTTTGCTCTATATATTCAACTTATTTGTTACTTAAATTCCTTATATAAACCCTCTCAAAGAGATTGTCATCAATTACCAAAATGGGGGAGATTGAAAGTGCATGGAGCCCCCATGTGTGGTTTTGGTAATTAATGACAATCCCTATGGACTAATGTTTGCATTGAGTTATATTTGTAGGAGTTGTCCATAGGCAATTCTTGAACCATATGTTGGCTTCAAGGTTGCAATAAGAAGAATTTGATGAAGGATATCAAGTGTCAAGTATGTCTTGAAGATGAAGATGAAGTGAGCCCTCAAGTTACTTCAAGACATCAACATGTTTGTATTAGGTTCCAATAAGAAGAAATTGATGAAGTATATCAAGTGTCAAGTATGTCTTGAAGATGAAGATGAAGTGAGCCCTAGAGTTACTTCAAGACATCAACATGATGAAGAATGAAGAAATGAAGTGCAAGTTCAAGATGAGCCATCTCGAAGAGGTCCTTTGCTTGAGTCTTGCCATCCATATGGTGATCATGGATATGTGAAGATGCGCCGAAGAAGAAGCTATCCCATGGTGGATTATGGGGGAGCAATCCACATGGTGGTCATGGTTATGTGAAGATGCGCCGAAGAAGAAGCTCTCCCATGGTGGATTATGGGGGAGCAATCCACAAGACTTCGTCAAGCAAGCACAAGCAAGAAAGGCATTCCATCTTCTTGAGGTCAAGATCGTCGTCATCGAGCTCAAGTGGAATGCGAAAGTATAAGGTTTGCTCTTGATAGGGTTTCTTTCTCACCGGTCTCATAGTGTAGTTGGAGACCGGTTTATAGTTTAGTTGCCGTACTATCAAGAGGGCTCTCGAGTGAGTAACTCGATCGTATCGTTCGGAGAGAGCTCAAACCTTTGCATCTTTGCATCATCTTTCTTGGTTGTTATTTGGACCTTATCCATGTGATGTTTTAGAGCTTGTGCTTATTCTCATGACAAGCTCTAGTTCATCGAAAACGGATTTCGCATAGATCACTTGTTGCGTTTTCGAGTTCGGTTCATCATCTTTCTTGGTTTTATTTGGATCTTATCCATGTGATGTTTTAGAGCTTGTGCTTATTCTCATGACAAGCTCTAGTTCATTGAGAATGGTTTTTTGCATGGGCAACTTGTTGCATTTTCAAGATTGGATGTTTTACCAGTATGTCTTTTTAGATAGGTCAAACCTTTCATCATTTGTTTCTATCCTCCCTTGTTGGACTATGATGGTTTCCTGCATGATCTTGTAGAGCTTGTTCCTAGCTTCAAAACAAGCCCAAGATCATCAAAATCGAGTCCGGATGCTAAAGTTATGCCCGTTTTAGTTTTGGTGATTCTGCTTTCTGGGGCGGATAATCCGGCCCGAAGGACAAAACATGGACAATATCCGGCCAAATATCCGGCCCGAGCCGGGCGATTTTGGGGCCGGATTATCCGGCCCGGGCGGATTTTCCGGCCTGGGAGGTCCCAAATGGTCATATTTCGTTGCGAGCTAGGGGTATATAAGACCCCTTCTTCCTCCTTGGGCTGGTTGGTTCAGTCTCTCTCTCCCCTCCATTGTTGTCCTTCAAAGCTTGCCCTAGTTCTTGATTCCTCCCATGATTCTTGCATATTCTTGAGGGAAAAGAGAGAGGAGATCTAGATCTACATCTTCACCAATCAAATCCCTCTCTTTGTGAGGGGAACCCACTAGATCTTGATCTTGGAGGATTTTGTGTTCTCCTCTTTGTTCTTCCTCTCTTATTCCCCCAATAGCTTTTGTAGCTTTGTTGGAATTTGAGAGAGAAGGATTTGAGCATCTTTGTGGTGTTCTTGCCATTGCATTTGGTGCATCGGTTTGAGTTCTCCACGGTGATTCGTGGTGGTGAAAGCAAGAAGGTTGTTACTCTTGGGTTCTTGGAACCCTAGACGGATTCTACGCCTTTGTGGCGATTTGTTGGGAGCCTCCAATTAAGTTGTGGATGTGTGCCCCAATCTTTGTGTAAGGCCCGGTTTCCGCCTCGAAGGAAATCCCTTAGTGGAACCGTGACCTAGGCCTTTGTGGCGAGGGTCACCAGAGATTTAGGTGAGGCGCCTTCGTGGCGTTCGGTTTGTGGTGTGAGTACCGCATCTTGGGGTGAGGCCTTTGTGGCGTTGGTGTGCATCGAGCAACCACACCTCAAGGTGAGCCTCTTGTGGCGTTCGGGAGCACTAAGCACCGCACCTCTCCACCGGAGATTAGCACTCGCAAGAGTGTGAACTCCGGGATAAATCATCGTCTCCCGCGTGCCTCGGTTATCTCTATACCCGAGCTCTTTACTTATGCACTTTACCTTGTGATAGCCATCGTGCTTGAAGTTATATATCTTGCTATCACATAGTTGCTTGTATTGCTTAGCATAAGTTTGTATATCTTGCTATCACATAGTTGCTTGTATTGCTTAGAATAAGTTGTTGGTGCACATAGGTGAACAATAGTATATAGGCTTTGGGCTTGACAAAGTAAACGCTAGTTTTATTCCGCATTTGTTAAGCCCATCTCGTAAAAGTTTTAAATCGCCTATTCACCCCCCCTCTAGGCGACATCCGTGTCCTTTCACGGTGCCGCTACCGCATGCTCCGCTTTATGTCGGCATTCCAGGTGAGGTTCGATTGCAGTGTTTCTTTTTGTACACCAAGATTTGCTTCGATTGATGTTGGTTGTAGCCGAGAGAATCTTGATTTGGTGAGAGTTACCTTTTTACAATTTTCTTTTAGTTTTAGAACTAACTTATACAATAACTCAGGAAATTTTGATTACTATATTTTTGATTTGGTAGCCCAAACAAAAAATATAGGATTATTTGCCATGTACTCCCCAGTTGTGCATAGTGACATTAACTTATTTAATTTCCTTCAATCTCAAATACTAAAATTTTATTATGGTTGATACTTCATTGGATTTTTTTCCTGGTAGATTTGTTGTGAAACTGCAATGTGATCAAAGGAGTAAATATATATTTGCTTTGATGACCTTCAGTTTCATCAAATGTGCTAAAACAATTTTGTTTAGATTTTTGATGTGTTATAGCTTGAGTAATGTGCAACCTGCTGTCAAACTTGTGCCATTGTTGATCCTACAAAACCAATCTCCAAGCATGTCAATTTTAAAATAAGCCAAGGATACCAAAAAGAAGAACTTGCCATTTTTCTTTTGGATTGTGCAGAAAGATGCACAACTGAAGATTTACTAGAGCTTTCTGGTTGTCTTTGGCTGCTATTTTCCCAGGTTTTCATCCATTATAAGGCCTAAAATAAGAAAATTGTTAGTCTTAATGTTACAGTATTTCCTATTATTCAAAAAGATCCATTGTGATCTAACTTCTAGATCCAGTATGGAAGACATTTCACAACAGATATATATTTTATTTCGGCGTTGTTTTTATATATACATGTGGATAATTTGCAGTGAGCTTGATAAGATATTTTAGCACCTTGATGAGACACCATTGTGCCATTAGGGAAATCTTCATCATTTCTCTCTTTTCCTAAGAATACGATGGATCTTCAGTTATTTAATTCTATCTCTTTATGAAAATGTCCAACAGGAGCAATTTCTTGAGTTCTTGATAGGCAGGGAACACCGCCTCCTCCGCTGGGTGAAGATAATCTCAAACTTCTCCATTGTATGCACCAATAGCATGTTTATTTTCCCATTCCGAATTTATTCATTTTCTTATTTCATGGTGTTGAGCAATGATCTCTGTCTGTGTGACGAAATTGCAAACTTGGAAAGACTACAATACTGCTAAAAGGAATTTCGTCAGGGCCTACAGCCTTCTGGTCCATTGAATTGGTAATATCTATGGCTGAACTGAACCTAGGAGGTATGGATTTGAACTAGCTAGCTGCCCTTGCCCTTTTCTTTTGCTTAGCGTGATTAGTTTTTAACCCCTAAAACAATACCCTTATAGACCGCCAACTCCAAGGTGCAACTGAAACAAAATACCCCGCTCTGGGGTTTGTCATTTGTGGCCATATGATCGTCCACCGATAAATTCAACCAATATGCAGTAACACGTACCGGTTGATGATGTGGTCGATGTCCGAGTGGGTTGATCGCAAGCTGAATCATATGAGATTAAATTTTGGTTTGTCAAGGTGCTGTGTTTATTGCAAGGCAATCTTGATTATTGTGGCCCTTTACTATGACCTCCTCTTAACCTTCCGATGCTGCATGCTCAGCTCGCTGCCATTCCAGGTGAGGTTTGCTTGCAGTGTTAATTCCACAGTAATGCACTTTCTTCGATTTCCTATGTATTGTTTTGAGCAAAATAACTCAGTGAGTTTACAGAAATTCTTTCTTTGTCTTCTCGAAGGGATTTATGGTTTTCTCTGCAAGCTATACTATAGAGATTGCGTGTGGTGAATCTTTCTTTGCTGAGAAGGAGAAGCTGTAAACTGTGGAGGCAAATATACTCACCAAAGGAGCTGATCTGTCTAAATTTGAGGTAGAGCATCGGGAAGTATGTGCTCCCTTTTTTTACATTTATTTTCTATCTGGTTCATTCTTTGCATAGGTAGTGTGTAAGGGCTACAACTTTAAACAACATGATTTGCAGGTTTTGCATCCGCCAAGCTCGCAGACCAGGAGCTCCCCGGACTGGATTGACGAGATGCTGCCAAAGACGTCACCCGCAGACATGCGAAGACAACGTCCACGGCCTCGCTGTCTGTGACGGTAGCCATGACTTGCGCCTTTGCTCGCTCTCCCTCTCCGATGGGGACTCGTCTGTGGGTGAATCTTTCTTTGCACCTTGATGAGACACCATTGTGCCATTAGGGAAATCTTCATCATCAGGTTTCTCTCTTTTCCTAAGAATACGATGGATCTTCAGTTATTTAATTCTATCTCTTTATGCAAATGTCCAACAGGAGCAATTTCTTGAGTTCTTGATAGGCAGGGAACACCGCCTCCTCCGCTGAGTGAAGATAATCTCAAACTTCTCCATTGTATGCACCTTCAAATTTCTCTCTGGATTCTATTTTTGTGTTCATGGCCTTAATTGCTGGATTTCGGTCTGTAATTGCAGGCGTTGGTTAAGAAAAAGCCTCAATGATCCGCAGATGCTGAAATTAGTCATGTGAAATAGTACTTTATGTATGTGCGTGATTTTAAAATACAAACGGTAGATGCATCTCTTTTTTAAAACTTCACTACAGGCTATTGGAGTCTCCTCCTGCTTCATGGATTAAATAAAATAGTTAGTTACAATATTTCCATTGCAGCCATTTTGGCTTACATGGGGAGGAACACCTCTTACAAGTGTAAGCTAACCTATGAATATATATGACAAGAAATTCACGATGATTATACTCTACAGGTAGATAAATCTTTTTTTGAAGAATAATTGGTAGATACATCTCTTATTTTGTAAAAAAACATGGCTTTATTTTACATATGAAATTCCAAATGAAAAGTAAAATTCAATTCAGGCTTAAGAGTATTTTGAGGAACTATACTAAGCTAGCAATACATTTTGCCGTACATCTATTTATCTGTTTTTCAATGCCTGAGTGGTTATGGTGTAGTAACACTATTATGACAAAAAAAGTCACTCTTTGATGTGTGTCTATCCACCTCTGAATTGTTAACTATAGCGGATCATGAGAACATCATCGGGTTGAAAGAGAGTGTAGTTTCTCGTTCATCTACTCATCTCTATGTATCCTAGAGTAGAGTGCACTTATCAAAGATGATTAAATATTTTTAGTGGCTATGCATGGAACATGAGGACAAGGTGTTGGTCTCAATAGATTATAATTATGCTTATGGCAAAATATATTCTATTTTTTTTGGATTTCTACAATAAGTGGGAACAAAGTTCCTGGTGCCACATTATTTCCACTTCATTTACCAACTGGGCACCTATCTATTTATATTGTGAATAGCTTCTTACATATTCTTCCTGGATAAATTTAATTTTTGCTCTCATCCTCATAATAATAAAAGCATCTCCAGCTCTTATGAGGATATATCGTTGTCTAAAAAAGTTAGCATCCGCCAGCGACCTGCCAACGGAGTTTTTTTTACCCCAACCATTATTGTAGATTTGCTAAGCTCTTTTTATATGTTTGACATAGATTGAGATCGGGTGTCTTGGAGGCCATACTTCTGCTCCCTGACCGACCGGCGCCTTATATTTTGGATGTGGGATTAAAAGAACTTGTGATTACTGCATGCTGGTATATTATATGGTGGCAGCGTAGACAGATCGCCCACCAGGAACCAGTTTCCTCACCAGCGAAATTTGCTCAAGCTATTCAAGCGATCACTACAAACTACTATAGAGCTTGTAAGAAGAATGCACGTGCTCGTATTGAGGGTTGGGAGGAACCCAAAGAAGGGTATTGCAAATTGAATGTGGATATGCATACTTTTATGCTGAGACCTTTAAAGGTGCTACAGGTGCGGTCATTCGTGATGATCATGGAGGTTTTGTTGCTGGTAGTAGTTGTGGTATTCCTTCAATCTCTGATGCGGCAACTGCGGAAGCTTTGGCTCTTCGTAACGGTCTTCAGTTGGTTGGGGGTTGGTCAGGTTGGTTGTACGAAGATTATTGTCAACAGTGATTGTATGGAAGTTATTTCCACCATGTTTGATGGAGGAAATTCTATTGGAGCAGCGGCGGCGATCTATGAGGAGTGCACTTTTTTGGCCAGGAGCTTTGCCCATGTTCTTTTTGCACACTGTTGTAGGGATAGTAATAGAGTTGCTCATATGTTTGCCTGTAAGGCGGAGGGACCCCACACCACTTGGTTGGAGGATCCGCCAGATTTTATTTTTGAGCTTCTCACCAACGATGTAACGATTTACTGATCCCGCAGCAGCAGGTTTTTTACGCACTCTTTTCCTCACCAGGGTACCTAAGGGGATTGAGGGGGTTTTTAATGAGGCGGCCTGCTATCTTAATATATGGTGTTATAACAAAAAGATTGTCTCTATATATTTATAAATATCAAAGTGTTGTTTATACTAATCAGAAAAGAAGTATTCCTTCTATACTTCTGTTTGCAACACCTATGCCTGAAATGGAAGAGAAACTTTCGTCCATTTTCAAAGATAAAAGAAATAGAGAGCCAAATACCGGAAAAGGAATAGAAATAGAAAAAACACAAACGGAAACGGAAATGAAACCGAGGGAGCCCTTCCCGACGGAAACGGAAGTGGCAGGAAAAATAAATACGGAAAATTTCTGAAAATATAACCTAGAGAGACCCGTACTCTTGGCAGACCTACATTTACACATGAAACTAGGCTTGATAACGTATCAAGTCCACTAAGTACTAACCCTAATCACGTCTGTATAATTGCGTGTGCATGCAACCGTGTGCTCTTGATATGAAGAAGTGTTAAACTGTGTGTTCTATTTTTTGTTGAATAGCCGCTTGTTGAAGTAAAGTGCTACTTTTTTGTTTGTCTTAGTGCCTATTTTATGTATGCTTTTCGGTCTATAAACTAAGGTACTATGCCGCATTGTATTGTGATAAATATGTGTTTTTGTAACTTATCTGTCCCAGATCCGCTCCGTGTTTGTCTCCTGTGATTTTCGTTTCCATATTCGTTTTCGCGGATTTCGGTTTCGTTTCTTATTGCGACAAGATAGATGTAAACAAAAACCATAAAGCATGTTTCTGTCCGTTTCCGTTCCCTTTTTACCTTGCCAGCACCCATGTTTTATGAGACAATAATACATCCAAAAGAAGAGGTTGTTGAGTTGATATTTATGATGGCTCAGAAAACAGATGCTTACCGCCTAAGAATAACAAGAAGATCTAAAAGTTAAAAGTATGTAGATACATAACAATGATATATTGTTATTGCGTTCGGAATTATCATGCTGTAGTACATTATGATATTTTTGATTTGTTTTAAATTTTTGTAGTTAGTTTTAAATTATATATGTGCATTGAGTAATAAAATTTGAGTACCCGTAGCAACGCACGGGCATTTGTACTAGTCAACTTTAAAAGAACAACATTTTGCTTTCCAGATCTCACACTACGTAGGGTTTCATGCAAAAGTAACACCCCATCTAATATGGTTCTACTTTTTAATAAAAGCAGTTTGAACTTGGGAAATAACTTTATCAGCATCTAGGATAAAGTTGTATCTTTATCAGCAATTGGGTGTACTTCTCTTTTAGATGATAATTTCAGTACCCCAATTTCTTTTTGTAAAGCTCTCGAAATGATAATACTTCCTTTCATTTTTTACACAGCTATATGAAGCTGTGTTCCAATTCCAACTACCAAATAATGCTGGCCACTTCTTTCCACGTACTGCCTGTACTAAAATAGGATTTCCCAGGAGTGCTGTTTTTTCGCTGTCTCGAGACAGGATCACAGGAAGACTCTTTCTTGGTGCTCTACCTCCTCCTACTTCATCTTCCTTTGTCCTCACGTTACAGAAATCCATCTCTGACGTCTACGTTGTAGAGGCATTGATTCTTGCTGGTTACGTTTTGAGGGGCAAGTCTGACGAAGGGGTGAAGAATCGGAGGCGTTCTGATCTCTGAAGATTTTGTCGTAGAGGTGCGTACGTCTGTCTGCTCCTCTTTGCTTGCCCGAGTCCATGTCTTCCACGAGTACAATCTGCGTCCCAGATTAGTTACTTTAGATTACTCTGTTTGCAAGTCAAAACCCATGCGATTGATCAAAAACCATCCTAAGAGTTTATCGATCGCTGAAGAGTCGTTGTGCTAGGCAGTTTCTAGTTGACCAGTGGCCATTACAGCCAATGAAGCATCGATTTGATGATGTTTTGAAGTTGACAATCCAGCTTTCATCCTACCTCAGCTCCCAGCTACCATTTTTTCGAGAAAATTAAGAGGAAGAATGGACATCCCACTTGACACTGGTTTGATTAGAAAATACTCCTTCAAAAAAAAAAAAAGATTAGAAAATACTATCAACATGAGCCTAAACCAGAGGTGCATTCAATTTCATTGACTGAATCGGGATCATTTTTAGGGTAGACTGAACTGAAATCTGTTTGAGAAAGTCTCGACGAACTCTGGAAATCTCTGAACCCAATAAAGTGTTGCTTTCGCTATTTCCCCTGAACCTCCCTTAATCCTTTTCGTCAGAAGAAAGCTTCCCAGCCGACGGCGATGCAGGCCGGGGGCACCAAGACACGGTTCGGCCGGTGCCCGTACTGCCGCGCCATCATCTGCCAGAACACCGACGCCGCCGTCTACTACTGCAGCAAATGCCGCACTCCGATCCGAGGTGTGCTGCATAATCCAACCTGTGCAGTTCATTACTCTCTGAAATACAGGCTGAGTTTTGTTCTGATTATTCAGTCCTGCCTCTCTGTGTGTGCAGGCAAGAACACGGAGCCGACGGAGGACGAAGCCGAGCGCGCTTTGAGCAGGCTGGAGATCCTCTCGGCCGTCGACACTTCGTCGGTATACTCTGACGAGGGGCCCGACGCTTCCTGCACGCCGGCTTCGGTCATCGACGTCGACGGCGACCAGCCTCCTCCGCTATCGTGTGGGTACAATTCCAACTCCGATGCGAACAGCCAGGGGATTGCAGCCTCTTCGCCGTCACCGTACAGAGGCTTTAGTTCGCCCCGGGATGGCACGTCTCGGAGCAATGGCTGCTCACCTCGCGGCGTCAGCGATAACCACGTCGGGTCGAACGACCGACTAGATGCGGCTCGATCGGCGAAGAACCGCGTAACTGAGCTCCGGGTGTCGTCTCGACGGACGAGGCGGGACTCGAGCGCTTCTGACCCGAGCATTCTGCGTCGACGGGACTTTTCTGCCCCGGATCAAGAGGAGGCGCCAAGAAACTCCGGGGAGCAGCAGCTCCGGCGATCGGCGCTGAGCACGAGGGAGATGGGGACGTCTACTAGCATGTCCGGACTGGAGCCGTCCGCCGCCAAGGCGTCGCCATTGACTGACCCGGCGTTCAACAGGGACCTGCTGCACGCGCTGGACAAGCTCCGTGGCATGATCGTCGCCATCCAGCTGCAGCCGCCGCAGGCGAGCGGCAGCGGGAGGGGCGCCATGACGCGACGCGAGTCCCGCCTCTTCCGTCGGATGGAGTCGCAGCTCGCGCCCTACGCGGAGGCGCACGAGCCGCGCCGGATGGTCCGGAATCAAGCGAGCACCGGCTCCGCCTCGTGGTCGTCGGCGTCGTCGTGCAGCGGCCACGGCGCGAGGTCTCGTAAGCGGCACTGCTTCCCGGTCCATGGGGCCGCGCCGTTCATGGTGTGCGGCGGCTGCTCGGAGCTGCTCCAGGCTCCCAATTCGATGACGGCGTCCCGGAGGGGGGTCACTAAGCTGCGGTGCGGCGGGTGCGGGGAAGTACTTGAGCTAAGGTCCGCGGGTATCGCTCCCCACGCGCGCCGGGCGAGCAGGGCGTCCGGCTCCGGCAGTCGCCACGGCTCGAAAGAGCTGGAACGCACAGCTAGCAGCAGCGGAGGCGAGCAGGAGGTGCCGCCGTTGCTGCTGTACCGCGCATTGGGGTTCGATTCGATGAGCCCGCTTCTGCACAGCCAGCGGTACTGAAGTACAGAATGAATTTGAACCGGGCTGGCAAAGATGAAACCATACCTGAAAAAGATGAACAACATATTTGTTGGATTTTGCAAGTTTTCTGTTAGCTAGGTGCATTTTTTGAATATTGGTTTAGTTGTTGAATCCAGGAACTTCCAGTGGCATTTCTCTGTTTTTCTAGGTGGTTCACTTTAAGGATCAGCGGGTATTTGCCCATTAGAGCATTTCCACTAGTACCTCAAAATCATCATCATCAGTTCCTAAAAGTAGGTTTTACGGTTCTGAAACTCCACGTCTCCCGAAGTCTCCCAAAAACCCTGACCTTTAATGTTTTGGTCTACCATGTGCCTACCTACATAATGTTCTATGCACTCTACAATCACACATATATGATAACTCAAACTTTTATGGTCATGCAATACATAGTTCCACGTCCAATTTTGAAGTCATACAAAAAGTTCAGTACATCACACAACACAAAGTGCATCACAGAGCAGAAATGTTTTTAGAAAAAGCTGAACCAAATAAACAATCAACCAAGTTTCGAATGCATCTTCCAATATTGTGTAGCACAAGAACGATACACTCGCTAAGGTGGTGGAAACTTTTCCACCGAACATGTCGTTAAGAAGTAATCTCATTGGGCCTAGACAAGAATCATGGAATAACTTGTTACATGGATTTGGTGTGTCGTTGGAATCTTACTGGGAGTGGTTCATTCTCGGTGGCTTCTATGTGCCAATGCTTTAATCCTACATGATTTTCCTATCGATACTAATTTGAAAATTTTAAAGATGAAGATACCGCTAAAAACAAAGTTGTTTGCGTGGCACCTTTGTCGTTGGGTGATTCTCATCAAGGATAATCTTGCAAAACGCAATTGGCAAGAAAGTAAAAAAAATGTGTCTTTTGTCATCATGACGAGATCATAAATCACTTATTCTTCAAGTGTAAATTTGCTAGATCTATATGGTCAGTCATCTAGATCGGTTCTACCTTATATCCACCACGTAGTATTGCAAATATTTTTGGTGTTGGCTCAATGGTGTGGATACTAGGTTTAAGATACTTATTAGGGTGAGAGCAATTGCCATTATTTGGTTGATGTGGCTATGTAAAATGACAAGGTTTTTAACAATAATCTTCTTCTTTTATGCAGATCATCTACCAATGCACAAGTACGCTCCGTTTATGGTCGCCTCTACATCGGATGGAGCATCGCGACCTCTTTATGGAGGTGTCTACACGGTTGGAGGATACAACAAGAGATATGTTTTCCCAGCATGGATGACAGTGTGATCTAGGGATTGGCCTTCCTTCTCCATGGGCGTGTTTTAGTTCCTTTATTTTGAGTACTAGTCAAGAACTTCAGTTTTATTTCAGATGTATTAAGTGAATTCATACGGTTATGTGCATCCTAGCTATGTATGCAGAGGTCGGGTGTATTGCTTACATATCAAGTAATAAAGCCTTGATACGTTACAAACGTATCTATAATTTTGATGCTCCATGCTTGTTTACACCAATTTATATATGATTTTCTTACACTTAGTTGCACTTTTATACATTTTCCGGGCACTAACCTATTAACAAGATGCCACAGTGCTAGTTCCTTGTTTTATATTGTTTTATACTTCAGAAAAGTTGTACAGAAAATATTCTCGGAATTGGACGAAACAAAAGCCGAAGTCAATATTTTACCGTAACGAAGATAGAGTCCAGAGGGGGGACGAGGAGGCGCCACAGGGCGGCCGGACCACCCAATGGCGCGGGTCTAGGCCTGGCCGCGCCATGGCATGGTGTGGGCCCCCTGGTCTCCACCGACCTCGCCCTTCCGCCTATTTATTCACGATCTCGAGAAAAACCTAAGTACCCGAGCCTCCATCCACGAAAATTTCGTGCGGCCGCCATCGTAGACCCTAGCTCGGGAGGGTTCTGAAGCTCTTCCCGGCACTGCCGGAGGAGGAGATCATCACCGGAGGCCTCTACATTGCCATGCCCGCATCTGAAGTGATGTGTGAGTAGTTCATCCTGGACTATGGGTCCATAGCAGTAGCTAGATGGTTGTCTTCTCCAATTTGTGCCTCATGTTTAGATCTTGTGAGCTGCCTATCATGATCAAGATCATCTTTATGTAATGCTACATGTTGTGTTTTGCTGGGATCCGATGAATATTGAATAATATGTTGAGATCCATTATATAATTGTCATATGTTCTTTGTGATCTTGCATGCTCTGTTGCTAGTAGTTGCTCTGGCCAAGTAAATGCTTGTGACTCCAAGAGAGAGAGTATTTATGCTCGATAGTAGGTTCATGCCTACGGTTTTTGAAGAGTGACAATAACTTCTAAGATTGTAGATGTGTTGTTGTTGCTAGGGGAAACAGCAATGTTTTATCCAAGGGTAATTCTATTCTTTACTTTACACACATTGTAATGCGATAATACTTGTTTGCAACTTAATGTTTGGAAGGGTTCGGACAATAAACGGAAAGGTGGATTATTAGTCATGAGCGTGTTGGATTACAGTCTATGTATTATGTTGTAATGCCCAAACGAATCTCATAGTAATCATCTTGTCATGTATGGTCTTTATTATTGCCCAAGTGTAATTTGTTCACCCAACATGTTATTTATCTTTATGGAGAGACACCTCTAGTGAGCGTGGACTCCGGTCCTTTCCTTTACACCTGATACAATCATCCTGTTATGTTTCCTTCACTGCATGCACTGCTCTCTTTAATTCCCACCAAACAAACATCTATTTTCACACTATACATTTAATCCTTTGTTCAACAAAACTGGTGAGATTCCACGCAAACAAACCTTGGTTTCTTGCGAGAAAACTCTCACATGCTCCTCATACCTTCCTCCTGGGGTTCCCCAATGTGTGCAATCTGCGCTCATCAAGCTTTTTTCTGCGCGCCTTGCTGAAAGAGGGAAGTCTCTCATCTCCAATCTCTTTACATTATTATTGTTTTGCTTAGTTTATTTTACTTTGTTTTGTTTGCTTCATTATATCAAAAACACAAAAAAATCTTATTTTAAGTTGCTTCTATGACTAATCCTGTTACTATGTCGCCTGAAGAAATGATCTTCACTTTCAAACAAGGGAGTGAGGAGAGTTATAAGAAAACTTGGTCTAGAATTAATAATTCTTATGATAAAACTGAATCTAAAATGACTCTAGGCCTGCTTCGTAGTAGCTTTTACTTTGGTATTGTTCTTTGTTATAGATATGATTTGGACACTGTAGTGGGAGGAGATTTCCTTCAATATGATGGAGATCAAGCTTATAATGCCATTAAAAAAGTTGATTGCAACATATAGCTCAACTAGTAATTTTGATTCATCCCTTGTGAGCATTTATGCTAGATTAAATATTCTTGAGACAAGTACAACTTGTTTAAAAGAATGTTATAGTTTGATTCGAGAAAATTATGATCATGTTTCAATAAACTCTGAGCCCTCTACTTGGCTTCCTACAGTACAAGTTGATATAAATGGTGAAGTATTTTATGCTTGTTGCAATATTATGTCCGAGTTTTGTCTTATGCTTAAAGATATTTATGAGTCTTTAAATCTTTAGGGACTTTATGAGGATGGAGAAGAAATACCTCTTACCAATAATGCTGTTATATTACCATTGGAGTTGTTGAAGGAGTGTATACAAGAATCCTAGGAAGGATGATATCTACTGATTATCTTGTCATTGAATGTGTAGGAAAGGGATAAATCACACTTGGACGATCTCTGCTAAAACTCCTGAGAGCAAAAATAGATGTGGGGAAAGGCATGATGACTTTCACCTCCCCACCAGGTGCTTCTCATTATTTTCCTAATAAAAAGCGTAAATGTAAGAGGGGTAGGCGTAAGGCTCCCACCATTTATGATATTGATGATTCTTCACTTGATAATACTTGATTATAGCTCTTTTTTGCGCCTAGCTGAAAGGCGTTAAGAAAAGCACTCTTGGGAGATAACCCATGTTTATTTCTGTAATTTTTCTTTTCTTGAGTTTTGGAAGTTATTACCTCTATAATAAACTCTCCTTATTAATTTTATGTTGTTTTTGGCCAAGAATAGCATCTAGTAGAAATAAAGTAAGATTTGTGGAAGTTGTTGTCCTGAAACAGATTATGTGATGTCACCAAAAAAATCGTATTCCCAGACAGAACGTAATTTTGAGCTGCTAATTTTTTTTCCATATGCCCCAGGTTATTATCTAACTTTCGTTAGTTGAACACTTTTCTATCTGAGCAACAAAATATTTTCTAAAAAATCGATCTTTACCTGCTGTTCTGTTTTGACAGATTTCTGCCATACAATTGCCTCTTAATCTCTTTCTTTTTTAGTTCTTTTGGGAGGAAGAACTTTTTTAAGAGGTTGCTACAGTAGCTAATGTTTTATTAGGTGTTTGATATATGTTAGAAATGAACCCAAGTGGATTTGTTATTTTGATTGCACTAATGTTGCTAATAAATTGTGTGAAGTTTTGTATGAAGGAAGTTTTCAAGTGTAGGGAGAGAAGAATGATGTAATGAGATGAAGTATGGACAAAAGCTCAAGCTTGGAGATGCCCATATCACCCCAAGAAATATCCAAGAGGTACAAGCGTCAAAGCTTGGGGATTTCCAAGGCATCCCCTCTTCATCAAGAAAGCATCAGGTCATCTTTCTATGCGCTATATTTTTATTACTTCATACGCTATGTGTTGTTCTTGGAGCATCTTTATTTTTTTATAGTTTTGTTTTGTTTTGTTTGCAGTAGAATATGGTTGGATCCCAGCATATTTGTTTTGGAGAATGACACACTTTGTTTTAACTGCATAGAACGCTCTAGTTTTCGCTCTTATTATTCTGCGAGTGTTCTAGTTTGCTAGTACCGCATTTAGCTCTTGTTCTTTCACTCGTATTTTGTTCGGTGCTTGTTAGTATTCTTTATTCATGTATGATTATCTCTCTGGTCTTTATTGATTATTATCTATGAGAATTGTTTCAAATAAGTTGATTGGTGTTGGAGACGAGTAAAATGTTTCATGCTTATAGTGATGCAAAAGGAAGTTTGTCTAGACTGTGGCATAGACTTTGGCATGTCATGTTGGATGTTATTCTTATTATATGCTTAGTATTTATTGTTGTAGCATGACTTGTTGATACGTCTCCAACGTATCTATAATTTCTTATGTTCCATGCTAGTTTTATGACAATACCTACATGTTTTGTTCACACTTTATGATGTTTTGATGCATTTTCCGGCACAACCTACTAACAATCTGCCAGCTTCTGTTTTTCTTTGTTTTGGTTTGAGAAATCCGACACGAAATATTCGAATTGGACGAAACAAAGCCACGGTCTTATTTTTCCATAGCTTCGAGAGGGGAGAAGGGATACGGTGGGACCACGAGCACCCTAACCATAGGTGGCACGGCCGGGCAGGGCGCGCCCCCTATGGGGTGGGCCCCTCGAGGCGCCCTCCGACTCCGCCCTTTCGCCTATAATCCCTCCATCACGAAAACCCTAGTCACAAAGAGCCACGTCGAAAAAGGTTCCGGAGACGCCGCACATCAATCCCATCTAGGGGATTCGGAGATGTTCCCGGACCTGCAGGAGAGGGGAATCATCGGAGGGCTCATCGACATGCCCGCCTCGGACACAGTGCGTGAGTAGTTCATCGTTGGACTATGGGTCCATAGAGGTAGCTAGGTGGTTGTCTTCTCCTCTTGTGCTATCATGTTTAGATCTTGTGAGCTGCTATCACGATCGGGATCATCTATTTATAATGCTACATGTTGTGTTTGGTGGGATCCAGTGAATATGGAATACTATGTCAGTTGATTATTGATCTATCATATATGTGTTGTTTATGTTCTTGCATGCTCTCCCGTTGCTAGTGACTGGGCCAAGTTGATGCTTGTAACTCAAGAGGGAGTATGCTCGATGGTGGTTCATGCCTCCATTGAATGCCCGATGGCAGTTCTAAGGTTGTGGATGTCTTATGCCACTAGGGATAAAACATGATGCTTTGTCTAAGGATATTTGTGTTGATTACATTACGCACTATACTTAATGCAATTGTCTGTTGTTTGCAACTTAATACTGGAGGGTGCGGATGCTAACCTAAAGGTGGACTTTTTAGGCATAGATGCACTTGGATGGCGGTCTATGTTCTTTGTCGTAATGCTCGGTTAAATCTCATAGTGATCATCATGATATGTGTATGAATCTTTATTTGTCAATTGCCCACTGTAATTTGTTCACCCAACATGCTATTTATCTTATTGGAGAGACACCACTAGTGCTGTGGACCCCGGTCCTATTCTTTATACTGAAATACAATCTACTGCAATCTATTCTCTGTTGTTCTTCGCAAACAAACGCATTCTCTACACCATACGTTAATCCTTTGTTTCAGCAAGCGGTGAGATTGACAACCTCCTGTTGAGTTGGGGCAAAGTATTTTGATTGTGTTGTGCAGGTTCCACGTTGGCGGAATCACGGTGTTGCGCCGCACTACACTCCTCCGCCAACAACCTTCACGTGGCCTTCATCTCCCACTGGTTCGATAAACCTTGGTTTCTTGCTGAGGGAAAACTTCTTGTTGTGCTCATCATACCTTCCTCTTGGGGTTCCCAACGGACGTGTGCTGTCTGATCTGAAGCTTCTGGCTTCTTTTAAGGCGCCGTTCTTGAGGGCCGTTACACCAGAAGAATTGCCTCCCACGGCAACTACTTTTCTGGCGCCGTTAAGTGATCAAGACACGCTGCAAGGGGAGTCTCTCACATCCAATCTCTTTACTTTGTTTATTGTCTTGCTTTACTTTATTTTATTTTCTATTTTGCTTACTTTCTTTATATCAAAAACACAAAAAAAATAGTTGCTTTATGTTGCGTGTAGTCGACACGTCCGTTGGGAACCCCAAGAGGAAGGTGTGATGCACGATGTAAGTTTTCCTCAGTATAAGCAAGGTTATCGAACGTAGGAGCCAGAAACACGTGAAGGTTGTTGGTGGAGGAATGTAGTGCGGCGCAACACGGGGAACCGGCGCGTGGAACTGCACAACACAATCAAGTACTTTGCCCCAACGTGATGAGGTTGTCAATCTCACCACTTCTGAAAACAAAGGTATCGAGTTGAAAATGGTGTTTGTTTGCAAAGAACAGTAAAGTAGAAGGTATTCAGATGTAAAAGAATGGACCGGGGTCCACAGTTCACTAGGTGTCTCTCCAATAAGATAACTAACATCCTGGGTGAACAAATTACAGACGGGCAATTGACAAATAAAGATTCAATACATATCAATGATGATTACTATGTGATTTAATCGGGGCATTACGACAAAGTACAGACCGCTATCCAGCATGCATCTATGCCTAAATAATCCACCTTCGGGTTATCATCGAACCCCTTCCAGTATTAAGTTGTAAACAAGAGATAATTGCATTATGGTGCGTAATGTAATCAACACAAATATCCTTAGACAAAGCATCGATGTTTTATCCCTAGTAGCAACAGCATCCACAACCTTAGAACCTCCTGTCACGACAGTTCAGAGGCATGAACCCACTATCGAGCATATTACTCCCTCTTGGAGTTACAAGTATCAACTTGAGCTCACTAGCAAAGGAGAGCATGCAAGAACATAAACAACACATATATGATAGATTGATAATCAACTTAACATAGTATTCTCTATTCATCGGATCCCGCCAAACACAACATGTAGCATTACAAATAGATGATCTTGATCATAAGCAGCTCACAAGATCTAAACATGATAGCACAAAGAGAAGACAACCATCTAGCTACTGCTATGGACCCATAGTCCAAGCATGAACTACTCACGCATCAATCCGGAGGCGGGCATGATGATGTAACCTCCGATGACTCTGCGAAAAACGATGAATCCCGGATGGGATTCGATTTGGTGGCGTCTGAAGGCCCGTGTCGTGGCTCTCGGTACGGGGTTTCGCGCGAAAGGCTTATGTAGGCGGAAGGGTAGGTCGGGCGTCACGAGGCCCACCGACAGGAGCGCGGCAGGGGCACGGCGCGCCGCACAGTGTGTGGCCACCTCGTGGCCCCTCTGCGTCCCTTTCGGTCTTACGGAAACTTAAATTGCAAAAATAGGACCTATGCGTTGATTTCGTCAATTAAATATTTCCTTACTAGGAACTGAAACCAAAAACAGCTGATACACTTCGGCATCTTGTAATAGGTTAGTGAAATGTATAATATGTTGAAGTATGTATAAAACATTCAAGTATTGTAAAGTAACATGGAACATAAGAAATTATAGATACGTTTGGGAATCAAGCATCCCCAAGCTTACTTCCTCGCCCTCGAGTAGGTGATAAACAAATAATTTCTGGTGACATACTACCAACATAATCTTGATCAACATTATTGTAAAGCATATGAGATGAATGGAGTGATCTGAACAAAAGATTGCTAACAAAGATAATGACCAAACAAATGAATCATATAGCAAAACTTTTCATGAATAGTAATTTCAAGACAAGTATCAATAAGACTTGCATAAGAGCTAACTCATAAGCAATAAATTCTAAGTAAAAAAGCAACAAAAAGGATGATTAAGTTTCAGCGGTTGCTTCAACTTGTAACATGTATATCTCATGGAATGTTTAATAACATAAGGTAATATAACGGGTGCAATAAGTAAACACATGTAAGAATCAATGCACTACAGTTAACACAAGTGTTTGCTTCTAGGATAGAAAGAAGTGGGTAGTGACTCAACAATAAGGTAAAAGAATGGCCCTCAGAGGAAGCATGGATTACTATTTTGTGCTAGAGCTTTTATTTTGAAAACATAGAAACAATTTTGTCAACGGTAGTAATAATTCATATGTGCTATGCATAATACTTCCTACAAGTTGCAAGTCTCATGCATAGAGTACTAATAGTGCTCGCATCTTGTCCTAATCAGCTCGGAAAACACGAATTATCATCGCATAACATATGTTTCAACCAAGTGTCGGGTACCTCTATGCCGCCTGTACAAAGGTCTAAGGAGAAAGCACGCATTGGATTTCTGGCTTTTGATTATTCTCAACTTAGACATCCATACGGGACAACATAGACAACAGATAATGGACTCCTCTTTTAATGCTACTTAAGCATTCAACAACGATTAATATTCTCATAAGGGATTGAGGTTGTATGTCCAATACTGAAACTTCACCATGATACATGGCTTTACTTAGCGGCCCAATGTTTCTTCTCTAACATATTCATACTCAAACCATTTGATCATTAAATCCACATCCTTCAGACAAGGCAGACATGCATAGCATCTCACATGATATCCATCGTGAAGTTGATGGCGTCCCGAAACATGGTTAGCTCAACAAACAGCTTATAAGAATTAGACACATAACTACATATTCATCACCACAATAGTTTTAAGCTATTTGTCCCATGAGCTATATATTGTAAAGATAAAGGAATGAAATTTCAAAGGTAGGACTCAAGTAATTTACTTTGGAATGGCAGAAAAATACCACATAATAGGTGGGTATGGTGACACAAATGGCATGGGATTTGGCTCAAGGTGTTGATGCACGAGAAGCATTTCCTCTCGGTACAAGGTTTGGGCTAGCAAGGTTGTTTGAAGCAAACACAAGTATAAACAGGTACAGCAAAACTTACACAAGAACATATTGCAAGCATTATAAGACTCTATACACTGTCTTCCTTGTTGTTCAAACACTTTACCCGAAAATATCTAGACTTAGAGAAACCAATCATGCAAACCAAATTAAACAAGCTCTACGGTAGTTCTTCATTAATAGATTAAACTACATGATGCAAGAGCTTAAACATGATCTATGAGAGCTCAAACAATTTCCAAATTTCCAAACCATATGCAGCATTTTCTGGTTTCAACCAAATAGCAATTTAACGAAGCAATTTCAGCCTTCGCCATGAACATTAAAGCACAATTAAGAACACAAGTGTTCCATGAGAAAAAGAGGAGCGTAATATCTCCAATATAAGGATGGTGGGATCCAAATTTATTCAAACCAAAACAAAAGATCGATGGAATAAAAATATAGTTTCACTAGAAGTGACTTGATAATGTTGCTTTGTTGGTGAAGAGGGGATGCCTTGGGCATCCCCAAGCTTAGATACTTGAGTCTTCTTAAAATATGCAGGGATGAACCATAGGGGCATCCCAAGCTTAAACCTTTCACTCTTCTTGATCATAGTATATCATCCTCTTCTCTTAACCCTTGAAAACTTCCTTCACACAAACTTCAAGCAAACTCATTAGAGGGTTAGTGCATAATCAAAACTCACACATTCAGAGGTGACACAATCATTCTTAACACTTCTGGACATTGCACAAAGCTTCTGAAAGTTAATGGAACAAAGAAAACTCATTCAACATAGCAAAAGCGGCAATGCGAAATAAAAGGCAGAATCTGTCAAAAACAGAACAGTCCGTAAAGACGAATCTGGCAGGGGACTTAACTTGCTCAAATGGAAAAACTCAAAACTAATGAGAAAGTTGCGTACATATATGAGGATCACGCTCGTAAATTTGCAGATTTTTCAGAGTTACCTACAGAGGCTTCTGCGCGAATTCGTGACAGACACCAATGTTGTTTCTGTGCAGCAATCCAAATCTAGCATCAATTTAACATAGAAACTTTACTTGCCACAAAAAACATGATGAGAGGTTGCTACAGTATTAAACAACTTCAAGACTCAACAATACAGTAAATAAAAATAAAACATGGGTTATCTCCCAAGAAGTGCTTTCTTTAACGCGTCATTAAGATGGGCTCGGTAATTTTAATGATGTTCTCATGAAAATAGAACATGGAGCAAAAGGAGCATCAAAGAAACAAATTCAAAACACATTTAGCTAATCCACTTCCTATGAAAGATCTTGTACACAAATAAATTCATGAAGAACAAGTGGCAAGCATAGAAAAGCAACACAAGCGCAATTTCAATTCTCAACATAAAGAGGGGAAACTTAATATTATTAAGATGCATAAACATGTTTCCTCTCTCATAATAACTTTAGTATAACATCATGAACAAACTCAACAACATAACTATCATAAAACATTCTTGTCATGAGCTACATGCATAAAATTATTACTCTCCACATAGCATAATCAATTTTTATTAGTTGTAGTGGGGGCAAATTCAATAAAGTAGCTATCATAATTATTCTCATTACCATAATCATCATATATAGGAGGCATATTCTCCTCAATAGTAGGTGGATGAAAATATCATATTCATCATTGCAAACATCATATATAGGAGGTAAGTATCATCCAAGTAAATTTTCTCCTCCATGTGGGGGACTAAAAATGTCACAACCAGCTTACCCAAGCTTAGAATTTTCCATAGCATTAGCAACAATGGTGTTCAAAGCATTCATAGTAATAACATTGCCATTAGCATACATATATAAAGTTCCATAGGTTTTTAATTTTCTCTTCAAACACATCATGTCCTAATTCAAGATAAAGTTCATAAAGATCTCTAATTTTTTTGTTGTTTTCCATTAAGCCTAACTAGTGAAAAATAAAAACAAATCTGAGGCAATGACTAGACATGATAATAAATTAAATGCAAGTAACCTAATTTTTTTTGTGTGTTTTAATATAGAGCTAGTAAACAAGACAGTAAGTAAAGTAATTAAATTTTTTTGTGTTTTTAATATGAAGCAAACAAGACATTAAATAAAATAAAGTAAAGCAAGACAAAAACAAAGTAAAGAGATTAGAAGTGGAGACTCCCCTTGCAGCGTGTCTTGATCTCCCCGCTGTGGCCTTGAGAAAAATAGCATTCTTTGACGTGCGGTTGGCAGTAGGAAGATAGAAATCTTTGTGGTGTTACTTTTCTTCGGATCTGAAACAGCAGTAGCAGAAAATAGTCTTCTTTGCGTGTAGTCGACACGTCGGGTTGGGAACCCCAAGAGGAAGGTGTGATGCGCACAGCGATCGGATTTCCACATTAAGAAACCAAGTTCTCGAGCAGTCACGAACCAAGAAGCACGTAGAAGGTTGTTGGTGGAGGAATGTAGTGCGGCGCAACACCGGTGAAACCGGCGCCAACGTGGAACTTTGCACAACGTCAAGAAATACTTTGCCCCAACGTAACGGTGAGGTTGTCAATCTCACCGACACTGAAAACAAATAAGCGTATCGAGTGGAAAATGGTGTTTATTTGCAAAGAAACGGTAAAAGCAGTAGAATGTATTCAGATGTAAAAGAATGGACAGGGTCCCGGTTCACTAAGTGTCTCTCCAGCCAGATAACTAACATGCGGGTGAACAAATTACAGTGGGCAATTGACCAAATAAAGATTCAATACATATCAATGATGATTATATGATTTAATCGAGGCATTACGACAAACTGAACCGCTATCAGACGCTGCATCTATGCCGAAATAACCCCACCTTGAGGGTTATCATCAAGACCCCTTCCGGTATTAAGTTGTAAACAACAGATAATTGCATTAAGTATGGTTCGTAATGTAATCAACACAAATATCATTTAGACTAAGCATCGATGTTTTATCCCTCGTGGGCACATCACAGCCTTAGAACCTACTGTCACTGTCCCAGATTCAATGGAGCATGAACCCACTATCGAGCATAATTACTCCCTCTTGGAGTTACAAGTATCCTTGGCTAGAGCCTCCACTAGCAACGAGAGAGCATGCAAGAACATAAACAACACATATATGATAGATTGATAATCAACAACATAATATTCTATATTCATCGGATCAAGACACAACATATAGCATTACAAATAGATGATCTTGATCATATTGGGCAGCTCACAAGATCTAAACAATGATGGCACAAGCGGAGAAGACAACCATCTAGCTACTATGGACCCATAGTCCAAGCATGAACTACTCACGCATCAATCCGGAGGGCGGGCATGATGTGAGCCCTACGATGTTCCCTCTCCGGCAGGTGCAGGTCCTCTGAATCCCCAGATAGGGATTATGGCAGTGTGTGTCTACAGAAGTTTCAGTGTAAGCTGGCTCGATTCTTGGGGTTGCGACGAGGCATATGGTAGGGCAGAAGGGTGGGTCGGGGGCGTCACGGGGGCCCACCGACAACCGGCGCGACGGGGCTGGCCGCGCCACCGCCTAGTGTGTGGCCACCTCGTGACCCCACTCATCTCCCTTTCGGTCTTCTGGGCTTCGTGCAAAAATAGGACCCTGGGCGTTGATTTCGTCAATTCCGGGAATATTTCCTTACTAGGATTTGAGCAAAAGCAGTAACTGACAATGGCGCTTAAGCATCTTGTTAATAAGAGTTAGTGCGGAAAATGTATAATAATGTTATAAAATGTATAAAATATTCAAGTATTGTCATAAAAGTAACATGGAACATAAATTATAGATACGTTTGAGAGACGTATTACTTTACTTTATTTCATTTGTATTGTTTACTTTCTCTATATCAAAACATAAAAAAAATTAGTTAATTGCATTTACTTTATTTACCTTTTGTTTATTTCATCATGCTTCCTCCTAAGTTCACTCTGAAAGATATATCGGTAGGGCAAGGGTCTATCATTGGAAGAGATAATATAGAAGAATTTTCACTCATGTTAGTATAGTTGACGATTTTGAAGATAGATCCTTGGTAGAACTTGCTCCTACTTATGAAAGTGCTACTGCCTCTTTAGTACACATGTTGGAAACTAGATTCGTTAATCTCAATCCTATAATGCAACATATGTTTCTTACACTCTCTGATATGGAAATGGGAGAAAAGAGAGATTTTGTTTTAGAGGTCCTTCTTAGAGAATTTGGTGATATAGCTAAAGAAGCTAGAAAAGTTTTTATCAAGCATAAGAGGCTTGGCTTTTGTACTGATTTTGCAAAAACACTTGAAAATATGGACATGGATAGATTAAAGTACACTAATAACGTCAATGGTGAGGGGGAGATTAAAGTACAGATACCTAGTAGCTCTACAGGGATGCATGAGCTCTAGAAAATAACTTATACTTGGCTTGTCCTGAAAATTTGTTTGATGAGGATAGTAAGCCTAAGAACAAAAGAGGAGTTACTTACATAGACAAGATACAATGCATTGTTGAAAAAACTCCCCTCCCAAAGTAATAATGTTGATGCTTCTTCTCTTGATAATACTTGATTTGCACTTTATGCGCCTAGCTTAAAGAAAAACACTTCTTGGGAGATAACCCATGTGATTTTTACTACTGTTTGTTGAGTCTTGGAAGTTGTTACTATTTTAGCAACCTCCTTATCATGTTTGTGTGCCAAGTAAAGTCTCTATTAGAAGGTTGATACTAGATTTGGTTTACTGCGCAGAAACAGATTTGCTGTCTATCACGAATTCGCGTCCTTCTCTCGTAGAAGAATCAAAAAATCTGCCAATTTACCTGCGTGATCCTCGGATATGTACGCAACTTTCATTAGTTTTGAGTTTTTCCATCTGAGCAAGTTAAGTACCTCAGAAAATTCGTCTTTCGGACTGTTCTGTTTTGACAAATTCTGCCTTTTATTTCACATTGCTCTTTTCTTGTGTTGAATGTGTTTCTTTGTTCCATTAACTAGTAGCTTTGGGCAATGTCCGGAGAAGTGTTAAGAATGATTATGTCACCTCTGAATATGTGGATTTGGTTATGCACTAACTCTCTAATGAGTTTGCTTTAAGTTTGGTATGGAGGAAGTTTTCAAGGGTAAGAGAAGAGGATGATATAATATGGTCAAGAAGAGTGAAAAGTCTAGCTTGGGGATGCCCCGTGGTTCATCCCTGCACATTTATGGTGAATACAATAAGCTTGGGGATGCCCAAGGCATCCCCTTCTTCATAGACAACTTATCCAGGTCACTTCTAGTGAAGCTATATTTTTATTCGCCACATCCTATGTTCTTTACTTCGAGTCTTCTTTTATTTTGTTTTATTTTTGGTTTGAATAAATTTGGATCCCACAATCCTTGTATTGGAGATAGATAGCTCCGCTTTTTCATTTGAACACTTGTGTTCTTAGTTTCTTTAATGTTCATGGCGAAGGCTGAAAGCCCTTAGATTGATTGATTGCTATTTGGTTGGAATAGGAAAATGCTTCATATGGTCTTGAATAATTTGATACTTGGCAATTGTTTTGAGCTCTCATAGTTCATGTTTAAGCTCTTGCATCATGTAGTTTAAATCTATTAGTGAAGAACTACCGTAGAGCTTGTTAAAATTTGGTTTGCATGATTGATCTCTCTAAGGTCTAGATATTTTCTGGTAAAAGTGTTTGAACAACAAGGAAGGCAGTGTAGAGTCTTATAATGCTTACGTATGTTCTTGTGTAAGTTTTTCTGCTGTACCTGTTCATACCTGTGTTTGCTTCAAACAACCTTGCTAGCCAAAGCCTTGTACTGAGAGGAAATGCTTCTCGTGCATTTAAACACCTTGAGCCAAAACCCATGCCATTTGTGTCCACCATAACTACCTATATGTGGTATTTTATTGCCATTCCATAGTAGTTGAGTGCTACCTTCAAAATTTCATTCCTTTGTCTTTACGATACATAGCTCATGGGAAAATAGCTTAAAAATTATTGTGGTGATGAATATGTTCTTTGTGTATCTTAGTTCTTATAAGTTGCTTGTTGACTGATAACCATGTTTCTGGGGACTCAACTTTTTACACCTTTGTTGAATATCATGTGAGTTGCTATGCATGTTGTCTTTCTGGAGTAAGGGTGATTTATCATGACTAAATAGTTTGAGTATGCATATTGTTGGATAAGAACATTGGGCCTCTAACCAAAGCCATGTATCATGGTGGAAGTTTTCAGTTTGGACATTAATCCTCAATCTGTTATGAGAAATATTATTTGTTGATTGAATGCTTAAGCATTAAAAAGGAGATTCCATTATCTGTTTTTACATGTTGTCGTTGTGGATGTCCTGAGATTAATTTATCAAAATTGAGAAATCAAATGCGATCTATCTCATTGGACCTTTGTACAGGTGATAAATTACACTGTGACATGGTTGAAAGCATATGTAATGCAATGATAATCCATGGAAATCAAAGCTAATTAGGACAAAGTGCGGGCACTATTGGTATTCAATGCATGAGGCTTGTAACTTATAAGAGGTTATATATAACACATATGAATTATTACTACCATTGACAAAATTGTTTCTATGTTTCAAATAAAAAGCTCTAACACATGAGTAATCCATGCTTCCCTCTATGAAGGCCTTTCTTTTACTTTATGTTGAGTCGACTTACCTACTTCTTTCTATCTTAGAAGCAAACATGTGTATTTGTATTACTTGATTCTTACATATTTATATTACTTGTTATATTACTTTATGTTGCCAATTATCAATGAGATATACATGTTACAAGTTGAAAGCAATTGCTGAAACCTAATCATCCTTTGTGTTGCTTTGAAACCTCTTACTTTGAATCTATTGCTTTGAGTTAGCTCTTATGCAAGTATTTTGATACTTGTCTTGAAAGTACTATTCATGAAAAGTTTTTCTATATAATTGATTTGTTTAGTCATTATCTCTTTGTTAGCAATCTATTGCTTGAATCACTTCATTCATCTCATATGCTTTACAATAATGTTGATCAAGTTATGTTGGTAGCATGTCAGCAGAAATTAGTGTTTTTATCGTTTACCTACTCGGCACGATAAAACAAGCTAGGGAGTGCTAATCGTCTCCCAGCATATCTATAATTAATATGTTCCATGCTAGATTTATGACAATACCTATATTTGTTCACGCTTTATGATGTTTTGATGCATTTTTAAGGCACTAACCTATTAACAAGATCTTGCTTCTGTTTACTGTTTTTAGTTTCAGAAATCCTACACAGGAGATATTCTCGGAATCGAGACAAAAGCCCACGGTCTTATTTTTTCCACGGAGCTTCCGAGAGGAGCGAAGAAGATCTGAGGAGTGGGGCCACGCGGCGCCCTAATCATGGGCGCGTGGCCAGCATGGGGCCGCGCCCCACATGGGAGTGGGGCCATGAGCGCCCTCAGGCCTCTGCCCGCTTTCGCCTATATAATCCATCAAGTCGCTGAAAACCCTGATGCGAGGCCACGTCACGGAAAAGTTTCGAGGCAGCGCCACATAATCCACATCTCGGGGGATCGAAGGTCGCCTCGGCACCTGCGAGAGGGGTCATCAGCGGGGCTCTGCAGCCTCGACCCCATGCCCGCCTCCCGGAACAGTCGTGGGTGAGATTCATCCCCTTGGACTATGGGTCCATGGCAATACCTAGATGGTTGTCTTCTCCTCTTGTGCTATCATGTTTAGATGCATGGCCTGTATGATAAGGGATCATCTATTTAATGTGCTACATGTTGTGTTGTTTTGTTGGGACCCCGTGGAGTATGGAATACTATGTCAAGTTGATTATTGATCTATCATATATGTGTTATTTATATTCTTGCATGCTCTCACGTTACTAGTAGGCTCTGGCCAAGTTGATACTTATAACTCCAGAGGAGTATTTGTATCGATGAAAGTGGGATTCTCTCATTAATCTGAGGCGATGACTTGAGTTCTAAGATTTGTGGATGTGCTGCTGCCACTAGGGATAAGGCATCGATGCTTGTCTAAGAATATTTGTGTTTATTACATTACGCACCATACTTATGCAATTGTCTGTTGCAACAATGTTTGGAGAGATGTGAGATGCTAACTTTGAAGGTGGACTTTTTGGGCATAGATGCATTATTTGGATGGCGGTCTATGTTCTCTGTCGTAATGCCCTCATTAAATCTCATAGTGATCATCATGATATGTATATGAATCTTTATTTGTCATTTGCCCAATTTGTTTACCCGACATGCTATTTATCTTATTGGAGAGACACCGCTAGTGAACTTATGGACCTCGGTCCTATTCTTTTACATCTGATATACAATCCTCTTTGCAATCTCTGTTCTCTATTGTTCTTTGGAAACAAACATCATTCTCCACACCATACGTTTAATCCTTTGTTTAAGCAACCAAGCCGGTGAATTGACAACCTCATTGTTAAGTTGGGGCAAAGTATTTTGATTGTGTTGTACAGGTTCCACGTTGGCGCCAATCCTGGTGTTGCGCCGCACTACCCTCCTCCACCAACAACCTTCCATTAGCCTTATCTCCTACCGGTTCGATAAACCTTGGTTTCTTCTTGAGGAAAACTTGCTGCTTTACTCATCATACCTTCCTCTTGGGGTTCACAACGGACGTGTGTCTTGTTTTACCATCACAAGGAAGCTTCTACACGCTAGCACTTGGGAAAATAGCTGAGAGTGCTTAATGTGTCATTGAAAGAATCATGTTTTGTTTCCATCATGAAAGCATAATATTGTGGTATTCTCCTTTGATGTTTTATTGGGTTAACTTGGCACATGCTTATACCATGTTATGACTACAAACCAGTAAACTAAAGCATCTATGATCATTTAGTTTTTGACTTGTAATATCACTTTATGCTATGATTAATAATGTTTTGTCGCTATGCATGATTATGGCCATTATTGCTCTCTTAGTTGGTCGCTCCCAGTCTTTTGCTAGCTTTCGCCTGTACTGAGTATGAACTCTACTCGTACATCCAACCACCAATAACCAAAGTTTAACAATTGTGTACACCATATCTACCTACTAGCATTATTGCTATTCCAAGTATATTCATCATGTTTTTATTTATCTTCCAAACTAAATTTTGTCATGAGAAAATTAGTTAGTAAAGATCTCACGAACTTGATGGCACATTTACTTTCTTAAACTTGAGCCATTGTGACTATCTTATGAAGATTATATGCTTGCAAATTACGAGTTGGGAGTTAGCACAACCATGCTTTCATGGGGCACGCTTTCAACATTGCACTTATTCCTATTTAGTTAATATCATGTTCTTTTGTTTATGGATGCCTAGCGGTGCGAAATAAAATGGAAACTTGTAAGTCCATGGAGTTTGTATATATGTTAGAGAAATGCCTGGGCAGAAGCCATGCATCATTCATGGTGGAAATTTACAGCGAACCATAGTGAGCATTCTATGACGCATCTTCAATAAAAAGCTATGCCCATAAGAAATAAAAGGATTGCTGAGATGCTCATTGTCTGTTTGTCTTGTCATTTTGGTATGGGATTGCTCCTATATCGGCAGGAGTATTTCTATATCATGGGGCAGGAGGTACCATGTTGATGTTCTCAATGATACATGTATAGTTACAATGACAAGAACTTATTTGGAACCTAAGTTGAGTATCATGAGGTTAATTTAGTTACTCGTATTCAAGGGGCACGAGATTTTCAACTTGTGATTTGTCAAGCATATAACTCATATTTGTCCTCACATTAACTTTAACCATTCAAGATGCTTATGATAGGGGTAATGAGAGCTCAAAGCTAATAAGTACCATACTATTTTGGAAGGTTTATAAAACTTGTTAACCTTGCTTCCTTCCACGAAGGCCCTTTATTTTACTTTTATGTTGAGTCTTCATCTTCTTGCTTTATGCATCAATTAAGAGAGCATAGTTGTCATTCTTAGTATAATGTGCATAGTACCAAAATTATTATTGATTGATTCATGATTATGTTATTGCTTGTTCTCAAATTACTTGTATCTAGTCACCCTTTGAACTTTAAAGGTGTCCTAGCTTTTATGTTTTGCTACTTCATAAAGGATAAGCTGACTACCACTTTGCTATATTTTCTCTATGCTAAAAAATAAACAGTTGCTTTTACTGCACTATTATTTATGATCTTTTGTTTGAGTTACTTCTCATGTTATAACATAGTTGCTAAGTTCTATTATTTGGAATTATATCTATCATGCCTATGTTTAGAGTACTTTGATCGCAACTCACAATGCTTTTACAATAACTTGATCAAGATTGTGTTGGCTTCATGTCACCTCAAATTTTTTTTTATCACTTACCTACTCGAGGATGAGAAGGAGTTAAGCTTGGGGATGCTGATACTTTGCAAACGTATCTATATTTTTTGATGCTACATGCTTGTTTTACACAAATTTATATATGATTTGCTTACACTTCGTTGCACTTTTATACATTTTCCAGCACTAACCTATTAACAAGATACCACACTGCCAGTTCCCTGTTTTCTGCTGTTTTGTATTTTAGAAAAGTTGTACGAAATATTCTCGGAATTGGACGAAACAAAAGCGAAGTCAATAAGTTGCTGTAAGGAAAGCGAGTCTGGGGGGACGACGAGGCGCCACGGGCGGCCGCTGCATATGGCGCGGGCCGGGGCCTGGCGGACAACGACATGGTGGGCCCCCTGGCCTCCTTGGGCCTCGTCCTTCCGCATATTTATTCACGATCTCGGGAAAAAACCTAAGGACCGAGCCTCCATCCCGAAAAGTTCCATCAACGACATGCATCACGGACCCTAGATCGGAGGGTTACGGAGCTCTTCAGAAGCACCTGCGAAGGTAGAGGAGATCATCACCGAAGAGCCTCTACATCGTCATGCGCCTCCGAAGTGATGCGTGAGTAGTTCATCCCTAGACTATGGGTCCATAGCAGTAGCTAGATGGTTGTCTTCTCCAATTTGTGCCTCGTGTTTAGATCTTGTGAGCTGCCTATCATGATCAACATCATCTTTATGTAATGCTACATGTTGTATTTGCTGAATACTATGTTGAGACCGATTATATAATTGTCATACTCCCTCCGATTCATATTAATTGACTTTAATATGGATGTATCTAGAACTAAAATGTGTCTAGATACATCCATATTATAGTCAATTAATATGAACCGTTCATGTCGTATGTTATTTGTGATCTTGCATGCTCTCAGTTGCTAGAGTTGCTCCGGCCAAGTAAATGCTTGTGACTCCAAGAGGGGTATTTATATCGATAGTAGTTCATGCCTCTAGTTTTAGAAGAGTGACAATAACTTTAAGATTGTAGATGTTAGTTGCTACTAGGGGAAAACAACAATGTTTTATCCAAGGGGTAATTCTATTCTTCCCATACTTAATGCAAATGTCTGTTGCTTGCAACTTAATCTTTGGAAAGAACCGGTGTCTTGAAGGTGCGGCCAATGATCATAGGCAACGATTTAGTTGATCTATGTATTTATTTACCAGCCCAGCGGCAGTGGTTAAGCAACGAAAGAGCGGGAGAGCTTCGAAGGCGACAACGGGCCTGGTCCCTCGGCCGTCGTCCCGCAAATGCTCCGGCACACGACCGGGCGGCTGCAAGGGCGTGCCACGACCTATGCACAGCCGGGGAAGGTGTGGATTGCTTGATTAGTTCCACTGCACCAAACGGACACGTAAACATGAAATACGAGCCCTATCGGCTCTCGGGTTGCCCTATGGATCGGCTCAAAGAGCCGATCGCCCATGGTTCATGTTGGATTTTCAATGACATGGGAATCCTGTTTGATCACAACAAAGCTAAACCAGTCTCGTGAGTTTAGGGTTTTCATAGTATGATGGGAACATCCTCGCGTGGTTGAGCCTAATAGACACGAAAGATAACGGAAGGCTAACCCTAAAAGAGGCCCTAAAACCAACATTAAGTTAATTCCCAGAACATCCCTCTTAGGACTATCAAACCATACCTAGGATCGTTATTCGTTTGCAGGCCTAACCATGCAGATATCAAACTAATCCTTGATGAACAAAGAGCAACTATAACGGATCAGATCTACTAAGTAACGAACAAGCAAGATGCTGCCCTTACACCTAGATAGGTGTAAGGACAGCTAGATATTGAGGACGGCATAGCTAAGCAGATATGTGCAAGAAAAGCATCTCGCAAGCCCCAAAACACCTATGGTAAATAGTGCTACTCGCCACAACAACGCGTCAGCACGAGCAACACAAGGTAAACGAATAAGCGTAATGCTGGGCCTTGAAGGCGATCCCTAGGCAATAATGCTCCCAGGGAGAAACCTCGAAGAAGGGGTGACGTGCGCTTTGATTTGTGTTTGTTGTGAACGTTATTGTCCTCCTTTCCAATAACCCTAGATACATATTTATAGTCCAAGGGACTTTCCTAATTTGGACGTGCACCTAGCCCGAATTAAACTCTATCTTTTAATCTAAATTACAATACGATCTACTAATAATACAGAGATGCAGGCAATCAAACCCAAATTCTTCGCGCAAGGCCGCTTCACAGATGCTCCACGTGTAATCTTAAAGCCCATCTTCACTTACGGCCCATCTCATGATTTGGCCAAAATCGGTGATAACACATGCCCCTTGGTTTTGGTAATGATAATTTCAAAACCACTATGTTTTTCCTTCGAGGGGTCATGTTGGCGGACGAGGCAATCCATGATATTCTTCATCATGGCGCCTTGCCTTCTCAACTTCTCTTGCACGATTTGTGGGTTTTGGCACTACATCAAAAACTGCTTAAGCATTAAATCGCTATATCCCTTTTATTTAGCCACTTCTTACAAGTTCCCTTCTTCATCCCCTTCGCTTTTCTTGCTCCAAAATCCATCATGTTCTGCATATGCTCTTCTTCTTCTTCCTCCTCTGCTGCATCAAGCCTCTCTGTCCAATCCTCCCCCTCCGAGAGCCGAGTGGGACCCGCAAGAGGCCCACGCGGCCAACATCCCGCCAGCGCCACGCCTTCGATGGGAGACCAGTCAGGCCACGGCTCCTCGTCACGAGTCCCGAAGATGACCAGTCCTTGTGGACGGGGAGGCGACCTCAAGCTTCCCTGCATCGTGGGGAATCGGAGGAGAGGCCGGCAACGTCACTTCTCCTGGGGCCGGTTTCTCCTCATGGGGAGGTGAGGAAGAAAGAGGAGGAGGACAGCACCTCCTCCAAACAGGCCCCGCCGACACGCCCTTCTGCCCTTGGCGAAACAGCATAGTGACCCCGATGACCCGGCAGAAGACGTATTTGTGACGAGGACAACGAGAGTCCTCAGGTGAGTAGAAGTGGCAGCGTGGCAGCAGGCAGCAGCGGCAAACGGCGGCGGCTTGACGGCGGCGATGACGAGGGCAACAATGGCCCCTAGATGGGATCCTAGAATAGGATCGGTAGTAGTAGGAGGGGCAATGCATCCCCTGAGCCTTCCTTTTTGAGAGCAATCGGTACTCTTTTGTGTAAGAAAATCTGATTATTAATGGAAGAAATTTCCCCAATTTGACTCTGCCGATTCCTTGCCAAATTGATTTAGCCGATTCTCCCTTGTGTTGATCTTGTAGATTGTCACCTTGATTTGATGCTCAATGGCTTGAGTAGCCCATGCATCAGTTTTGTACAATGAATTGTAAGACAGGTCAATCCAGTCGCCCCCTCACATGGTAACTTACAATCCTTGAAATTCATATCCAACTTTCAATCGAACAGGTCCAGCACACCGCCTCGAGACCCCTAGATCTTTGGACTTCAAATCATCTGATCGTGATGTTTGACCTGATGGCAAAACTCCTGAATTAACGCCTCCAGGAATGCTTTTAGGACCATAGCTGAAACAACTTGACGTGGAAGCTGACACACCTGTATAACAGGTACCGTTTACTCACAACTTTCCATGTGACGCTCTGTTTTCTCGTAGCAACAAACTGGCCCAGAGCCTATCAACGATAACGGCTCCTTCTTCAAACTCCTCCCATCAACTCTGGTGGTTCTCTTCTACAAGAATTCACCATCTTTCAGTATGATTGTGATGCGGAGACAGCCGATTTCAACGCAACCGGCTTCAAAAGCGAATAATCTTCAGGGTTAGCTGCCCCCCGAGCCTTAGTCAAGGCGAGAATATCAGTGAAACAGGTGGCTGCCAGGAAAACTTTGAAGGGCAAGAACCCTGTGCCGGCTCGAAAAAGGATACTGAAGATAACATCAGTGAGAACATGCAATCCAAGCAGCGAAGCTCCAGCTTAGGCACCTGCGGGGACACCATCATATAAAACTAGCCAGGATGTGTCACCATCGCTTAGAAGAGGTCAAAGCCCTCCCTCCCATCAAACAAGATAGAAAGCTTATGCACTAGGGTCGATGTACCACGAGGTTAAGCGGGACCAGCAAATCCCTTCCTCTTGCTGAAAGCTTTTCATGCCGTGGCTCTTTAACTCCTCCACAGCTCCAATTCTGCATCGATCGATTCTCCATCACCAGCGATGACTACTGTGATTGGAAAGCTCACGACCAATCGTGAGGCACGATCAAGTAGCGACTTACACTCTATAATTCTAGAGTCGATGACCAAGCATCGGCCTGTGCTGAAATTTTTGTATTTTCGATTTTTTATTGGCCGATCGGTTCATGAATAAACAGCCAGATACATACTTCATGGTGTCTTGTATCTTCTCCGTGTGTATGCGATACGCGTAGATGCACACGTGGTTGGGAACCCCAAGTGGAAAGTATGATGCGTATAGAAGCAAGTTCCCTCAGTATGAAACCAGGGTTTAATCAACCAGTGGGAGCCAAGAAGCACGTTGAGGTTGATGGTCTGGGGAAATGTGATGCGGCGCAACACCGGGGCGCGAACCTGCACAACACAACCGTACTTTGCCCCAACGAAGCGGTGAGGTTGTCAATCTCACTTGCTTGCTGTAAACAAGGATTAAACGTACCGAGTGGAAGATGTTTGCAAAAAAACAGTAAAACACAATTGGGTAGATTGTATGCTATGTAGAGAATAGGACCGGGGTCCACGATTTCACTAGAGGTGTCTCTCCCATAAGATAAAAGCATGTTGGGTGAACAAATTACGATTCGGGCAATTGACAAATGAGAAAGGCATAACAATGCATATACATGATATGATAAATATAGTGTAGGATTTAATTGGGCATTACGACCAAGTACATAGACCCGCCATCCAACTCCATCTATGCCTAAAAAGTCCACCTTCGAGTTAGCATCCGACCCCATTCGGTATTAAGTTGCTAAGCAACAGGACAATTGCATTAAGTATGGTGTGCAATGTAATCGACAACTCTGTGCTTAGACATCAGAATCAATGTTTTATCCCCTAGTGCAGCATGACACATCACAGCAACAGAACTTTTAAATCGCTGTCGGTGTCAATGAAGGCATGAACCCACTATCGAGCACTAAATACTCCCTCTTGAGTTAAAGTGAAAACTTGGCCAGAGGCTCTACTAATAACGGAGAGCATGCAAGATCATAAACAACACATAAACAATGGAATTGACAATCACCATAATCATAGTACTCTCTATCCATCGGATCAAACAAACACAACATATAGGAGTACATATAGATGATCTTGATCGTGTTAGGCAGCTCACAAAATCCAACAATGAAGCACAACAAGGAGAAGATGACCATCTAGCTGCGCTATGGACCCATGGTCCGGGGGTGAACTACTCACCATCACTCCGGAAGCGACCATGGCGGTGTAGAGTCCTCGGAGATGAATCCCCTCTCCCGCAGGGTGCCGGAGATCTCCTGAATCCCCAGAGATGGGATTCGCGGCGACGGCGTCTCGGAAGGTTTTCCGTATCGTGGCTCGATGCGGGGTTTTGTGACGGGAGGGCTTTAAGTAGGCGAAGAACCTTGTGAGGGGGCCACACGAGGTGCCCGGGGGAGCAGGCTTAGGCGGCGGGCACAGGCGCAGCAGCCTATCCTGAGCCTCGTAGCCCCATACAGTTATCTCTTAGGTCTTGGAAAGCCGTTGCAAAATAGGACCCTGAAGTGAAAGTTTAGGTGATCAAGAATATTTCCTTACTAGGATTTGAAACCAAAAACAGCAGACAGCAATTGGCTCTTCGGCATCTTGTTAATAGGTTAGTTCCGAAAATGTAAATATGACATATAATGTGCATAAAACATGTAGGTATCATCAATAAAGTAGCATGGAACATAAGAAATTATTGATACGTTGGAGACGTATCAGCATCCCCAAACTTAGCTGCTCGTCCCGAGCAGGTAAAACGATAACAAAGATAATTTCCGAAGTGACATGCCATCATAATCTTGATCATACTATTGTAAGCATATGTAATGAATCCCGATCAAAACAATGGTAATAACATGAGTAAACAAGTGGATCATAAAGCAAAGACTTTTCATGAATAGTACTTAGAGAAGACATCAATAAGTCTTGCATAAGAGTTAACTCATAAAAGCCGATAAATCAAAGTAAAGGTGTTGAAGCAACACAAGGAAGATTAAGTTTCAGCGGTTGCTTTCAACTTATAACATGTATATCTCATGGATATTGTCAACATAAGTAATATAACAAGTGCAATATGCAAGTATGTAGGAATCAATGCACAGTTCACACAAGTGTTTGCTTCTTAGGTGGAAGGAGATAGGTAAAGTGACTCAACAATAAAAGTAAAAGAAAGGTCATTCAAAGAGGAAAGCATCGATTGCTGTATTTGTGCTAGAGCTTTTATTTTGAAAACATGAAACAATTTTGTCAGCGGTAGTAATAAAGCATATGAGTTATGTAAATTATATCTTACAAGTTGCAAGCCTCATGCATAGTATACTAGTAGTGCACTTTTTCTCGTCCTACTTAGCTTGGACTACCGGATCTTTGCTTGCCATGTTTCAACCAACGAAGTGTCACAAAGGGGTACCTCAATGCCTGTGCAAAGGTCTAAGGAGAAAACTCGTTGGGTTTCTCGCTTTTGATTATTCTCCACTTAGACTCCATACCGGGACAACATGGACAACGGATAATGGACTCCTCTTAATGCATAAGCATGTAGCAATGATTATTATTCTCATATGAGATTGAGGATATATGTCCAAAACTGAAACTTCAACCATGATTCATGGCTTTAGTTAATGGCTTAATGTTCTTCTCTAACAATTTTGCATGCTCCAACCACTAAAATGATAGATCCTTCGGACAAGACGGACATGCATAGCAACTCACATGATATTCAACAATAGTTGATGGCGTTCCCCAGAAGCATGGTTATCGCACAACAAGCAACTTAATAAAATATAAAGTGCATAAGTACATATTCCATACTACGATAGTTTTTAAGGCTATTTTGTCCCATGAGCTATATATTGCAAGGTAAATGATGGAATTTTAAAGGTAGCACTCAAGCAATTTACTTTGGAATGGCGGAGAAATACACTGAGGAGGTAGGTATAGTGGACACAAATGGCATAGTAGTTGAGCTCAAGGATTTGGATGCATGAAGTATTCCCTCTCGATACAAGGTTTAGGCTAGCAAAGGTTATTTGAAGCAAACTCAAGGATGAACCGGTGCAGCAAAAACTCATAAAAGACATATTGTAAATATTATAAGACTCTACACCGTCTTCCTTGTTGTTCAAAACTCAATACTAGATATTATCTAGACCTTAGAGACCAAATATGCAAATCAAATTTTAGCAAGCTCTATGTATTTCTTCATTAATGGGTGCAAAGCATATGATGCAAGAGCTTAAACATGAGCACAACAATTGCCAAACATCACATTATCCAAGACATTTTAAATTACTACATGTAGCATTTTCAATTCCAACCATATAACAATTTGAAGAAGAAACTTAGCCATGAACATTATGAGTAAAGCCTAAGGTCGTATTTGTCCATATGCAACAGCGGAGGGTGTCTCTCTCTCCCACAAAGTGGATGCTAGGATCCATTTTATTCAAACAAAAACAAAAACAAAACAAACCCGACGCTCAAGTAGAACACAAGATATGATTGAATAAAAATATAGTTTGAGGGGAACCTGATGATGTTTGTCGATGAAGAAGGGGTACCTTGGGCATCCCCAAACTTAAATGCTTGAGTCTTCTTAAAATATCTGAGGGGGTGGTCCACAGGAGACCCCAAGCTTAGAGCTTTCCTCCTCTTGATCATAGTATATCATTCTCCTCTCTTGACCCTTGAAAACCTCCTTCACAACTTCAAGTAAACTCATTAGAGGGTTAGTACACAATTAATAATTCACACATTGAGTGACACACAATCATTCTTTACATACGGACATTGCATAAATCCTGGACATTAAGATTAAAAAAAAATAAATCCAACATAGCAAAAGTAAGTACGAAATAAAGGCAGAATCATCAAAAAACGAGAACAGTCACGTAAAGGCAGATTTAAGGCGGCACGAGACTTGCTCAAATGGAAAAACTCAGAACTAATGAAAGTTGTGCGTACATGTCTGAGGATCACGCTCGTAAATTGGCGGATGTTTTGAATTTCTCTGACGTGCCCAGATTCGTGAACGACAATGTTGTTCTGTGGCAATGATCCCAAATATAACATCAACTTTGACATAGAAACTTTACTTGGCACAAAAACATGATAAGGAGAGGTTGCTACGGTAGTAAACAACTTCCAAGACTCAACAAAACAAAAAATTGCTGTAGTAAAAACATGGGTTGTCTCCATAGCGCTTTTCTTTAACGCCTTTCAGCTAGCGCAGAAAGTGCAAATCAACCTTTCAAGAGGCAGTTGTGTCAGCCTTACCTTGGGCTTTATCTTACCTTTCTTATTGTTTTTCTTTCCCTTTGGTTGAAATATATGATTTCCACCGGAGTATGAAGGTGAATTTGAGTGCCTTCTCACATCAATATTGCTCCAATAGTTTTCTAGCAAGGATCTTAAGTATGATTTTCACATTTCAGCAACAAGATAATCAATGGATGTTGTTCTTCCAAGAATGGTTGTATGCACACCTACGGAGCTATTCCTTTAGGGATTATAGTAGAGTTATCAATGAGAGTTATTTCTTCTCCTCCTTCATTGACTCCCCAAAGTTTCAAAGATTTATAAATGCTTTCGGGCATAAGGCAAAATTCATACATAATATCATAGTAGGCATGAAGAGTTCGATCACCAATAACAATTTTAACAGCAGGGATCCCATAATGAAGGTTTAGGATTCTCTAAGACTTGTTCAAGACGATTACGAACACGATGATAATTGTCATTCAAGCGAGATGTACTTATCTCAAAGTTGGTGTTCAATCTATTATAAATGCTAATAAGGGTGAATCAAAGTTATTAGCTGAATCATGTGATACAACCAATTTCTTTATGGCATTAAAGTGATCCCCATTACAATGAAGGAAATCTCCTCTAAAAGTGTCCAAAAGCATATCCATAGCGAACCATAAGACCAAAATAAAAATTACTAAGGAGCAAACTTGGAGTCATTTGAGGTTCAGTTCTACGATAAGAAGTAAAAATTCTAGACCAAGCATCTTAAACTCTCCTCATCCCCTTGTTTTAAAAGTAAAAACTAATTCCTCGGGTGAAGAAGTAACAAGTTCGAGCTGAACATGGTAACAAAAGTAACTAAATTTTTTTGTATTTTTAATATAAGTGCGAGAAAATAAAGCAAACTAGATAAAGTAAATACAAGTAACTAATTTTTATGTGTTTTTGTAGAACAAGAGAGTAAATAAAGTAAAACTAGCAACTAATTTTTTTATTGTTTTGTTTAGGTGCAGCAAACAAATTAGTAAATAAAATAAAGCAAGACAAAAACAAAGTAAAGAGATTGAGAAGTGGAGACTCCTCTTGCAGCGTGTCTTGATCCGACAACGGCGCCAGAAATTTAACTTGATACGCGTAGATGCACACGTGGTTGGGAACCCCAAGTGGAAGGTATGATGCGTATAGAAGCAAGTTTCCCTAGAGTATGAAACCAAGGTTTAATCGAACGATGGGAGCCAAGAAGCACGTTGAAGGTTGATGATCGCGAAATGTGATGCGGCGCAGCCACGGGGATCCGGCGCCAGGTTTGCACAGCACAACCCAAGTACTTTGTCCCAACGAAGCAGTGAGGTTGTCAATCTGACCGGCTTGTTGTAACAAAGGATTAAGCATGTCGAGTGGAAGATGTTTGCAAAAAAAAACACAATTGCAATAGATTGTATGCTATGTAAAGAATAGGGCCGGGGTCCACGTTCACTAGAGGTGTCTCCCATAAGATAAAGCATGTTGGGTAGACAAATTACGGTCGGGCAATTGACAAATAGAAAAGGCATAACAATGCATATACATGATATGATAAATATAGTGAGATTTAATTGGGCATTACAACAAAGTACATAGACCGCCATCCAACTGCATCTATGCCTAAAAAGTCCACCTTCAGGTTATCATCCGAACCCCATTCAGTATTAAGTTGCTAAGCAACAGACGATTGCATTAAGTATGGTGCGTAATGTAATCGACAACTACATCCTTAGACATAGAATCAATGTTTTATCCTAGTGACATGACACCATCACAACCTTCGTTTCATCCTTTGTCCGAGTGTCAATGGGAAGGCCTTGAACCCACTATCGAGCATAAATACTCCCTCTTGGAGTTAAGAGTAAAAACTTAGCCGGAAGGCCTCTACTAATAACTTCGGAGAACATACCCAGAATCATAAACAACACATAAACAATAGATTAATAATTACCATAATCATAGTACTCTCTATCCATCGGATCACAGCAAACACAACATATAGAATTACATATAGTGATCTTGATCATGTTGGGCAGCTCACAAGATCCAACAATGAAGCACAACAAGGAGAAGACGACCATCTAGCTACGCTGTGGACCCATGGTCAGGGTGAACTACTCACTCATCCCTCCCGGAAGCGACCATGGCGGTGTAGAGTCCTCGGGAGATGAATCCCCTCTCCCGGCGAGGTGCGGAGGCGATCTCCTAGATCCCCCGAGATGGGATTCGCCGGGCGACGTCTGCAGGAGGTTTTCCGTATCGTGGCTCTCGTGCTGGGGGTTTCCCGACGGAGGCTTTAAGTAGAGCGAAAGGAGCAACGCGGGGGCCACACAGTGCCCGGGGGCGGGCCGGCGCGGCCGGGGCACAGGCCGCGCCCTATCCTGGCGCCTCGTGGCCCCACTTCGTTATCTCTTCGGTCTTGTGGAAGCTTCGTGCAAAATAGGACCCTAGGCGAAAGTTTCGTCCAATTCCGGAAATATTTCCTTACTAGGATTTGAAACCAAAAACAGCAAACTGACCAGCGGCTCTTAGGCATCTACATTGTAAGTTGTAGTTCGAGGAAAATGCATAAATATGACATATAATGTGCATAAAACATGTAGGTATCATCAATAAAGTAGCATGGAACATAAAGAAATTATAGATACGTTGGAGCGATATCAATACCCAGGCGAATCCTTCAAGTGATTGAAAATATCGGCTTCAGCCAATTCAGGCTTGTCTCACAAATTACCATGTTAAAAACATGGCAACTGTAAATATTAAGTTTTATTTTGCTTGATCTTTAGTCAAGCTTCTCAAGTTATTTGATCCAACTATTTGTTGATAAATGTTGGCCATGGCTTATCCCTAGGACCAATTTTGATCTCTTCTAAGTCATCAAATTTGTTGTAAACTCATATCCCAGCTTCCTATCACCTGCCAAATCATTGATGAACATAGCGAAGGTATAGTGAGATGATTTTGGCGATGTTAGATCGGCCTCCTTTCATTGCAATGTTCTTTGAGTTGCAATTTCTGGTACTTTCGATAATACTCGTGGCTTACTTGGTGAAATCCTTGCTTTTTTATTTTTTGGGGCGATCACCAGGGGATCAGCGGCCTAGCCATCTCGTCAATGAACTAGGATCTTGCTATAATAGGAGCGTTAATTAAGACCAGCCTTTTAGTTTTTGTAAGCTTGATCGTTCGCGATCGTCGAGTTGATTCGAGGCGGCTCTTGGTAGATTTGCTTGAATGTTCATAGCAGCCAAAAGAGATATCCAACTGAATCATCTGCATGAACAACCTCACTTCATCTCCATCCCATTGTGCCAAGTCTTGAAATGCATTGTGGATGGGATCTGGCAATTAACGTAGATCCAATCCTTCTATGACCTGACATAAATGCTCTTCTTTGTATCGAAAGCGATGAAGAAGAGGCGTGAGGATGGTCTTTAAACGTGATTAAGTCACGTTCAAGAAGTACCAACAACCTGACAGTTGGCGAATTGCCAAATAAACTAGCAGCGTTGGTCTTGACCAGATCTTCATTGGAGTCCCAAACGTCGTAACATGGAGTACGGCATTATGTTGACTGCTGCTCCCGTGCCCATTGATATAACCCTTTAGGTATAGGGCCTTGAGATGCATGTAGCTCTTTTCTTTTGGCTTCTCGAAGATAACTGGTCGTGGACCGCAATCAAACTGCGCCACTGATACCTCTTCATCTCTCGGAGCACAAAACTCGGCGGGAGAACGAACACCATGTTAGCCATAGTGTCCCTGCATCGGCTTTTATCTGCTTTTGGTGCTTACACCTGCTGGTGGGTGAGCCTCTTGTCTCCACTGGTTGTAATTTTCCAGGCTGAGATCGGGCGTCTTTCACTCAACGTGTCAAGTCTTTGCGCCTCGGCTTCTTCCAAGTTCTGCAGCCCGGCACACTCTGCGCTTTTGGGAGTGAGCTGGGCCGTGAGACCACCACCTTGGTCGGTGAGTATCTATCTTCTTCTTCGACTGCGTCGAAGTCTTCATCTTGAGATGACTCAGCTCGTTTGTTACGGGGTGGGAGAGGTCACAATCCTTTTAGTTTTCTTTGAAACTTCATTATTCCTCTTATGTTGCATTTGGGCAGTTCTGGTGCCAGGCAATCGGCTCATTCTGAGTCCAAATAATGCAGAAGCAGACAGGTTCAATTGCTATCACGATCATCTCGCTCTCTTGACCTCTGGGTAGTAGCGGCTCATGCCATGCACAGCTAATGCGTGGTGACTCTGTTGTCTGCATCAGGTAGCGATATCTATCATCCCGCCCACCAAATCGTGTAGTCAGAGAGCGTGGTGCGTCTTGCTGCTCCTTCTTTTTTGTTGAGGAGATGCGGAGAGTGGTCGTTAATGCGAGACGCTTATCACCTCTTTCTCGGTTAAATACCGTCTGTCATCATGCTAGGGCCGGTCGCGTGGATCAGCCTCCTTCTTATCACTTACCACGAGGTGACTACTCTACGGCTTATCACCTTCATGGCGATCCTGAAACACTGCCTGTGGTACCAAGCAGAAGCCTGGCTTCGCGTCTATGCCTTTGGCCGAGATACGACCATATTGACTTAGGAAGCATTTCAGGTAGTGACTCTCGCCTTGAAACAACCGAATAGCAATGAAGCCTTGCTCTATCGCCATCTGAATCTATCCGCGAAGGACTTTGTTGGTGGCATGGGTGAAAGTGTGATGCCATTTGCAGTATGGCTTGCCGTTCATCTCTTGTGGCGTGGGGATTTTCGCTGACCTTCGGGTAACTTGAGCTGTTTCTCCTTCAAGCAACAAATCAAAAATCTGCTCCGTTTTGCTCAAACCAGAAGTCGAACCCCTTTGCGGGGCCCTGGTTGTTTCATACTTTACGGGACACGGGTTTACCGAGTCCCTCCGCTACGACGACCTCCACGATCTCTTTAAAAATCTTCATCTTCGTACATCTAGATCGGGCGACAGCGCTTGTATTTAATCACAGTACAATTACGGATGGCGTTGTTCATCAGTCAACACGAACCATGTGCTTGATGAGCTGTGCTACGCGGAAAGTCCAGGATCTTTGACGAGCGTCAAATCTACTACCTTGACTCATTGCTTCCTTCTCGATTAGGCCGAACCGGGATGCTGTCGGTTCACGACGGTCTGGACCTCTGGATGTACTCGGATCAGTCTCTCCCTGTCTACCGAACTTGGGTTAGATCGGCAAGGCTAGCTTCCGTGGCTTGAATGGTATTGTTCATGGAATTGCTCTTCCCGGTGCTTTCACGTCGGGACGGGTTGGTAGTGTACCATAAAGGCTGGACCCGTGAGAGGCTGTGAGAAGAACCTCACTTGCGTAAACTCATCTCCCAGAAAGCAGAGACCTTTTCCATGTGCCAAGTAACCAAACCACGTGCTCGATCGACTGGTTCATCTGATCACCAGATTTTGTGAAGTCGGGAAGTAGATACTTAGGTGGCGACGGGATCGGTCGTGAGTCGTTGGGATACGGCTTGGAATAGCCGATCATCCTTTTCTTCGGCAATATGCCGAACTTGTCTCTCATGATGGCGGTGATCTCATCCACCGTAGGAGCTGCAGAAGCTGATCGTTCATAACTTGTATTGGTGGCATATTTAGTTAGCCACGCCTGTTTCTCAGCATCCGCTCCAGAACTGCTTCCTCCTCCAGCGACTCCTCCTGTTGTAACCTGGGTCATCCAGTTGTTGCAGTCCGGCACGTATGTGCACACGTATCCATGTGGAACTTCCTTGGGCGGCTCATACATGAATTGGTAGTCGCCTGGATCACCTCCCTCCTTGTAGACGACATACGCCGGTGAACCTTGTTGTTGTGGAGCTGCAAACGTGTGTTGCAGTGGTGGCCTTGTGTAGAGCGGTACCTCCCCTTGGTGAGTTCCTAGAGCAGGACCTGACGGAGAGTACTTGTGCTTCGTGACTTCTTGCACCACATTGAGCGCGACACGCTCGAGTATTCACCAAGCTCTCGGCATGCCGATGAAGAGAGTGAGCAACGGCATAGTTGACTTCCTGTCGCAGGGCTCTGGGTACGTTCGTCCGAAGGGAGAGATAGATCTAGTCCATCTAGCGCGCCGTCGGGTTGGAACCCTTTGAACTTGATCCGTGCGACGGGCTTTTCTCAGCGTCGATGAGATCGGCTTCCAGGATGACCTTGAGCTCGTCATATCTCTTCTTATGCTCGGGAGGGCAGATCCTCATACTTGTTGGTTCTCCATGTCCCCGAGGTCACAGGATAATGACATGGTTATTCCAGGAAGATTGTCCGTCTCCACCGTGTTGTGAATGTATTTACTGCCAAAGCCCACTTGGGCGACGATGGTTAAGCAACGAAGAGCCGGGAGAGCTTCAAAGCGGCGGGCCACTGTCCCGAGCGTGCGATCCCTTAGGCACACGACACAAGGCGGTACCAGGGCGTGCCACCTGACCTATGCCTGCCAGGAAGGTGTGGATTGCTTCGATTAGTTCCCTGCATATCGAGACAGTAAACGTGAAATACGAGCCCTATGGCTCTCGGGTTGCCACGTGGATCGGCTCAAAGAGCCGATAGCCCATGGTTCATGTTGGATTTTCAATGACATGGGGATCTGCTTGATCACAACAAAGCTAAACCAATCTACGACGGTTTAGGGTTTTCACCGTGATCGGAACATCCTTCGCGTAGTTGAGCCTAATAGACACGGAAGATAATGGAAGACTAACCCTAAAAGAGGCCTAAAAACCAACATAACGTTAATTCCCGAAACATCCCTCTTAGGACTAGCAAACCATACCCTACGTGCTCCAGATCGTTCAACCCGTTTGTAAGGCCCTAACATGCAGATATCAAACTAATCCTTGATGAACAAGGAGCATTATAACGAGATCAGGATCTACCACTAAGTAACGAACAGCGAATCTTTTGCCCACCCACCTGAATAGGTGCCAGGGCGGCTAGATCTTGAGGGCCAGCATATTCATGAATATATGCAAAGAAAAGCATCTCGCAAGCCCCGACACCTATGGTAAATGGTGCTACTGCGCCATCAACAACGCTTGATGCGAGCAGCACAAGGTAAACGAATAAACGTAATGTTGCCTAGATCGCAAGATGCGATCTAGGCGATGTGCTACCGGGAGAAACCCTCGAAAGAAGGGGTGGCTGATGCGCCTGATTTGTGTTTATTGTGAACGTGATTGTCCTCCTTTTCCAATAACCCTAGATACATATTTATAGTCGAGGGACTTTCTAATTTGGACGTGCACCTAACTGTGCACGTTAAACTCTATCTTTTAATCTAAGTACAATGCGATCTACTAATATTACCAGATACACGGGCAATCAAGCCCAAATTCCTCGCGCAAGGCCGCTTCCAAGATGCTCCACGTGTAATCTTCAAAGCCCATCTTCACTTACGGCCTCAGTTGGATTACGGTCTATGTATTATGTTGTAATGCCCAAACGAATCTCATAGTAATCATCTTGTCATGTTTGGTCGATATTCTATCAATTACCCCGACTGTAATTTGTTTACCCGACATGTTATTTATCTTTATGGAGAGATACCTCCATTGAACTTTGGACCAGGTTCTCCTTTACACTCATAAAATCATGTCTTATTCTGTTCCCTTCTTGCAAACAACTGTTCTCTTTAATTCATGCAAACAAACATCTCTTTCCACACTATCATTTAATCCTTTGTGTTCACCAAAACCGGTGAGATTGACAACCTCAACGTAAGTTGGGGCAAAGTATTTTAGTTTTGTTGTGTGCAAGTTCCACGTTGTTGCTGACGCCGGTAGTGCGCCTTGCCACAAGTCAGCTAGCAACACTTTCAGAAGTCACGCTTTCTCCTACTGGTTGATTAAACCTTGGTTTCTTCACGAGAGAGCTTTGCTGGCTGTACTCATCACTTGGCTTCCTCTGTGGGGTTCTAGCAGTGTGCAATCTAAGTATCCTTTAGTTCCACTTCTTCACCGATCTCTCCCGCAATCTTTTTTGCCCACTCCTCATCCAAGTGACAAGTCATCAAAAAATTCTCGTCAAAGCAAACTCATCTATTAAAATTACATGTAAAAATTAAGTTGAGACATTTGTACAAAACACGTTAGAACATACAAGAAAGAGAGAAACTAGTGAATAACCGTAAAAAAAACCCACCGAACGCCTGGTGGGTGAAAAAGTCGGCGATGATCGTTGCTGATCTAGGGAGAACTAGGAGCACCAAGGGGGTCATCCAAGCGCAGGGAGAAGAAGTACAACGTCTCCGTCAACCTTGGAAAGTGGAGGAGAAAGGGATGGAAGCTCGGGAAGGAGCAATCATGGAGCTCTGGGGGTAGGGTCTCCACCTAGGGACGCCTCTAAAGGGCAATGGAGCTTCCTAGATGACGGTTGGCCTCGTGGTGATGAAACTCCTCAAATCGGTGAGTCGGCGTCATGATCATGGAAGGCCTAATAGGGAGGCCAGGGGCTGGTGGGGGGGGAGGGTCGTGATGTCGAGCGACCACAGTCTGGGTATATCTCGGTAGCCCCATTGTGCATGGAGGAAGGTAGATCGTTTGGGGAGATCTGAATTATTTTTAGGGATTGTGAACCTTTTAGACACAATGCTAGAGCAATATTTCGGTTCTTTTGAGACAGTGCAACAATTTATTGGGATTGGAGTTGTTTGTGGGATTTCTAGTGGAGATGGTCTTTGAGGCCTCCAATAAGGCATATATACAAATTTTTGGAACTGGGGTGAAAAAAATGAGATCCAATAGGGATCCTATCAAAGCCTCTAAAATAGAGAGGGCCTCGATTTCCTCCTCGAGTCCCTATCCCAAGGGGTGGAGTAACCTCCCCAACCCACCATCATGGCATGAATTCTTATTTTCCCCAAGCTACCTCTTCATCGCCTCCCCTGCTATGTCATCCGACATTTCTAAATCTATTCCAACACCTAACACAAAAAAGGACAGGCTAGGAAGTCCACACCGACCCTTACCATAATAAGTGATATCTCCTTGAGAAAGGTCCGCTCATGCATTGCAGTGTGTCTACACCATGGTGGTGATCCTCCTTTAGCACCAACACGTCACACCAGTACTCTTGCTCCACCGGCCTTCCGGCCACCACCACCTCCCTTCTCCATTATTGTGCTTATGTTGCTCCACCTTGTGGAAGCAGACACCTCGGCTCTCTAGCCATGGTGCTCCATCTTGCCAAGATGGTGATGTTGCACTTATCCACAGTGCGATCACCTATGGTAGCCACCATGATCACCTATGATAGCCACCATTCTCGCCACCCCACACTTCTCATCCCTCCTCAAGATCATCATGCAACCTTTTCTTGACACACCTCTCATTCTCTCGCCACATCACCAGGTCGCTTATATATGAAAGCCACTCCACCACAAAGAAATGAAATATGTTATGTCGACGAAATAGGAAATCAAAGAAAACAAAGAAAATATCCCTGACATATGTGTCCCATCCGTCGGTCTAATGATAGGATAAAAGATGCTATGTAATAGGGACCACTACTACTTTTTGAGGATATGTTTTAGGTACTATTGCATGTTGGAGATGCTCATATATTAGGGACGATTAGAGTATATTTTAAGTTCCTTAGGATCTTGACACGTAGGGATGGGACATAACTATTGAAGCCAGGAACACAACAAACTATCTTACATATATATACCACCAACCCCCTCTCCCAAAAAAGAAACCTCATAAAGCCCTAGATTGATCGTGCCTTTGTCTCTAATGTTTAGGTACTCATCCACCCTCCCAAGACCACCTGCTTTGACCGGATACACATGCGTGAAGGACCTATTTTTATCAAGAAACTATAGGGAAAAACCAATACAACATTGTACTAAAACACACTTTACAAAATATCAAAGTCCATCTACAAAGAGGAGAGAAAACGATTTAGAAAAGGGTTTCAATCCAGGTTTTGAAAAGATTAATTAGTATGCTTATCCTTGACCCTTGCACATGCAAGATTTGCCTCATGATTAGATCTCCCGCTATGAGTGTTGGAGATATGCCCAGAGGCAATAATAAATTAGTTATTGTTATATCTTAGTGTTCATGATAAATGTTTACATCTCATGCTATAATTGTATTAACCGAAACATTGATACATGTGTGTTATGTAAACAACAAGGAGTCCCTAGTAAGCCTCTTGCATAACTAGCTTGTTGATTAATAGATGATCATGGTTTCATGATCATGAACATTGGATGTTATTAATAACAAGGTTATGTCATTAGGTGAATGATATAATGGACACACACCCAAATGAGCGTAGCATAAGATCAAGTCATTAAGTTCAATTTGCTATAAGCTTTCGATACATAGTTGCCTAAGTCCTTCGACCATGAGATCATGTAAATCACTTACACCGGAAGGGTACTTTGATTACATCAAACGTCATTGCGTAAATGGGTGGTTATAAAGATGGGATTAAGTATTCGGAAAGTGTGAGTTGAGGCATATGGATCAATAGTGGGATTTGTCCATCCACGATGACGGATAGATATACTCTGAGCCCTCTCGGTGGAATGTCATCGATTAGCTTGCAAGCATATGAATGGTTCATAAGAGATCACATACCACGGTACGAGTAAAGGTACTTGTCGGTAATGAGGTTGAACAAGGTATGGAGATACGATGATCGAACCTCGGACAAGTAAAATATCGCGTGACAAAGGGCATCGTATGTAAATGGTTCATCGATCACTAAGTCATCGTTGAATATGTGGGAGCCATTATGGATCTCAGATCCCGCTATTGGTTATTGCTTGGAAGGAGTCTCGACCATGTCTGCATAGTTCGCGAACCGTAGGGTGACGCGCTTAAGGTTCGATGTCGCATAAGTAGATTCGGAATATGAGATGGAGACCGGTTGTTCGAGTCTCGGATGGGATCCGAGGACATCACGAGGAGGTCGGAATGGTCGGAGAATAAGATTCATATAAGGGAAGTTATTTTCCGGGGTTCGGAAAAGTTCGGTGTTTGACCGGAGCTTCTAGAAGGTTCTAGAGGGCCACAGGTGGGCCCACCACCCCGGGAGGGACCACATGGGCCAAGGGAGTGCAGCCTAGCCTAATGGGCTAGGGGCACCAAGCCCTCAAGGCCCAGCCGGCCAGCCCCCTAGGGATAAGATCAAATCCCGGAGGATAAGATCAAATCCCTAAAATCGAGGAGCAACTTTGGAAGGGGAAGCAAACTTGGAAGGGGATGATTCAGGATCCCCCTTTCCTTCTGTGCACTGGTGGGGCCCAAGGGGCTGCCTTGGCCGCCCCTCCCTCTATAAATAGAGGAGAGGGACAGCCGACCATTGCCCCTGCGACACACCAAAGTCTGCTGCCCCCTCTCCTCCCACGCTCTGCTTGGAAGGCGAAGCCCTGCAGACTTTCTCCTCCACCACCACCACCACGCTGTCGTGCTGCTGGGATTCCGAGGGGATCTACCACACCTCCGCTGCCCGCCAGAGAAGGAGAAGGACGGGCTTCATCGACACCGTACGCGCGGCCGCGCGGAAGTGTTGCCGGATTGCAGCACCGGGACGATCGTCTACATCAACAACGAGATCTGATCTCGTTGGCTTTGAAATCTTCAAGGGTTAGTCTCATCTCCACCTCGTTGCCCCGATCTTGTAGATTAGATCTTGGGTGTTCCATAGATTAGATCTTGGTTTTATTCGTCTTGCGATAGGAAAATTTTTGTTTTCTATGCTACGAACCCCATCGGTGGTATCGAGCCATGTCTATGCATAGATGGTTGCAGGAGTAGAACACAATGGTTTTGTGGGGGGTGATGGTTTTGTTGCTTTAGTTTGTGCACTTTGCTTCTTGCGGGATGGTGGGATGAAGCGGCCCGGGCTAACTTTACATGACCGCGTCTCATGAGACTTGCTCCACGATTGACATGCAACTTGTATTGCATAAGAGGCTTTGCGGGTGTCTGTCTCTCCCACCATAGTGAAGATTGTAATTTGCACTTCTATTGTCATCACTAGTATCACCGTTGTGGTTCATGTTCGTAGGTAGATTGGATCTTACTCGAAAACCCTAAACCACGTAAAAGATGCAAACCAAATTAGAAGCGTCTAACTTGTTTTTGCAGGGTTTGGTGATGTGATATGGCCATAATGTGATGATGATTATATTTGATGTATGAGATGTTCATTGTTGTATTATGGCGGCAGGAACCTAATGGTTGTCTTTAATTTTTGTTAAAGACCTGCGTGTCTATTCATCATGTAATAGCTTTATTTCAAGTAGTTGTCATAGTAGCTATAAGTGATGGACAACCATGAAGCGGCGCCACGGACCTTGGTGCAATGTTGGTGATGATGGAGATCATGATCATGTGCTTTGGAGATGGAGATCAAAAGCACAAGAACAAAAGCCATATCATATCACATATTATGTATTGCATGTGATGTTAATCCTTTATGCATCTTATATTGCTTAGATGTGACGGTAGCATTATAAGATGATCCCTCACATTAATATCAAGATAATAAAGTGTTCTCCCTCGTATGCACCGTTGCTACAGTTCGTCGTTTTGAAGCATCTCGTGATGATCGGATGTGATATGCCCAGAGTTCACATAAACGGGTGTATTATCTTTATGTTTATGATAAAAGTTTATATACCATGCTATAATTGTATTAACTGAAACATTGATACATGTGTGATATGTAAACAACAAAGAGTCCCTAGTAAGCCTCTTAACTAGCTTGTTGATTAATAGATGATTAGTTTCATAATCATGAACATTGGATGTTATTGATAACAAGGTTATATCATTGTATGAATGATGTAATGGACACACCCAATTAAGCGTAGCATAAGATCAGGTCATTAAGTTATTTGCTATAAGCTTTCGATACATAGTTACCTAGTCCTTATGACCATGAGATCATGTAAATCACTTATACGGAAAGGTACTTTGATTACATCAAACGCCCTTGCGTAAATGGGTGGTTATAAAGGTGGGATTAAGTATCGGAAAGTATGAGTTGAGGCATATGGATCAATGGGATTTGTCCATCCCGATGACGGATAGATATACTCTGGGCCCTCTCGGTGGAATGTCGTCTAATGTCTTGCAAGCATATGAAGAAGTTCATAAGAGACCACATACCACGGTACGAGTAAGAGTACTTGTCGGAGACGAGGTTGAACAAGGTATAGAGTGATAACGAAGATCAAACCTCGGACAAGTAAAATATCAGCGAGACAAAGGGAATTGGTATTGTATGTGAATGGTTCATTCGATCACTAAAGTCATCGTTGAATATGTGGGAGCCATTATGGATCTCGAGATCCCGCTATTGGTTATTGGTCGGGTGAGTACTCGACTATGTCCGCATAGTTCGCGAACCGTAGGGTGACACACTTAAAGTTGGATGTTGAAATGGTAGAACTTGAATATGGAATGGAGTTCGAATATTTGTTCGGAGTCCCGGATGATCCCGGACATCACGAGGAGTTCCGGAATGGTCCGGAGAATAAGATTCATATATAGGAAGTCATATTCCAAGTTTGGAAATGATCGGTGCATTTATGGCGAGGTTCTAGAAGGTTCTAGAAAAGTCGGAAGAATGGCACTTTGGAAAGTGGAGTCCAAAGAGACTCCACTTGCATGACCAGCCAACCCTAAAGGGAGGAGTCAAGGTGGACTCCCTAGGGTGGCCGGCCAACCCACCTCAAGGAAAGGTGGGAGTCCCACCTTGAGTGGGACTCCCTCCTTAGTAGGTTTCCCACATATGGGAGGTTTTAGTGTTGGGGTCTTATTCGAAGACTTGGACTAGAACTCTTGGCTTCCCCCTATATAATGAGGGCATAGAGAGGGGGCTGACTACTTCAAGCCTCAGCCTTGGCCGCACCCCTTAGAGGGCCGGCGCCCAACCCCCTCTCTCCCCAAACCTAGCGGTCTCTCTCCTCCACCACATCACGCACGCTTAGCTCCGCCGGATTCTCCAACGCCACCGACACCTGCCGTCGTGTCGGATTCAAGAGAACTACTTCCGCTGCCGGCCGGAACGGGGAGGTGGACGTCGTCTTCATCAACAGCCGAACGTGTGACCGAGTACGGAGGTGCTGCCCGTTCGTGGCGCCGGAACCGATCGTGATCAAGATCTTCTACGCGCTTTTGCAAGCGGCAAGTGATCGTCTACCACAGCAATAAGAGCCTACTCTTATAGGCTTTGGAATCTCTTCAAGGGTTAGTCTTGATCATCCCCTCGTTGCTACCGTCTTCTAGATTGCATCTTGGCTTGGTTTGCGTGTTCGCGATAGGAAAATTTTTGTTTTCTATGCTACGTTATCCTACAGTGGTATCAGAGCCGTGTCTATGCATAGATGGTTGCAGAGTAGAACACAATGGTTTTGTGGGCGTTGATGCTTATGTTATCTTTAGCTTGAGTACTTTGCATCTTTGTGGCATAGTGGGATGAAGCGGCTCGGCTAACTTTACATGACCGCGTTCATGAGATTTGCTCCACGCTCGACATGCAACTTGTATTGCATAAGTGGCTTTGCGGGTGTCTGTCTCTCCTACTATAGTGAAGATTCAATTTACTCTTCTATTGACAACACTAGTATCACCGTTGTGGTTCATGTTCGTAGGTAGATTAGATCTTACTCGAAAACCCTAAACCACGTAAAATATGCAAACCAAATTAGAGACGTCTAACTTGTTTTTGCAGGGTTTGGTGATGTGATATGGCCATAATATGATGATGAATATGTATGAGATGATCATTATTGTATTGTGCAACCGGCAGGAGCCTTATGGTTGTCTTTATATTTCATGTTGAGTAGTATTTCAAAGTAGTTGTAATAGTTGCTACATGAGGTGAACAACCATGAAGCCGGCGCCATGAACCTTGACGCTACGCGACGATGATGGAGATCATGTAGAAGATGATGGAGATCATGTCAGTGCTTTGGAGATGAAGATCAAAGGCGCAAAGACTAAAGGGCCATATCATATCACATATGAATTGCATGTGATGTTAATCCTTTATGCATCTTATTTTGCTTAGATCGCGACGGTAGCATTATAAGATGATCTCACATTAATATCAAGATAATAAAGTGTTCTTCCCTCGTATGCACCGTTGCATTGTTCGACGTTTTGAAGCATCTCGTGATGATCGGGTGTGATAAACTCGACATACAACGAGTGTAAGCCATGTTGCACACGCGGAATACTTGGGTTTGCTTGACGAGCCTAGCATGTACAGACATGGCCTCGGGACAATGGAAACCGAAAGGTTGAACACGAGTCATATGGATGATATGATCAACATGTTGATGTTCACCATTGAAGCTACATCATCTCACGTGATGATCGGTTTTGATGTAGTGGATTTGGATCGTGTACCACTTAACAACTATGAGGGATGTTGTATTAAGTGGGAGTTCATTAGTAATTAGATTAAAACATGAACTAATTATCATAAACATAGTCTGAGTAGTATTTTGAATTAATTTTGTAGTATTGGCATCCGTTTACTACTATGCGCTAGTCTTGTTATTGAGATAGAAATACTGTTAAAATCTGATAAGAAACTTTACGGATTAGTACCGTATTGTTAAAGAATCAAGAATTGATTAAGTCCTATTGCAAATTTTTAGTGAAACTCACTTTATTGATTCAGAGAGCTATGGTTTCAATTAGTACCTAAAGTTATCTTGTCTCCGTGAAACTTGAAGTTCAAATCTGTTTGAAAAGTAAGGAGCTGAAAATTTAGTTTTGAAATAATCAAGGTATGAGATATATGTGATATCTAAGACCTTATTGCAAGATGATAGAATATAATTTGGTGAGACTACATAAACTCATAAGTTTTATGGGAATGTATGAAGGTTGAAGACGCAGGCGTCACAATCCTCCAACTATTGGAGCACTAACGATATTCGCATATCCATGAAGTTATCATCCTTAGTATGCACCGTTGCTAAGACTCGTCGTATCGAAGCATCACGTGATGATCGGGTGTTATAGATTCTACGTGTGCTTACAATGGGTGCAAGCCAGATTTGCACATGCGAATACTGAGGTTAAAACTTTACAAGCCTAGCATGTACAGACATGGTCTTGGAAAGTCGTCATGAATTGATGGATAAAATTATGAGTGAAATTGTTCATCATATTAAAAGGTTGTTAATAGTGAAATCCGGAACACTTGTCATATGATGATCAACTTCAAAGAACCTCAAGGTTATTGGTATTTGATCAACAAACCTAGAAGTTATTGATGTTGAAGTGTTTTCTGAATAATGAGGAAAGCTAAAAGAGAAACTACAAAAGATTATTGGCAGAAAGAAAAAGAAAAGACTAGAAAGTCTAGCTCAGGTGTATATAAATGATATACATGTTATGGATGTATTCCTCGTTTGGTCACACAATAAAATTCTTGGGTATTTGTACCACATTGGTTGGTATGAAGTGTCATACAAAACAACGCAATACAAGAATACAATGGCCTAAGTGACTGACAAGGAATATGATAGGTATGCACGTCTGGAACAAAAATAAAGTGTTATTATGTTCATCGTTGGCATTCTATCTAGCCCTTAGAATTAATAATAAAGAACTTAATAATTGTTATTTTGCTCTGGTCAAATAAAAACAATGAGTTGTTCAAATTATGACATTACTCCATGTATGATGGATAAGTTATTATAAATCTTAATGGTGAAACACACATACATAACACTAACGCTAAAATGCCATAAGGCAAATGATTTGAATTCCACTTATTTGTGGAACCGCCATTTAGGTCATGTTAGAAAGGAATGAAGGAACTCCATGCAAATGGATTTTTGGAGTCATTTGATTTTTGAATCGTTTGGCGTTTGCAAATCTTTTCTAAAGAGAATGACTGAAATACCGTTCATAGGCCAAGAGTTGAACGGGCAACTAACTTAGTGAAAATATACATGATGATGTATGTGGTTCACTGGGCATAGTTGTGTGCGGGAGATTCTTCTACTTCATGAAAACTTCCAACAATGAATTGAGTATATATGTGGATATATTCAATAAGGAAGAAGTTTGAAACATTTGAATGGATTCAAATAAATTTCAGCATGAAGTGGAAATCATCGTAATAGAAAAATCAAATATCTATGATTGGATCATGGTGGAAATATTTGAATTACGAGTTTTTAGCGAACATCTAAGAGAGTTATGAAATTGTTCTACAACTCACATTTCTTGGAGTATCATAATGATGATATAGTATCCGAGATATGTATCCAAACTTTGTTGGATTAATGATGAGATAAAATATTATGACGCCAATATATTTTTGTGGATTATGCTTTAGTGACTACCGCTTTTACACTGAATAGAGCATCATCATGATCCGTTGAAATGACACCATACGAGTTATGGTATGGGTATAAACCCTAATAGTCTTTCTTTAAATTTTGGTCTAAGAGTTTACAACCAAAATCGGATGAATGTCTTTGTTGGTTATCCCAGATTTAATTGGGAATTCTTCCCACGAGACAAAGACAAAAGTGTTTGTCAATGTTTCTTATTTCCGAGAAATTGTTTCTAGTGAAGTATTTGAGTGGGAGGACAATATAATTTGATAAGGTTTATGAACCTGAGCATAATGATCAGAGTAGCGCAGCATCGGAATTGGTTTCGGAAGCGGCCATAACGATCATGGCTCCCATGACTACAAAGTGTTTTAGCCATGGAGATCGAAATACATATTGAATCTTGTAGGTATGGTTTACTTTGTGATCAAATAAATGATTTGTGAACAAAGGATTGATTTTGAACAATGATAAACCAACTACAAACAAAGAAGTTATGATGGGCCCCGACTCCGTTAAAATGGCTATATGCCATGAAATCCAAGATAGATAAATACTTTTTGAAAGTAAATGGATCTATAAAATTGATGGACTTGGATGGAATATCCTTAAAGAAGCTCGACTTGTCGAAAAATTGTTTACGACAAAGTTCAAAGAGTTGACTACGATAAGATTAGATCTTCCGTAGCAATGCTTATAGTCTATGTGGATTATTCTAGTAATCACTACATATTTATTTTATGAGATATGCTAGTAGGATGGCAAAATACACTACTTAACAGAAGTGTGTATTAAAGGTGTATACAAGATACAACCAAGAGTTTTGCTGGTCCGTGGAATACTAGATAGGTATACGAACTTCAATTGGATGAAGTAAGTATCACGGAGTTGGAATCTTCACCAGATGAAATAGTCAAAGAGTTTTTGATTTCATCAGAGACGATGAAGAGGCTTGCATTTGCAAGAAATTAAGTGGGAGCGCTAAGACACATTTATAATACTTTATGTAAGTGACATATAGTTGGTTATAAATGATGTAATTATATACTTGATTAAAAAGGTTTCATTGAGAATTAACTTCAATGAAAGGATATGGACCGAAACAAATTTAGTGTCAAGATCTATGAAGATAGATTGAAACACATAAATAAGTTTAAGTCAAAGTACATATGATGGATATTGAAGTAGTTCAATATAGAAATATTAAGAAAATGTTCTTGTCATGTGAAGGTTTAACAAGACTTGAGTGTATCTGACACTCAATGAGTAAAAACACATGAGTGATTATAGATCACGAATAACATGTACACAATCAGATATCATATGCTATAAAGTGTTATGAGCATATACCAGAATGATTCATATGATGATCATTGAACGACAGTAAGAATATCCTTGAGTACTTTAGAAGAACTAAGGATATATTTTTTTTTGTATGAAGAAATGACAAACAAATCGCTGTAAGATGTTACACCGATATTGGTTTTGTCACATATAAAATATAATTTCAATCTCAAATTAGACTAAGTGTTGTTTAAAGGTAGCACAATGAGCTAGAAGTTGTCTATGCTAGATTTAGAAGAGTTCTAAATATTGTGACGGAATCTACAAAAGAAGGCAGAGTATGTCATTGTTTTGACAATGACAAAGGATGTTAAGTCAAGAGGTTCTTTGAGAACTTGGTTCCGATAGTGTCAGAACTTTGAAGCTATATTGTGTGACAATATTAGTGACATATTTCAGACCGCGGAATTAAGGTTCCACCAGAAGACCAAACATATTTAAGGCCGACTCATTTGGAAATGAGTGATGCGTTGAGACGCAAATGAATTACAAAATACATACGTTTCTGAGCGTGTCAGATCCGTTGACTAAAACCTCTCCCGTGAGCAAAACATGATAAAGCACCAGAATGCCAAGGTGTTATATCTTTACAAATGTAAACTAGATTATTGACTCTAGTGCAAGTGGGAGACTGTTGGAGATATGCCCAAGAGGCAATAATAAAAGTGGTTATTATATATCTTTATGTTTATGATAAAAGTTTATATACCATGCTATAATTGTATTAACCGAAACATTGATACATGTGTGATATGTAAACAACAAAGAGTCCCTAGTAAGCCTCTTAACTAGCTTGTTGATTAATAGATGATTAGTTTCATAATCATGAACATTGGATGTTATTGATAACAAGGTTATATCATTGTATGAATGATGTAATGGACACACCCAATTAAGCGTAGCATAAGATACGTCATTAAGTTATTTGCTATAAGCTTTCGATACATAGTTACCTAGTCCTTATGACCATGAGATCATGTAAATCACTTATACCGGAAAGGTACTTTGATTACATCAAACGCCACTGCGTAAATGGGTGGTTATAAAGGTGGGATTAAGTATCCGGAAAGTATGAGTTGAGGCATATGGATCAACATGGGATTTGTCCATCCCGATGACGGATAGATATACACTGGGCCCTCTCGGTGGAATGTCGTCTAATGTCTTGCAAGCATATGAATAAGTTCATAAGAGACCACATACCACGGTACGAGTAAAGAGTACTTGTCAGGAGACGAGGTTGAACAAGGTATAGAGTGTGATCCGAAGATCAAACCTCGGACAAGTAAAATATCGCGAGACAAAGGGAATTGGTATTGTATGTGAATGGTTCATTCGATCACTAAAGTCATCGTTGAATATGTGGGAGCCATTATGGATCTCCAGATCCCGCTATTGGTTATTGGTCGGAGTGAGTACTCGACCATGTCCGCATAGTTCGCGAACCGTAGGGTGACACACTTAAAGTTGGATGTTGAAATGGTAGAACTTGAATATGGAATGGAGTTGAATATTTGTTCGAAGTCCCGGATGAGATCCCGGACATCACGAGGAGTTCCGGAATGGTCCGGAGAATAAGATTCATATATAGGAAGTCATATTCCAAGTTTGGAAATGATCCGGTGCATTTATGGCAGGTTCTAGAAGGTTCTAGAAAAGTCCGGAAGAATGGCACTTTGGAAAGTGGAGTCCCGAAGAGACTCCACTTGCATGACCAGCCAACCCTAAAGGGGAGGGGTCAAGGTGGACTCCTAGGGTGGCCGGCCACCCACCTCAAGGAAAGGTGGGAGTCCCACCTTGAGTGGGACTCCCTCCTTGAGTAGGTTTCCCACATATGGGAGGTTTTAGTGTTGGGGTCTTATTCGAAGACTTGGACTAGAACTCTTGGGGCTTCCACCTATATAATGAGGGGCATAGAGAGGGGGCTGACTACTTCAAGCCTCAGCCTTGGCCGCACCCCTTAGAGGGCCGGCGCCCAACCCCTCTCTCCCCAAACCCTAGCTCTCTCTCCTCCACCACATCCGCACGCTTAGCGAAGCTCCGCCGGATTTCTCCACCACCGACACCACGCCGTCGTGCTGTCGGATTCAAGAAGAGCTACTACTTCCGCTGCCCGCCTGGGGGGAGGTGGACGTCGTCTTCATCAACAACCGAACGTGTGACGTCGGAGGTGCTGCCCGTTCGTGCGCCGGAACCGATCGTGATCAAGATCTTCTACGCGCTTTTGCAAGCGGCAAGTGATCGTCTACCACAGCAATAAGAGCCTACTCTTATAGGCTTTGGAATCTCTTCAAGGGTTAGTCTTGATCATCCCCTCGTTGCTACCGTCTTCTAGATTGCATCTTGGCTTGGTTTGCGTGTTCGCCGTAGGAAAATTTTTGTTTTCTATGCTACGTTATCCTACACGGATGTGATAGACTCTACGTTCACATACAACGGGTGTAAGCCATGTTTGCACACGCGGAATACTTGGGTTTGCTTGACGAGCCTAGCATGTACAGACATGGCCTCGGGACAACGGAAACCGAAAGGTTGAACACGAGTCATATGGATGATATGATCAACATGTTGATGTTCACCATTGAAGCTACATCATCTCACGTGATGATCGGTTTTGGTGTAGTGGATGTGGATCGTGTGCCACTTAACAACTATGAGGGATGTTGTATTAAGTGGGAGTTCATTAGTAATTAGATTAAAACATGAACTAATTATCATGAACATAGTCTGAATAGTATTTTGAATTAAATTTGTAGAATTGGCATCCGTTATCTACCATGCGCTAGTCTTGTAATTGAGATAGAAATACTGTTAAGTCTGACAAGTAACTCTACGGACTGGTACCGTATTGTTAAAGAATCAAGAAATGATTAAGTCCTATTGCAAACCTCTCATTAATGATTCAAAGAACAATGGTTTCAATTAGTACCTAGAATCATCTTGCCTCCGTGAAACTTGAAATTCAAATCTGTTTGAAAAACAAGGAGCTGGAAATTTTGTTTTCAAAAATAAGCAAGGTATGAGATATATGTGATATCTAAGACCTTATTGCAAGATGATAGAATATAATCTAGTGAGACTACATAAACTCATAAGTTTTATGGGAATGTACGAAGGTTGAAGACGCCAGGCGTCCCAATCCTCCAACTAGTTGGGCACTAACGATATTCGCATATCCATGAAGTGATCGTCCTTAGTATGCACCGTTGCTAAGACTCGTCGTTTCAAGCATCACGTGATGATCGGGTGTGATAGATTCTACGTGTGCATACAACGGGTACAAGCCAGATTTGCACATGCGAATACTGAGGTTAAACTTTACGAGCCTAGCATGTGACATGGTCTCAGAAAGTAGTCATAATATGATGGATAAAATTATGAGTGAAATTGTTCATCATATTACAAAGTTACTAATAGTAAAATCTGAACACTTGTCATATGATGATCAACTTCAAAGTAAGAACCTCAAGGTTATTGGTATTTGACCAATGGACTTAGAAGTCATTGAAAGTGAAGTGTTTTCTAAGAATGAGGAAAACTAAAAGAGAAACTACAAAAGATATTTTGGCAGAAAGAAAGAAAAGACTAGAAAGTCTAGCTCAGGTGTATATAGATGATATACATGTTATGAATGTATTCCATGTTTGGTCACAAAATGTAATTCTTGGGTATTAGTACCATATTGGTTGGTATGAGGTGTCATACAAAACAATGCAATACAAGAATACATTGGCCTAAGTGACTGAAAAGGAATGAGATAGGAATGCACGTCTGGAACAAAAATAAAGTGTTATTATGTTCGTCGTTGGCATTCTATCTAGCCATTCAGATTTATAATAAAGAACTTTATAATTGTTATTCTTGTTCTGGTTAAATGAAAACAATGAGTTGTTCAAATTGTAACAGAATTCCATGTACGATGGATAGTTATTATAAATCTTTATGGTGAAACACACATACATAACAAGCTAAAATGCCATAAGGCAAATGATGTGAATTCCACTCATTAGTGGAACCGCCATTTAGGTCATGTTAGAAAGGCATGAAGGAACTCCATTTGAATGGATTTTTGGAGTCATTCGACTTGGAATCGTTTGGCGCTTGCAAATCTCTTCTAAAAGAGAATGACTTAAATACCGTTCATAGGCCAAGAGTTGAACGGGCAACTAACTTAGTGGAAACATACATAGTGATGTATATGGTTCACTGGGCATAGTTGTGTGCGGGAGATTCTTCTACTTCATGAAACTTCTAACAATGAATTGAGTATATATATGTGGATATATTCGATAAAGAAGAAGTTTGAAACATTTGAATGGATTCAAATAAATTTCAGCATGAAGTGGAAATCATCGTAATAGAAAAATCAAATATCTATGATTGGATCATGGTGGAAATATTTGAATTACGAGTTTTAGCGAACATCCAAGAGAGTTATGAAATTGTTCTACAACCTCGCGTTTTCTTGGAGTATCATAATGATGACGGAGTATCCAAGAGACGTATCCAAACCTTGTTGGATTAATGATGAGATAATATAAAATGATGTCATTATATTTTTTGTGGATTATGCTTTAGAGACTATCGCTTTTACATTGAATAGAGCATCATCATGATCCATTGAAATGACACCATACGAGTTATGGCATGGGTATAAACCCTAAATAGTCCTTTCATAAATTTTGGTATGCATAGCATAAGTAAATGAGTTTACAACCAAAATCGGATAAATGTCTTTGTTGATTATCCCATGAAATTGATTGGGAATTCTTTCCACTATGAAGTCAAAGACAAAAGTGTTTGTCAATGTTTCTTACTTATTTCAAAGAAATTGTTTCTAGCTAACTATTTGAGTGGGAGGACAATAGAACTTGATAAGGTTTATGAACCTGAGCATGATGATCAGAGTAGCACAACATCGGAAATGGTTCCGGAAGCAGCTACGAATATCATGGCTCCCATGTCTACAAAGTGTTATAGTCATGGAGATCAAAGTACTTATTAAACATTGTAGATATGGTTTATTTTGTAATCAAATAAATGATTTGTGGACAAAGGATTGTTTTTGAACAATGATAAACCAACTACATGCAAAGAAGTTATGATGGGCCCTGACTCCGTTAAAATGGCTATGCGCCATGAAATCCAAGATAGGTGAATACTTTTCGAAAGTAAATGGATCTATAAAGTAGATGGACTTGGATGGAATATCCTTAAAGAAGCTTGACTTATCGAAAAGCAGTTTACGAAAAAGTTCAAAGAGTTGACTACGATAAGATTAGATCTTCCGTGGCAATGCTTATAGTCTATGTGGATTATTCTAGTAATCGCTACATATTTCTTTTATGAGATATGATAGTAGGATGGCAGAAATACATTCCTTACCAGAAGTGTGTATGAAGGATGTATACTAGATACAACCAAGAGTTTTGCTGGTCCGTGGAATACTAGATAGGTATACAAACTTCAATTGGATGAAGTGAGTATCGCGGAGTTGGAATCTTCACCGGATGAAATAATCAAAGAGTTTTGATTTCATCATAGACGATAAAGATGCTTGCATTTGCAAGAAATTAAGTGGGAGCGCTGAGACATATTTATAATACTTTATGTAGATGACATATCGTTGATTATAAATGATGTAATTATATACTTGATGTGAATAAAAGGTTTCATTAGAATTAACTTCAATGAAAGGATATGGACTGAAACATATTTAGTGTCAAGATCTATGAAGATAGATTGAAACACATAATAAGTTTAAGTCAAAGTACATATAATGGATATTGAAGTAGTTCAATATAGAAATATTAAGAAGGTGTTCTTTTCATGTGAAGGTTTAACAAGACTTGAGTGTATTTGACACTCGATGAGTAAAAACACATGAGTGATTTTAGATCACGAATAATATGTACAAAAGTCAGATGTCCTGTTCTCTAAAGTGTTGAGCATATACCAGAATGATTCATCTAATGATCATTGGACAACAGTAAGAATATCCCTGAGTGCTTTAGAAGAACCAAGGATATATATAGTTTTATATGGGTAATGACAAACAAATCGCTGTAAAGTGTTGCACCGATATTAGTTTGATCACATATAAAAATAAAAATTTCAATCTCAATTAGGCTAAGTGTTGTTTATAAGGTAGTACAATGAGCTAGAAGAAGTCTATGCTAGATTTAGATGAGTTCTAAATATTGTGACGGATTCTACAAACGAAGGCAGAGTATGTCATTGTTTTGACAATGACCGAGGATGTTAAGTCGAGGAGTTCTTTGAGAACTTGGTGTAGTTCCGATAGTGTCAGAACTTTGAAGCTATATTGTATGTGACAATATTAGTGACTTATTTCAGACCGCGGAATTAAGGTTCCACCAGAGGACTAAGCATATACAGATTAATGCCGACTTATTTGGAAAATGAGTGATGCGTTGAGACGCAAATGAATTGCAAAATACATACGTTTCTGAGCATGTCAGATCCGTTGACTAAAACCTCTCCCGTGAGCAAAACATGATAAGCACCAGAAGGCCAAGGTGTTATATCTTTTCAAATGTAATCTAGATTATTGACTCTAGTGCAAGTGGGAGACTGTTGGAGATATGCCCAAGAGGCAATAATAAATTAGTTATTGTTATATCTTAGTGTTCATGATAAATGTTTACATCTCATGCTATAATTGTATTAACCGAAACATTGATACATGTGTGTTATGTAAACAACAAGGAGTCCCTAGTAAGCCTCTTGCATAACTAGCTTGTTGATTAATGGATGATCATGGTTTCGTGATCATGAACATTGGATGTTATTAATAACAAGGTTATGTCATTAGGTGAATGATATAATGGACACACACCCAAATGAGCGTAGCATAAGATCAAGTCATTAAGTTCAATTTGCTATAAGCTTTCGATACATAGTTGCCTAAGTCCTTCGACCATGAGATCATGTAAATCACTTATACCGGAGGTACTTTGATTACATCAAACGCCATTGCGTAAATGGGTGGTTATAAAGCTGGGATTAAGTATTCGGAAAGTGTGAGTTGAGGCATATGGATCAATAGTGGGATTTGTCCATCGATGACGGATAGATATACTCTGGGCCCTCTCGGTGGAATGTCATCGATTAGCTTGTATTAATGGTTCATAAGAGATCACATACCACGGTACGAGTAAAAAGAGTGTCGGTAACGAGGTTGAACAAGGTATGGAGATACCGATGATCGAACCTCGGACAAGTAAAATATCGCGTGACAAAGGGAATTGGCATCGTATGTAAATGGTTCAATCGATCACTAAGTCATCGTTGAATATGTGGGAGCCATTATGGATCTCAGATCCCGCTATTGGTTATTGCTTGGAGAGGAGTCTCGACCATGTGCATAGTTCGCGAACCGTAGGGTGACGCGCTAAGGTTCGATGTCGCATAAGTAGATTCGGAATATGAGATGGAGACCGAAGTTTGTTCGGAGTCTCGGATGGGATCCGGGACATCACGAGGAGGTCGGAATGGTCGGAGAATAAGATTCATATAAGGGAAGTTATTTTCCGGGGTTCGGAAAAAGTTTCGGTGTTTGGCCCAGGAGGGACCACATGGGCCAAGGGAGTGCAGCCTAGCCTAATGGGCTAGGGGCACCAAGCCCTCAAGGCCCAGCCGGCCAGCCCCCCTAGGGATAAGATCAAATCCCAGAGGATAAGATCAAATCCCTAAAATCGAGGAGCAACTTTGGAAGGGGAAGCAAACTTGGAAGGGGATGATTCAGGATCCCCCTTTCCTTCTGTGCACTGGTGGGGCCCAAGGGGCTGCCTTGGCCGCCCCTCCCTCTATAAATAGAGAGGGACAGCCGACCATTGCCCCTGCGACACACCAAAGTCTGCCGCCCCCTCTCTCCTCAGCAAGTCTGCTCGGCTTGGCGAAGCCCTGCAGCTTTTCTTCTCCACCACCACCACCACGCCGTCGTCTGTGCTGGGATTTAGGGGATCTACCACACCTCCGCCCGCTGCTGGAACGGGGAGAGGACGGGCTTCATCGACACCGTACGCGCGGCAGTACGGAAGTGTTGCCGGATTGCAGCACGGGACGATCGTCTACATCAACAACGAGATCTGATCTCGTTGGCTTTGAAATCTTCAGGGTTAGTCTCATCTCCACCTCGTTGCTTCGATCTTGTAGATTAGATCTTGGGTGTTCCATAGATTAGATCTTGGTTTTATTCGTCTTGCGATAGGAAAATTTTATTTTCTATGCTACGAACCCCATCAATAGGCTCACGAAAGAAGCTTTAAACTTTTGGAAAATAACTTCATTCCTCTGCTTCCAGATGTTCCAACAAGTCAAGATATGATGACCACTTCATCGAAGAAATACTTACAAAAAGCAATATTTGCAGCTATGAATATCCTCTCAATATTATCCTCTTGTGTCCATTCAATTTGTAAATATGACCAAACCCTTCTAATGAAGTTATAGTCAAAAAAAAAAAAGATGAACCCATTCCTAACTTATATGGCAAGGGAATAACACACAAGTGTAATCATTTGTAACATTCCACTGTCTCCTCCTAAGCATATCTCCGGTATTCATTCTGCCACTGACCAATAACAAGGCAAACACTTTAGTTCTTGGTAGCACCTTGCTTTTCCAAATCCAAGAATAAAGTTTGCTTGTAGTAATATGGATATAGCGTGCTTGTAGTACAAATTTGCAGTTTAACACACCATCCTTCCAAATGGTTTGCCAACCATCATTCCTTGAGTGATCCAATCTGATAGAGTTTCAAAATGCTTTCATTCTGATATATTCCTCATAAGCTTGTTGAGATAAAGTTCTATAAAAAAGAGATGTTCTATCCTCACAGATAAAAACCTCCTTGACTGATAGCAAAGAATTGAGAGCACAAGAATGTAATATTGGGAATTCCTTAGCAGGTGTGATCCCACTCCAAGTGTCATTCTAGAAGAGAATGGTGTCACCATTGCCATGTGTGGCAGTGCAAATTGCTATGTATTTATCAACAAGTTTCATGATATCTCTCCACAAAAAAGAACCACATATATTTGCAGCTTGAGTAGCACCAATAGGATAATAATTCCACACCTGATTGACCCAGGGAATATCCACTTTATTGAAAAATGTGTGTAGATGTTTGATGAGCAGTGCTTCATTCTATTTCTGAAAATCAAGGATACCCAAGCCACCCTTTTACTTAGGTTCACAAATCATATCCCATGCAGCAAAGTGATTTTCCTTTGGAATCAGATTTTCTATCACTCCATAAATAGTGCCTTAGTTAGCTACACATGTTTAAGGATGCAAGCGGGATCTCTCCAAAGTCCCACTTGTAGTTTATTTTTTACTTTTCTAGTTAAAATTTTGGTCCAAAATTTGAACCAGGAAACATTAAATGAACTAAAGGTGGAACTTTTGCGGGAGCCCGCTCGCATCCTTACTCCTGGTCATGGAGCAGTATGACGTCTCAAACCAACATGGTGGGTGAGATGCTGGAGGGCCTGAGGTGAGTTTGCCGTAGGGACGGGGATGTGAAAATTTTATCCCTTACGCAGACCGGCTTGAGGTCGCGGGAACTGGTTTGGGAATCCACTACTCAACGGGCTTCCCCCTACTGTGTAATACTTTAATATTTAGTTTTATCACCATTATAGTTTAGTTTTATACAAAGTCCTTTCGGTAAGCCAACAACGAGATATATTGCTATTTTGTCGCGACCGTTCTATTGAAAATAGGGAAATTAATCTCCATTTTAACCCCTTTAGCTATATAGCCCATGGACATTGTTCTATGAAACAATTTCTAAATTAGAGAATGATCATCAAAACAACGCATGGGAGAAGAGAACTATCTGTATGCATACCCATTGATGTATTCAACCACTCATGTTATACTTAAATTTTCACCCCCAAATAGTTGATATTTCATATATGCCCTTCACTCCCAAAAAAATGCACACCATGGACAAGGACAAACGTTGACAACACGTCTCCACTTTGGTTGATGGGCGACCAACGTTAGGACAACACAACATGAGTCTATGTCATAGATTCTGTTGGCATCGTCCAAGCTACACCGACCACCCCAAAAACATTATACGACTTTGATGGAGAGGAGTCCTAGCGAGTGGTTCTTTAGCTTCCTTCAACAACCGGTGTAAAGAATGCAAGTTTAGTTGGTGACAGAGAGGGAGCTCCATACGTAGTGTGTTTAGATTAACCCAACATCTAACCTGGATCATTACTTGTTTGTATCTACTATACTGAAAGGGTATGTATTTCGAGTAGGCTGGTTAATTGTACCTTTAAGTAGTTATTGGAACGACGAGTAAACTTGTGTTTTTGGCTGATTATATGGTACATGTAAGTTGACATGTACTAATGCATTTGTTTTGAAGAGTTGACAAGATAATTTAGCGAGGTGTGAGCGTACAAATCTAAGAGTGTAAACGTGGCATAGAAAAGTCGCAATGGAGTAAAAACATTGAAGAAATGTATCGATCTAATGTGCGTTGGGTGGACGTTCAATTTCTCCTTTTTTAATTACATATATGTCATAACACATTCTTGAGCAATAGATAAACAAAGTCGCTTAAGACCAATACGAAAGGAGAAAATAAAACATGAGTTCAAAAATTCGCGCGGAATTAGGATGGCTTCATTATAAATTGGTACAGTACTACAAAAAGCCGTAAAATCTACCCAGGCCTCCCTGGGCTCTTTCTAGCCAAACGGGCTACTATATGCTCGCTCCACAACTCCCAGCATGGCCCAGTATCCACCAGAAGATACCCTACCTAAGCAGCTCTCTATATAAACGACGTGATGCGCCACCACGGGAGCCGCCCGCCGTCAACCTACTCGCCGCCGTCGTCTTCCTGTTCTCATCATCACCGTTCCTTTCACGTCCAAGGTTCTGCTTTGTTGAGGTCGCCAAGATTTCGATTGCGTTCGACGACGACGAACTTGTCTTGCCTTGATGCATCTTGTTTCCTGGTCTTTCTTCTTCTCGATTTGTTTTCTCTCATGATTGTTTGATCTGCAACTGGAATTCTGGAAAGATGGTTCTCCTCGTGATCCAGATCGATTCGCTAGGTCAGGAGGCGAACCAGAAGCCTTTGAGCTCTTTCCTGAAAGCAAATGCGCAGGATTTAATGCTGGCCTGTCGATTCTTATGGCTCGCCAGTTTGGCTATTCTGTGACAATTTTCTTCCTATTATTCCTCTAGAATCTCTTGTACCATGCCATGGTTGCCAATTTTATTACGGGATGTAATCACTTTTGGTGTTATTAGCTTATTTCCCTTCAATCTCGCAATTAATCGAGTTTGAGGATTAACATGGTCGTGGACACACTTTAAAACCGTCGAACGAAACGATGCTAGAATTCCCTTTTTCTCTGTTCAAATTAGAGAAACAATTATAAACATGGATGTTCGAGAAATCTCCATCATGAAACGATTCTAATTTTATGCCCAAGTAATAATTCCTAGGACCAATTATCTACTCCATCCGACTAGTTTCGGGTGGGAACCAACAATAATTCCTTTTTTTGACAAACCAACAATAATTCCTAACAGGTAAATTAAAGGCTAATAGGGAAAAATCGTTTCCAGAACGGTCTGCGCCGCTTCAGGTGCGGTGCCGTGGGCCCACGCTGGATAAGCGGCAACTCGGGCCAATAGAAGTTTTTTTGAGATTGACGCTACAATGGCCAGTTGTCAGCCCGGGTCAGCCCGAATAGGTAGGCTAGTCAAATTAGTTTGTTGTCTTGTGGGTCTGTTCATCCGACAGGCCCAGCCCAATGGCATATATTTGTTCGGTTTCGTGAGTCTGATCAAAAATAGGGGAAAACCTATAAACCTACCAGGTCGGTGGCCGCCGGCCACCGCACACTCTCTGGTCGGGTTTGGCCCAGGCCCACTTCGCTGTCTTTTTTCGGTTTTCTGTTTCTTTTTTCGTTTTTTTTCTTTTAGTTTTTCTGTTTCTTTTTTATTTTGTTTTTCTTTCTTCTTTTTGTTCAAATCTGAAATTTTTTCAAATTTTAAAAATGTTCAAAGTCAAAAAGTGTGCAAATTCGAAAATGTTCAAATTTGAAAATTGTTTAAATTCGAAATTTGTGCAAATTTAAAAATCGTTCAATTTTGAAATTTGTTCAAATTCAAAAATCATTCAATTTCAAAAAATCGTTCAATTTTTTTTTCAAATTTGAAAATCGTTCAATTTGAAATTTGTTCAAATTTAAAACTGTTCAGATTTAAAACAGAGTAGAAAATGAGAAAGGAAAAAAGAAAAACAAACTTGGGCTGGCCCAACATACCTGGCCTGGGTGTGCGGTGGTCCGTGCGCATCGAATCCACAGTGAACCAGTCTCAGCGAATTGTGGGCCGGCCCAACAAAGATCTGGGAGGTGGTCGGTGGCTGTTATACATCGACCAGGTCGGTGTAAAGCAGCTCCCTAAAATAGGTAGCCCATTCAAATTAGTTTGTTGGCTTGTGGGTCTGTATATCCGACAGGCCCAGCCCAATGGCAAATATCTGTTCAGTGTGAGCCCTATCTAAAAAAATAGGGCGAAATTGTTTTTGATCTCAAAACTAGGCTGAGAAACTATCTCTTATAAGTTATTGTTTAGAAGCAGAAAATAATATGTAAGATCTCTTACAAGTTTTTTGTTTGTTCATGATTAACTGCAACACTGGTGGTTGTGAGGTGGTTTTGTAACTTTTCACCCGTTTTAATTTCTCATGTCTACATGTTTGGTGTACCTTAGCACACCCACAACGACGTAAGCTTATACATGACGAGGGAAATCCTCGGCAATGCCCACCATGAGTTGTTCGGGGACCTCGATGAGGTAAAATCCTAACTTCTGCTTGTCTGATCTTAATTTATCGATGAAAACTTGGTTACGATGGGGCAACCGATAGACTGCTATGATGAACTCGCCGAGATGCAAAGTTTCTAAGGTTGGTGTATGCTAGGTTGTGTTGGTTGCGTAAGTGTATCGTTCGGAGGTCCTCTCCTGGCCTTTATATAGGAGGCTAGGTCCCGAGAGTCTTGTCCGAACTCAACTAGGTTACATCAAGATCTAATCTATCCTTTCTTTTATCGACGTCTTCTTGCCTTGTCATCAAGAATCCGTCTTCTTGTAAGTCTTCTTCATTCCAACCGACATATGGCCCACCTTAGGTCATGACAACCATCATGGACCCCTTGTTGGGTCAAAGGAGGTAGACCAATGTCGGGTACCCGAAGGGTAATGCCCACATCAACACAGGCACCTATCGAGTCAGTTATTGCAATCGGTAAGCATCGGTAGCCTCGTAGCCTTGCGTTGTTTTTTGAAAACTTCCGGGAATTAGCCAAAATGGTCAGGATTTACCTTGGCGTAAATGCCGCATTGTGGGTGCTCTTATTTAGTGGTGACCACTCCACGTGGGTGTTATTGTGATATGCTAGAGTTGGGCCATTTTTGTATTATTGGAAAATTGTAGAGTATTGTTTTACTTGGTATGCAACATTTATTATTTAGAAGAATTTTTTTATTAATGTTGGTGCAACAAGTATTTTATTTTTAGGATATAAGCAATCTTTGATTTTGTTTTGATGAGAGGTATGATTGCACAATACATGACCGATTAAGAGGACAATAGGAAAGTGCAACGAGTACACAGGAAGAGGTTGCCATCTTGAATCCTTGATGCAGAAACACGTATAAATGTTGTTCGCTACTCTCTTTTCCATAATTCTTGGTGTGGTTTTACTTTAAATATGAACTAAAATCACGACAAAAAATCTGAAATGGAGGGGGTACTATTTCTCTACTACTATAGTGTGGGAGTTTCGAATTTGGATTTACCAGCCCCTTCACAGTTTCCCGCCAAAACACTTACGAATCTATTTCAGCCGTTGATTCGCAGTACAAAACTATCACCTGCCGTCCATCAAATATCCTGGGGAATCATCCAACGGCTGTATTGCGCTGGATTCGCCTTTGCCTGATTTGCACTGTGCACCCAACCAGTCTAGCTGGAACGTGCCTGTGCGAAACTCCTAGAAGATAGACGAACGTTCTAGATGGAAACTTGCAGCCTCGATGCTCTGACAAATGAACGTGTTTTTTATTCGAGCTCGAGCGCGGAACTAGCAGTTACCATACATTCACATGATTGCTTTTATGGGCCACGACCAGCAAAAATGGCCATGGACATGGAGTCACCCAGCCTGATTTTTTTATGTTGTAATTACTTTGTACTGAAGATCGTAATAAGAAAAACCGAAAGGGACGTTACATATCTCTTCGGTTGTTCTAATAGGGGCAGACTGAGGGCATGTGTCCACTTTGTAAATTAGACAAATTTCTTACTTAGCGAGAGGTTGTGAAATTTTGTCAAAAAGGACCACCTGCCCCAGTTTAATGTCAAAAAGGACCACCTGTGAACGGAATTGCCAAAAATGCCGTGGCGGCAGCACGGCCAGGCGACGCGTGGCGCCTGCCGCCGGAGCCGGTGGCGGCAGGGCCTGCCGCCGTCAGCCGTGGCGGCATGTCTGCCTCCGTGAGCCGGCCGTGAACGTCGCGCAGCCTGCCGCCCTTGCCGGTGGCGGCAAGCCGACGTGGCATGCCTGCCGCCACCACCGGTGGTGGCAGTGCTGCCCCGACAGGCCTGCACAGCGCGCTGACGGCGCTGATTTCCATGTACTTTTTCGAATTATTGTACTGCTTTTTGGCTGATTGCACTGATTGAGGCATGTTCTGCTAAATTTTCCCGCCTAATTCTCTCGCTCAGTTCGCTATAAAAGCCAGCGTCGAGTGTGCCTAATTCTCTCGCTCAGTTCGCTGATATTATTTGGTACACAAGTGCTCATACCTTAGCCAGCATGAGTGTGCCTTGCTCAGACCAGGATTTTAGACCGATGAAGGGAAAGAATGCAACTTTGCCGCCGGGGGTTAGAGCAGAGAGGTGTTGGTGCGGCCGCCTTGCGAAGGTGAAGGAAGTGGTGGATTTTTCGGATAAGTTCGGCATGAAATATTTCATGTGCGCATACTACGATCATGATCCACCCGCACATACAAGTTCATCGTCCTCGAGACCTGCGGTATGTTGTAACAGCATGATTAAAAATCATATTTGTATGTCATTAATTTTTATTTATTAATCGTCTTGTTTTTGTTGCAGTCTCCGCCGCCCCTTTGCAACTGGTTTCACTGGATAGACCAGGAGCAGCCGGATTGGGCTCGCCGTGAGGTGGAGGAAAAACAGAGGCGTGCGTGGGCAAGGTTCCATGAGGAGGAGCGTTTCGAAAAGGCTATTGCTAATGATAAAGCAGAAAGAGAGAGACAGATACAAAAATTAAGGGCGGAGCAAGCTCGAAATCGTGAGGTAAATCAGAAGCGGATGGATGATGAGGCTGCACGTAGGTATGCAGAGGAAGAGGTGCGCAGGGAGGCCCGTGAAGCGGAAAGAAAGAGATTAAGAGAAAGGGCTGCTGAGGCGCAGGCAGCAGAAGAACGCGGCGACAAGACTGGAAAATGGCCACGCTGGACGCAGGGCAAATAGAGTGATCTGTTGTAGTAACTACGTATTTTAAATTCTGTTTTACTTTCGCGTTGTATCTTAAATTCCGTTGTAGTGATTAGCCGTATTTTAATTTAAGTTATATTTCCAACTTTATTTCGGCAGATGTATTAATAATAAATGTTGGTTTCCCGGAAAAAAGTTCGCGCGTAAATTTTCCCGCCTAAAGTTCCCGCCTTATTTTTTCCCGCCAAAATTTCGCGCCATGAATTCCCGCCAAGATTTCCCGCCTTTTCTCTGAGCCGCGTGCTATAAAACCCCTCCCCGGGCATTCATTTGTTGTACACAATCGAAGTCGCCAGAAGATGGCTCCTCGGGGAGATCGTAGTTTTACTGCACGTATGGCTGCTCCTCTTATCTCCTCTGCTACTTCAGTTATGAGTGCCAATAACATAGAAAATGTCGAAGATCTGGTCACGAATGTGAATCTTCTCGTTGAGGTAGGCAAGCTTTTTTCTAAGCACGCAGGTATGCCTGGCCGAACTCCGGTGGAATTACGACAAGAGATTCTTAGGTTGCAAGCAAGGTTTGAGAAGAAGAAACCGAAGGATGAGAAGGAACAAGAAGAATTTCTAAGGTATCCATATACATGGGCTTCCTCGACGGAGGATGACGAAGAAGTCTTCACGCCGAGGAGTCTGGCTAAGAGCAATGAATATTTCAAGGGAAAAAGCGCTGCATCCGCTTGCGTTGACTCGGACGATGATTTTATGCCACCGAGTAAGAAGGGAAAGGCTAGTTCATCATCGAAGAGCAAGAAGAAGGGAAAAAAGTGAAGCTTATAATGTTACTCGTAGCGTTTATTTCAAGTTGTGGTGTTGGCATTGCCGATGTATCTTCATTTTATGTTGTATTTTTGCATGTTCATGTATCTTATTTTGAAAAACTGGTTGAATAATTATTCGAAATTATAGAAATAAGTCTCATACATAGGTCATACATAGATAGAAATAATAGTAATATGGCAGAGTCGTCAACATATCACCCTTGTCGACGACGGCGTGGTGGTCTCTGCTTAGCACCAGAAGGCGACCAAGGATCTGGTATACGATGTTGGCGCAAACCTCGACCGTACTGTTCGTGCTCCTCATCTGTGTGGGCCTCATAGTTCTGTGGTGGAGTTTGTAATACATGTTGAGATTGTGTCGCCGGAGGAATTAAACTGCCTTGTGTGCTTATAATGTCAGCTCCAAAGAATTCATTAAATATCCCTTGATTCTCAGGTTGACTAGAAGTTCCGGGATAGTATTCTTCCTGCATATGCTCAGTACCCTGTGGCGGGGCCATATTGTGGCCGAAACCAGCTATCATGTTGGGCCAAGCAGGATCAAAAGATTGCTGCGTAAAAAAAATTAGTTGTAAGTAATAGACATGATTATTTTTATGGGAGAAATTATATATTAAAATTGAAGGAACCTGTGGAGGAGGCATATTGTAGCCGAGTCCAGCTTCCGTCTCTGACCAGTCAGGTTCAAAAGATTGCTGCGGATGAAAAATATTCGTAAATAGTAGGCGTAATTTTATGTTGTATGAGTGATTATTTATAAAATATGAACATACGCGAGTGGTGTTGTCGATGTTTGAAGTCTCCCCTTGGGTGTATGAAAATCGTTCCCCGAACGGATTAGTAGAGAAAATATTCTCCTCCTATTTTTAATGCGCAGAAGATAATATTTTTTGTAAAATCTTGTAGAAGAACGTACGCGCATTTATAATTTTAGATGTATCTGATAATACCTGTGTGGCGGCATGGGGCGGAGACATGCGAGCTGATTGTGAGCGGTCAAGTAGAGATGAGTCGACGCGTGCATATGATGGATTCCGCGTAGGAGGTTGGCTCGTACGCGCCATACTGCTCGTACGCGCCATACTGCTCGTACGCGCCATACTGCTCGTACGCGCCATACTGCTGGTACCGTACTGCCGTAACGCTACGCTGGCTGGCCCATCCCTCGACGCGGCCCGCAAAGCTCATCGCGCGCCGATGCGTTGCGGGCACCACGACCTATACCAGTCGGAAGGTGTGGATGATGCCTCGCTTAGTTTCTGCAGGGCACACACGTACACGTTAAATACGAGCCTCGATCGGCTCTCAGGTTGTCTGTGAATCGGCTCATAGAGCCGATCCACCCATGATTCGTCCGAGGTGGCCGAATATATGGTGGTCTGCTTGATCATGATAAAGCATATGAGATCCACGACGATCTGGGGTTTTCACCGCATAATCGGATCATCCTACTCACGATTGGGCCTCGCGCTCACGCACGGTAAACGTAAGCCAGCCCTAGACAAGGCCTAAAAACCAACACTAGGTTGATCCTCGGAACGTCCTGTCTAGGGGCAGCAAACTACACCCTGCATGCCGCTGGATCCTCCAACCCTTTGTAAGGCCTAACTATTGCAGATATTAAACTAATCCTTGATGAATCAAGGAGCGACCGTAACGGATCAGATCTACTAAATAACGATCAAGCGGGGTGCCGCCCCTGCACCCATGATGAGGTACAGGGACGGCTAGATGCGCAAGGGTTGCACTACGACAACATATGATACTAGGAACAATGCTAACCCTAACACATCTATGATAACTACGTTGCTCGCCATCAAAAAGGCTTCAGTACGAGCAACGCATGAACAACTAGGCAGGCTCGTGCTGCCTAGATCGCGAGATGCGATCTAGGCAGCATGGTGCTTCCGGAGGAACCCTCGAGACGAAGGAGTTGGCGATGCGCCGAGATTGGTTTGTGTTGAACGTTGGTTGTTGTTTATTCCATAAACCCTAGGTACATATTTATAGTCGGGGGACTTTCTAATGTGGGCGTGCACCAAACCGTGCACGGGTAAAACTCTAACTTCTAAACTAAGATACACGGGCTAGCTAGCCCAAACTTGATAAACAAGGCCGATTCACACATCTCTCTACGCATATATCTTCAAGCCCATCTTGATCGCGGCCCACCTCGGCTTGGTCAAATTCTGGTGATAACACATGCCCCCCTGGTTTTGGAAATGACATTTCCAAAATCATTATGCTTTCTCTCGTAGGGTCATGTCGTGGCAGAGCAGGACCGTCGCAGAGGCCTTCATCATGATAACTTGCCTTCTCAACTTCTGCGTGATTAGACAGTTCTAGCACCACCTCCTCGAAAACTGCTGTGGCATTGAATTTTGCTATGCTCCCTTTTATTTAACCGCAGCAAACAGTCTTCTTCCTCATCCCCTTCGCACTAGCTTTCAAAAAACCCCCTTTCTGCCACCATGCCTTCGTCCTCCTCTTCTTCCTCCTCATCGGGTCTTTCTTATGTGTCCTCTCCCATCCGAGAGTCGACGCCCTCGTGGGGCACGCAAGCGGCGTATGACATCCTCGCCCCAACGAAGTGGGACAAAGAGGACCACGACTCCCTCGTCCGGTCCGAGGATGACAAATCCTTGACCGACGGGGAGAGCGACCTCCGATTCCTCGCCGTTGGGGAAGCGGAGGAGGAGAGTGACGACACAGCTTCTCCTGCGACCTCACCTCTTCCGGGAGGAAGGGGAGCAGGGAGCGGAGGAGGAGGACGACGAGGAGAGCTCCTCCGACGAGCCGCCGGCCAAGCGGTTCTGCCCTGGCCGGGGCAACCTTAGCGACTTCGGACGGTGATGAGGACGACGGCGACGAAGAAGATGAAGACGACGAGGGCCCAGCCGGCGGCCATTGGAGCGACGACGAGCCCCCGGAGCGGCGCCGATAGTGACGACGATGGCGACGGGCAGTGATGGCCCATAGATAGGTCCTCTAGAATAAGCCGGTAGTAGTAGATGGGGCAATAGATCCCCTAGTACTTTCCTTTTGAGAGAAATTAGCTCTTTTATGTAAGAAATCTCGTCGAATCAATGGAGAAATTTTCCCCAATTCTGATTTTGCCGATCCCTCCTGAGTTTACTTGAGCCGATTCCCTCTTCTACTGACCTTGCCGACTCGTTCCCTTTGCCAATGCATGATGAGCCGATAGCACCGTATCGGTCCTTCAAGATTCGCCCTTCCCTTCTTCAACCGATGCTCTTCTAAATTTGGCAGAAAATGAAGTATCTTCGGGAAAACCTTTGAACTTTCCCAACCAAACCTAATAATGTTCTTCAATAATCATCATTTGTGAAGAAGGTTGCAATGAAGAGGTGAGACTGTCAAAGAGACTCGATAAACATCGCATAACGCCGCTAGAGTCAATGTCCATGTACTGGCTTCTTGTATCCTTAAGTCGATGTCTGCTGCATCGGCTGTGCTCAAAATTTTTTGAATTTTTTGGGCCGATTTGTGTGTCGGCCCCCATATTTGATAGTATTATCTCATATCCTCGTGTTTTATCCATCTAGGTGCCCCCCGAGCCGATTCTGTCAAGAGAATTGATGGTATCGGCTCTTCAGATAGTCCTTGTTGGGTCAAACGTTGATCCCAGGCAGAATAGATGGTGAGGATAATTTTGGCCGATCGCTGGAATCGGCCTCCACGTTGCTTGCTTGGTGAAGGTTTTGTAATATCCCTTCAACAGTTTCGGAGGGCCGATCGCAAGGATCAGCCTCGCCATGTTGCTTATTGACGTAGTCTTGCTACTCGTCCATGTCGGTGGATAAAACCAGCCCAATCTCCGATTTTATCACGTTGGAGCGCTTGCTGATGTCCACCTTGGGTGCAACGTGTGATCGTGGAGGTCTACACTCCGCCGGACGAACGAGCACCATGTTCGTGCCAGCCGATGTTTCATCATCGGCTTTCCTTTGCTTGGGGCGCCACTCTTTTCTTTGCGGCAGCCCCTCCTCATCCAGGGTCCTCGGACTTTCGCAGCCGGATCAGGTCGTGCCTTCCTCAGCGTATGCAAGTATAACCTTTCGGCTTCCTCCAAACCGCGCAATCGCTGAACCCTGCGTTTTTGTGAATGGCTGAGACCGTCAGGGCACCACCTTGGACGGTGGCACCTATCTTCTTCATCTTCCCCCTCGTCTTCCGAATCCTCGAGATCTTCCAGAGGGGTCTCGCACGTCTGTTTTGCGGTGGGAGAGGTCCTAAGCGCTCGAACACGGACATGTTGGCTGCCTCCTTCTTTTCGGTTGCATTGGGCGATTGCCGATTGTTGGTAATCGGCTCATTCCGAATCCCAGCGATGTCGAAAGGGCAGTCCCAATGCTGTCCGTATCGTCCTGCTCCCAGCGTGGCGCTCTGCCGCTCCTCATCGTGATTATGCCGACGATGTCTTCTGTCGTTTCTAGCCATACGGCCTCTTTCATCATCGTCGCCGTGTTGCCGGCGTTGATCATACCGACTCACGTACTTATTGAGGAGGTGATCGAGAGGGGTCGTTGATATCTTATGTTCTTAACTTCCCCCTCTGTGACATAGCGCTTGCCATCTTGACGGAGCCGATCGCATGGAGCGGCCCCCTCTGTGTCCTTGCTCTGAGAGCAGCTGTCCTCATCCCCGTCCTTCTCAGAGCGGTGTCCAAGCTCTACCATGCTGATGTTGGCTGAGAAATCAGGCTGGCACCCTCCGAGGTGGGCGAACTCCACTATGTTGACGGCGGGGAAGGGGTGTGTGTCGACCTTCATGGCATACTGGTTGAAAATTAGTCGCCCATTTTCTATTGCCACTTGGATCTGCTGACGCCACACCCTGCAGTCGTTAGTAGTGTGGGTGAACGTGTTATGCCACTTGCGGTATGGCTTTCCGTTCAGCTCTTGCACCGTAGGGAACTTGTGGCCTTCGGGTATCTTTATATGCTTCTCCGCGAGTAAGAGATCGAAAATCTGCTCGGTTTTCGTCACGTCGAAGTCAAACCCTCTTGGAGGCCCTGGTGGCTTTACCCATTTGCAGGTTACTGGGCCTGCAGCTCGAGTCCACTCAGCCACTGCGACCTCTCGTTCTCCCGTAGCAACCTCATCTTCGCCTGCGTCGACCATGGTAACCACCCGCTTGAACTTGTCCTGGTAGACATCTGGGTGACGCTGTTCATATGCTGACAACTTCTGAACCATGTGCGCTAGTGACGGGTAGTCCGCTTGGGAGGCCACGTCCTTGATCGGTGATGACAGACCCACCACCGCCAACTCGACTGCTTTTCGCTTACGTGAACCGAATAGCATCGGTTCCTAACGGTCTGAAGCGCTGGATGTATTCGACACTGTTTCTCCGCTTCGTCGTACTTGTGCTAGATCGGCAATGCCAGCCTCGGAAGCCTCGAGTGATATTGCTCATGGAACCGTTCTTCCAAGCTGCTTCCATGTCTGGACCGAGTTCGGTGGCGACGTGTACCAACCGAAGCCGATCCGTGAGGGCGTGAGAAGTACCTCACGCGCAGCTCGTCGCGCTGAGATCATGCCCAGTGTGCCAAATATCGGCTCACATGCTCGATGGAGCTGGAGCCATCCGATCCGCTGAACTTTGTGAAGTCCGGGAGCCGATATTTGGGTGGTAGCGGGATCAATTCGTACTCGTTGGGGTACGGCTTGGTATAGCCGATCGCCTTTCTTTTCGGCATCATGCCGAACTGATCTTTCAGGATCGTACAAATCTGATCCGCGGTGATGGCTGCAAGTGCCGAACCGAGGATTCGTCGGAGTGGCGTACTTAACCAGCCATGCTGTTTCTGCAGTTGAGCAGCAGGAGCTGGGCTCGGGAGTTTGTCGGGGTGGCGTATTTAGCTAGCCACGTTTGCTTCTCGGGTCTGCCTCCGACGTTCCTCCTGTTGCCCCGAAGTCCCTGCTATAGCGACCTGGTTCGAGGGTGCCAGTCTGCGATGCTGGCACGTATGCGCATGCGTATCCGTGCGGGATCTCATGGCGCGTCTGTGAAATTGGTAGTCACTGGGGTCACCACCAATCTTGTAGACGACATAGGCCGATGAGTTCGGCGCTTCGGGCGCCGCCAACGCGAACGGCAGCGGTGGACGGGCTGGAGTAGCAACTCCCTTGGTGAGTCCCTAGGGCTGGTCCTGACGGAGAGTACCGATGGCTCATGATCTCTGGATCACGCGCAGCGTGACGCGCTCCAACGTGTTCACCAGGCTCTCGGAATGGCGGTGCGGCGAATGAGCCACCATGAAGTTTATCTCCTGACGCAGCGACCTGGTGCGTTCCTCGACGGGGTGGATAGGTCCACTCCATCAAGCGCGCCATCGGTGAGAACCCCTTCCATCGATGCCATGGGAGCGGGTCCTGTGGAAAGAGCCGATGAGGTCGGCTTCGAGGAGGACTTTGACCTCGTCGTACTTCTTCTTGAGCTCGCCGGTGAGCTCCTCGTAGGTGACCGGAGTTTCTTCCGCCATCTCTGATGTGGATGGCGAGGTGGTTGTCGTTGAAGATGGTCCCACCGTGTGCGAATGTGTTGACGTCGAAACCCACCGGCGGGCAGTGGCTGGTCAACACCGTAGAGCCGGGAACGACTAGGGCTGCGGCTGGCCCCTGTCCCTCGAGCGACGGCCCGCAAAGCCTCTGGTCGCGCGCCGATGCGAGTTGCGGGCGTGCCACTGACCTATACCTGGTCGGAAGGTGTGGATGATGCCTCGCTTAGTTTCTGCAGGGCACACACGTACACGTTAAATACGAGCCTCGATCGGCTCTCAGGTTGTCTGTGAATCGGCTCATAGAGCCGATCCACCCATGATTCGTCCGAGGTGGCCGAATATATGGTGGTCCTGCTTGATCATGATAAAGCATATGAGATCCACGACGATCGGGGTTTTCACCGCATAATCGGATCATCCTACTCACGATTGGGCCTCGCGCTCATGCACGGTAAACGTAAGCCAGCCCTAGACAAGGCCTAAAAACCAACACTAGGTTGATCCTCGGAACGTCTGTCTAGGGGCAGCAAACTACACCCTGCATGCCGCTGGATCCTCCAACCCTTTGTAAGGCCTAACTATTGCAGATATTAAACTAATCCTTGATGAATCAAGGAACCGTAACGGATCAGATCTACTAAATAACGATCAAGCGGGGTGCCGCCCCATGATGAGGTACAGGGACGGCTAGATGCGCAAGGGTTGCACTACGACGGCATATGATACTAGGAACAATGCTAACCCTAACACATCTATGATAACTACGTTGCTCGCCATCAAAAAGGCTTCAGTACGAGCAACGCATGAACAACTAGGCAGGCTCGTGCTGCCTAGATCGCGAGATGCGATCTAGGCAGCATGGTGCTTACCGGAGGAACCCTCGAGACGAAGGAGTTGGCGATGCGCCGAGATTGGTTTGTGTTGAACGTTGGTTGTTGTTTATTCCATAAACCCTAGGTACATATTTATAGTCCAGGGGACTTTCTAATGTGGGCGTGCACCAAACCGTGCACGGGTAAAACTCTAACTTCTAAACTAAGATACACGGGCTAGCTAGCCCAAACTTGATAAACAAGGCCGATTCACACATCTCTCGCATATATCTTCAAGCCCATCTTGATCGCGGCCCACCTACTGGCTTGGTCAAATTCTGGTGATAACACTCGTACGCGCCATACTGGTCGTACGCGCCATACTGGGTCTAGACGACGGTGCATCTGGCATGTCGTACTCTCGCGTAACAACATCGTCATCTCGAGCACAACCAAATCTTTTAAGCCCGTTCATGGCCGTATTAAAAATACGCCTAATAAGGGACTTTCCTTCAGGAGTATTCACGTTTCGCAGCCGCAAAGCATCCGCCGCAGACCGAGCCATCTCCCTATATTCTTGTATCTGAGCACCCCACACAGCACCATCATCCGTCCATGGGTTCCATCTGATCATGTGATCCTCTAGCCCCTCAAACTCCTGGTGGTATTCCGGGTAACAACCGTGCACCACATTTGTTGACCAATTTTTTTTAGCATGTACCCAACGAGATCCAAATGTCAGAGGGCCATGTATAGCATGCCCAAAATCATATGGGTGGATTATGTTGAATAGGTGGGGACGTCCAACAGGTAGGTACTCCCATGACCATAGCTGAAGAAACTCATAGCTGACGGCAAGTATGTGGCCTTTAGATTTTTTCTGGGTGGCATGACATAACCCCCTGTATGTATGAGCAAGCATGGCTGAACCAAAGCTGTATATGGGCCTGGGAGGTAAGGGGCCATCTACTATCTCTTCGGCAATTTTAATCAAACTGGGGAGAACAACGTCACCGTGTGACGAAGGGAACATTATACCTAAGAGATACAACACATATGCAAATAGATGTCGTGCCAGCGTGACATTATCTGCATTGCCAGGTAAGTTAGCAAAATGTGTAACTATCCAGTTCAGAGGCACACCTCTAGGACGGTTCCCACTGCGGGTGTTAACAGGAAATGGAACACCAAGCCGTGCTTCAACCTGTAGCGGCCAATTACTAGAATATGCTTGGGGGACCACTGGATTACCAATGATAGGAAGAGCAGTAATCATGGACACATCTTTTAGGGTCGGTGTCAACTCTCCACAACGTAACTGAAAAGTGTGGGTCTCAGGTCTCCAACGATCAACAAGGGCTGACATAAGAGATGGGTCCAACAGAAACTTCTCTTTGCTTGATGTAAGCTTGGAATATGAAAGAAGTCCGTGAGCGCGCAAGTGATCCATATAACGAGCGTGAACATGGAGCCTATTTTTGATGCCGCGTAGCCTGAAGGGCTGAGGGGGGTCGAAGTGGGCGTTCGGGTCCAACCATTGGTGACAACGGTGATCGGCATCAAACGACGCCTCTAAAAGGTCTGGTAAGTGCGACGTCATCACCTGTAAACATAATAATTATAAATATGCTACAAATATGAATAGAAATTATTATAAATATATTACAACACATTATGAATAGAAGTAATTATAAATTTATTATAGCAAATCATGCGCACAAATTATTATAAATATATTACATCACATCATGAATAGAAATAATCATAAATTTATTACAACAAATCATGACTACAAATTATTATAATTAACATCAAGCTGGGTTGTTGTTGCTACGGTACGGGCATTCCCTTCGCGCATGACCGGGACATCTGCAAACGCGACAACGGCGCGGTTCTCCCGACTGACTATGGTCCATGTCATTTCTATGACGGCGAGATTGACGTCGACCCTTCGCGGTCCTCTTCAACGTCGGGTCCGGAACCCATATGGTGGATTTATCCGGCCATACATCCCTATAGTGCTGCCCAATGCCCCATGTCCAGAACTCACCATTCCATGTGTGCAGTAGGTTGTATGTGTTGAAGTACGGAGATATGTAGGACTGCACGCTGATGTTCTGTGCTGAAGCAGCCTTGAGGACATGACTACAAGGGTATCCCAAAAGTTTTGGCTTGTTACAACTGCACTCACACGAGCTAGTTCCGAGGGTGACAGCATGCTTTCTTGAGCCTCTGTGGTGGCCTCTCACAAACTTGGCGCGTACATGTATTTCCCACTTATTCCTAAGTGCGTCAATTTGACGGAAACCATGGCTTTGTGATTTTTTTGCTTTCTCGTCCAGATGTCGCTGCATCTTTTCAGACCATGGCTTGTTCAGTGCGTCCCGAGCGTTGGCAACCTGGACTCTGTCTGCAAAGTACGACAAAGTCCGGTTCCAAGTTTCAGTAATCAACGCCGTGATAGGGAGGGCGCGCACACCTTTCAGCACACCATTGTACACCTCTGACATGTTGGTGGTCATTATGCCGTACCGTGCCCCAGAGTCGTGAGAAAGCGCCCACTTGCTTAAATCGGGGCAACTCTCGGCAATCCACGTAGACAAATTAACTGTCCTGGTATTGCCCCTCCGATCTGTTCTCTGTGGCAACGCAGCTTTCTCAATTTCGGCATTGATTCCCCTCCAAATTGCATTCATCTTCTCTTCTGTCTTCTGCATGCACATTCTCTTGAACAGCTTGAACCAATCCTTGTTCTTGAACTTTGAGTAAAAATTGGCTGCCAAATGCCGCATGCACCACCTTGTCTCTAGATCGGGCCACCCCCATTCTGGATCTTGTGCCACCTTCATAAATTCGAGCACACTCAATAGCCCCGTGTTGCGATCAGAGATGATGCAAACATTGGGGCGATTTCCGACAACTGAAATCTTCAAGCAGCATAAGAACCAGAACCAGCTATCTTTGTTCTCGCTCTCCACCAATGCATATGCAATAGGAAGGAGCTGATTGTTTGCATCTGCTGCGATCGCCAACAGGAGTGTGCCCTTGTACTTTCCAGTGAGGAAGGTACCATCTATTGACAACACCGGACGACAGTGTTGGAATGCCTGTATAGCCTGCGGGAATGCCCAGAATAAACGGTCAAGTATTTCTTCATTTTCCTCCCTGGGGTGTGGACGTTCTCTCCTGAATACTTGAGTCCCCGGGTTACTTGATGATATCTGATGGAGCAGTCTGGGGGCTAGGTCATATGCTTGCTCATATGTGCCATATAGCCTCTGGAAAATGTCCTCCTTGGCACGCCTTGCCTTTCCGGAGCTGACAGAGAAGCCAATCTGATCTTCTGCAGTCTCTTGCAGCGTCTTCACACTAACATTGATGTCTTTTTCCACCGCCACTTGCAAGATATGTGACAAATATTTTGCGGTCACGTTGCGGTGCTTAGCCATAGCCCCCACCTGCTCGCAACTATGTGGTTCTATTTTTGAGATATGCCAGGGCTGACATACCCCAGAGCTCTTTCGAGCGATCACTCTTCCCATGCACCCCTCATTCAATTTGACACATATCACTTTTAGCTGACTTCGATCAGACTGCTTCACTCTGTGCTCCCGAGATATGCTCAATGCATACCTCTTTATTGCCTGGTCAGCGGAGTCCTTGTCAGGGAAACTTTGCCCAACTAGCAGACTATCCTCTCCTAGGCCTGGAACAGACCGAAATTCATTGCTTATGGTCATGGTCTGCAGGAAGTCAGGGTCCATTGGACCTGGGACCGCCCTCTGGGGAGGACCTACTCCTTCTTCATCCGACGATGATTCGGACGAAGATGAACGAGCATCATCATCCAACGCCTCAGGCAATCCCTCCACATGTTCGCTGATGTCGACGACCGCGGACCAATATCCTGGGTCAACATTATGGTGGCTAGGCATCTGCTCCGATGGGTCGATGCTACGAGCAGCGGTGATGGCAAGCTGATCCGACAGGCCGGTGCTAGGGCCTGCGGTGATGGACAGCTGCTCTTCTGCAGCGCTCCTACTGCTTCCAGCATCATCAGTAGCTGAAATAAACTTCACATACACCATCGGCCGTCCGTACATAGCAGCACCAGGTGTGCTTGCAAACCTCATGTACGTACGCCAATTTGTATCATTTTTTACCTCCCGCAAACCCCAACGAGCAGGTCCATTCCCTTCTACGACGATAAGAGCCTCAACCGTCATCCTCTGTCCACGCATCCCCTGACCAAATGGGGCTCGGATGATTTTTCTTACATCCGCAAATGCTCTATTCACCATATCTATCACTGCAACTTCCATCGAGTCGCAGTTCGAGAAATCCACCCCACCGAATTCGTCACGTACGACGTCCCCATAGTACACTACCAAATTTTCCATCGTACCTACCGCACAACCAGATTTTTAAAATAATATTAGTAACATCCTACCTTAAATCATATTACTGTTTTAATAATTTCATTACAACACTTATTCTAACATGCCGGTAAGACTTTACGAAAATAATTAATCCTTCCTTTTCTAAATAATACGGCAAAAAATAGACAAGACAAAATATTAAAAGACATCATATATATACCTTAATTTGCAGATAGATATTCTTCCAAATAATAATTTACGCGCCACAATAATCCAAGTAATAACAGTGAGAGAGCATGTGCATACTTCAATCCACCTAAAATACACATTAAAATTTGCGAGTTAAAGCATGTTCCTAACATACGGTTATTAGTTCAACAAATTATTCATCTCTTTAATTTTCAGTCATACATGCAATAATACTACACTATAATAATACTACACTATAATAATACTACACTACATATAGTCATGCTGCATTTCAATTTCACTCATACATATACAATAATACTACATTACACACCATCATGTTGCATTTCTAACTATAATTACGTGCTTCTAAAAATATTACAGTGCCTTACATGCTATGCTAATATAATGATGCGTGTCTACTTACTAGAAATGGAAACATAAAAATTATGCATGTACGAATAAAATCAAATATCCAAATGAACTAACCTTGTTGTTTTCCCTTCTATTGCATCATGCACTTAATCAACGAACTATGGTTGTGTTCTCAGCAAGAGAGGAGACTAACTAAGTGTGTTCTTTCAGCTCATACGGGAAGACAGAGGAGAGCAGCTGCGCGTGTTCGCGACAATGCAAGCAGCGGCTGGTTATAAAGCATGCGGCGCTGCATACTTTCGGTGGTCACGTTTCTGTATCAGCAATCAATTTTCTGTACAACTACAGTCTCTAATACAGATGAAAGTGCAAAAAGTAGTGCCAAATAGACTCAAACCGGAGCAAACAGCCTCAGAATCAGAGACAGCTCGAATCTGACAAAGTTTGCGTGGGAATCAGAGCCATCAACGTCGGAATCCGCGCCGTCAACGCGCTGTGCAGGCCTGTCGGGGCAGCTGCACTTGCCTCCACCGGTGGTGGCGGCAGGCATGCCACGTCGGCTTGCCGCCACCGGCAAGGGCGGCAGGCTACGCCACCTTCACGGCCGGCTCACGGAGGCGGGCATGCCGCCACGGCTGACGGCGGCAGGCCCTGCCGCCACCGGCTCCGGCGGCAGGCGCCACGCGTCGCCTGGCCGTGCTGCCGCCACGGCATTTTTGGCATTTCCATTCACAGGTGGTCCTTTTTGACATTAAACTGGGGCAGGTGGTCCTTTTTGACAAAATTTCAGAGGTTGTCACACACACTGTCATAGATGAATTCATCCATCTAAAAATAACACTGACCCAAACTTATCTAGATTCGCATGTATGTACACACTAAAACGCGTCTAGATGCATATAAATTTAAATAAATTTATCTAGATTCGCATGTATCTACATACTAAAACACGTATGCATGTAAATCTAGACAAATTTGAGTCACTTATTTTCGGATTGCACGTCCCAGGCTCCCTGGAAGCTCAACGTGGGTACTCCTCTGGCTGATAAACGAATAAGAAATATTTTGTAAAAGATAACCTTAATAAATGAAATGGTTACATCTGACATGGTTATATTAAAAAGAATTAATATGTTTTAATCTTAATACTTTTTTGAATTGTTTAGCTGATCATTTATCTCTCATTTAGAACTCACTTAAAATAAAAAATCAAATTCAATAGTAAAAAAATAGTACACGACAAAAAGAGACCCTAATACTTTTCAACATCTCTGTTTATACTTCACATAATGATCTTACAAAAATGTAATGATCTTAGTTGATCTTTTTTCTGAGAACCATATGTCTTTATTAATTACTACTCCCTCCGTTCCTTTCTATAGTGCCTATTGTTTTTTGGCACGGAAATTAGCGCAAGCAAATTTATTGACACAAAACCCCCCAGCGCTATTTGAGAGAAAAAAACGGAAACTGGAAACAGATCAGAGACGTGATCTGCTCCCTTCGCGCGGTCTACTCCTTCCTAATCTCACGTGATCTGTATTTGCTATTTCCTTAATAGACGTGTGCGTGATCTACTCCTTTCTAATCTCACGTCCAGATTTTCTCTACGTGATTGCATACCAGATTTTCTCTATGTGAACAGATTCGTTCCAAATTTTCTGGACGGAAACAAATCGGTGGAAGGGGTTATTTGCAAAAAAACATAGCTTTGCTCTTATATTCTGAAACAATTGCGAAAAAACAATAGACATTATAGAAAGGAACGGAGGGAGTATTAAAAAAGAGAGGTGTACTCTTTCTACTTAGATACCGCAAACGTGCAAAGCACGTGCTACTTACTAGTATGGTATAATCGAAGTGTTTATACTTTACTTTACTCCTCAAAATTATAGCCAAATCAGTGGATACTTCTATAACATAATATTTTGTATCATCTTTTATATATTTTAAATAGATTAGATACAAACTAAAATTGTAAAATATAGGTAATAAAATAAAATATGACTAGATACATGTATTTACGAAAATAGCTAAATTATCTAGGATGGAGTACAATACCTATTTTGTTCTGCAATGCACCATCATGTGTCTGTCAAACCGGTTTAAGCGCGGTCTTGACCGTATCGACCAGTGCGAAACCACGTGATCGTGTGGTGTGAAGCATCTATCCACGAGACCACGACGCGCTCGATTAAACCATGATATGTTCGACACGATGCCAGAGTGACAGTCAGAATATTGCAGTGAGCGCACGTGTTGGTGACGTTGGCTGTGCTTACGGCGGAGAGCTGACGTCGCAGGGTTTGACAACATGCCACGCTGTTCGACACGATCATTTGGGATCGATCAGGCTGCCATCGCATACCTAGCAGACAAAGGCAGGGTGCGCGCAGTTGACCGTGCAATAGAGTACTCCCGATGCTATCATGCAGGCTTACTCATTTCGAAACCAATGGGATCTTTTGTTTGTATTATCCTGAGCCTGAGTATGATACTTAATAATATACATACAGTGGGTAGTGATTAGCTTATTCCGTTGAATGTTTTGCGATACAGGCTCTGAGATTGTTGTGTGATGCAGACCCTGACACAACACGTAATTTTCTGCAAACAAATCAAACAAGGCCGGCATTTGAGAAGATCGAAGTACTTTAACTAGCTATCACTTCATGGCGGGAATATTTACAATTTGTTGGTGATCCTTGTGTTATGAACGAGTATTAGCGATAATAATTACCTCTATCTTTGCAAGGTTATCAAAACATTGAACAACGATCATATTTATACTTAGGGGCTTTTCTTATCGAGGGGAAGGTGTGAAGTCAACTAGGAGGCTTTGTGTGGGCGCACTAATCTTGGTGCAAAGTCAACAAACAGAGCAGTGGGTGTGAATCGCTCATGAGACATGAACTTAGTGAAGGCGACAACGTCGTCCCATGTCCTTGTCTTGGGAATTTTGGAACTAACAAATGTAAGGGTGTTCTGTAATATTTCATCCATGTTGACTAATGGTTTTTTGAACTATTCTAGACACGGGGTAGTCACCAGAACGAAGCATTAGAAGTTTTTTTTTCTTTCAATAGATGACAACATATTAATATCAAGATGATATAAATTACACCCGATATATGCACCAACGTAATGTCAAGAACTACTCAAGACTATGCACACAACCAATTTATTGAAAATAACAAACAAACAAACAAAGAAAATGTTCTTTCCAAGACGATCGACGAATCATAATAGCAGAAAACAAATGTTGGTAAGCATCTCGCTTGGCATACAGTTGACACGCACGCGGCTTTGATGCGGACCACGGAACGAGGACCACGGAACGAAACCGTGTTTGTGAGGAACATGTTGCCAACCAATACATCCTCGACCCAATCCATTGCATACACATAACCGTCGACCACGATGCCTCTCATTGCCAGATTCCAATCTAGTGGGCCTAGTTGACATCGCGAGGATACAACCATCACGGACTTCTTCGTAGAGTTGCCAGATCTATGAAAAGTATGCCTTGTTTTGGAATTTTGTCTCTTTCGTCGTATAGGTGTATACAGACCGAAACTCTTATTATACTCCCATCCATTCGCAATTATCCTGCGTTCTAGGTTTAGTCAAAGTTAAACATTATAAAATTTGACTACGAATATAGGAGAAAATATTAGTATCTAAAATACAGAATTGTTTCCATTAGAATCATCTTGAAATGTATTTTTATATTATGTAAATATGAAATTATAGATGTCTATTTTTTGCTATATTTTATGTCAAAATTTAAGTTTTTTGATTTTAACTAAAGCCAAAATGCAGGGTAAATAAAAACGGAGGGAGTATGGACGTATGGCAGAGCTATTGCCTATGTTTGAGAAATCTCAGTATCTAGACATTTAGAGACAAGTTATAAGAAAATTTTAGATGGTCATGCATGCGGTGAAGAAAAAAATCACCGCAATCAAATTCACACAAATACAACAAAATTCAATCTGGTTAATTATTTACTAAAGCAATCAATTGGTGATAATATTGTTGATGTCACACTGGAGTAAAATAACCAATGTAATATTTTCAACCCACGCCGGCTAACAGAAAGGAAGAGCCTACGCACCCTATTACGTAGATGACCCGGCGTCACACATGTAATCATGTGCTTATGTGAGAAACAATCTGGGATAAACTAATCTGCAGGGAGCGCTAGGAATAAACTGATCTGCAGGGAGCGGTAGGACAGAGAGTAAATCACATGAATGCCCTAACCATTGGATAATTATCTGCTGTTAATTAATCTGCCAGATGTAACTTCAGTCAAGTGCTAGATGGCCCACATGTCGGTATACAAGAGGTGGAGGAAGGTCTGAATCGAGGTAGCCTTTCCTTTTCTGGAAATTCATGAACAGACCAATTTGTTTGCCCAGGTTGGCCTGTGTCAGGATTCATGTCGATACTTTTTAATTCGCTGGCCGATGGGGTTTTAGAATGCGCTGGCATTGGACAACACACGCCTTATAAGTGGAGTTATTTGCCTCCCTGCATATTGCACAAACCGTGTGAGTGTTTAGACTACTTATAGTGAGAGCAACATAGATATTAATTTCACATAACCCAACATATTTTGATGACATGGTATGATAATAAATGAAAAAAAGTGAAGTGGTAATAGTGGGAGTATGTTACAATCACATCACATCGGAGTAAGATATGTCTACAACATTAATTAATAAATATGAGTTTACATGATAATATCTACTACGTATTTGTTACTTCCCACTATGAAGATAGTAACATATAGATTAGTAACATATGCATGCTAACGGGTCCCACAATGCTATTAGTCAAACACAAACCTGTCGCTAGCATCTTCCCGTCATGCTACATATATTTATGAACGAATGGTTGGGTTCCCCAAATGGTTGGGAGCCTAATCTATCGCACATAGCAATGCCTAGGCCTGGCCCCTCTGCATGCACCAAGAAGGTTCGCCACATCAGCTTTCATATTAGCTGAATGTAGTTCCTGTTTTCCAGATGTGTCTGCATTTTTCCCGCAAAAAAAAAGATGTGTCTGCATTTACTAACAAGCAATCCAAAGTTGGCAAAATATTGGACATGTTCAGTTGTTTTTAGATCTATAAAGATCAATGTATATGTTGGACCTTGAACACGTCATGAAATTTCCCTCTGGTTAGCCCTTGACCGGTTTGTACGGCACTGGCAAAATTGCCTTTAAATCTAGGACTACAAGGTTTTCGGGCGTGGATTATCGGCATCATTTAAAATAAAAATTGGCCAGCCGAGTTTTACGGAACCTAGAATGAACATTTTAACAAAAACTTAAAAATCAGTTAATTTAAGGGTTCGACCATTTTTACGGAAGTGTCAGTTGGTGCAGGGTCTATTCTTTGTACAACTGACTCTCGTACCGTGTAGACCAAAGATTGTATTCTCCTTTGTGATTACGTGTTGCTGTATTAACCCTAAGCTAGTTTTTGTATGACAGATTGCACATGATAAACCAAACATACATAGGTCTACCGTAATCAACTAGGCTTCAGCTGCAGATCACCTCCGTTATCAGACCCCCAGAGGTAGTCTGGTTGCTCATCAATTTTCTTAGAAAAACACAACAAGAATAAAAAATAATCTACACTGCTGAAAACAAAAATCTGAAGATGAAACCACCAATTTCACCGCCGGCAAAGCCACCTCACTGTCAGCTAGACATATAGAGCTCAAACCAGCACCGTCAGGGCCGGTCCATACATATTCAGGGCCCGGGGCGAGACACAAAAAAGGGGCCTTGTTGACCAATTTTTTCTTATAATGCATTGTATTTCAGAAGCTAACACAGTAAATATATAGCATTATATCGATGGTTTTTGAACTACAAAACTCACAAAGGAATAAGAACACCCGGATATGGCTCGATGTTAAATTGTTGATGCAGGTTCTTTGACCCGCGCAGCGTGCAACACTCAGCCGTCCTCTCTTCTTCTCCTAATGTGCTCGCCCATGTTCAGATCCAATTAGGGAAGAACTCAAGAGCAGACCTAAGAAGAGAATTGGAGATATAGAGCAATCAGAGATAGGGATTCGTGCTATTTAACAGAAATGAGGCAGGATTATGGGAGGGAGGGAGACGTACCATCTCTCATCTCTGATGCAGTAATGCCTGAAACGTCTAGAACGACTAGAGAGGTGATTGATGAAAAAAGAGCGCCATTCTCTCCATTGAAGGCTGCGGCGAGCCGGCGACCTCAGAATTGGAAAGGATCAAGAGAGAGAAATATGGGGAGACAGGATTAGGAAGGAGACGAGTCGATGACGCGAATAACAGAGGAGAAAGCGGAGATTGATACGACCGTGCTGCCGTGCTGTGCTGTACTGATCGATTAGATTTTTAAAGCTTACCGATCCATGTTTTGGTAACCTCACGTGGTAGTATTGGGCCTGTTCTCCTTTTCCAATTCTTTCTCTTGTTTTTTTGGGCCTAATACTCTCATACAAGGTATCCTTGAGTTGAACTACTACCGGGGCCGGGGCCCCTGCCTTGCGAGGGCCCGGGGCGGTCGCCCCGTTGCCCCGCCTTATGGGCCGGCCCTGAGCACCGTCGAAGCTCTCCTTCTGCCCCAGAAAAAGATGGTTCGAGCCTTGTTCACCACCGGCCCCTTCATCTCTCCTCAGCTTCTTCTTGGCTCTCACCAACATGGCGATAGGAGCTTGCAACCTCCTAGATGCGATGAAGGGGCGGAGAGGATTGTCAGGCTCGCACTTGTCGACAACGTCCTAGATGGTCTCTGCTACTGCTCTGCCTCGATATCCTCATGCTCCTACGCCACCTGCTCTCTCCCCGTGGTAGCCGACGTCACCCTACAGAGTGTTGCTCCTCCTCACATCGCAAGACAACTCGAGATGGGGTGCAACTGCTTGACCGAGAGATAGATGGAGGGGGAGGGGATTGGGTGTTGGTGGCAGGAGTCGATGAATGGGTGCACAGATTAGGGTTTTGACCCATGCCCAACGGGCTACCAAGCGGCGCTCCAATCCTGTGTTGCAACGAGTGGCCCCATGAAAATAATCACTGAGAAGCTGCAAACGGGCCCAATAAAACATGGGCCCAGCAGTAGAGACCGGAGACATGTGCGTCTAGCGTTTATTTTTCGATAAAGGGAATACATTAATATCAAAAAATATCAATTACACCCAGCCTCTGCAACAACGCCCCATCCTAGTGGCAGAACGGATGCACACAACCAAAAAAGAGTAAAAAAAAACTAAGAAATAAAAGTCCCGCTACAGCATTTCCAGACCTAGCAACAGCAATACAACCACCACTATGACAACGCCTGAAATACAAACTCTCCAAAAGCGACAACTCCAAGAAGGAAAACGTGCACCAACGTCGTCGTCTCCCGACCAAAGGTCTTAGGTTTTCACCACGAAGATAGTCCCCACTCTCAAAACAATGCAACAAAGTTATTGCCGAGGCACAACCAATTAAAGGCAGACCTTGAGTTTTCACCCTGAAAGGTAAGACTACGAACTTCACATGTGTTGCCGCCCCCACTATCGAACCACTGCTGCGAAGTACGGAACACCAAGCAAGTTGCTCAACAGTGCAAAGACTTGAACCTCCATTAGCTAATCCTCCAATCCGGACTTCATGTTATTCTCTTCTTCTGACTTCACCATTGATCAGCTGTCACTTGGTGTCTGTAAGGGTATATTGCCCCTATGTGTGGTTTTGGTAATTAATGACAACCCCTATGGACTAATGTTTTCATTGAGTTTATATGAAGGAATATTCCATAGGTACAACTTGTACTCCATGTGTTGGATTCAAGTATGGATGCCATGAAGATAAAGATATACCTTGTGTATTGGCATCAAGATCATCGGTTTGAAGATAAATATGTGATATGATCAATGAGAAGAAATGAAGATGGAGTTCTTATGTGGAACTCAATATTAGCCATGCTCTATCTTAAGTGAGTATGAGAAGATACAAGGTTGAGTCGTGCAAGTTCAAGATGAGCATCTCAAGTGGATCACATGCTTGAAGCTTGCCGTCCATTTGGTGACATTGGACATGTGAAGATGTGCATCAATGGAGCTTTTCCATCATGGTGTATGGGGGAGCATTTGCGAGTCTTCACGAAGCAACGATGATCAAGTAAGGCATTCCGGCTTGTGTAGAGCTTGAAGAGTTATCATCAAGATCAAGCGGGATGCGCAAGGCAAAGGTATGACCTTGATAGATTTTCCTTTTACCGGTCTCAAGGTGGTTGATGGGAGACCGGATTATAGGATAGATAGCCGCACTATCAAGAGGGGCTTTCGGTTGGGTAACTTGATCACATCGTCTTAGGGAGCTCAATCCTTTGCATACTTTGCATATCCTTATTGCTTCTTGATGTTTCTCTGTATGAGGTTCTTGAGCTTGTTGCTAGCTTTACAACAAGCCCAAATTCATCGAAAACGGAATCCGGATGCATCTTCTATTGCGTTTTCGAGGTTGGGTGATTTTACCGATTATTCATGATATAAGGTTCTACCTTTTATATTCATGATAAAATCCCCTCCTAGTGTTTTCACTTCCTATTTGCTAGCATTTGTTGTTATCTTCCAAACAAAATTGGTTTCACTCGAATCGGAATTCGGGAGCATTAGTTATTAAAGAAAAGAGGAAAAAAAAAGGGGGGGCAGCCGGTTGGCGACCGGTCAGCCGGGCCGCACGCCGGCCCACCCGGCCGGCCGACCGGCTGCCGCCTCAACTGGCGACCAGTCAGCCACACCTGCAACCGGCCCGCCAGCCGTCGCCCCCGCCTCCAGCACCCGGCGCCCACCGGCCTACTTGGTGCCGCCGGCCGACCGGCCTTCTGCCGACTTTCTGCCGTTTTTCTGCCGACTTTTCTACCGACTTTCTGCCGACTTTTCTGCCGTTTTTCTTGTCTTTTTCTCTGTCTTTTCCCCCAACGGGTATAGTTGCTCCCTAGCTATAAATAGCTCTTTCTTCCACCTTGAGCAATGAGTTCGTCCCCTTTCTTCACCTCCATTGTTGCTCTTGGAAGAACTTGCTCTCCCCTTTGATTCCTTCCATAGTTCTTGCTAATTCTTGAGGGATCTAAGAGAGGAGATCTAGATCTACACCCCCACCAATCCATTTCTTCTCTAAGTGAGGGGAACCCTTTGGATCTAGATCTTGGAGTCTTTTGTTGACTTTCCCCATTGTTCTTCCTCTCCAATCTCATCCTAGCATTTGTTGTTTGGGTGGGATTTGAGAGTGAAGGACTTGAACACCTCTAGTGTTCTTGCTTTGCATCATTGCATAGTGTTGAGCTCTCCACCATGATTAGTTCGAGTGAGAGACCGTGAGCTTATTACTCTTGGAGGAGACCTCCTAGTTGGCTTGGCGGTTGGTGCTCCGGTGATCTCTTCAAGAAGATTGTGAAGAGGCCCGGGCTTCTCCTTCTTGGAGCTTGTGAAGTGGTTGTGGAGCTTGCCATCTCCGGAGCGGAGGAAAAGCTAACCATAAGGAAAGGGCCATTATCCTTCATGGGTGTGGTTCGGAGAATAGGGTGAGCCTTTGTGGCGTGGGGAATCCTTCGTGGGACCTCCACTCCTCCAAACGTGACGTACCTTGTTGCAAAGCAAGGGAACACGGGAATACATCCTCGTCTCCGCGTGCCTCGGTTATTTCTATACCCGAGCTCTCTTTCCTTGTGATAGCCATCGTGCTTGAAGTACATATATCTTGCTATCACTTGTGCTACATATATCTTGTGCCTATCTTGCTTAGCTCTAGTTGATATTGTTACACTTAGTTGAGCCTAGCATATTTAGGGTTTGTGCTTGTAAACTAAATGTTAGTTTAATTCCGTATTCCTACAAGACAAATCCGCAAGAGTTTTTAATTGCCTATTCACCCCCCCTCTAGGCGACATCTCGATCTTTCAATTGGTATCAGAGCAAGGTCTCTCCTTGTTTAAGGCTTCACCGCCTTGAGAGTAAAGATGTCGGCTAGTATCTTAGTGCACAATGACACAATTATCTTTGTTGGCACAAATTATCTTTTGTGGCGAAATTGCTTGCTTTGCAAACTTCGGACCTTGTGTCCAAACATTGAGCAATTTCTAGATGTAGGTTTTTCTCCTCCGATGGATCCTCAAAATCTATCTTTAGAGGATGAGAAAAACTTACATCTTGAAGCTCTAGTATCTAATGAGCTTTTATTGTGAAGTTGATCCTTACTATCATTGTCAATTCACCACCGGAAATTATTTTCAATATAATCATTGTCTTTGACAATTGATAACCTTGTATGTGGTTGAATTCATGGATCATCTTCACCTTGGATTGCTTCTTATTTACTTATTTTATTTCCAAGAAATCTTTGTTGCTCCCTTTGAAAAAATCTTTTGATAAACTCTCTTGATTCATATCAAGTGTTTGTTTTGGAAGACAAACCTTTTCCTTACGGTACATTGTGCCATTGTGAAAAGTGTAGAGGGTTTGGTTTATTTGTTGGTACCTTGCTCTTTTGGGAGTTTGCTATCTCATTCCTTCTTACATGCTCTATTTGTTGAATGAGATAAATCTTTGAGCATGTTTGCTTTATTTCATACTTTATGCTCAATGGTTTCTTCTTAGTTCATTTGTTGAACTTTGTTGAACAAATCTTTTGTGATTTGTGTCTTTGATATAATTTGGACAACAAATTTGTTTGGTCACACCTTTATGCCTTATTCAAATCATTTAGTGTTTTGTCCAAAGTATATCTTTCTTGGATCTTTAAAAGTCTTTGTGCGTGCTTATATGTAATTTATTTATATTTATAGCATGCTTTCTTTCTTCGATCCATTATATAGGGTATACTCCATCAAATCCTAAATGGCTAAGATGTGCATGAAATTCCAACTTCATTTATAAATATGCACATATTGATATGGAGTGTATCCTATATATTGTGGTTTGTCTAACCATGTTGGACCCAATAAGTTTGGGGACCAAGATGTACTTGAATAATGTTTTAGGTACATTGGAGATGCAATGGAGGCTTGTCTCATCTATAAGGAAGGTGTTGTCACCATGTGAGAATTGGAGTCAAGCTAGGATGTTCGATGAACTCTTATCTACTACATCATGCCATTGCTATCTTGGTAACAAGTATCTCATTCATGCATACTCCTATAGCATCCAACCTCTTGTAGGTTGCATCTTGGCATGAAATTATTTATTTCGAAAATATTGCGGTTCTTGAAAAAAATTCCTTTTAAAAGAAAACTTCTTATTAAAAATTTGAGTAATTTGAGAAGATGCATATGATAGGAATATATATATCATGTTTATGATTCACCTATCTCAAATATGCCCTCTAGCAATTTATTGCATATCAATTCCTCAAAAGCTCTTATGTGCAATTTTGATGAAATTGCGAAGTAAATCCATATTTGTGATACTTGTTGCCTCTCTCAAAATATTCCAACTAGCTTTACTTCCCTTATTGTTAGTTGTGATGTTTTTGAGATTCTCTTGGTTGAAGCTCATTTATATACCATAAGTGAAAATTGGAAGCCATAGGCTATATATGCTTTTTAAGCAAACATTCTTGGTATATTTTATGACTTCATCTTGGATATCATGTCTTATTTATTTTGTTAACCTCTTGTGTGTACATGTTTATTTACGGATCACTATGTCCACTTTAGAAACTTATATACATGAGAGCGTTAATCCATCATCTTGATATCCTCGTTCTTTGCCAACCATCTTTTACCCTTTTGTTTTTAGTGGTGTTGGTAAAGAAAATTTATGAGTGCTTGGTCTACTTGTTTTTCCTTCATGCACTCATATCTCGTAATTATTGGACTCAAGTTATTCTTGATAAGCATATTATCTTTATCTTGGTTGTGTTCTAAATGATATAGAGGGAGTGAGGATTCCATGTTTATGCATATTGTATTCAATTGCAAACATTATAAATTATGCACGAACCTTGGGGAGCTTCCTTATTTTTTTATTTTTAGAGCACTATATCTCTCTTATCATGATATCTTTGTTCGTCCAATTGGATCCTTCATTGCTTGCTTTATTTGGTAAAACTTCCTTCACCATGTTATCCTTCATTGCTTGCTTTATTTGGTAAAACTTCCTTCACCATGTTATCCTTGGGCAATCTTTGATCCTCAATATAGTTTGACTTCCTTCAAGTATTCATCATTGGATATGTGCATTTGATTCCACTCAAATTATGAGAAGTGCACACCTTGGGGAGGAACACACATTATATTGGCCTTCTAAATTTTTCACCCATTTTGGCACTCGATGCCAATGGGGGAGAAGTTTAGAGGGTTTAAGGGAACGGTTTTATACTTAAGTTGTGCTTAAGTGTTTTGCCTCTCATGCATTTCATATTTATATGTCTTGCATGGTTGTATATATATAGTGGAAATTGTCCCAAAGGTTAATCTTGACAATGTATGCAATGAATTCATGTTCATCACACGTGCATACATTGTGGGGGAGTTTTCTCTATATATATTGGTTATACTCACATCCCTTGCATTTGTTGTAGTTGTGTGAGTAGAGCCGGTTTTGATATGGGCTAGTAGCTTTGTGTTACTTGACCATATCAAATACAACCTCTTGTATACAACTTATTCTCGGATAAGTTGCGTACTTGTTTCTAATATTCATTATATAAACCCTCTTATTGTGTTTGTCATCAATTACCAAAATGGGGGAGATTGTAAGGGTATATTGCCCCTATGTGTGGTTTTGGTAATTAATGACAACCCCTATGGACTAATGTTTTCATTGAGTTTATATGAAGGAATATTCCATAGGTACAACTTGTACTCCATGTGTTGGATTCAAGTATGGATGCCATGAAGATAAAGATATACCTTGTGTATTGGCATCAAGATCATCGGTTTGAAGATAAATATGTGATATGATCAACGAGAAGAAATGAAGATGGAGTTCTTATGTGAAACTCAATATTAGCCATGCTCTATCTTAAGTGAGTATGAGAAGATACAAGGTTGAGTCGCGCAAGTTCAAGATGAGCATCTCAAGTGGATCACATGCTTGAAGCTTGCCGTCCATTTGGTGACATTGGACATGTCAAGATGTGCATCAATGGAGATTTCCCATCATGGTGTATGGGGAGCATTTGCGAGTCTTCACGAAGCAACGATGATCAAGTAAGGCATTCCGGCTAGTGTAGAGCTTGAAGAGTTATCATCAAGATCAAGCGGGATGCGCAAGGCAAAGGTATGACCTTGATAGGTTTTCCTTTTACCGGTCTCAAGGTGGTTGATGGGAGACCGGATTATAGGATAGATAGCCGCACTATCAAGAGGAGCTTTCGGTTGGGTAACTTGATCACATCGTCTTAGGGAGCTCAATCCTTTGCATACTTTGCATATCCTTATTGCTTCTTGATGTTTCTCTGTATGAGGTTCTTGAGCTTGTTGCTAGCTTTACAACAAGCCCAAGTTCATCGAAAACGGAATCCGGATGCATCTTCTATTGTGTTTTCGAGGTTGGGTGATTTTACCGATTATTCATGATATAAGGTTCTACCTTTTATATTCATGATAAAATCCCCTCCTACAGACTTGTGTGTTTTCACTTTCTATTTGATAGCATTTGTTGTTATCTTCCAAACAAAATTGGTTTCACTCGAATCGGAATTCGGGAGCATTAGTTATTAAAGAAAAGAGGAAAAAGAAAAAAAAGAGGCAGCCGGTTGGCGACCGGTCAGCCGGCCGCCGCCGGCCCACCTCGGCGAGCCGACTGCCGCCTCACCCGCCCGGCGACCGGTCAGCCGGGCCACACGCGTCCACCGCCGGCCGACCGGCCTGTCGCCTCACCCAGCCCGCCACCCGGCGCCCACCGGCCTACTGGTGCCCCGCGACCGGCCGGCCTGGCCGGGCCGGGCCTTCACGGCTTCCGCGCGGCCACGTCGGGCGCGGCCTCCCTGGCCTCTCTGCCGCCGGTGCGGCGCGCCGCTCGCCCGGTCGGTCCGGCTGGCCGGATGCAGCCGGCCTCCGCCATCCGGTCCGGCTGTGCCGTGCTGTCCTGGTGCTTCTATTCTTGTAGACAGTGTTGGGCCTCCAAGAGCAGAGGTTTGTAGAACAGCAGCAAGTTTCCCTTAAGTGGATCACCCAAGGTTTATCGAACTCAGGGAGGAAGAGGTCAAAGATATCCCTCTCATGCAACCCTGCAACCACAAAGCAAGAAGTCTCTTGTGTCCCCAACACACCTAATAGGTGTACTAGTTCGGCGAAGAGATAGTGAAATACAAGTGGTATGAATGAATATGAGCAGTAGTATGGCGCCAGAAAATAGCTCGCTGGCGTGCAGTTGATGGTAGTAATATTGCAGGAAGTAAACATGCAGTAGTAACGCAGCAGTGTAACGCAGTAAAACAGTAAACAAGCAGCGATAGCGATTTAGAACAAGGCCTAGGGATTAGACTTTCACTAGTGGACACTCTCAACATTGATCACATAACAGAATAGATAAATGCATACTCTACACTCTCTTGTTGGATGATGAACACATTGCGTAGGATTACACGAACCCTCAATGCCGGAGTTAACAAGCTCCACAATTCAATGTTCATATTTAAATAACCTTAGAGTGCATGAAAGATCGAAACGACTAAACCAAGTACTAACATAGCATGCACACTGTCACCTTCATGCTTATGTAGGAGGAATAATACACATCAATACTATCATAGCAATAGTTAACTTCGCAATCTACAAGAGATCATGATCATAGCATAAACCAAGTACTAACACGGATGCACACACTGTCACCATTACATCGTGCAGGAGGAATAAAACTACTTTAATAACATTGCTAGAGTAGCACATAGATAAATTGTGATACAAAACACATTGCAATCATAAAGAGATATAAATAAGCACTTCACTATGCCATTCATAACAGTGAATAAGTATTCCGTGAAATATAGCCTAAGAGACCCACACGGTGCACACACTGTCACCTTTACACACGTGGGACAAGGAGTCTCCGGAGATCACATAAGTAAAACTCACTTGACTAGCATAATGACATCTAGATTACAAGCATCATCATATGAATCTCAATCATGTAAGGCAGCTCATGAGATTATTGTATTGAAGTACATAGGAGAGAGATGAACCACATAGCTACCGGTACATCCCCGAGCCCAATGGAGGAACTACTCCCTCTTCATGGGAGCAACGGTGATGAAGATGGCGGTGGAGATGGCGGTGTCGATGGAGAAGCCTTCCGGGCACTTCCGTCCGCGGGTGCCGAACGAGACTCTGTCCCCAGATCTTGGCTTCGCGATGGCGGCGCCTCTGGAAGGTTTCACGTACCGTGGCTTATTCCGTCGGGGTTTTAGGTCAGGGACCTTATATAGGCGAAAGGGCAGCCTTGGAGGGTCGAAGGGGCGACGACACCATAGGCTGGCGCGGCCGAGGCCCAGGCCGCGCCACCTATCATCTGGGGCCGGGGCCCCCCTCTTCTCGGGTGTTCTGGATGGTTCCGGGAAAATAGGAACCGGGCGTTGATTTCGTCCAATTCCGAGAATATTTCGTTACTAGGATTTCTGAAACCAAAAACAGCAGACAGGAACTGGCACTTCGCATCTTGTTAATAGGTTAGTTCCGGAAAAGCATAAATATGACATATAATGTGTATAAAACATGTAGATATCATCAATAAAGCAGCATGGAACATAAGAAATTATCGATACGTTGGAGACGTATCACCGGCTGGGCCGACTTTTCTGCCGTTTTTCTTGTCTTTTTCTCTGTCTTTTCCCCCAACGGGTATAGTTGCTCCCTAGCTATAAATAGCTCTTTCTTCCACCTTGAGCAATGAGTTATTCCCCTTTCTTCACCTCCATTGTTGCTCTTGGAAGAACTTGCCCTCCCCTTTGATTCCTTCCATAGTTCTTGCTAATTCTTGAGGGATCTAAGAGAGGAGATCTAGATCTACACTCCCACCAATCCATTTCTTCTCTAAGTGAGGGGAACCCTTTGGATCTAGATCTTGGAGTCTTTTGTTGACTTTCCCCATTGTTCTTCCTCTCCAATCTCATCCTAGCATTTGTTGTTTGGGTGGGATTTGAGAGTGAAGGACTTGAACACCTCTAGTGTTCTTGCTTTGCATCATTGCATAGTGTTGAGCTCTCCACCACGATTAGTTCGAGTGAGAGACCGTGAGCTTGTTACTCTTGGAGGGAGACCTCCTAGTTGGCTTGGCGGTTGGTGCTCCGGTGATCTCTTCAAGAAGATTGTGAAGAGGCCCGGGCTTCTCCTTCGTGGAGCTTGTGAAGTGGTTGTGGAGCTTGCCATCTCCGGAGCGGAGGAAAAGCTAACCATAAGGAAAGGGCCATTATCCTTCGTGGGTGTGGTTCGGAGAATAGGGTGAGCCTTCGTGGCGCGGGGAATCCTTCGTGGGACCTCCACTCCTCCAAACGTGACGTACCTTGTTGCAAAGCAAGGGAACACGGGAATACATCCTCGTCTCCGCGTGCCTCGGTTATTTCTATACCCGAGCTCTCTTACCTTGTGATAGCCATCGTGCTTGAAGTACATATATCTTGCTATCACTTGTGCTACATATATCTTGTGCCTATCTTGCTTAGCTCTAGTTGATATTGTTACACTTAGTTGAGCCTAGCATATTTAGGGTTTGTGCTTGTAAACTAAACGTTAGTTTAATTCCGCATTCCTACAAGACAAATCCGCAAGAGTTTTTAATTGCCTATTCACCCCCCTCTAGGCGACATCTCGATCTTTCAGTGTCAACACCGAAAAGAGCTTCGCGCCGCTCCCTCTAGAACCAAACGGTCGGAATAAAAGCATGGGTGCGCACGACCGAATACCATCCGATCCAACAAACTTCCAGCCAAAGCACGTTATAATGCCGGCGGAACCCGGAACTGAACACTACGGCCGGATCGCGGGGCAAGCCTCCGACAAGTCTTCATCTTCGCCAAGAGAGACCCAAGGACCGCCGCCTTTATTCAGGTCTAGCCCCCACGCCGTCGACCATCCCAGACTGGCCAAGGTGGCTGATACGTCTCTGACGTATCGATAATTTCTTATGTTCCATGCTACATTATTGATGATATCTACATGTTTTATACACATTATATGTCATATTTACACATTTTCCGGAACTAACCTATTAACAAGATGCCGAAGAGCCAGTTCTGCATTTTCTGTTGTTTTTGGTTTCAGAAATCCTAGTAAGGAAATATTCTCGGAATTGGACGAAATCAACGCCTAGGGTCCTATTTTGCACGAAGCTTTCCAGAAGACCGAAGAGGAGACGAAGTGGGGCCACGAGGTGGGGACACACCAAGGCGGCGCGGCCCAAGCCCTGGCCGCGCCGCCCTAGTGTGTGGGCCCCGTGACGCCCTTTGACCTACCCTTTCGCCTACTTAAAGCCTCCGTCGCGAAACCCCAGTACCGAGAGCCACGATACGGAAAACCTTCCAGAGACGCCGCCGCCGCGAATCCCATCTCGGGGATTCAGGAGATCGCCTCCGACACCCTGCCGGAGAGGGGAATCATCTCCGGAGGACTCTTCATCGCCATGATCGCCTCCGGAGTGATGAGTGAGTAGTCCCCTGGACTATGGGTCCATAGCAGGAGCTAGATGGTCGTCTTCTCCTTATGTGCTTCATTGTTGGATCTTGTGAGCTGCCTAACATGATCAAGATCATCTATCTGTAATACTATATGTTGTGTTTGTCGGGATCCGATGGATAGAGAATACTATGTTATGGTGATTATCAATCTATTATTTACGTGTTGTTTATGATCTTGCATGCTCTCCGTTATTAGTAGAGGCTCTGGCCAAGTTTTTGCTCTTAACTCCAAGAGGGAGTATTTATGCTCGATAGTGGGTTCATGCCTCCATTGATACCTGGGACAGTGACAGAAAGTTCTAAGGTTGTGGATGTGCTGTTGCCACTAGGGATAAAACATTGATGCTATGTCTAAGGATGTAGTTGTTGATTACATTACGCACCATACTTAATGCAATTGTCTGTTGCTTGCAACTTAATACCGGAAGGGGTTCGGATGATAACCTGAAGGTGGACTTTTTAGGCATAGATGCATGCTGGATGGCGGTCTATGTACTTTGTCGTAATGCCCAATTAAATCTCACTATATTTATCATATCATGTATATGCATTGTTATGCCCTTTTCTATTTGTCAATTGCCCGACTGTAATTTGTTCACCCAACATGCTTTAATCTTATGGGAGAGACACCTCTAGTGAACTGTGGACCCCGGTCCTATTCTTTACATCGCATACAATCTACTGCAATACTTGTTTTACTGTTTTCTTCGCAAAAAATCATCTTCCACACAATACGGTTAATCCTTTGTTACACAAGCCGGTGAGATTGACAACCTCACTGTTTCGTTGGGGCAAAGTACTTTGGTTGTGTTGTGCAGGTTCCACGTTGGCGCCGGAATCCCTGGTGTTGCGCCGCATCACATTTCGCCACCATCAACCTTCAACGTGCTTCTTGACTCCTACTGGTCCGATTAAACCTTGGTTTCTTACTGAGGGAAACATCATACCTTCCTCTTGGGTTCCCAACGGACGTGTACATCTACGCGCATCAAGCAAATTTCTGGCGCCGTTGCCGGGGAGATCAAGACACGCTGCAAGGAGTCTCCACTTCTCAATCTCTTTACTTTGTTTTTGTCTTGCTTTATTTTATTTACTACTTTGTTTGCTGCACCTAAACAAAATACAAAAAAATTAGTTGCTAGTTTTACTTTATTTATTGTCTTGCTCTCTATATCGAAAACACAAAAAAATAGTTACTTGCATTTACTTTATCTAGTTTGCTTTATTTACTGTTGCTAAAATGAATACCCCTAAAAATACTAAGTTGTGTGACTTCACAACTACAAATAATAATGATTTCCTATGCACACCTATTGCTCCACCTGCTACTACAGCAGAATTCTTTGAAATTAAACCTGCTTTACTGAACCTTGTTATGAGAGATCAATTTTCTGGTGTTAGTTCTGATGATGCTGCTGCCCATCTTAATAATTTTGTTGAACTTTGTGAAATGCAAAAATATAAAGATGTAGATGGTGATATTATTAAATTGAAATTGTTTCCTTTCTCATTAAGAGGAAGAGCTAAAGATTGGTTGCTATCTTTGCCTAAGAATAGTATTGATTCATGGACTAAATGTAAGGATGCTTTTATTGGTAGATATTATCCTCCCGCTAAAATTATATCTTTGAGAAGTAGCATAATGAATTTTAAGCAATTATATAATGAACATGTTGCTCAAGCATGGGAGAGAATGAAAACTTTGGTAAAGAATTGCCCAACCCATGGACTGACTACTTGGATGATCATCCAAACCTTTTATGCAGGACTAAATTTTTCTTCGCGGAATTTATTGGATTCAGCTGCTGGAGGTACCTTTATGTCCATCACTTTGGGGGCGGCTACAAAGCTTCTTGATGATATGATGATAAATTACTCTGAATGGCACACGGAAAGAGCTCCACAAGGTAAGAAGGTAAATTCTGTTGAAGAAACCTCTTCCTTGAGTGATAAGATTGATGTGATTATGTCTATGCTTGTGAATGGTAGATCTAATGTTGATCCAAATAATGTTCCTTTAGCTTCATTGGTTGCTCAAGAAGAAAATGTTGATATGAATTTCATTAAAAATAATAATTTCAACAACAATGCTTATAGGAACAATTCTGATAATAACTATAGGCCATATCCTGCTAGTGGTAATGATTATGGTAATTCTTATGGTAGATATGAGGAAAAGATGCTAGAAATTGAAAGATCCACTAAAAACTTTATGCAATCACAATATGAGCAAAATCAATTGTTTACTAAAACTATGAATGAACAATCTACCTTGTTGAAAAATATAGGAAATCAACTTGAAAACTTGAATAGGGAGATTTCTGGTCTGCAAACTAAAATTTCAAATGCTGAAACCCGAATCTCATACATGTCCGCATCACAATCCTCTTTAATTAATAAAATGGCTGCTAAACCTGATGATATTGATAATAAGATTACTACTACAGCAAATGCCATCCAAGTTAGAATTAATGAGAATATAAGATTAATGGCTGAATTGCGTGCTAGGTGGGATAGAGAAGAAAATGAAAAACTAGCTAAAAAGAATAATGTAGCTAAAGTTTAGACTATTACCACCATTAGTAATGATAATGATTCACATGTTGCTGCACCTCCTACTATCAATGGTAAAATAATTGGTGTTGGCAATGTTTCTACTCCTAGTGCAAAGCGTACAAAACTGCCTGAAATTGCTAAAACTGCTGAAACTGCTTGTGATAAAACTGCTGAAATTTTTTCCAACCTTGGGGACAATGATCCCATTGCTGTAGCTCATAATGATTTAGATTTTAATGATTGCCACATCTCTGAAGTTATAAAGTTCTTACAAAAACTTGCTAAAAGTCCTAATGCTAGTGCTATAAATTTGGCCTTTACAAAACACATTACAAATGCTCTCATAAAAGCTAGAGAAGAGAAACTAAAACTTGAAACTTCTATTCCTAGAAAGTTAGAAGATGGTTGGGAGCCCATCATTAAAATGAAATTCAATGACTTTGAATGTAATGCTTTATGTGATCTTGGTGCAAGTATTTCTGTTATGCCTAAAAAGATTTATGATATGCTTGACTTGCCACCATTTGGATGTTAATCTTGCCGATAATGTTAAAAAGAAACCTTTGGGGAGGATTGATAATGTGCGCATTACGGTTAACAATAACCTTGTCCCCGTTGATTTTGTTGTCTTGGATATCGAATGCAATGCATCTTGTCCTATTGTGTTGGGAAGACCTTTTCTTCGAACCGTTGGTGCTGTTATTGATATGAGGGAAGGTAATATTAAATATCAATTTCCTCTCAACACTTCCCTAGAAAGAGAATGAAGTTGCCTTTTGATTCTATTATTAGAACAAGTTATGATGTTGATGCTTCTACTCTTGATGTTACTTGATTTGCACTTTCTGCGCCTAGCTGAAAGGCATTAAAGAAAAGCGCTTATGGGAGACAACCCATGTTTTTTACTACAGTACTTTGTTTTATATTTGAGTCTTGGAAGTTGTTTACTACTGTAGCAACCTCTCCTTATCATGTTTTGTGCCAAGTAAAGTTTCTATGTTAAAGTTGATGTTATATTTGGGATCGCTGCGCAGAAACAGCATTGCTGTCTGTCACGAATCTGGGCCTAAGTCTCTGTAGAAAATTCGAAAAAATCTGCCAATTTACGAGCGTGATCCTCAGATATGTACGCAACTTTCATTAGTTTTGAGTTTTTCCATTTGAGCAAGTCTAGTGCACCTTTCAGGTTCGTCTTTACAGACTGTTCTGTTTTTGACAGATTCTGCCTTTTATTTCGCATTGCCGTATTTGCTATGTTGGATGAATTTCTTTGATCCATTAATGTCCAGTAGCTTTATGCAATGTCCAGAAGTGTTAAGAATGATTGTGTCACCTCTGAATATGTGAATTTTGATTGTGCACTAACCCTCTAATGAGTTTGCTTGAAGTTTGGTGTGAAGGAAGTTTTCAAGGGTCAAGAGAGGAGTATGATATACTATGATCAAGAGGAGTGAAAGCTCTAAGCTTGGGGATGCCCCGTGGTTCATCCCTGCATATTTTAAGAAGACTCAAGCGTCTAAGCTTGGGGATGCCCAAGGCATCCCCTTCTTCATCGACAACATCATCAGGTTCCTCCCCTGAAACTATATTTTTATTCAGTCACATCTTTTGTTCTTTACTTGGAGCGTCTGTTTGTTTTTATTTTGTTTGAATAAGTTCATCCTTGTGTGGGAGAGAGACACGTTCCGCTGGTTCATATGAACACATGTGTTCTTAGCTTTTAATGTTCATGGCGAAGGTTGAAACTTCGTTAATTGTTATATGGTTGGAAACGGGAAATGCTACATGTAGTAATTGGTAAAATGTCTGGATAATGTGATACTTGGCAATTGTTGTGCTCATGTTTAAGCTCTTGCATCATATACTTTGCACCCATTAATGAAGAAATGCATAGAGCTTGCTAAAATTTGGTTTGCATAATTGGTCTCTCTAAGGTCTAGATAATTTCTAGTATTGGGTTGAACAACAAGGAAGACGGTGTAAAGTCTTATAATGTTTACAATATGTCTTTTATGTGAGTTTTGCTGCACCGGTTCATCCTTGAGTTTGCTTCAAATAACCTTGCTAGCCTAAGCCTTGTATCGAGAGGGAATACTTCTCATGCATCCAAAATCCTTGAGCCAACCACTATGCCATTTGTGTCCACCATACCTACCTACTACATGGTATTTCTTCGCCATTCCAAAGTAAATTGCTTGAGTGCTACCTTTAAATTTCCATCATTCGCCTTTGCAATATATAGCTCATGGGACAAAATAGCCTTAAAAACTATTGTGGTATTGAATATGTACTTATGCACTTTATCTCTTATTAAGTTGCTTGTTGTGCGATAACCATGCTTTGGGGACGCCATCAACTATTCTTTGTTGAATATCATGTGAGTTGCTATGCATGTCCGTCTTGTCTGAAGTAAGAGAGATCTACCACCTTAATGGTTGGAGCATGCATATTGTTAGAGAAGAACATTGGGCCGCTAACTAAAGCCATGAATCATGGTGGAAGTTTCAGTTTTGGACATATATCCTCAATCTCATATGAGAATAATAATTGTTGCCACATGCTTATGCATTAAAGAGGAGTCCATTATCTGTTGTCCATGTTGTCCCGGTATGGATGTCTAAGTTGAGAATAATCAAAAGCGAGAAATCCAAAATGCGAGCTTTCTCCTTAGACCTTTGTACAGGCGGCATGGAGGTACCCCTTTGTGACACTTGGTTGAAACATGTGTATTGCGATGATCCGGTAGTCCAAGCTGATTAGGACAAGGTGCGGGCACTATTAGTATACTATGCATGAGGCTTGCAACTTGTAAGATATAATTTACATAACTCATATGCTTTATTACTACCGTTGACAAAATTGTTTCATGTTTTTAAAATAAAAGCTCTAGCACAAATATAGCAATCGATGCTTTCCTCTTTGAAGGACCTTTCTTTTACTTTTATGTTGAGTCAGTTTACCTATCTCTCTCCACCTTAAGAAGCAAACACTTGTGTGAACTGTGCATTGATTCCTACATACTTGCATATTGCACTTGTTATATTACATTGACACTATCCATGAGATATACATGTTATAAGTTGAAAGCAACCGCTAAAACTAATCTTCCTTTGTGTTGCTTCAATACCTTTACTTTGATTTATTGCTTTATGAGTTAACTCTTATGCAAGACTTATTGATGCTTGTCTTGAAGTACTATTCATGAAAAGTCTTTGCCTTATGATTCATTTGTTTACTCATGTCATTACCATTGTTTTGATCGCTGCATTCATTACATATGTTTACAATAGTATGATCAAGATTATGATGGCATGTCACTCCAGAAATTATCCTTGTTATCGTTTTGCTCGGGACGAGCAGAACTAAGCTTGGGGATGCTGATACGTCTCCGACGTATCGATAATTTCTTATGTTCCATGCTACATTATTGATGATATCTACATGTTTTATACACATTATATGTCATATTTACGCATTTTCTGGAACTAACCTATTAACAAGATGCCGAAGAGCCAGTTCTGTTTTCTGCTGTTTTTGGTTTCAGAAATCCTAGTAAGGAAATATTCTCGAATTGGACGAAATCAACGCCCAGGTCCTATTTTTGCACGAAGCTTCCGGAAGACCGAAGAGGAGACGAAGTGGGGCCACGAGGTGGGGACACACCGAGGCGGTGCGGCCCAAGCTCGCCGCGCCGCCTAGTGTGTGGGCCCCGTGGCGCTTGACCTACCCTTTCGCCTACTTAAAGCCTCCGTCGCCCCAGTACCGAGAGCCACGATACGGAAAACCTTCCAGAGACGCCGCCACCGCGAATCCCATCTCGGGGGATTCAGGAGATCGCCTCCGGCACCCTGCCGGAGAGGGGAATCATCTCCCGGAGGACTCTTCATCGCCATGATCCTCCGGAGTGATGAGTGAGTAGTTCACCCTGGACTATGGGTCCATAGCAGTAGCTAGATGGTCGTCTTCTCCTTGTGCTTGATGCGCGTAGATGTACACGTCCGTTGGGAACCCCAAGAGGAAGGTATGATCACGCAGGCAAGTTTTCTCTGAAAGAAACCAAGGTTTAATCGAACCAGGAGGAGCCAAGAAGCACGTTGAAGGTTGATGGTGGCGAAATGTGATGCGGCGCAACAACAGGGATTCCGGCGCCAACGTGGAATCTGCACAACAAAACCAAAGTACTTTGCCCCAACGAAACAGTGAGGTTGTCAATCTCACCGGCTTGCTGTAACAAAGGATTAAGCGTATCGAGTGGAAGATGATTGTTTGCAAGAAAACAGTAAAACAAGTATTGCAGTAGATTGTATGCTATGTAAAGAATAGGACCGGGGTCCACAGTTCACTAGAGGTGTCTCTCCCATAAGATAAAAGCATGTTGGGTGAACAAATTACAGTCGGGCAATTGACAAATAGAGAAGGGCATAACAATGCATATACATGATATGATAAATATAGTGAGATTTAATCCGGGCATTACGACAAAGTACATAGACCGCCATCCAACTGCATCTATGCCTAAAAAGTCCACCTTCAGGTTATCATCCGAACCCCATTCAGTATTAAGTTGCTAAGCAACAGAAAATTGCATTAAGTATGGTGCGTAATGTAATCGACAACTACATCCTTAGACATAGAATCAATGTTTTATCCCTAGTGGCAACAGCACATCACAACCTTAGAACTTTCTGTCACTGTCCCAGGTGTCAATGAAGGCATGAACCCACTATCGAGCATAAATACTCCCTCTTGGAGTTAAGAGTAAAAACTTGGCCAGAGCCTCTACTAATAACGGAGAGCATGCAAGATCATAAACAACACATAAACAATAGATTGATAATCACCATAACATAGTATTCTCTATCCATCGGATCCCGACAAACACAACATATAGAATTACATATAGATGATCTTGATCATGTTAGGCAGCTCACAAGATCCAACAATGAAGCACAATTAGGAGAAGACGACCATCTAGCTACTGCTATGGACCCATAGTCCAGGGGTGAACTACTCACTCATCACTCCGGAGGCGATCATGGCGATGAAGAGTCCTCCGGAGATGAATCCCCTCTTCGGCAGGTGCCGGAGGCGATCTCCGAATCCCCCGAGATGGGATTCGCGGCGGCGGCGTCTCTGGAAGGTTTTCCGTTCTCGGTACTCGGGGTTTCGCGACGGAGGCTTTAAGTAGGCGAAAGGGTAGGTCGGGGGCTGACGAGGGGCCCACACCATAGGCGGCGCGGGCCCCCCTCTCCGCGGGCCCTATGGTGGCGGCGCCTCGTCGCCCCACTTCGTTATCTCTTCGGTCTTCGGAAGCTTCGTACAAAAATAGGACCCTGGGCGGTGATTTCGTCCAATTCCGAGAATATTTCCTTACTAGGATTCTGAAACCAAAAAACAACAGCAACTGGCTCTTCGGCATCTTGTTAATAGGTTAGTTCCAGAAAATGCGTAAATACGACATATAATGTGCATAAAACATGTAGGTATCATCAATAAAGTAGCATGGAACATAAGAAATTATCGATACGTTGGAGACGTATCAGCATCCCCAAGCTTAGTTCTGCTCGTCCCGAGCAGGTAAAACGATAACAAAGATAATTTCTGAAGTGACATGCCATCATAATCTTGATCATACTATTTGTAAACATATGTAATGAATGCAGCGATCAAAAACAATGGTAATGACATGAGTAAACAACTCATTAAGCAAAGAAATACTTGCACCAAGATCACATAAAGCATTACATTCAAAGTCATTGAATTTCATTTTAATGATGGGCTCCCAACCATCTTCTAACTTTCTAGGAATAGAAGTTTCAAGTTTTAGTTTCTCTTCTCTAGCTTTTATGAGAGCATTTGTAATATGTTTTGTAAAGGCTAAATTTATAGCACTAGCATTAGGACTTTTAGCAAGTTTTTGTAAGAACTTTATAACTTCAGAGATGTGGAAATCATCAAAATCTAAATCATTATGAGCTACAGCAATGGGATCATTGTTCCCAAGGTTGGAAAAAATTTCAGCAGTTTTATCACAAGTTTCAGCAGTTTTAGCAATTTCAGGCAGTTTTGTACGCTTTGCACTAGGAGTAGAAACATTGCCAACACCAATTATTTTACCATTGATAGTAGGAGGTGCAGCAACATGTGAAGAATTAACATTACTAGTGGTGGTAATAGTCCAAACTTTAGCTATATTATTCTCTTTAGCTAATTTTTCATTTTCTTCTCTATCCCACCCAGCACGCAATTCAGCCATTAATCTTATATTCTCATTAATTATAACTTGGATGGCATTTGCTATAGTAGTAATCTTATTATCAATATCATTATTAGGCATAACTTTCAATTTTAAAAGATTAACATCGGAGGCAAGTCTATCAACTCTAGAAGCAATAGTATCAATTTTATCAAGCTTTTCCTCAACAGATTTGTTAAAAGCAGTTTGTGTACTAATAAATTCTTTAAGCATGGCTTCAAGACCAGAGGGTACACTCCTATTATTGTTGTAAGAATTCCCATAAGAATTACCATAACCATTACCATTAGCAGAAGGATATGGCCTATAGTTATTACCAGAGTTGTTCCTATAAGCATTGTTGTTGAAATTATTATTTTTAATGAAATTCACATCAACATTTTCTTCTTGAGCAACCAATGAAGCTAAAGGAACATTATTTGGATCAACATTAGATATACCATTCACAAGCATAGACATAATCACATCAATCTTATCACTCAAGGAAGAGGTTTCTTCAACATAATTTACCTTCTTACCTTGTGGAGCTCTTTCCGTGTGCCATTCAGAGTAATTTATCATCATATCATCAAGAAGTTTTGTAGCCGCCCCCAAAGTGATGGACATAAAGGTACCTCCAGCAGCTGAATCCAATAAATTCCGAAGAAAAATTTAGTCCTGCATAGAAGGTTTGGATGATCATCCAAGTAGTCAGTCCATGGGTTGGGCAATTCTTTACCAAAGTTTTCATTCTCTCCCATGCTTGAGCAACATGTTCAGTATCTAATTGCTTAAAATTCATTATGCTACTTCTCAAAGATATAATTTTAGCGGGAGGATAATATCTACCAATAAAAGCATCCTTACATTTAGTCCATGAATCAATACTATTCTTAGGCAAAGATAGCAACCAATCTTTAGCTCTTCCTCTTAATGAGAAAGGAAACACTTTCAATTTAATAATATCACCATCTACATCCTTATACTTTTGCATTTCACAAAGTTCAACAAAATTATTGAGATGGGCAGCAGCATCATCAGAACTAGCACCAGAAAATTGATCTCTCATAACCAGGTTCAGTAAAGCAGGTTTAATTTCAAAGAATTCTGCTGTAGTAGCAGGTGGAGCAATAGGTGTGCATAAGAAATCATTATTATTTGCATTTGTGAAGTCACACAACTTAGTATTTTCAGGGGTATTCATTTTAGCAACAGTAAATAAAACAAACTAGATAAAGTAAATGCAAGTAACTAATTTTTTTGTGTTTTTGATATAGAGAGCAAGACAATAAATAAAGTAAAACTAGCAACTAATTTTTGTGTGTTTTGTTTAGGTGCAGCAAACAAAGTAGTAAATTGGGGATGCTGATACGTCTCCAACGTATCGATAATTTCTTATGTTCCATGCTACTTTATTGATGATACCTACATGTTTTATGCACATTATATGTCATATTTGTGCATTTTCTGGAACTAACCTATTAACAAGATGCCGAAGAGCCTTCTGTTTTCTGCTGTTTTTGGTTTCAGAAATCCTAGTAAGGAAATATTCTCGGAATTGGACGAAACTTTCGCCCAGGGTCCTATTTTTGCACGAAGCTTCGAGAAGACCGAAGAGATAACGAAGTGGGGCCACGAGGCAGCCGGGGGACAGGCGGCGCGGCCCAGGCCCTGGCCGCGCGGCCCTACCTGGGCACCTCGTGTGGCCCCCGCGTTGCCCTTCCGCCTACTTAAAGTCTCCGTCGCGAAAACCCCAGTGCGAGAGCACGATACGGAAACCTTCCCAGAGCCGCCGCCGCGAATCCCATCTCGGGATTCAGGAGATCGCCTCCGGCACCCTGCCGGGAGGGATTCATCTCCCGGAGGACTCTTCATCGCCATGATCGCCTCCGGAGTGATGAGTGAGTAGTTCACCCCTGGACCATGGGTCCATAGCAGTAGCTAGATGGTAGTCTTCTCCTTGTTGTGCTTCATTGTTGGATCTTGTGAGCTGCCTAACATGATCAAGATCATCTATCTGTAATACTATATGTTGTGTTTGTCGGGATCCGATGGATAGAGAATACTATGTTATGGTGATTATCAATCTATTGTTTATGTGTTGTTTATGATCTTGCATGCTCTCCGTTATTAGTAGAGGCTCTGGCCAAGTTTGTACTCTTAACTCCAAGAGGGAGTATTTATGCTCGATAGTGGGTTCATGCCTCCATTGAATCTGGGACAGTGACAGAAAGTTCTAAGGTTGTGGATGTGCTGTTGCCACTAGGGATAAAACATTGATTCTATGTCTAAGGATGTAGTTGTCGATTACATTACGCACCATACTTAATGCAATTGTCTGTTGCTTAGCAACTTAATACTGAATGGGGTTCGGACGATAACCTGAAGGTGGACTTTTTAGGCATAGATGCAGTTGGATGGCGGTCTATGTACTTTGTCGTAATGCCCAATTAAATCTCACTATATTTATCATATCATGTATATGCATTGTTATGCCTTTCTCTATTTGTCAATTGCCCGACTGTAATTTGTTCACCCAACATGCTTTTATCTTATGGGAGAGACACCTCTAGTGAACTGTGGACCCGGTCCTATTCTTTACATAGCATACAATCTACTGCAATTGTGTTTACTGTTTTCTTTGCAAACATCTTCCACTCGATACGTTTAATCCTTTGTTACAGCAAGCCGGTGAGATTGACAACCTCACTGTTTCGTTGGGGCAAAGTACTTTGGTTTTGTTGTGCAGATTCCACGTTGGCGCCGGAATCCCTGTTGTTGCGCCGCATCACATTTCGCCACCATCAACCTTCAACGTGCTTCTTGGCTCCTCCTGGTTCGATCAACCTTGGTTTCTTTCGAGGAAAACTTACTTGCGCATCATACCTTCCTCTTGGGGTTCCCAACGGACGTGTACATTTACGCATCAAGCACTCTGGCGCCGTTTGGGAGATCAAGACACGCGCAAGGGGAGTCTCCACTTCTCAATCTCTTTACTTTGTTTTTGTCTTGCTTTATTTTATTTACTACTTTGTTTGCTGCACCTAAACAAAACACAAAAAAATTAGTTGCTAGCTTTACTTTATTTACTGTCTTGTTTGCCTTATATCAAAAACACAAAAAAATTAGTTACTTGCATTTAATTTATTTTGTTATCATGTCTAGTACTGTACTTGTTTTTATTTTCACTAGTTAGGCTTAATGGAAAACAACAAAAAAATTAGAGATCTTTATGAACTATATCTTGAATTAGGACATGATGTGTTTGAAGAGAAAATTAAAAAACCCATGGAACTTTGTTTGCAAAATAGTTGTAGCAAGGTTATTAGCATGAACTCTTTGAACACTATTATTGCTAAAGCTATGGAAGAATTTTAGCTTGGGGAAGCTGGGTGATATTTTTAGTCCCCCAAGCATGGAGGAGAAAATTTACTTGATGATACTTTACCTCCTATATATGATGCTTGCAATGATGAATATGATGTCTTCAGTCCACCTACTATTGAGGAGAAAATTAATTATGATTACAATATGCCTCTTATATATGATGATTATGGTGATGAGAATAATAGTGATAGCTATTTTGTTGAATTTGCTCCCACTACAACTAACAAAATTGATTATGCTTATGTGGAGAGTAATAATTTTATGCATGTGGCTCATGACAAGAATGTTTTATGTAATAGTTATATTGTTGAGTTTGTTCATGATGCTACTGAAAATTATTATGAGAGAGGGAAACATGGTTATATGCATCTTAATAATATTAAGTTTCCCCTCTTTATGTTGAGAATCTTGAAATTGCACTTGTGTTGCTTTTCTATGCTTGTCACTTTGTTCTTCATGAATTTATTTGTGTACAAGATTCCTTTTCATAGGAAGTGGGTTAGGTTTAAATGTGTTTTGAATTTGCTTCTTGATGCTCTCTTTTGCTTCAACTCTTATTTATTGCGAGAGTATCATTAAAATCACTGAGCCTATCTTAAAGGCATTAAAGAAAAGCGCTTATGGGAGACAACCCATGTTTTTACTACAGCAATTTTTTGTTTTGTTGAGTCTTGGAAGTTGTTTACTACTGTAGCAACCTCTCCTTATCATGTTTTTGTGCCAAGTAAAGTTTCTATGTCAAAGTTGATGTTATATTTGGGATTGCTGCGCAGAAACAGCATTGCTGTCTGTCACAAATATGGGCACAGTTCTCTGTAGAAAATTCGAAAAAATATGCCAATTTACGAGCGTGGTCCTCAGATATGTACGCAACTTTCATTAGTTTTGAGTTTTTCCATTTGAGCAAGTCTGGTGCCAGCTTTAAATTCGTCTTTACGGACTGTTCTGTTTTGACAGATTCTGCCTTTTATTTCGCATTGCCTCTTTTGCTATGTTGGATTTATTTCTTTGATCCATTAATGTCCAGTAGCATTATGCAATGTCCAGAAGTGAAAATAATGATTGTGTCACCTCTGAATGAGTGAATTATTAATTGTGCACTAACCCTCTAATGAGTTTGCTTGAAGTTTGGTGTGAAGGAAGTTTTCAAGGGTCAAGAGAGGAGAATGATATACTATGATCAAGAGGAGTGAAAGCTCTAAGCTTGGGGATGCCCCCGTGGTTCACCCCTGCATATTCTAAGAAGACTCAAGCGTCTAAGCTTGGGGATGCCCAAGGCATCCCCTTCTTCATCGACAACATCATCAGGTTCCTCCCCTGAAACTATATTTTTATTCAATCACATCTTGTGTTCTTTACTTGGAGTGTCGGTTTGTTTTTGTTTTTGTTTTTGTTTGAATAAAATGGATCCTAGCATTCACTTTGTGGGAGAGAGACACGCTCCGCTGTTGCATATGGACACATGTGTCCTTAGGCTTTACTCATAATGTTCTAGGCGAAGTTTCTTCTTCGTTAAATTGTTATATGGTTGGAATTGAAAAATGCTACATGTAGTAACTCTAAAAAAAATGTCTTGGATAATGTGATACTTGGCAATTGTTGTGCTCATGTTTAAGCTCTTGCATCATATGCTTTGCACCCATTAATGAAGAAATACATAGAGCTTGCTAAAATTTGATTTGCATATTTGGTTTCTCTAAGGTCTAGATAATATCTAGTATTGAGTTTTGAACAACAAGGAAGACGGTGTAGAGTCTTATAATGTTTACAATATGTCTTTTATGTGAGTTTTGCTGCACTTGTTCATCCTTGAGTTTGCTTCAAATAACCTTGCTAGCCTAAACCTTGTATCGAGAGGGAATACTTCTCATGCATCCAAAATCTTGAGCCAACTACTATGCCATTTGTGTCCACCATACCTACCTACTACATGGTATTTCTCCGCCATTCCAAAGTAAATTGCTTGAGTGCTACCTTTAAAATTCCATCATTCACCTTTGCAATATATAGCTCATGGGACAAAATAGCCTTAAAACTATCGTAGTATTGAATATGTACTTATGCACTTTATCTTTTATTAAGTTGCTTGTTGTGCGATAACCATGCTTCTGGGGAACGCCATCAACTATTGTTGAATATCATGTGAGTTGCTATGCATGTCCGTCTTGTCTGAAGGATCTATCATTTTAGTGGTTGGAGCATGCAAAATTGTTAGAGAAGAACATTGGGCCGCTAACTAAAGCCATGAATCATGGTGGAAGTTTCAGTTTTGGACATATATCCTCAATCTCATATGAGAATAATAATCATTGCTACATGCTTATGCATTTAAGAGGAGTCCATTATCTGTTGTCCATGTTGTCCCGGTATGGATGTCTAAGTTGAGAATAATCAAAAGCGAGAAATCCAAAATGCGAGCATTCTCCTTAGACCTTTGTACAGGCGGCATGGAGGTACCCTTTGTGACACTTGGTTGAAACATGGCATGCAAAGATCCGGTAGTCCAAGCTAAGTAGGACGAGGTGCGGACACTATTAGTACACTATGCATGAGGCTTGCAACTTGTAAGATATAATTTACATAACTCATATGCTTTATTACTACCGTTGACAAAATTGTTTCATGTTTTCAAAATAAAAGCTCTAGCATAAATACAGCAATCGATGCTTTCCTCTTGAAGGACCTTTCTTTTACTTTTATTGTTGAGTCAGTTTACCTATCTCCTTCCACCTTAAGAAACAAACACTTGTGTGAACTGTGCATTGATTCCTACATACTTGCATATTGCACTTGTTATATTACTTTATGTTGACAATATCCATGAGATATACATGTTATAAGTTGAAAGCAACTGCTGAAACTTCATCTTCCTTTGTGTTGCTTCAACACTTTACTTTGATTTATTGCTTTATGAGTTAACTCTTATGCAAGACTTATTGATGCTTGTCTTGAAGTACTATTCATGAAAAGTCTTTGTCATATGATTCAGTTGTTTACTCATGTCATTACTTTTGTTTTGATCGCTGCATTCATTACATATGTTTACAAATAGTATGATCAAGATTATGATGGCATGTCACTTCAGAAATTATCTTTGTTATCGTTTTACCTGCTCGGGACGAGCAGAACTAAGCTTGGGGATGCTGATACGTCTCCAACGTATCGATAATTTCTTATGTTCCATGCTACTTTATTGATGATACCTACATGTTTTATGCACATTATATGTCATATTTATGCATTTTCCGGAACTAACCTATTAACAAGTTGCCGAAGAGCCTGCCATTTTCAAGCTGTTTTTGGTTTCAGAAATCCTAGTAAGGAAATATTCTCGGGAATTGACGAAACTTTTCGCCCAGGGTCCTATTTTTGCACGAAGCTTCAGAAGACCGAAGAATAACGAAGTGGGGCCACGAGGCAGCCAGGGGACGGGGCGGCGCGCCCGGGCCACAGCCGCGCGGCCCCTCCCCCGGGCACCTCGTGGCCCCCCGCGTTGCCCTTCCGCCTAAAGTCTCCGTCGCGAAAACCCCAGTACCGAGAGCCACGATACGGAAAACCTTCCAGAGCCGCCGCCGCAGCGGAAATCCCATCTCGGGGGATTCAGGAGATCGCCTCCGGCACCCTGCCGGAGAGGGGATTCATCTCCAGAGGACTCTTCATCGCCATGATCGCCTCCGGAGATGAGTGAGTAGTTCACCCCTGGACCATGGGTCCATAGCAGTAGCTAGATGGTAGTCTTCTCCTTGTTGTGCTTCATTGTTGGATCTTGTGAGCTGCCTAACATGATCAAGATCATCTATCCGTAATACTATATGTTGTGTTTGTCGGGATCCGATGGATAGAGAATACTATGTTATGGTGATTATCAATCTATTGTTTATGTGTTGTTTATGATCTTGCATGCTCTCCGTTATTAGTAGAGGCTCTGGCCAAGTTTGTACTCTTAACTCCAAGGGGAGTATTTATGCTCGATAGTGGGTTCATGCCTCCATTGAATCTGGGACAGTGACAGAAAGTTCTAAGGTTGTGGATGTGCTGTTACCACTAGGGATAAAACATTGATTCTATGTCTAAGGATGTAGTTGTCGATTACATTACGCACCATACTTAATGCAATTGTCTGTTGTTTGCAACTTACCGAATGGGGTTGGACGATAACGAAGGTGGACTTTTTAGGCATAGATGCGGTTGGATGGCGGTCTATGTACTTTGTCGTAATGCCCAATTAAATCTCACTATATTTATCATATCATGTATATGCATTGTTATGCCTTTCTCTATTTGTCAATTGCCCGACTGTAATTTGTTCACCCAACATGCTTTTATCTTATGGGAGAGACACCTCTAGTGACCTGTGGACCCCGGTCCTATTCTTTACATAGCATACAATCTACTGCAATTGTGTTTACTGTTTCTTTGCAAACATCTTCCACTCGATACGTTTAATCCTTTGTTACAGCAAGCCGGTGAGATTGACAACCTCATTGTTTCGTTGGGCAAAGTACTAGGTTCTTGCTTGTTCCTGGCATCCCTGTTGTTGCGCCGCATCACATGTCGCAACTATCGCTTCAACATGCTTCTTGGCTCCTCCTGGTTCGATCAACCTTGGTTTCTTTCTGAGGGAAACTTGCCACTGTGCGCATCATACCTTAATTCATGTTGAACCGCACACTTGGCATCTCCCTGCTGTGATCTCCTAGGAAAGTAAACCTCTAAATCAGATAACATGCTCAAATATATTCTGTTGGACTCTCAGCGCCATAACATAAGTACACCCCTATTTAATAAGTTGCGCCCAGTTCCTATTAGATTGGATACTGAATCCCTATTCCAACCTGGGACATAAAATATGGGAGATCTTCCAGTCATAAAGCAAAGGTAGGGGGCTTAAGAAATCTCTCTAATGTGGCACCCCGCCGCAGCAACCGTTAACGAGCCCCAAGAATAGACTCCCCTTGCAGCGTGTCTTGATCTCCCCGGCAACGGCGCCAGAAAACAGGCTTGATGCGCGTAGATGTACACGTCCGTTGGGAACCCCAAGAGGAAGGTATGATGCGCACAGTAAGTTTCCCTCAGTAAGAAAACCAAGGTTTAATCGAACCAGGGGGAGCCAAGAAGCACGTTGAAGGTTGATGGTGGCGAAATGTGATGCGGCGCAACAAGGGATTCCGGCGCCAACGTGGAATCTGCACAGCAAAACCAAAGTACTTTGCCCCAACGAAACAGTGAGGTTGTCAATCTCAGGCTTGCTGTAACAAAGGATTAAGCGTATCGAGTGGAAGATGATTGTTTGCAAGAAAACAGTAAAACAAGTATTGCAGTAGATTGTATGCTATGTAAAGAATAGGACCGGGGTCCACTGTTCACTAGAGGTGTCTCTCCCATAAGATAAAAGCATGTTGGGTGAACAAATTACAGTCGGGCAATTGACAAATAGAGAAGGGCATAACAATGCATATACATGATATGATAAATATAGTGAGATTTAATCCGGGCATTACGACAAAGTACATAGACCGCCATCCAACTGCATCTATGCCTAAAAAGTCCACCTTCAGGTTATCATCCGAACCCATTCAGTATTAAGTTGTAAACAACAGATTAATTGCATTAAGTATGGTGCGTAATGTAATCGACAACTACATCCTTAGACATAGAATCAATGTTTTATCCCTAGTGGCAACAGCACATCACAACCTTAGAACTTTCTGTCACTGTCCCAGGTGTCAATGAACATGAACCCACTATCGAGCATAAATACTCCCTCTTGGAGTTAAGAGTAAAAACTTGGCCAGAGCCTCTACTAATAACGGAGGGAGCATGCAAGATCATAAACAACACATAAACAATAGATTGATAATCACCATAACATAGTATTCTCTATCCATCGGATCCCGACAAACACAACATATAGTATAGATAGATGATCTTGATCATGTTAGGCAGCTCACAAGATCCAACAATGAAGCACAATTAGGAGAAGACGACCCATCTAGCTACTGCTATGGACCCATAGTCGAGGGGTGAACTACTCACTCATCACTCGGAGGCGATCATGGCGATGAAGAGTCCTCCGGGAGATGAATCCCCTCTCCGGCAGGGTGCCGGAGGCGATCTCCTGAATCCCCCGAGATGGGATTCGCGGCGGCGGCGTCTCTGGAAGGTTTTCCGTGTCGTGGCTCTCGGTGCTGGGGTTTTCGCGACGGAGGCTTTAAGTAGGCGAAAGGAGTAGGTCGGGACGAGGGGCCCACACCATAGGGCGGCGCGGGCCCCCCTCTGGCGCGCGGCCCTATGGTGGCGGCGCCTCGTCGCCCCACTTCGTTATCTCTTCGGTCTTCTGGAAGCTTCGTGGAAAAATAGGACCCTGGGCGTTGATCCAATTCCGAGAATATTTCCTTACTAGGATTTCTGAAACCAAAAACAGCGAAAACAGCAAGCTGGCTCTTCGGCATCTTGTTAATAGGTTAGTTCCAGAAAAATAAATACGACATATAATGTGCATAAAACATGTAGGTATCATCAATAAAGTAGCATGGAACATAAGAGATTATCGATACGTTGGAGACGTATCAGCTTCATTGTTGGATCTTGTGAGCTGCCTAACATGATCAAGATCATCTATCTGTAATACTATATGTTGTGTTTGTGGGATCCGATGGATAGAGAATACTATGTTATGGTGATTATCAATCTATTATTTATGTGTTGTTTATGATCTTGCATGCTCTCAGTTATTAGTAGAGGCTCTGGCCAAGTTCTTGCTCTTAACTCCAAGAAGGAGTATTTATGCTCGATAGTGGGTTCATGCCTCCATTGATACTGACAGTGCAGAAAGTTCTAAGGTTGTGGATGTGATGTTGCCACCAGGGATAAAACATTGATGCTATGTCTAAGGATGTAGTTGTTGATTACATTACGCACCATACTTAATGCAATTGTCTGTTGCTTGCAACTTAATACTGGAAGGGGTTCGGATGATAACCGAAGGTGGACTTTTTAGGCATAGATGCATGTTGGATAGCGGTCTATGTACTTTGTCGTAATGCCTAATTAAATCTCACTATATTTATCATATCATGTATATGCATTGTTATGCCCTTTTCTATTTGTCAATTGCCCGACCGTAATTTGTTCACCCAACATGCTTTAATCTTATGGGAGAGACACCTCTAGTGAGCTGTGGACCCCGGTCCTATTCTTTACATCGCATACAATCTACTGTTTTCTGTTTTCTTCGCAAACAATCATCTTCCACACAATACGGTTAATCCTTTGTTACAGCAAGCCGGTGAGATTGACAACCTCACTGTTTCGTTGGGGCAAAGTACTTTGGTTGTGTTGTGCAGGTTCCACGTTGGCGCCGGAATCCCTGGTGTTGCGCCGCATCACATTTCGCCACCATCAACCTTCAACGTGCTTCTTGACTCCTAATGGTCCGATTAAACCTTGGTTTCTTACTGAGGGAAACTTGCCACTGTGCGCATCATACCTTCCTCTTGGGGTTCCCAACGGACGTGTACATCTACGCGCATCGGTGGCGTGGGCCCTGGCGCGGATCGCGTAGTCCGCTCACACAGCCCCACGACCGACCACCACGACACATCCACACAAGCGAGCCTAAGCTCCACGGCCTCCAACTTGCCCCGATGTCGCGACCCGCACGAGCTGTAAAGGCCCGTGAGGTCCCTCGCCATGGACAGCTACAACCACCGGGAGCACGTCGGCGCTGCAGCCGTCCACGCATCTGCACAACCACCGGACCGCATCGTTGAAACCGCCGCCGCCGCCCAGGCGAAGTCTGCACAACCGCCGCCGCCGGGCCGATGCCAGGAGAAGCCTGCCCCCGTCATCGGCGGCGCGAGCCTTGCTCGGCCCGTCCTGCACAGTGAAAGATCGAGATGTCGCCTAGAGGGGGGTGAATAGGCAATTACAAACTCTTGCGGATTTGTCTTGTAACAATGCGGAATTAAACTAACGTTTAGTTTACAAGCACAAACCCTAAATATGCTAAGCTCAACTAAGTGTAACAATAGCAACTAGAGCTAAGCAAGATAGGCACAAGATATATGTAGCACAAGTGATAGCAAGATATATGTACTTCAAGCACGATGGCTATCACAAGGAAAGAGAGCTCGGGTATAGAAATAGCAGGCACGCGGAGACGAGGATTATTCCCGTGTTCCCTTCCTTTGCAAGAAGGTACGTCATGTTTGGAGAGGTGGAGGTACGAAGGATTCCCAGCCACGAAGGCTCACCCTATTCTCCAAACCACACCCACGAAGGATAATGGCCCTTTCCTTATGGTTAGCTTTTCCTCCGCTCCGGAGATGGCAAGCTCCACAACCACTTCACAAGCTCCACGAAGGAGAAGCCCGGCCTCTTCACAATCTTCTTGAAGAGATCACCGGAGCACCAACCGCCAAGCCAACTAGGAGGTTTCCCTCCAAGAGTAACAAGCTCACGGTCTCTCACTCGAACTAATCGTGGTGGAGAGCTCAACACTATGCAATGATGCAAAGCAAGAACACTAGAGGTGTTCAAATCCTTCACTCTCAAATCCCACCCAAGCAACAAATGCTAAGATGAGATTGGAGAGGAAGAACAATGGGGAAAGTCAACAAAAGACTCCAAGATCTAGATTCCAAGAGTTCCCCTCACTTAGAGAAGAAATGGATTGGTGGAAGTGTAGATCTAGATCTCCTCTCTTAGATCCCTCAAGAATTAGCAAGAATTATGGGAGGAATCAAAGGGGAGAGCAAGTTCTTCCAAGAGCAACAATGGAGGTGAAGAAAGGGGAAGAACTAACTCAACTCAAGGTGGGAGAAGGCTATTTATAGTTAGGAGGAAGAAATAACCGTTGGAGAAAAAGCCAAAACGCAGAAAACGGAGCGAAATAGTGCCAATGATTGGCGACAGCTGACGGATTATGGGCCTGGTGAGGCGGTCAGGGTCGGTCAGGCGGCCCACCGGCCCGAACGAACGCGCGACGGATGTAAGGAGGTGTGGCGCAGGTGGGCTGCGCGGGGGCGCTGAGGCCCATCCGGCAGAGGCCGGCTGGAGGAGCCTTTGGCCGGGCCGCGCAGAGCCCGACGAGCGGCAGACTGGGCCGGATGAGGGCGGGTAGCCCCGAAATGCCACCGGTCGCGTTAGCGCTGGGCCGGTTTGGCCCGTGTGCGGCGTGCGCAGGCAGGCCGGTCGACTGGCTGCCCCTCCCTTTTCTCTTTTTCTTCTTTTTATTCTTTTTCCCTTTTTCCTTTTTCTTTAATAACTAATGCTCCCGAACTCCGATTCGCATGAAACCAATTTTGTTTGGAAGATAACAACAAATGCTATCTTATAGAAAGTGAAAACCCAAGAATCTGTAGGAGGGGATTTTATCATGAATATAAAAGGTAGAACCTTATATCATGAATAATCGGTAAAATCACCCAACCTCGAAAACGCAATAGAAGATGCATGCGAACTCCGTTTTCGACGAACTTGGGCTTGTTGTAAAGCTATTATCAAGCTCAAGAACAACACCAGAGAAACACCAAGAAGCAATAAGGATATGCAAAGTATGCAAAGGATTGAGCTCCCTAAGACGATGTGATCAAGTTACTCAACCGAAAGCCCCTCTTGATAGTGCGGCTATCTATCCTATAATCCGGTCTCCCAACAACCACCTTGAGACCGGTAAAAGGAAAAACTATCAAGGTCATACCTTTGCCTTGCGCATCCCGCTTGATCTTGATGATAACTCTTCAAGCTCTACAAGCCGGAATCTACAACTTGATCATTGTTGCTTTGTGAAGACTCACAAATGCTCCCCATACACTATGATGGGAAAGCTTCATTGATGCACATCTTCACATGTCCATTATCACCAAATGGACGGCAAGCTTCAAGCATGTGATCCACTTGAGATGCTCATCTTGAACTTGCCCAACTCAACCTTGTATCTTCTCATACTCTCATAAGATAGAGCATGGCTACTATTGAGTTCCACATAAGAACTCCATCTTCATTTCTTCTTCTTGATCATATCACATATATGTCTTCAAATCGATGATCTTGATGCCAATACACAAGATGTATCTTTATTTACATGGCATCCATACTTGAATCCAACACATGGAATACAAGTAGAACCTATGGAATATTCCTTCATATAAACTCAATGAAAACATTAGTCCATAGGGGTTGTCATTAATTACCAAAACCACACATAGGGGCAATGTACCCTTACAATCTCCCCCATTTTGGTAATTGATGACAATCACAATAAGAGGGTTTATATAATGAATATTAGAAACAAGTACGCAACTTATCCAAGAATAAGTTGTATACAAGAGGTTGTATTTGATATGGTCAAGTAACACAAAGCTACTAGCCCATATCAAAACCGGCTCTACTCACACAACTACAACAAATGCACGGGATGTGAGTAGAACCAATATATATAGAGAAAACTCCCCCACAATGTATGCATGTGTGATGAACATGAATTCATTGCATACATTGTCAAGATTAACCTTTGGGACAATTTCCACTATATATATACAACCATGCAAGACATATAAATATGGAATGCATGAGAGGCAAAACACTTAAGCACAAACCAAACTTAAGTATAAAACCATTCCCTTAAACCCTCTAAACTTCTCCCCCATTGGCATCGAGTGCCAAAATGGGTGAAAATTTTAGAAAGCCAATATAATGTGAGTTCCTCCCCAAAGTGTGCACTTCTCATAATTTGAGTGGAATCAAATGCACATATCCAATGAAGAATACTTGAAGGAAGTCAAAATATATTGAGGATCAAAGATTGCACAAGGATAACATGGTGATGCGCGTAGATGTACACGTCCGTTGGGAACCCCAAGAGGAAGGTATGATGCGCACATCGGCAAGTTTTCCCTCAGAAAGAAAACCAAGGTTATCGAACCTAGGAGCTAAGAAGCCTGAAGGTTGTTGGTGGAGAGTGTAGTGCGGCGCAACACCGGTGAAACCAGCCAACGTGGAACTGCACAACACAATCAAAGTACTTTGCCCCAACGTAACAGTGAGGTTGTCAATCTCACGGCCTGAAAACAAAGGATTAAACGTACGAGTGGAAGATGGTGTTTGTTTGCAAAGAACAGTAAAGAACAGTAGAATGTATTCAGATGTAAAAGAATGGACCGGGGTCCATAGTTCACTAGAGGTGTCTCTCCAATAAGATAACTAACATGCTGGGTGAACAAATTACAGGCGGGCAATTGACAAATAAAGATTCAATACATATCAACGATGATTACTATGTGATTTAATCAAGGCATTACGACAAAGTACATAGACCGCTATCCAGCATGCATCTATGCCTAAATAATCCACCTTCAGGTTATCATCCGAACCCCTTCGGTATTAAGTTGTAAACAAGAGATAATTGCATTAAGTATGGTGCGTAATGTAATCAACACAAATATCCTTAGAAAAAGCATCGATGTTTTATCCCTAGTAGCAACAGCACATCCACAACCTTAGAACTTTTGTCACTGTCCCGGATTAAATGGAGGCATGGACCCACTATCGAGCATAAATACTCCCTCTTGGAGTTACAAGTATCAACTTGGCCAGAGCCTCTACCAACGGAGAGCATGCAAGAACATAAACAACACATATATGATAGATTGATAATCAACTTAACATAATATTCTATATTCATCGAATCCCGCCAAACACAACATGTAGCATTACAAATAGATGATCTTGAGCATGTTAGGCAGCTCACAAGATCTAAACAATGATAGCACAAGCGGAGAAGACAACCATCTAGCTACTGCTATGGACCCATAGTCCAAGGATGAACTACTCACGCATCAATCAGGAGGCGGGCATGATGATGTAGAGCCCCTCCGGTGATGATTCCCCTCTCGGGGTGCCGGAGGCGATCTCTGAATCCCCGAGATGGGATTCGCGACGCGTCTGGAAGGTTTTCCGTATCGTGGCTCTCGATACGGGGTTCGACGAAGGCTATTTGTAGGCGGAGGGTAGGTCAGGGGGTGTCACGAGGGCCACACAATGATGGCGCGGCCGGGCTTGGGCGCCGCCCAGTGTGTCGCCACCTCGTGGCCCCACTTCCTTTTCTCTTTCGGTCTTCTGGAAGCTTCGTGCAAAAATAGGACCACAGGAGTTGATTTCGTCCAATTAGAGAATATTTCCTTACTAGGATTTCTGAAACCAAAAAGAAAACAACTGGCACTTCGGCATCTTGTTAATAGGTTAGTGCTGGAAAATGTATAATAATGTAAAGTATGTATAAAACATTCAAGTATTGTAATAAAAGTAGCATGGAACATAAGAAATTATAGATACGTTTGAGACGTATCAAGCATCCCCAAGCTTAGTTCCTACTCCCCGAGTAGGTAGATAACACAAATAATTTGAAGTGACATGCTACCAACATAATCTTGATCAACATTATTGTAAAGCATATGAGATGAATGAAGTGATCTGAACAAAAGATTGCTAACAAAGATAATGACTAAACAAATGAATCATATAGCAAAACTTTTCATGAATAGTACTTTCAAACAAGTATCAATAAGATTTGCATAAGAGCTAACTCATAAGCAATAAATTCAAAGTAGAATGAATTGAAGCAACACAAAGGATGATTAAGTTTCAGCAATTGCTTTCAACTTGTAACATGTATATCTCATGGATATTTGTCAACATAGAGTAATATAACAGGTGCAATAAGTAAACATGTAAGAATCAATGCACACGGTTAACACAAGTGTTTGCTTCTAAGATAGAAAGAAGTGGGTAAACTGACTCAACAATAAAGTAAAAGAATGGCAGAGGGAAGCATGGATTACTATTTTTGTGCTAGAGCTTTTGTTTTGAAAACATAGAAACAATTTTGTCAACGGTAGTAATAATTCATATGTGCTATGCATAATACTTCCTACAAGTTGCAAGTCTCATGCATAGAGTACTAATAGTGCTCGCACCTTGTCCTACTTAGCTCGGAAAACACGGATTATCATTGCATAACATATGTTTCAACCAAGTGTCACAAGAGGTACCTCATGCGCCTGTACAAGTGTCTAAGGAGAAAGCACGCATTGTATTTCTCGCTTTTGATTATTCTCAACTTAGACATCCATACCGGGACAACATAGACAACGAGATAATGGACTCCTCTTTTAATGCTTAAGCATTCAACAACGAATAATATTCTCATAAGAGATTGAGGTTGTATGTCCAAACTGAAACTTCACCATGATACATGGCTTTAGTTGGCGGCCAATGTTCTTCTCTAACATATGCATACTCAAACCATTTGATCATGAAATCCACTTACTTCAGACAAGACGAACATGCATAGCATCTCACATGATATCCAACAAAGGTAAAGTTGATGGCGTCCCCAGAAACATGGTTACCGCTCAACAAGCAACTTATAAGAATTAAGACACATAACTACATATTCATCACCACAATAGTTTTTAAGCTATTTGTCCCATGAGCTATATATTGTAAAGGTAAAGGAATGAAATTTTAAAGGTAGCACTCAAGTAATTTACTTTGGAATGGCAGAAAAATACCACATAGTAGGTAGATATGGTGGACACAAATGGCATGGGTTTTGGCTCAAGGTGTTTGGATGCACGAGAAGCATTTCCTCTCAGTACAAGGTTTGGGCTAGCAAGGTTGTTTGAAGCAAACACAAGTATGAACAGGTACAGCAAAACTCACACAAGAACATATTGCAAGCATTATAAGGCTCCTACACTGTCTTCCTCGTTGTTCAAACACTTTACCCGAAAATATCTAGACTTAGAGAGACCAATCATGCAAACCAAATTAAACAAGCTCTACGGTACTTCTTCATTAATAGATTAAACTACATGATGCAAGAGCTTAAACATGATCTATGAGAGCTCAAACAATTGCCAAATTGCAAACCATATGCGGTTTTGATTCCAACCAAATAGCAATTTAACGAAGCAATCAGCCTTCGCCATGAACATTAACACAATTAAGAACACAAGTGTTCCATATGAAAAAGCGGAGCGTAATATCTCCAATATAAGAATGATGGGATCCAACTTTATTCAAAACAAAACAAAAATAAAAGCAAACAGACGCTCCAAGTAAAGAACATAAGATGTGATGGAATAAAAATATAGTTTCACTAGAAGTGACCTGATAAGTTGTCGATGAAGAAGGGGATGCTTGGGCATCCCCAAGTTTAGATGCTTGAGTCTTCTTAAAATATGGAGGGATGAACCACCGGGGCATCCCCAAGCTTAGACCTTTCACTCTTCTTGATCATAGTATATCATCCTCTTCTCTTGACCCTTGAAAAGTTCCTTCCCAAACTTCAAGCAAACTCAATAGAGGGTTAGTGCATAATCAAAATTCACACATTCAGAGGTGACACAATCATTCTTAACACTTCTGGACATTGCACAAACTGAAAGTTAATGGAACAAAGAAACTCATTCAACATAGCAAAAGCGGCAATGCGAAATAAAAGACAGAATCTGTCAAAACAGAACAGTCCGTAAAGATGCATCTGGCAGGGGCACTTAACTTGCTCAAATGGAAAAACTCAAAACTAATGAAAGTTGCGTACATATATAGGATCACGCTCGTAAATTTTCAGATTTTTTCTATTTTTTTACAGAGACTTCTGCGAGAATTCGTGACAGACAGCAATGCTGTTTCTGCGCAGCGATCCAAATCTATCATCAACTTTAACATAGAAACTTTACTTGGCACCAAAACATGATAAGGAGAGGTTGCTACAGTAGTAAACAACTTCCAAGACTCAACAATACAGTAAATAAAATGAAACATGGGTTATCTCCCAAGAAGTGCTTTTCTTTAACGCCTTTCAGCTAGGCGCAGAAAGTGCAAATCAAGTAACATCAAGAGAAGAAGCATCAACATCATAGCTTGTTCTAATAATAGAATCAAAAGGCAACTTCATTATCTTTCTAGAAAGTGTTCCATACCTTTCTTGAGAGGAAATTGATATTTAATATTACCTTCCCTCATATCAATAACAGCACCAACAGTTCGAAGAAAAGGTCTTCCAACACAATAGGACAAGATGCATTGCATTCGATATCCAAGACAACAAAATCAACGGGGACAAGGTTATTGTTAACCGTAATGCGCACATTATCAATCCTCCCCAAAGGTTTCTTTTTAACATTATCGGCAAGATTAACATCCAAATAACAATTCTTCAATGGTGGCAAGTCAAGCATATCATAAATCTTTTTAGGCATATCAGAAATACTTGCACCAAGATCACATAAAGCATTACATTCAAAGTCATTGAATTTCATTTTAATGATGGGCTCCCAACCATCCTCTAACTTCCTAGGAATAGAAGCTTCAAGTTTTAATTTCTCTTCCCTAGCTTTAATGAGAGCATTTGTAATATGTTTCGTAAAGGCTAAATTTATAGCACTAGCATTGGGACTCCTAGCAAGTTTTTGTAAGAACTTTATAACTTCAGGGATGTGACAATCATCAAAATCTAAACCATTATGTTCTACAACAATGGAATCATTGTCACCAATATTTTGAAAAATTTAGTTTTATCACAAACAGCAGTTTAAGCATTTAGGCAATTTTGTACGCTTTGCACTAGGAGTAGAAACATTACCTTTGATATTTACCATTGATAGTAGGAGGTGCGCAACATGTGAAGAATCAACATTACTAGTGGTGGTAATAGTCCATACTTCTACATTTTTCTCTTTAGCAAGTTTTTCTTTCTTCTCTATCCCACCTAGCATGCAATTCAGCCAACATTCCAATATTATCATTAATTGAACTTGGATGGCATTTGCTGTAGCAGAAAATTTTGTATCATTATCCTCAGGTTTAGCAACCATTTTATTAATTAAAGAAGATTGTGATTCAGACATATATGAGATTTGTTTTCAGCATTTGAAAGCTTAGTTTGCAAACCAAAAATTTCCATATTCAGATTTTCAAGTTGATTTCCTATATTTTTCAACAAGGTAGATTGTTCATTCATAGTTTTAGTAAACAATTGATTTTGCTCATATTGCGATTGCATAAAGCTCTTAGTAGTTCTTTCAATTTCCAATATCTTTTCCTCACTAGGCAAAACAGATCTACCATAATTACCATAACCATTACCATTATTTGAAGGATATGGCCTATAGTTGTTATTCTATAATTATTCCTATAAGCATTGTTGAAATTATGTTCTTAATAAAATTCACATCAACATTTTCTTCTTGACACTACAAGAAAAGTTGCCATGGCCGTGAGAGGTTGATGTGGCAAGTGGTTGCTGGTGTACCATGACCGACGATTTTTGGTCCCTCAGTGGTGCAGCCATCAAAACTTTTTTTCACCGTTTTGAGCCACTAATGACAGCGGCCAACGTCGTATGCTCATTTGTGGGGCGTGGTGCATCTGAGAATCTGGGTTAGCAGACTTGAGTCATAAATCCTCGCCGAGATGTAGGGCCCAGGATAGCCTCTCGGCATTGTTTTTTTTTCAGATGCAGCGCCATCTCGTTCAGCGTTCTCCGATCGAGCCGTTTGATGCGGATCATGGGTCCCATGTCATCCTCTATGGACAATAATCCTTTCTATTCTTGGATTTTTTGACCCCCTGATTTGGCTACTTCCTTTTCTTTTGATCCCTTGCCGGCTTGGAAGCGTTGAGACCGCTGCTGCCTAAATGGGACACATGTCATCCTCTATGTGCAATCAACTTTCTTTTCTTGGAGTTTTTTTTGGCACCTCAAATTTGATCACTTGCCTTTTTCTTTAGATCCCCTGCCGTATCTCAAGCAGTGATACATACCTTCATGGGACCATATGTCATCCTCTATGTACTGTACTATGAAACTTTCTTTTCTTGAATTATTTTTGGCACCTCATATTTTGGTCACTTACCTTTCTTCGATCCCTAGCCTCTCAGAAAGCGGTGTCTAGCTGGCTGCTAAATGGGACCATGTGTCCTCTATGTACTATAAAACTTTCCTTTCTTGAATTATTTTTGGCTCTGGTATTTTTTCACTTGCCTTTTTCTTTCGATCCTGCCGCCTCTCAAACGGTGATACAGCTGCTGCTAAATGGGACACACATGTCATCCTCTATGTACCTCTTTGGCTTTCTTTTCTTAGAATTATTTTGGCTCTGATATTTTTCTTGCTTTTCTTTACGATCTCATGCCACGTTTGAAACGATGAGGAACCTGCAGGTCGGTCCGACATGTCATCCTCTATGTACTATAAAAGTTCATTTCTTGGTTTTCACCCTCCGATTTTTGGCAATTTCTTTTCTTTTGATCCCCTTGCATACTCTCAACGTTGATCTGCATGCACACTTTAAATGGGACCGCATGTCATCCTCTATTGTGCTATAAAACTTTCTTTTCTTGAATTATTTTGGCTCCTGATTTTGGTCACTTGCCTTTTCCTTTCGTCTCATGCGACGTTTGAAACGTTGAGGAACACCTGTTGGCTCATGGGACCCATGTATCCTCATATTCTTCCTTAAAGTTTCCTTGTTAGTTTTCACCCATGATTTTTATGACACCTTTTCTTTTGATCCCCCTTCCCCTTTAGAGAAGCAATCCAGAGTAAGTTCTTCAGCTCAAAGGACCCGCATGTCATCTCTAACATGAACAATAAACTTTTCTTTTCTTGGATTTTTTGCCCCCAATTACTAGCTACTTTCTTTCTTTTGATCTCAAGCCCGCATTCAAACATTGAGGCCAGCTAGCATCCAAAATGGGACCGACATGTCATCCTCTTATGTACAATAAATCTTGGATTATTTGCCTCTGATATTTGGTCACTTGCCTTTCTTTCGATCTCATGCGCCTTTGAAACGTTAGGTAAGGCTGCGCTCATGGGTCCACCTTCATCCTCTCTAAACAATAAAAAGTTTCTTTTCTGTGGAGTTATTTTTGACCTAATTTCGGCTATTTGCCTTTTTATTTTGATCCATAACCCCTTTGAGCTTGATAAGGGGCCATTGGCGAATTGATTCCCATCATCCTCTATGAACAATAAAAGTTTCCTTTGGTGGATTTATTTTGACCCCTAATTAATTCCTGGCTATTTCCTTTTCTTGATCCCACTGCCCCACTTGGAAAGCGTTTGGGGATCTTTAGCGCCTCATGAGTCCGCATGTCATCCTCAGACGATAAATGTTTTCTTTTCTTAGTTTTTTGCAAGCCCCGACTTTTATTTTTTTTGTTTCGACCTTTGCCTTTGAAACGTTAGCAGCGGCTGAGCTCATGGGTCCACTGATGTCAAACCTCCCGTACAAGAAACATGTGATATCTTGATTATTTTACAGACAATAAACAGTGTATTTTTCGCTCTGAGCTATTGCAAGCGGATAAATTAAATCTTTATTTTACATCTCATATCTTGAATCTCCTTGTTTTTGTTTTTGCGAAGCATGGACATTCATTTTTTTTGAGAAAAATCAGACTTCCATGTTCGGAGTGAGGCTGAAATTATGCAGAATCAAAAAGAGCTGAGAAGGACAGTTGAGGCGGATAATAATCGGTCTGTTAATTGGAAATCTTTGCTTTTCTTGGATTTTCACCCCCGATTTACGGCTACTTCATTTTTCTTTTGGTCTTGTGCCGCCTTGGAAACGTTGAGACGGCTGCTGAATGGGACCGTATGTCATCCTCTATGTACAATAAAGTTTCCTTTCTTGGATTATTTTTGGCTCTTGATATTTGATGCTTTTCCTTTTTCTTTTCGATCATATGCCGCCTTTGAAATTGAGAGTCCCTGGCGGCTCATGGGACCCATGTCATCCTCTATGTACAATAAAAGTTTGATTTCTTGGATTTTTTTTCACCCTACGGATTTTTGGCTATTTCCTTTTTGTTTTGATCCCCTGCCGCCTTTGAAGCGTTGAGTAAGGCTAACGGCTCTGTAGGTCCCACATGTCGCGGCCCACGTATGAGCGATAAAAAACAACTTCTTAGGTTTTTACCCCTAATTTCGGCTACTTTCTTTTCTTTTGATCTCCGGCAGCATTTGAAGAAGCGTTGGGACGGCTAATAGCGCAAAATGGGACCATGTCATCCTCTATGTACAATCAAGTTTCTTTTCTTGGATTATTTTTGGCTCTGATATTTGGTCACTTGCCTTTTCTTTCGATCCATGCCACGTTTGAAGCGTTGAGGAACACCTGGCGGCTCATAGGACAGGGATGTCATCATCTGTACTACAAAGTTTATTTTCTAGGGTTTTTTCACTCTCTGATTTTTAGCTCATTCCTTTTCTTTTGATCCCTATTTGGCAAACGTTGAGTAAAATTTGCTAACTAAGTGGGTCCCGCATGTCATCCTCTATGTACAATCAACTTTCTTTTCTTCGAGTTTTTGTACCCCCTAATTTCAGCTACTTTCTTTCTTTTGATCTCGGCAACATTTGAAAGCCGTTGGGACCTCTGCCAAAATGGGACAGCATGTCATCCTCTATGTCCTATAAAAGTTTCTTTTCTTGATTACTTTTCACCCTACGATTTTTGGTCACTTGCCTTTTCTTTCGATCTCATGCCGCCTTTTAAAATGTTGCGGAACCTGCTGGCTCATGGGACCCGCATGTCATCCTCTATGTACAATAAAGTTTCTTTTCTTAGATTTTCTTCCTCTGATCTTTAGCTATTTCCATTTTCTTTTGATCCTGTATGCAGACGTTGAACCTGCTGGCTCATGGAACCCGCATGTCATCCTCTATGTACAATCAAGTCTCTTTTCTTGGATTTTTTTACCCTCTTATTTTTGGTCACTTGCCTTTTCTTCGATCTCATGCAACCTCTGAGCTTCCCGTTGAGAGAAATTCTTTGGCTCATAGGACCCACATGTCATCCTCTATACTATAAAGAAGTTTCTTTTCTTGGATTTTTTTCACCCTCTTATTTTTTGGCTATTTTCCTTTTTCTTTTGATCCTGCACTTCTTGAAACATTGATTAGGCTAACACGACACAAGGGGCCCATGTCATCCTCTGCCTTTGGTCAACATAAGATCTTGGAAGCGAAAGAGCTTGTATAAGTGGGACCCATATGTCATCCTCTCTGTACAATAAAAGTTTCTTTTCTTGGATTATTTTTTACTCGATATTTAGTCGGTTCCTTTTCTTTTGATCTCATGCCGCCTCTGAAACGTTGATAAGGTGTTGGCTCATGGGACCCGCATGTCATCCTCTATGTACAATAAAGTTTCTTTTCTTAGATTTTTTACCCCCTGATTTTTGCTAACTTGCCTTTTTCTTTTCGATCATATGCCGCCTTTGAAATTGAGGTCGCCGCTGGCTCATGGGTCCCACATGTTAGCCTCTATGAACAACAAACCTTTCCTTTGTTGGATTTATTTTTTACCCTAATTTACGGCTATTTGCCTTTTTTACCTGCTTTGGGACGGCACAATAAAGTTTCATTTCTTAGATTTTTTTTACCCATTGGTTTTTTGCTAACTTGCCTTTTTCTTTTCGATCATATGTCGCCTTTGAAATTGAGGTCGCCGCTAGCATGGGTCCCACATGTCGGCCTCTATGAACAATAAACTTTTTCCTTTGTTGGATTTATTTTTCACCCCTAATTACGGCTGTTGCCTTTTTCTTTTGATCCCACGTAGCCTTTGAAACGATAAAGACTATTTCTTGTGATCGGTCCCACATGTCATCACATTATTAAGAATAAAGTTTCCTTTTTGGATTTATTTTTGACCCCATTTATGGCTATTTGCCTTTTTCTTCGATCCTGCCGACTTAGCGAAATGATGAGGATTGAATTTGTGAATCGGTGCCCTTAATAGAAGCCCTCTATGAACTATAAATGTTTCCTTTGTGAGTTTATTTTTACCCTATTTTCGAACTACTTGCCTTTCTTTGAAACGTTGAGGGCCTTCTTTTGTCTCATGGGTCCCACATGGCATCCTCTATCTGAACGATAAACCTTCATTTCTTGTTAACAACAGGTTTATCAGTATTATTTTCACCAGACTAATACAAGCTCTTTCGCTCCAAGATCTTGCAAGTTAATAGAATAAATCATGGAATTATTAGGATATGTTTTAAATTTCAAATCCACTTTATGAATTTTTGAAAATACCGTGATCTATGTGGGTATGGAGCGATCAAGGATTTTCATATTGTCCATGAGCAGTTTCAAAAATTGCAACCCAATAATTCAAAATAAATACAAACAACTTTTATGTAGAATCTCAAGTTTTTGTTTTTTGCCAATCATAGGATCTATGGTTCTTTAGAAAAGGGCCAACATTGCATGAGCAGAAAGGCCCATTTGTAGTTATTGGGCTTCGGCAGCCGGAGCAAGTAGGCCTATAGCAAATACCTTGTAGATGGTCGTTGGAACCCAAAAGTATTTGTTGCCTAGACTTAGATGCCAAACTCAACCTTATTGACATGAACCTTGCTATGCACACGACAATTTCAGTCCGATCCGTGTACGAAACACAAGATCCAACCCTTCGTGTGAGGAAGCAGGTGACAGCACACCTCCAGATGCTCAATCGTACATACGCATATCATATAGGAGTTGTCGTATGTACATCAGTTCCGTATTGACATGTTTTTTCTTTGGTTCACATGTGGGGTCCGCACAGTCACCTAGGTCGCACATCTACTTCCTTGCTCGTAGTTGATGCATGTTCGGTTTGGGGATGGGGTGGAACCGAACACACCCCCATGCCAGTGGATGTACTTTACCCTTTAGCGGCGAAAAAATAGGAATGGTCCTCTCATGAGTATGATCAACAAGAGGTGGCTATATTATATAAAGGACGTACACACATTGTAATTATAGTGCTGAAATAAAGTCAATCCTAAAACAGCCATGCATGGGTTATAATATGAAGGCAACACGAAATACAAAAGCGGGGCAGTGTTCAAATAAACTGATTCAAACTAGTACATACTAAAAACAGTGTACTACTTCTCAACACTTCAAGCATAATAAAAAAGTGTCACTGTTTTTTTAAAGGTAACACCGAACGGGCAATGTTTAAAGCAGGCTTAAACCACATAGCCGCTTGTCGGACACTATCCCAACCATCCTTGGGAAGGCTGATAACTCCCACAGTCTCACCTTCATCTGGCTGGAGGTTGCAGCGCAAAATTTTAGGGTATTGATTATAACGAATATTCCGGTATGCTGTGTAGACGCAGTTTTTCCTCATGAATGGAACCAATGTGCCATCAGGAGCTTTGGATTCACGCTTCTTCAGGTTGGCAATGATTGGGTAATTGAGTCCGAGGAACAGAGAGTGGTCGCTGAGGCTGTTAACCTGCCTCCAAAGAAAGTCCCCTGCACGTGCAGTAGATAAGGGATCCAGCTCAAAGACGTAGGTGGCAACAGGAGGATACTGCCGTAGCTGAAGCCCATTAGCAGCATAGGGAATGTCAGGAGGTACTTCAGCATTGGCAATCCCAATCTTGTTTACTGTAAGGATGATCATCAATCGCTTGCCATCAGCAGATGGAGCGAGGAACCACGCGTACTGCTGATCATCCACCACCGGTGGCGGGATTACAAACGGGAGCATCAGGTTTTCTGCAATATTAGAAATGGAGACGAATAGGGTGTTACTGGCAACCATATTCAAACAGCAGCATTGTTCATCGTTCATGCTCACAGTATAAATACGACTATGTAAGCTAAGGACATTGGTCATTCATGTGTTCAAATCAAGTGTCCAATATATCAGTTATACTGCATCCATCCCACGAAACTAGTCTAAACTTCGCCAAAACTAGACACTAGTTAGTGTATACACAGTTATATACTACCTCTGTCCCACCGAAAGTGTCTGAGATTTGTCCAAATTCAGATGTATCTAGACAGTGAAAGCATATAGATACATTCAAATTTTGACAAATATATATCATCTTAAGTTTAAGTCCTGTGTTGTAGTTAATTCCCTTTGTCTTAAGTGATCTATTAGAGAGCTTCCCTGTGACCACCCGAAGGGTAAGAAATGTTTAACTGTATAAGTGGATTGCCTAGACCTTTCCATCAGTTCGGACTTTTGGTTGCGTTGGCTAGTCCATGAAGCTTGACATGGTGTCAGAGCCAGGGTCTCGAGTTCGAGTCCTGGCTTTCGCAATTTATCCTAAAATTGTTGTTGCCCCCTCGGAGTCCACGTATATGCCTCTTGAGCTATACCTCTGAGTCTTTCCACATGTTGACTTGTCTCCCATCACACGTGAGGGGGGGTGTTGAATTGTATAAGTGGATTGCCGCCCTTGCGATCAGTTCGGACTTTTGGTTGTGTTGGTAGTGCATGAAGCTTGACAAGAAAGAAATGCTCTTTGTAGCTAACCCCAAGTCTGGTAACATTTGCAAAATAGGTATCAGATGCAGCTATCCATTCAGTAGAAGAATTTGCATTTTAGAGTTGAAGGTTCATAATCTCTTCTCTACTATTGATAGTAAAGGGTACACATGGTATTTGTTTACCTCATTTTCGCGTTCTAAAAAAGGTACGCTATATGGTTGTGCTAAGTTAAACTGATTTAAGTCTGTTCAAGTTTATCGAAAATTATACTACCAACATCTAAAACATCAATATAGGTTCATATATTACAAAAGATATTTAGATTTTCTTTTCTCGAACACATGCCTAGTCGTGCATCATTATATATTAGAGCATACAGGGTTGTAGCAAGGCTACGAAAAACTGAGAAAGCAAAAAGAAAGAACTATACAGGGGACTAGAGGCAGCTAACTTTGTTAGGCCTGCAGGTGCTAAATCTTATATATATATGAGGTTGTAGATATTAATCGTAAACTTACTCAAACTTAAATATCATTGAATTAGGAAAAAGATAACCTGAGTTATTTTGAATGAGGGGACGTCACAATCACTAATGAAAGATAATTGTGGGAAACTGAAATCTATTCAAGAAAATGGGAGAAAAAATGTATCAAAAACAAAATTAATTATACCATTCTGCAGATTGTTCACCGATATAAACAAAGAACTGTTTGATCTGCATGTAGGTACATCCAATCAAGGCTTTTTCCCCGATCTCTAGAAAATATAAGCTACGCATGTAATTACAAACGATTTTCTTCTATTTTTCTGTTTCTACGTTAACATTTGAGATACTTGTTAATTACATCCATATTCTGCAGTTGCATAGAGTTACTAATTCAGGAATGCATTCACATACGGAGTATACTATGTTTGCTGATGACTGACTAGTACTAATTCATTGCAAGCAACGGTTCATTCATATTCAGATAAAGGATGTGATCGTTAAGTCATATACTTATGAAAGTCCTTATGCATCTCTCTGATGCAGATGGCGGGGGTCTCTCGTCCTCCTTTTGGAGGCAAAATCAATTAGTTATATATGAAACAATGGGTGTAAAAGGTTATCAAAAAGGGTGCCTTCATAGTGCCACGTTATCTTTTGAGATACTGGTTAATTACACCCATATTCTGCAGTGGCGTAGAGTTACTAATTCAGGAATGCAATCACATACTGAGCATACTATGTTTGTTGGTGACTAATTAGTACTACTAATTCATTGCAAGCAACGGTTCATTCATATTCAGCAAAAGGGGGTGTGATCATTAAGTCATATAAGAAAGGTAAAATATAAACAAGGTAGTTCATGAATAACTTCATTGGTTAAGGCAGTGTATCATGCAATGCAACATAAGGACTGAAAAAATACCATTTGCGGTGTCCCAGAAGTACGTGGAGCCGTCAGTTTCGTCCACCGCAAAAACGTGGCCACGGAGTTCAATGGCATCACAGTAATTTGGATAATCAGGTGCAGGTGTAAGGGCCTCCAGCATTCTCCAGTCGCCACCCCCTTCAAGGTAGAAAATCGTTTTGTCGAACAAGGCGATGAGCTTGTAATCTGCGTACCTCCCACCTTTTGTGGGCACTTGGCAGATTACAATCTTCAACAAATAAATTTCTGGACGCCAGTTAAAAGAGTATGCAGGTCGATATGAAACAATACTATGATGAATCTTCGAATCAGGTAGGGATGGAAGGGGGATATGTCGCTCGGTGTAGACGTTCACGAGGCACCACTCATGATGATCGGCGGCGGCGATCCAGTCGCCGTTCGCGCCAAGCCATTTTCTGTCGTGCATGAACGGCAGGGCGACAGAACGGCGAGGATGGTCGAGGGGCACCAGGTCGTACACGGTATCATGCAGACGAGATGCTCTCGCCACGTCCCAGTGTTCATCGAACCAATAAGCAGGCGGAGGCATCAGCAGGCAGGGTTCATCCCAATGGTGCATCTTACCTTCATCCTTGCTGATCATGTCGTAGAGCTCCCTGGAACATGCAGCAAGTCGGACGGTGTAGGTAACGTCCAGATGCGCAGCGATGAGGTCGATGTTGTCGCCGGTGAGAGCCTCCAAGTGGCCGTCCCCGCCGCCCCGGCAAAGCCTAGAATAATCCATCACGTGAAGATGGATTTAGGTGGATGGCGGATGCAACTGCGCTTGGGGTTTTCGGAGGAGAGGGCGAGCGCTATGGAAGGAACGATGCGGCGCGCGGCCGGCCGGGGTAAGGAGAGAAAGGTATACGGAGTAGTACTAGTGATGCGGCGTGGTGGGGATCGAGATCCTGCGCGTGCGCGTGATTCTGGGAGGGTGAAGAAGAAGATTTTTTTGTAACGGGGTGAAGAAGAAGATGATAGACATGCAAGGGGCAAAAACTAGGTAGTACTCTAGGCTGCTGCTGCGACTGGGCGCCGATTTGACTGTTGGTAGACTAGCACGCCACCCATCTATAAATTTGCGACGACGTTTGGTGCAGTGATGTCTCGTCACATCAGGTTGACCAGAGAGGGCTTTTTTTTACAGTTTCCATTTCGATATATTTTTCGCCAATAATCGTAGTTCTCTACATGCCAGAGACACGTACCTTAACACGTGGGCAGCATGCAACCGCGCGAGCACCAAAATGGAATGAGAAATGTTTTAGAGCAGAACTTCATTTTCAATGCCTTTCCTAGCTTGGTTTGGAAACCGGACAGAGCTTCAGTGACTTGATGCTTCCAAGATACATTGTGACTGTGTCCCACCATCTACCATCCATTTGAGATCCAACGTTCCAAACTATCTCTTATTTCGAAGCTAAAAAAGAAAAACTATTCAGAAAATTTTGAAAAAAAATCCAGTAATATGTAGATTCCTTGTTTTAAAATCTATGAATATTTCATCCCATTCGGATGACTAGCTTGTGATTAAATAGATTCTTACGTACTCGAGCACTAGTTTAAACTAAATATATATTTGCTCACAAACCTATGATTCAAATCGAATGAAACTTCACCAAAATATAAATCGAAATATGCATGATTTACTGGAAGTTTTTCAAAATTTTCATGGTCCATGGGGTCCTCCAAAGCATGGTTACATACACGCGCATACACTCACCCCTATGAACGCACACACGCACACCCTACCCCTATGAGCACCTCCGGAAGACTGAGCCGGCGGATTGGATCTTGAAATTGACGAAGTCACCACAGGCGCCTCGCTGTCGACGGGAACGTCGCCTCCCACTGAATGAATATTCCGCCTTTATGAGACACACAGATGTCAAACCTGGGGTTTGAACTCTGGTGGGCTGGGGATACAACCATCCTCCTAACCACCCAACCTCAGGCTGGAAGTTTTTCAAAATTTTCATGGTCCATGGGGTCCTCCAAAGTGCAAGCTTTTTTTTTCTTGGTTGGTACTTCAAAACCGAGTTTGGATGGTGGCAAGACTTGCACAAAGAGGATGTCAAAATTTTGGCCTTTGTGAACTTTGCAATCAACATCAAGTGTCGGACTCTCGAGAAAAAAATATGAGTTGGCGCCCACCTTTCTTTCAACCGTTGGTTCTCAATCCGAGGGTGGTCCAACTAGCTAACAAAATTGGCTTGGTATTCATGGTCTTGAACCAACGATTTGGCATGGCTTTCAATCGGTATGAGAGGTGATGTATGGAGGAGATTCATACGAGAGGGCAATAAAGAAATGTTTTGTCATCCTCGCAAAGCTAGTCTATTTGGAAAGAAATGAATAATTGGTTTTTCGCAACATTGCATGATACTAATTCATGATACTATGCATTGAAGGTGTTGTATCATAGACTAGTATACTTCCCATTGTGACTAGTCTAAGTGCTTTTGCACCATGAACACTAGCTATGCACAGACCTCAAAAAACACTTCTCCATCATTCTACTATTCACACTTTCTTTTTCTAATAGAACTATGCCATTGTTTTTAATATAATCTTGTATCGAGAGTATATATTTCTAAAATAGTCATTTATGTTTCGCATAAGCTCAAAGAGGGGTACTTACTTATGAGAGATATCTTTCAACTAATACGATTGTAGGAGTACTTTAATTATGTGAGCTATAGTGTGAAATGCTTACTAGAACGAGTACAAAAGGTGTTTGATAACATTACAGGCCACACGCCCAGTGTAGCGTGCATTGTAGGAGCATTACATCAATTTAACAACTACGGAGGAGTAGCCTAGGTAGAGATAAACATGCAAATGAAATAGTTCAACAGATACAAATCTTGCATTACAACACGAGTATTACATAAAGTACATCAACCCTTCTTTCTGGACCTGTGAAGCCAGGTTCCATTGCCGGGCGTTGGCGAAGCTTGGGATGAGCCACAACGGAACCTGCCGCCACGTCCATCTAATGTTGGTTTGGAAACCAACGGTGCAATCTTCACGATTCAGACTGAATCGGCATATTTCAGGCAGCTGCGAATTGCGAAGCCATGCAAGGTGTATGTGTAAACAGAGTTGCTTCTCACCATATTTGGACGGTCATGTTCTGCCCCGTCTTCTACTGGAATGATAATCGGATAGTTCACTCCAAGGAAGAGAGAATATGATCCAAGGGAAATAATCCTCCTCCATGGCCTCGGTGGCATCAACTGACTGGTGTCCATGTTGTACACCTCGCAGCCAAGTAAACCCTTACCATACCCGCGAATAGTGCGACCATGACGACCCTCAGAGGGAGCAGCAGCAGGTAAAATCCGAACCAGTCCAGTATAATCCCGCCCGTCAGTAACGCCCCAGGTATGGACAGGAAAAGTCTAGAACCATCGGAGATCGTGCTAACCACAGGAGCCAAGGTGTATGATATGTTCATCAGGATTACAGCGAAGACCATTAGTGCTGATCAACAAAGGACCTTGCAAAGGAAAGCACAACTTGAAGTCAGTTCAGCAAAACTTGATTAGTTCATTACATACATGAATAATGATGTAGCTAAAATACTGCCTCCGATCAAAATTAATTGACTCAACTGGATGTGTCTAGCTAGATATGCACAAATTAATTGACTCAAGTTTGTCTAGCTAGATGCACTAGCTAGACAAAGCTGAGTCAATTTGATTTGGATCGGAGGGAGTACTTTATTTTGACTCAAAGGCATATCGCTGCTGCATGCTTGACTTCATAAGACAGAGTTTAGGGTTAGGGGGTTAGATACATTATTTGTCTAGTTTGAATATGTCTAGACTTTGTATATCAACTTGAATATATTATTGTACCATATCTCCACACAGCCCAAAATGCACATATTTTCAAAAGTTTTCATGCATGAGTACTTGTAACTAGTAAAAATAGAAAGTAAAAATAGGAACCCCATGTATGAAGGATACTAAAAAGAACTCTTTCACATTTTTTGGTATAGATTATGAGTTTACTTGGCTTCATACACAAGTGAGTACATGTCATGCAAAAATTAACACGAAATTTAGTTATCATGACCCATTTTTGGCAGGCATTGTGCATATCGCCTTGAGAAACATCTTTGCGAGCTAGTGTATTAAACGTTTATTCACATATAATGGATTTTTTTATTAGTGCACACAATGACAGAATCGGCCAAATGTGTATGATTTTTGTGAAGGTGCTAGAAAAACAAGATGCACTACGATGAAGCATGAAAGGAGGCAAGGGGAGGGATAGTGAAGAGGTGGGAGAGACCGAGAGATGAACCGCAAGGTAATTAAAAAATTGGGGCCAAAACGATTCCAACTTCCTAGGCATTGACCAACTTTGCCCCTCTTAACCCAACGTGGCAGTGAACCCGTATAAGCAACAACTTCCTCTTACTCCGCTTCTCCGAAATGGTAAGAGAACCTCTCCAGCTTAAGTGACCAATCGACATATCTATGGCCTTCCGACTTGGCTCTCGTCGCCGCGCGCGTAGTCCTACCACCGACGAGGGCATCGCGCCCGCCTTACGCCGTCCGTGGCGCTGGGCATAACCCGCCCGCTCTGCTGCTGTGGCAGTTGTTGACCCTTGGCCAGCCTACTGTGGCCGATAAAATTTCGCCGGTAGCTTCCGTGCGGGGCGATGGATGCGAGAGGCGAGGACCTCCCCATAACCCAGCATGCGGCATACGCCAGGCCCAGGCGCACCGCCAGCGCATGCCGCATGGTTCTTTGCCGGCGAGTGAGATCCCCTTCCCGGCCCGGCGCGAACGCGATGCGAGGCGGGAGCTCCGTGGCCCGGCCGCCCTGTCAGAGCCCGCACTTGACGGTGCAGCCGTGCGACAGGCCCGTTCTTCGAAGCGCATCACGCGCGCCCTTTGGGCAACACCGCCAGAGCTCGTATATAACGTGATGTTCCCGGCACTCTATAGATGCCGGGATGCTCTGCAAGCTTTCGTGCAGGCTAAGAATGCGGCGGCGGCAAATCCCAGGGACGCAGCATTGCAGCGGCGCGCCGATGAGGCTAAGGTGGCGCACGCTTTCCACCAGGCGTGCCTCGACAGGCTTAACATCCAGCACGGCTTCGTGCAACCGCCAAACGCCGCTCCAGCTAAGATCCAAAAATACTCCGGTGAGCATATCACTCCGGAGTAGAACAATCCAATTTCTAGTACTGTAGGAGTACTTTATTAGTGCACAAACCTGGCGAAATTAAAGGTGTGTTCTTTGTGTGTGATGTAAATCTAAAAATTTGAAGGTTCTAGCAAAAACATTTCTTCACAAATATTCGATGTGTTTGCTTGGCCTTATCTATATATCCGGTGAGCATATATGGATGCCAAATCCTTTACAAACTTTATATTTTTAAGTGATCGATGTACATGCATCTATCTCGCCATGGTAAATTAATGAAACAAGTTGCATATTTGCCAGAATTCCAAACTTCGTGAGCAGTATAGAGATCGAGACCTTAATTAATTATTATGAGTAGGATGCATGCATGCATGGCCATTTTCTAGGGTTTTAAAGGATACTAGAGCTTTTCTAGGTTAATTTGCAACTATATGTATATTTTGTTTTCTAGTTCTGGGCTGATCATTAAACTCAACATTGAGTTGTAGATTATGTGAAATTAGTACATGCCATAAAATATAGTAATTTTTTATGTACCCTACGAGGCAGTACGTGTGGTGTACCCTTAATTATTAATTGGTAGACATGTACCGTTGGCATGTTTGAAGAAAATTTGAATTTGGAAGAAGTTTTTAAAGTAAAATTAACGCAAGCACAAAATCATGTGTGATGGTGAAATTTCTTGAACAAATTAATACAAACCTAGTAATATGAGTTTGTTTGGCTTTCTGCCCACAAGTGAGTATTGTGAGCATGTACTTTGTATCAAACCATCACACGTGATGTAACGGCCAGTTGCCCGACGTGACCGTTATCTTCTGACTAGTGGGGCCACGTAGAGCCCACAAAACACGTCAGACCATCCATCTTTGTTTGACCGTAAGCATCGGTGTATCCCTGACCAAAACGCGAACGAGTGGGGCTTCGGTATATCGAATGACAAGTGGGGCCATGACGCTGATACAAGGGGCAATACACGGGTAGGATTAGATTTTTAAATGGAGCTCTACAGCGATGGCACGGAGGAGGTGGCATGCGGGGTGCCGAGATGAGATCGACGTCCACAAAGAGCTGCATGAGGCGAGACCAGACGCATTAGATAGATATGAACTAGACGCGTTTAACCATGCAAAGAAGAGAAGAAATGGTCGACGACATCGAAGACTACGTCAAAACTTTGACTGACCGTGTCGGACACGAACACGAGCAATGTAGAGAAAACTAGTGTCTCTCCTTTATGGCGTGTATAGGTGGGTGCTAGGAGAGTGTGGTGGCGAAGGGAAAGACCTATCGGTGGTGTCTGTGGCGTCCAGCATAGCGGGTCGGCGTGGCCGTGCCCACAGCGGCATGCATGCATGTTCGGCATTGGCATCAGCATGTACGTTCGGCATTGGCCTCGGCGGTATCTCTGGTGTGTCAGTGATCGAATGAGGGGACGGGATTGAGGGTGCATCCCGACGTTGACCTAGCAGTGGCGGCGGGCATAGCCGTTCTGACCATGCCGATATCGGCATCGGCATCGTTTGGAGGCTGTGGTGCTCGAATCAAGTTGGGATTTGTTTCTCGTAGGCCAAAATGAATTTGAAACAAGTTTCATGTTGAAGGTTAGGTAACGAAAGTTTGTAACTATCCCAAAATTATACTAGCGCCATGGTGAGGTTCTTTTTGATAGAGCTATACGGTTGGGCAAACTTTTTGACACTTTTAGATAGGGTTCCTTGTTGTTACACGTATGGCATCATGTATGGAAAATTTGTGGTCATTTGGAGATGTTCGAAAAAAATCACTTTGCTTAAGCGCATGCCGTTTCGTCTCACTGAAACCAGATTTTCTAACAAGGTTGGTTTTTTCTACCTTCTCTAAATAACCTCAAATTTCATACAGCTGATCTTCTATACATAGATTGATAGATTGTTTCGTTTTTACATTTTTCGAACTTTTTATTTCCCTTTATAATACCCAATTGATTTTCAGGTCAAAACCTCGAAAAACAGCATCATGTATAGCATCATTTTCACCCTAAATTTCAAATTTTCTGAAACTTTCCCTTTTAGATATTCCTTGTTGTTATAGGTATGCCATCATGTATGCCAAACTTGGTTAGGTCTCACTGAAACCAGCTTTTGT